>OY992517.1:33094455-33694455 GCA_963921215.1 Scoparia ambigualis | reverse complement strand
GTGTGTGACTTTTAGTGATTTCACCCAATTTATGTCAATGTTTCTTTTTTATTGTAGACATAAAATATCCAACGGTCTCTAAAATTATATTTCTATTAAAAATGTAAAATATTTTATGGTTGGTTAAAAAGGCTGAATATGTATTCACATGAAATTTGGCACACAGTCTGTAACCTGGCTTAAAATAATAGGTATTGGAAACACTGATTGAATTATTTTACTGCATGTAGTTAATATTATAGGTAGTTAAATGTATCCAAAGCCAAATATTTGATAAAAATATATTCTTCGGATATTCCTACTATACAAACCATGTCTACACATAGTAATTAATCAATTTAATTTTTTAAACTTTAAAGGATATATAGGTAGTAAACATGCAATTGGGACCCCCTAATTGATTATTATGATTATGCAATAAATAGCTGGCACTTCACAACTTTCCCAAATTTTGGAGGTTTTTATTTATGGAAACATTGATTTAAGAGGGTTTACGCATTTCGGTTTCCTATATTGTATAAATTCCAAGCTGAAATATTTAAAAACCACTTAGCCAATTTTAATAAAACTTTGCATGCTAAAGTAAAATTCAGGGATCTGAATAGTTTGTTAAAAACATTTTTAAAAAACGTTTACTTAAGTGAGTTATTGCGATTTTAAACTTTCTAGAGTAGACTTTAAATCGCAATAACTCAGCTAAATGAACGTTTTTTAAAATGATTTCAACAAACTATTTAGATCCCTGTGTTTTACTTTAGCATACAAAGTTTCATCAAAATTGGATTAATGGTTTTTAAAAACTTCGACTTGGAAGTTTGTATGGGAAACCGAAATGCGTAAACCCTCTTAACAATTCTAGTACTTACTTAATTGTTTTTGTTTAGAAAAATATACTTGTTTAAACTTTATTTAAATCTAGCCATAGCTTCTGTTATCAAGATATTTAAAAAAAAATAATTCAACATTATCACCCTACTACAAACCATGTTCAATATAACTTTACAGTCATAGTAAATAATAAATTGAATTCTTTACTTAATTTATTTGTAAAGATATTTAAAGCGTGTTTAAAAGGATCTTAATAAATTATTAAGATTATGCAATGACTACTCATTGTCAAAAAGTCATTCTCAAGAAGTGCGAAGGCATTTGAGCTTATTATTTTAATAATTTAACTAAAACCTTCATCAAAAAATTCATCAAATACACATGCAGTAAGTGGTTTTTTGGTCAGCCAAGTCAATGGCAGAAAGAATAGCAAGTTAAATCCCACTTTTGTTTAATAGGTGTTAATTTCAATAGAGTTTAAACAAGGTAGGTAATTGTTATGATATACTCACGCTATAATTAGAAGAAGACACTCTTGTGCTCAAAAAGGGATCAGCAGAGTGTGAAGCAACTATGGCCGCGTCCTCCTCAGACGTCGTTGCCCTCTCGTAGTGCTGACGGTGGTGAGCTTCTAGGGACCCAGACTCTTCCCATCGGCGAAGCCAAAAATATACTGTTTTTCGCTGAAAGAAAACGTCAATTAGGGTTTGTTTTAATACACCATTGGTAACACCTACTATCAAATAAAACAACAGCACAAGTTGGTGTTAGTTTGTTCGTCCCGTGTAAAAACAGTGATTACCTTACAAAATTATAATTTTATGGCTAACTATTTCTCGTATTACTACACTTTACGGTTAAAGAAGAATGAAAAATCTGCATTCTCACAAAATCCGTTATGGCGGCTCCACATTAAGGCCTGTATTCACTTTGATAAGTGCGACAGTGCAAGTGCAGGTGATTAGTTGCAAGTGATTAGTGCAGGATGTGTAGTGCGAGTAGTGTCCATTTTGTCAAGTGGCTGTGTTTAGTACGCACGTCAAGAAGCGCACTTGCAATTGCAAGAAATAATGAAGAAACTTTAGAACCCACGTATCACTTTACTACGCGGGCTACTTTAATTAACTATATTAACCACTCGCACTAATCAATCGCTGGAGTGCGTTCCGTCGTTTTGGGTGTAGTTGTTTGGTTAAAGTTTAACTCGTTTGAGTTGCAACCAGGCCACGGAACAATCAAGTTGTTTTTATAACCTCTTCTGAAGTATTCCTGTCCAGTACGAGAAAACATTCTTCTGTCTCCATTTTTTCCACTTTTATACCTTAAATAACAGAATTATTAAAAAGTAAAACAATACGAAACAACCAAACAACAGGCGGAATTTTTCGAGACGTTTTGACATAAATTGCAAACTTTGACACTTTTTAAATGATATAAACGTCAAATAGCTGTCTGAGTGAAAATAACCATCCGATTTGATGGTTGGTTGCTGCGCTCTGAGCCACAGAACACTTAAACTAGCACAGAACCGATGAAACTACGCTCTGACAGCCAGAGTAAAATTTCACCAAGCCACGGAACGGTTAGAGCGGGCGCCGGAGTGCGCTCGAGTGAAGCGACAGAACGCAGCCCAGTCCACACGTGTTTACTCCTAATCACTAAGCACTTGCACTCGTCACCAGCACTAATCACTAATCAAAGTGTATACAGGCTTTAAGTGCCGTGAATTCACGCGCGAATTCACGGCACAAGTCGTGCCCTCCAGATTCACGGGATGCTCACAATCGTTCGTGAAACCCGCCGCGAAATGGACGTAGAGAAAAAAAAAGAAGATGGTAGATGACTGAAATACATCGTATCGTAACCGATCGAAGTATAGTCTGGAGTAAACTGATTGAACCCCAAGAAAACCGTCCACATTCACGTTCACGCCTGTTTACGGAGCGTCACGGCACTTTATTATTTATTATGTGTCGGCACTAATAATGTGGAGCCGCCATTACGGACGGAGCCCGGACGCGCCCCGTGCACGGCCCGCTTTAATATAATTCATCCCTTAGTAAAATTTCTTCCTCTAATTTATCATGAAACTAAATAAAAAATCATGATAACCTATTTAGATAAAAGTTACGACTTATGTTAACCGCCATTTTTGTTTACAAATAAACAGTAAAATTTCTTCCTTTAATATAGCATGAAACTAAATAAAAAAGCAGAACCTATTTAGATGAAAGTTACGAGTTAAGTTAACCGCCATTTTTGTTTACAAATAAACATTAATCTAACACTGTTAAGCCGGGTCTCCTGCGGCACTGTTTTGTCTTTTCTAACACCTAACATCAAACATCTAACAAATTATATTTTGTAGTAGGTTATTATGAAAATAAATTACTCACCGTTACTCCAGTTTGGTCACATATATGTTTGACTCGGCATCCACTTCGTCTTAAAGCAATTATTTGCTCTCACTCCACCCTACTTAAAGTAGGTGCCATTTTTGTGTTTACCACAGACTTAGAGATGGTGTTTACAAAACGCGAGCGTCGCTGCCGTGACGTGTGACTGGACTGACTGACTAAAATTTCCAGAAGAAAAATTCCGGCCCGGTGGCGGCCGCGCAGGGGGCGTGGCCAACCCCCGTGAATAATTACTATTGGCCGATAGTTTTTGACATATTCGCCTGTATTCGCCATTCGGGAATTTTGATAAACTAGAGAATTCCACCAATTAAATTCAAGACACTTTCTTTCTAACACTCCATACCACAACGTAGTTATAGATATGTATAATGGGTAGCGTGATGTGCTGCCGTGTGTACATATATAAGTGTAAATATTAATATAGTAAATCAGCTGTATGTTTTAGATATAAGTTAGAATTACTTTATTATTAATGTTTATATTCTTATTTAGGTTTTAATAAATATTTAATGTAAAATATAAGTGTGTGCTATTTGTGTATGTGTTTATACCCAAAGTAGGCTACAATGTTAAAAGAGACGCACACTCTTTTGGAGAAAATTTGGGAGAAAAGATAGAAGCTGCTAAGGCCGCTGAAAAATCTGGTTTGCAAATACGGAATACTAACAACGTTGGACCGTCAACTTCACTAAGATCTACGTCGCCCAGCAGGGAAAGTGGCAAGACCCATCCAAGCAACAAGGTCATGGGTTGCCAGGCCGGGTGGGAGCAAGCAAAGATTCCCGTATCCACCTCCGAGGCGATCAGCGCAAGCACCGACGTCCGCCCGCTATCACACCACGACAGCAGTGAGACCGTCATACAGACCGATGTTGCGTAAGTAACAACCAAGGTAACCTTACACGCTGGTCGTATATTTTTTTTTGTTGACACATGGTTTTTGAATCGCAAATGACCCGGTAGTCAGACAGTACGTTACGGGTTACAAAATACCATTTCTTTTCTCATACCACTTTAAAATGGAGGACATACGGACAGCAAGCAAATTATTGTTCCAAGACAGTTGTATGGCCTATGTTGATATCAAAGACGCGTATTTTTTCTTTAGTTCCTATTGATGAACACTACAAAAAGTATTTAAGGTTCAAATTTTTGGGACACAAAAGTAATACCTACATATGAATTTTAGTGCCTACCGTTTGGACTTGGTTCAGCACCTTATTATGTCTTTACGAAACTCATGAAACCGGTCTATCTACCGGATTTATCTTGGAAACAGAGGTTTTTTAACTTTAATATATTTAGATCTTGTGCCTTGGCCATTCTTATGAAGAATGTAAAAGTTTTGTTCTCGAAACTGTTTGTTTATTACAAAATCTAGGCTTTGATAAAAACTTCAAAAAGAGTAGCTTGGAACCACAAAAGACTAGAAAATTTCTCGGTTTTGAATTACATTCAGAAAATATGTGTTTGCAATTGCCAATAGGAAAACGAAAACGCATTCTTGAACAAATAAATAGCAATAGAATGGGTGGAGTACAATAAGTTCCTTTAAATAATATCACTTGTCGTCTATGGCAATGGTGCGAGAAACGCAAAATATTTGTCTTTGCATCCTACATAAAATCTAACGATAACTTCGAGGCGGAAAAGGAGTCACGGCGTATGAATATCGATACAGAATGGCAAATGTCGGCACCTGTGTTCGAAAAAATTGTTCAATCGTTTGGGACACCTCTTAAAGATCTCTTTGCTACTTACCAAAATTATAAATGCAATAAATACGTGTCATGGCAACGAGACCCCTATGCCTTTGACATAGATGCATTCACCTTAAATTGGAATATATTTTATTTTTATGCTTTCCCCCTTTCTCGCGCATATTAAAATGCTCAGGAAATTAATTAACGACGAAGCCACTGGTGTACTAGTCGTATCGTATTGGCCGAGTCAACCCTGGTATCCCCTACTTAGCTCAGTAGCTCACCACCAATATACTTCGGCCCAAGTGATGATATGTTATTGTCACCTTTCAGGACCCAGCACCCCCTTTGCAAGAAACTTATCCTGGTAGCATACAAATTATCAGAAAAGCATTTCAAAGACAATCGTTATGTAATAAAACCATCGAGGTGATGATTTCCTCATTGTCTACATCCTCACTAAAACAATACAATGTCGCTTTTACGAAATGGTGGAGTTATTGTGATATTTATAACTCCCCACTTCCAATTCTATCAAAATTCCTTACGGTCAACTGTTAACAGCAAAAATTGGTTGTAGTTCATTAAATATGCATCGTTCTGCTCTAGCTATTTAGGGCAAACGTTATAGTGAAGCTGATTTAGTTGTTCGGTTTTTTAAAGGTATTTACAGGACTAAACCTAGTCATCCGAAATATTCGGAGACGTGAGATCCAAAGATTGTAATCGATCACCTTAGTAATTTATATCCAAATGAGAAACTTGTTTTGGAGTTTATTACTAAAAAATTAGTAACTCTGCTCGCATTGTCAACCGCACAACGTGTTCAGACGTTATCTTCCAATTTCTAATTTAAAAATAAATAATAACTATGTCGAAACCATTGTGGATGATTTAATTATAACATCTGCTCCAGGGCGACGACCGCCTTGTTTATTTATACCATTTTTCTAAATAAGATTGAGATCTGCCCTGCAAAAACATTACTGTCCTTTTAGCTTAAGCTTCTTATTTTTATTAATATTTTTCTTATATAACTTGTTTATCTTTAAAGTATTACCTATTTCTTGTGAGATAACATCAAATACCCGATACAAACACACACCAAAGCCATTATATACTCATTTTCATAAATATACACATACACCCCACACCCACAGCTACCTACTCCATTCCACACACACACTTCAATCCCACTGTCAAGGCAAACTAAAACATATGCAAAATAATAGCCTACTAACATTCCGTCATGCCATCAGTGCTCTCATGTCTTCAAGTGTATACCTAAACCACACTAAACACAAACATACAACACTCTATACACAGTTTATAACCAGACAAACTGGACTTATACATATATACTCATACTATGTACTACCTAACTTAGTTCTTATAGTAGTACAATATGCCTACCTACGCTGCAACCCTAAGAGTTCTAAATTAATTTTTAATGGATAGTTTTAATACGCTAAATGAGATTGATCAGATTAATTTTTCGGAATCACTAAAGTGTAACATTCAAGACTTTAAAATAAAGGTGGATAACACTACACATAATTTAATTATACTAACACAAAATATTAGAAGCATTTACAAAAATTTTGATGACCTCATTCTCACACTGGCTGAAATAAAATATGATATAGATATTTTAATTCTTACAGAATGTTGGCTAAACTCAAACAAATCCATTCCACAACTATTGAATTATACTTCCTTCCAAACAAAAAATCATATTAACCAAAATGACGGAGTAGTCGCATACACCCATAATAAACTAGCAGTAAAATTCAAAGAATTAAACCTTCTAAACGCCACTGGAATTGAGATACAACTATTAAACTTTACAATTTTAGGTATTTACCGTTCCCCATCATTTTTTAACGCAAGTAATTTCATTACATCACTCGGCAATCAACTTGAAAGTACTTCCCCCTGTCAAAATATAATGATCTTAGGTGACATCAATATTGATTTGATTATTTCTTCAATTGAAACAAGTCAAGAAAGAACAAACAGAATGAATTATTTGAATATGTTATCACTGCATGGACTCTTGGCGACTCATAATTTATCGACGAGGGGAGACGGTTGTCTTGACCACGTCTTTTTGAGACATAACAATAAAGATGACACAGTTCTCACCGCGGTTTTAAATACAACAATAACAGACCACTGCCTTGTTCTGACATCAATCTCAAATAAGGCTGAACAAACTATACCCAAAAAATACAAAACCGTAGTTAACTACGAAAATGCATATAAGAGTTTAGTAAATACTGACCTGTCCTTCTTTGATGTCTTTAAGGACCCCGATACTTATGCTTTTGCGCTGATAGAGATGGTTAGAGCGGCTTTACTATCCAACACTAAAAATGTTATTGTCCCTAATAGTAGAAGAATCTTAAAGCCCTGGATGACCTTAGGTGCCTTACGGTGTTTAAGACTGAGAAATACTATTTTTCTTAAACTTAAGTCAAACCCCCATAATCAAATCCTAATCATAACTTATAAGCGGTATCGTACCTTCTGTGGAAACCTCTTAAAAAAACTTAAAAATAAATATAACAAAGATAAAATTAATGCTTCAGCAAAGAACCCTCGAACTTTATGGTCTACTATAAACGAAATCACCCACTATAAGCCACCCAAAAGTCCAAACAGTCACCTACTTAAAATTAAACCTAGTCCTCAAACCTCTGTCAACCATATAAACAAATACTTCATTGACATTGGCAAAACTCTAGCTGACAACATCTCTAAAAGACTGGTATCTTCGAAACCAAGCATTCCAGATAAAGATTACCATCTGTCTTCTTTTGTTTTACTGGACACTGATCACAAGGAAGTAGAAGATACTTTAATATCTTTAGACTCCAACTGTGCTCAAGGCTGGGATGGAATTCCTACATCTTTTCTAAAGAAAAGTAAGGATATCATAGTTCCGCTGATCACTGGCCTTGCCAATCTGTGTTTCAGAACAGGAATCTTCCCATACCTTCTCAAGCGCTCCATTGTCACTCCTGTGTACAAGAATGGAGATAGCAACGACATAAGCAATTACAGACCTATCTCTGTGCTGACCTCCATCTCTAAAATCATTGAGAGACTTTTGAACTCTAGAATAGTAAGTTACCTGAACCAGTATGACATTCTATCTGACTCTCAATATGGCTTTAGAAAGGGTAGATCTACGCAGCATGCTATTTCTGATCTTACATCCGTCATAACTAGGGAAGTCGATAAGGGTAATAAGTGTCTAGCCGTCTTTCTCGACCTGAAAAAAGCCTTTGACACCGTCTCTATCTCAGTTCTTGTACGCAGGCTTGAAAGTATTGGATTTCGGGGCGCTGCTCTCTCACTTCTTAGTAATTATCTTAATAACAGAAAACAAGGAGTAAAAATTAACAATTTTACTAGTACAGAAGAAAATGTATCGTTCGGGGTCCCGCAGGGCAGCGTCCTCGGCCCAACGCTATTTTTGATATATATTAACAGTCTTTGTAACCTAAGTAGCGTTGGGGGGAGGATTGTGTCCTACGCGGACGACACCGCTATCATTTTTACTGCCAAGACCTGGATCAAGGTTAGGTTAGAGGCTGAGAGGGGACTGGCTAGTGTTAGTGGATGGCTTAGTGATAATCTTCTCACTCTAAATACCCAAAAAACTAATTACGTATGTTTCGCTCCTTATATAAGTTCACAGCCTTCACCTGATTTTGACATCAAAATTCATTCCTGTGGTACACCTTCATCAATCACTTGTAATTGCCCATCTATACAAAAAGTTAGCAGTGTTAAATACCTCGGAATTATTGTGGATCAGAGATTAAGTTGGTATCCACATCTAGAGCTTACTATAGGAAGGGTAAGGAAGCTCATGTGGATTTTCAAATCTCTGAGACACGCCATGAGTACTGAAATGCTAAACAAAATATATATTGCTCTAGCCCAATCAGTCATAACATACTGCATCCCGATATGGGGCGGTGCAGCCAAAACTTACTTTATAGATTTAGAACGTGCACAAAGATCCCTTATTAAAGTCATGTACCGTAAGCCTTTTAGATACTCAACCGAAACCCTTTATGATACATCTAATTTGCTCTCTGTTAGAAAACTTTATATTCTACAGATGACAATAAGCTACCACAAAACATTACCTTTAGATAACACCAAACTTCAAAAAAGACGGTGCCATACCGTAGCTCCTTCATACCCTGCTCGTACTGTCTTTGCCACTCGGCAATTTATAGCTCAAGCTCCCTATGTGTATAACAAAATACATCGTAAACTAAGTATTTACCCCATGCAACTGTTTAAGTGTAGGAAGGTTTTAACTGAGTGGCTTTTAGCCCTTAGTTACGATGACGTCGAAGACATTTTGGTTAGAGTAACTTGATGGAGTTGAAACTTATTGTTTTTCACACAGACGCTACATAAAGCAGGTTTTATATCAGCCACCTCATATACATCTACATAATACACACGCTAAAGTACATATACACCTCCCACACACACTCACATATACTTACCCCCAGACACACACATACGCACACACACACAAACACATACACACACGCACGCACACACACACACACACACACACACACCCACACACACACACACACACACTATCTCGCAAAGAAATTTTATCTTGTATCACTCATGTAAATCGAAACTGTTATGTTTACGTAGGAAGAGCGAGGCGTACCCCTCACAAGTGTCTTCTGACTACTTTCTGGGGTAGCCCCGGTAACTTAATTGTAATTGATTTACCTGAAATAAATACATTTTTATTATTTTATTAGATATGACTAAAGTTTACAGAGATAAACCTAGAACGGAAAGGTTATTGCTCACCTGAAGCCTATTCATAATTCAACTAGTTCTACATTAAGTCGTTAGTTTAAAAACACCCTATTTAACAGCGGTATTGACGCTTCTTTATTCTCAGCACTCACGTGTAAGACACGCGTCCACGTCCACCTCGGCAGCAAACAGAAAAGGCCTTTCAATAACTGCAAGATGGACTGGTAATTCTCTGGTGTTTGCACGGTTTTACAATCGACCCCTTACCATTGAGAATGACGATAATGCCTTTGCAGCGGCTATTTACATTGATTAATTTCTAGCTTATCATTCATTATAATACACACATCAAAAGTGTCTAGGGATCAACATATATTTTTGCAATAACTTTTCTCCTGATTGATATTAATTAAAATTTTCTTTAAGGATTCATCAAATAAAGTGTTTTCGTTTGTCTACAGTAACGATAAATCAAGTCACCTTTGCATTAATAAAGAGCCATTTTCCTAATAAAGGGATTTTTGACATTTGAACCACTAACATTAAAGTTGGAAAAAAAGACTGAAATAACAGTTTTCTTTAAAATTTTATTGGGTAACTTAAACAATTAATAATCCGTGTTTCTACCGAGAACACTAACAACACAAGAACATCGGTTTGGCATACTCAAAATGAGTTCATCCAAATCACGCTGTGGAATGGCCGCCCATGTTCGTTGCAACAACAAAAAAAGGTCTTCTTGCGACTGGATACCCTCCATATTCGGCAGAGCTCTTCTCTGTAGCATATCCCATGCATGCTCAATCGGGTTCAAGTCTGGCGACTGAGCAGGCCAGGGCATGATGACATTGATGTTAGCTGCGGCGAGAGTCTGTCTTACAACTCTTGCGGTGTGCGGTCGTGCATTATCATGCATTAACTGAAATAAGGGACCGATTTGCACTTGTAGAGGAACGATGACGTCTGATACAATCGTCTCAGCATAAATTTGAGCGTTGAGGTTGCCTCTGATCCAAATCAACTCAGTTCTTCCGCCGATCCAAATACCCGCCCATACCATGATGGTTCCACCACTATAAGGATGGACTTCCTGGCAGGATTTTAATCGCTGTTGGCGTCCAGGGGTTCTCCAGTGTCGTATACGTCTTGTATCCGGTCTCATACCAAAACGAGACTCATCAGAAAAGCACACGAAACGCCATTGTTCTTCTGCCCAATTTCTGTGTTCAAGAGCCCATTGATATCGAATCCTACGATTGTGCATTGCTATAGGTGGTACCCTTAGCGGTCTTCGGGAATGAAGGTTCACTTCATGCAAGCGGTTTCTGACTGTTTGGTCGCTAATTAAGTTCCCTGAAGAGTGATGAAGCCTCACGGCTAACATCATGGCGGTTATTGTTGGAGCTCTTCGAGTTGTGATTTGAATGTATCGGTCTTGTCTCCGTGTGGTGCAGCGATACCGTCCTCCATGGCGCTCAGCCACGGTACCAGTGCTTCGGTAACGTGTCCAAAGTCGACTGATAACACTCTGACTTGTATTCAGAGCTAAAGCCACAGTACGTTGCCGGGAACCAGCTTCTATCATTCCCACGGCTCTGAGCATTTCTTCCCTGCTTAAATGACGTCGCCGCTCCATAATAACGTTGGTTTTAATCAGTAGTAGGGAAACGGTAGCACTAATAATGTCTTCAATGCGTTGTATGTTTTTATAGGGAAAATATTGACAGCTGATTTTCATCTTTTACTAGAAATTGATTGAAAGTTCCTGTTTCAAATTATGAAATGCACCAAAAAGGATCCATATAAATTTATAAAATCATAAATTTATTACAAAGCCACATCTCAATCTCAAGAAATCCGCATAAAAATGCTTGATCCCTAGACACTTTTGATGTGTGTATATCATACTGGTTTGTACTAATATGGTACTTACCTAATTATATTTAATCGGTTATACTCGTAAATACTCAATTATAATAGTTGAATTAAATCATTTAGGTACTTAAATTATTTCGCAAAATTTGTGTTCTAAACAATCTCGAGGATGCAACGTCGAAGTACAATTGATGGTTAAACAAACTTACCTGAAGTGAAGTTTGACCGTAATTGTACGAGACGTTGCATCCGAAGAGATTTATATAAAGATCCCTCCCTTCCCTTACATGCTGGCCCCATATAAATTAATTTTGCAAAAAAGCTCTAAAAGTGAATGACGATGACAGCGCGGGTGACGGGCTCGTGCACTCGGTCGGTTGGTATTCACTAGATGGCGCCTGTGTATATACTATGGGTAACGTTTTATGTTTTTTTAATAAAATTTCTTTTAGATAGCTCTTAATATGTGTTGGATGCCTGGTACATTGAAGAGTGGACTACCTTGTGAATATAAATCTCTTCGGATGCAATCTCTTTACTTCAGGTAAGTTTGTTTAACCATCAATTCTATTCTAAAAAAAAAAACACCCAACGCCCCATGCCAATCAACCACTACACTACAACAACAACACAATCAAAAGACAAAAACAAAGCGACCAGACCATAGAGAACACAGATCAATAATGCCCCGCTTACACATTCCGAGGAATGTAGCAAAATTATAAGTGATACATTATCTTTTTCTTTTATATGATTTTTCCTTTAATTAAACATTATTTAATTAAAAGAAAAATCGGCATTCAGCACTTCAAGGTTTAATCATTAGAAACCACCTCAATCCGGCCGGAACACACTTTCACCGTCTCAACATAAGTGGCTAACGACAGGATATTTAGAGTAAGGGAAACAAGCTCTGTTATTTGCGTCTTTGTCAGCTGTCAAAAATCAATGCTTAATGCAGGTAATTATTTAGATGTGTATAATTAGCTAAATTAATTTTATTTGCCTAGCAGTAGGACGTTTATAGTAAGAACATTTGATTTGATATTATATTATTGAATGAAACAACCACGTAAGTACTCCAACCTATCATTGTATGTTTTAAGCCTGTCTTATCTTTGCACAGCATTTAGGATTTAGAATTTGTGTTTAGACAGAAGTGTTACAAGATCGTGTTGTCCGGTAGATAGTTTAATATGTACGGTAGCATAATCTACACGCGAGGCTGATGTGACGTGATCGCTGAGCCGCCGCGCACGGCGCTGCCTACCTTACCTACGAGTCGGCTCGATCGTATCGCCCGTGTAGGAGCTGAAACGGTGGACATTAGAGTAGATGTTTTCAAATTTATCAGGTCTGAAGCGAAAGCGTCGTGAACCGCAACGCGCATCGATCTAAAACGCTATAGCATTAAGGTAAAGTTAACCGATCGATACGAGTGCAACAGACAGAGAGAGCAGAGCTCGGAATGATGTTTTGTTCCAGACCCTGTTGAATGCCCCGACACGACTGCAGCTATCTTCACTCGAAATGCGTTTCATATTCCAGTGTTTTACCCGTGGACAGTTTCGATATATCATAATATAAAAGTTTCATTTTCTGTGTATCAATCGGCCGGTTGCCTATTTAAGATTTGCTCCATGTTCTTAGGAAACATTGTATTCTCTCTAAGTTTTTGGCACACGTGACACGACTCATGAGTGATACAAGCATTAATCAGCCAGGCTGGTTAAGTCTACTTGCTCTGCCGCTGACTGATGTCCGTCGACAATCCTAATAACATTGTTTACCGATATAGGTATAGCCGCTCGCGTAGCGGCTCCTTAAAAGAATGGGTGAGACGGCTAACAGACTAAAGACTGCACATACATCCGACAGCATAGCGCGGCGATGGGCTCACGACCAGCTGTCACGCTGAGCACATGTGCAGTTGTAACTTATTGAAACGTGGACTAAGTATTTATTTATATAGGGAGCCTAATACCTTTTAATCTCTTCAAGAGAAACAAGGCATCAAGAGAACCGATCATGTCCGAAACACCACACTGCGTTCCATGACAGATGTTGCCGATATTGGATATACATCTGCAAAGCTCAAGCGGCACTGGGCGGGGCACGTGGTAAGAATGAACCCACAGAGGTGGGCGCACATCAGCACGCGTCGGGTGCCCAAATACCGACGTCGGCCTCGGAAGCGATGACCTCGATGCCTTCGACGGAAATTGGTTAGAACTTTCTAAGGAGAGAGAGAGAGCTGGGAGGAAGTGAACAATAATAGGTTAATTAAAAAAAATATATACTTAATTACTTTGACGACTTTCGTAGTCAAGTGGTTGCACGAATGGGAGCACGCCGGCTCTGGGGTGTCGCGCCATCTCTGAAGTCCCGGGTTCAATTCCCGGTCGGGTCAATTTAGAGAAAAACTGTTCTACTAAATTGATTTCGGGTCTGGGTGTTTTTTCTATGTTTGTGTATATTTATCCATTATCTTACCATATTAACGAGTTTTAAAAGAATACCTACTCAGTTTGGTCTAGATCAGCGTTTTCCATTTGCCGGGTCGCGAGCCGGTACCGGGTCGTCAAAACAAAATACCGGGTCGCAACATTCCCGCCTTGTTTTAAAAATAATACTAACTGTTGATCGACGCATCGTAAATATTTGTAAGCGGTGAGCGGCGTGCGCCACAATGACAAAAGAGACCGGCTAATACACGAGCAGCAGTTTGCTGTCGACGTATGTAACTGCAGTCGACGTTAGGAGTCGGCGTCAGACGCCGTCACCTGTCGACGGCAAGCTGTCGACAGCTAGCTGATGACAGCAGAGGACGTCACGCGAACATTCAATGATGACCGCCTGACACTTATTTGGGTTCGAATCAATACCAAAATTAGAAGACCATTTACCTATAGATCGAGGTTCAGCTGCGCAATGGCTTCGTTTAAGTTAGTGACATCCCCCTGAACATAGAACTGTAGGTCGTCTGCATACAGATGGTAAGAGCACCTTAGATGGGATGATATAGAATTAATAATAAGAGAGAAGAACAGAGGAGAAATGTTTTTTATATAAGGTACCTATACATACAAAATTTTATGGAAATCGTCATTAGACCTAGACCGGATATAAACAGGAAGTAATACGGAAGTAGAGTGACACATGCGCCTATAATGGCCAAAATGGCCGGGACACAGTAGGGGTTAAAGACCGTGATGATGGCGATAAGAATATCGTGCGTGATCAACAGCAATAAGGCGCTGGAGAAAGGACAGACGCAGACTATGGCTGTGGCCTGCTTGTGTGGTCCCCATAGCCCAGTCCCTGACTAACCCTTTGGGGCTAATAGTCGTGAATCTATGTATGTATAGTGTTGCCATATGTTCTGTAAAAGAATGAATTAAATTACTTATTTAGTTGAACATACATGTTGGCGCTTAAGACACCAACATGCGGCGAAGTTATAGGCTGAAGGCAGGAAGGCTGTAGGAAGGAATGACTTACCGGGATGATGGGTCAGGAACCGGCGGACGAGCTGACCACGGGCGGCGAGGCTTGAGGGCGGCGATGTTGGTTGGTTTCCTGGCGCACAGTCACTACACGAAACTATTCACTAGGGGCGGTTCGTTAGGCGTAACCTTACACATATGCTATGTACTATGTACTGCTTATTTCGAAGGCTGAGTTCAAGGGCGCGCGACGCGTGAGTTCGTCTTGAGATGTCAAGGGCTACTGACTCTTGCGCGGCGCGGGCCGGCGGCGACCAGTTAACATGGCCGCGCGACGGCTTAGTGCATTCTGATATGCACTCTATTACGGCGCAGCGACGGCTGTTTCCCGTTGCGCGGTAGCGCAAACATCTTCCCGGGGCCCAGGGGTGGTCTCATCCAAAGGGAGCCTGGCAATCTTGAACACAGGCCTCCGGAGGTGTCCATTGGCGGTGTCCAGGTCCACCACCCGCACGACGCCATCCTTCCCAGGCAGGGTGCGAGTAATGCGCCCCAGTCTCCATTGAAGGGCAGGCAGGTTGTCCTCCTTGATGAGGACGAGCTCGCCAACTCGGGGAGGGGAGGATGGGGACAACCATTTGGAGCGGGTTTGAAGGGTATGCAGGTAGGACTGGGTCCACAGCGTCCAGAAGCGCTGGGAAAGGGCCTGTACCATCTGGAATCGCCTACGTGTGGAGATCGGCCTATCTTCCACGGATAGTTCGGGAAGGGCCGTTAGTGGGCGGCCTATAAGGAAATGTCCGGTTGTAAGCGGCTCAAAGTCTGAAGGATCAGACGAAAGTGGGCAGAGAGGTCTTGAGTTGAGGACCGCTTCAATTCGAGCTAAAAGTGTGGAGAATTCCTCGAATGTGAGGTGTTGTTCGCCAATTACGCGATATAAAAGTTGCTTTGTTGATTTTACGTTGATCTCATGTAACGCACCGAACCATGGTCCCTTAGGGACGTTCAACAACCAAGTAATGTGCTGACCAGCGAGCTTGTGCGCAATCGTGTCATTATTCAAGGCAAGAAAGTTTTGTACTTCGATGAGCTGATTTCTAGCGCCTACATAATTTGTACCGCAGTCCGAGCGGATGAGAACCGGGGCACCGCGGCGTGCTATAAAACGCTGTAATGCCGCGAGGAACGCTTCCGTGCTGAGGTCCGAGACCGGTTCCAAATGAACCGCCTTAGTCGAGAGGCACACGAATATACAAAAGTACGCTTTTAAGAGTTTAACATTACGTAGGGTACTAGATTTAACGAGGAATGGTCCGGCAAAATCGGTCGTGACTTGACTAAATACTGGCTGAGGCGTAACTCTATCGGCTGGCAGGTCGGCCATGAAGGGCGCTTGCGGCTGGGCCCGGCATCGAAAGCATCTAATGCATTTAAAAACTCGGTGTCTAATGATGCGGCGCGCGGACAATATCCAAAATTGTTGGCGTAGGATAGCGTGTAAAGTGTCAGCGCCAGGATGGCAGTGTATTTTGTGGTAGTGGTCAATGATAAGGTCTACAAGTGGGCTAGAGCTGGGAAGTATGAGCGGGTGCTGCGCGTCATATCGGATAGACGCATGGGACAGTCGTCCACCAACTCTAAGGAGCTCATCTTTAATGAGAGGTGACAGCCGCTGGAGTCTGACGGAGCAGATTTTGCCAGTTTGAAGGCGGTGGATGTCCTCCGCAAACTCATTGTGCTGGACACTGCGCACCCAATAAAGTAGGGCCTCTCTTCGTTCACTGACGTACAAGGGGCCTGAGCGTCGCGAATCTGGGTGGTGTCTGCAGTTGTGCAGAAAGCGTTTTAGACAAGCTGTCACTCCGACGAGCTTGTCTAGTGAACTGAACCGAGTGAGCAGGTCAAAGTCAAGACCGGGCACTGTGACCAGTGACGGGACGTGTTTGGGCTTAAGGCCGGGTAGGGCGTGATGGCCCAGAGCTAAGGGCATCGCAGGCCAAGACTCACAAGGCTGTCCAAGCCACGTGGGAGACCACCATAGGTCGTGGGCTGACAGGGATTGCGCAGACATTCCTCTGCTTGCGCAATCTGCCGGGCTCAGAAGGTACGTGTCGCCAGGCACATTCTGGTGAGCCTGAGCTGATTTTGACTACCCTGTTGGCTTCAAAGGGTTGAAGACGGTGAGGCGGGGTATTGAGCCAGGCCAGGACTATCGTACTGTCTGACCAACATATGTGTTGTTGTATACTGATATGGGCCGATAACTGAACCGACACACGGATCATGAGCTGGGAGAGTAGAGTGGCGGCCGACAACTCTAACTTGGGGATTGTGAGGCGGTTCTTGATTGGTGCGACTCGCGACTTGGCGACAATCAAGTGTACCAAAGTATCTCCGGAGGCATCGAGCTCATGGAGGTAAACAACGGCGGCAAACCCGGCTTCAGAGGCATCTGCAAACCCGTGAAGCGAGTATGCAGCTGAGCCTTTGTTTGCACAAATGTGCCGAGGGAAACGAATGCTAGCCAACAGCGGTAGATCCTCTGAGATGTGGTGCCACTCCGTTTGTACTTCAGAGGGAGTGGGCTCATCCCATTCCAGCTTCAGTAGCCACAATTGCTGAAGCAGCAGCTTTGCGCGGAAGATAACGGGCGAAACCCAGCCGTTTGGGTCATAAAGTGAGGCTACGGTGCTTAAAATAGACCGCTTTGTGACATGTGTGATGGGGGGCAGAGAGATGCGGTAGGTGAACTCGTCTGACTGAGGGCTCCACTGTATACCCAAGACCTTAATGGACGTGGACTCTGGGTTCATGTCGAAGTCCTTGGGCATGTCGCATTGGTTGTCGGGAAATCTCTCGAGCAGCTTAGGCGAGTTAGATGTCCACTTACTGAGCTGAAAGCCGCCTAGGTCTAGCAGACTTATCAACTCGTCCTGAAGTGCTTGGGCGGATTCAACCGTGTCATGGCCACACAAGATGTCATCAACGAAGATAGACTTGCGAAGAACCTGAGCGGCTCCAGGGTAGCGATGGCCTTCATCATCAGCCAGCTGGAGCAGGGTGCGGATTGCATGATATGGGCTTGATCTTAAGCCGTACGTGACTGTATTGAGGGCGTAGGTGAGCAGAGGGTGATCTGGTGAGGACCGCCATAGTATCAGCTGATACCGTCTCTGGTCTGGGGCAACCAGCACATTTCTGAACATCCTCTGGATGTCAGTGCTGAAAACGACTGGATGCGTTCTGAAGGACATGATGATGTCCACAATGTCCTGTTGAAGGGCGGGGCCTGTGTGTAGGCATTCATTTATGCTGACACCATTGGAGCTTTTGCAGCTACCATCAAAAACAATGCGCAGCTTGTCCGACCCTGACTTAAATACGCCATGGTGAGGGATGTAGAAGTGAGGTTTATGGGCGAATGTATTTGGGTGACAGGGAGCCATGTGCCCTAAGTCGATGTATTCGGCCATAAAGTCGACGTATTTAGAACGCAGAGACGGGTTCGCCATTAGCTTCTTCTCAATATTGAGGAATCTGCGTAATGCGATAGGGTGAGTTTTGCCTAGTTGAGGGGCGTCCTTTAGAAAGGGCAGAGCGACCGTATATCTGCCTGAGGGATCGCGTGTAGTGGTAGAGCGGAAGATTTCCTCGCATTGTTCCTCCAGGGGATCATTATGAGTGTGAGATTGAGGGAGGGGCTCCTCAGACTCCCAGAACCTTTCCAGACTCTGACGTATGTCCTGGGCTGATTCAGCTGAGTCTGGTTGTGAGCTGACGACGTGAGCTGAGTTAACCTGCTGCGCCGGCTGCGCATACAAGTCCTCAATGGGTCCTATCAACGCGAAGTCGAAAATCGTGCCGAAGGCTATGGGCTTGCCCGGGCCCAACGAGACCTTAGTCCCGTCCAACACTTGACCAAGAACGTCCGACCCCAATAAGAGGTCGATCGGGGCTGGTGTGTGGTAAAGCTGGTCAGCCAATGGCACGGGTGGCTGGCCTAGTACGTGGGAAATGTTTGGTACCTTCTCTAAGGGAAGGTAGCCAGTGACGTTTTTTAAAATGTGAGCTGTGGCAGTAATTGTAGGAGTATCATTGTGAGTGGGTCGGCATACTATTGTTATTGCCGCCTTTGACTCATGTTTGTGCTGATTCCCAACTCCTGTAATTTTTAAAGAAGTGGGTTTTGATGGCAGGTTCAAAAGTCGTGCCATGCGTGACGTTATTAACGTCAGCATACTGCCACAGTCCAATAAAGCTCTGGCTGTGTGAAGATGGCCATGTACGTCCGCGACTCTTAGTGAGACGGTTGGCAACAAAATGGGTGTGCCAGTGGGCACAGAAGGTGAGTGAGCTGATTGAGAATCAGCTGAAATTGTATGAGCTGAGTATGTATCAGCTGTGTGGGCATGGGTTGACTGGGCATGGGCTAAATCTACCTCTTCGCTAGGGTGCTCTGTGATAGTAGGGAGTCATAATTGCTGGCTGCGTTCGCGGGGCCTACCTGGCGAACCGGACCTGGGCGGGCTGGCTCTGTGAGCAGAGCTGGGTTGCGCCTGTTTGGCATGTGCGGGTTCGTGCCGCCTGCTGTTTCTGGGACGCTCCCTCGAGTGCTCTGTCAGCTGTGGTGGGGGCACATGTACAGACGACGAATGAGCTGAGTGCGTTGGGCCGTCTGGTCGATGGAGGGACGTGTGGTGGTTCGTACTCCCACAGTTCTTGCATGCCCCCCTTGACCTGCACTCGCTCTCGTAGTGACGGCCGAGACAACGCTGGCAGCGCTCGCGTGCCTGTACGAAGTCCCAACGGCCCTGTGTTGGCTGGGCATTGTACCAGCTGCACGTCATGAGCGTATGTCCCCTAATGGCACAATAGGGACAGTAGGGCGTCGAGCGTGAGGAAGAGGACGATGACGATGATGAGGAGCAGCTTTGCTGGTAGGCCGAGTAGACGGGGAAGGGCTGACTGCGAGCCGGGGAGGTGGACGGGCGGTGACGCATTTGCTGCGCTGGGCGTGACGGTTGGTGAGTAGGCTGATCGTAGGCGCGGTGAGGCGATGGAGCTGAGGAGCGGCCACGGTAATGGTCGGGTTGTTGCTGAGCCATCTGAGCATAAGTGCGATGGGGCAACTGTGGAGGCGCGCGGCTACGAGAAGGGCCGGGCAGGGCGTGAATGGGCTGCGGCTGGGCTACGTTGGAGAACTCTGTCTCCACACAGCGCGCGTGCTCCTCGAGGTAGGAGATGAGGTCACTCAACGTGGGCAGGGTGCTGCTAGACCCGTGTCTGCGCTCAAATAACGTGCGGAGCTCACCCTTAAGCTTTCGCACCACTATCGACACAAACACGTAGTCGTCTCCTATGGGCAGATCCAAATTACTAAGAGCACACTGGGCGGACACCAGCGGAGTGAGGAAAAGTGTGCGTATGTTAGAGCGCGTGTGGATGCTCGGCAGCCCCAGGATTATGTCGACGAAACTATCGATGAGAACCCGGCGGTTCTCGTATCGCTTTGTAAGGATGTCCATGGCCACGGCAAAATTTTCATTGGTGACCTTTAAGTGGGACACCATACTTAATGCCTCACCGCTGAGACTTGAGAACAGGTAGTGGAGCTTGACTGCGTCCGACAGGGTCGCCATGTCGTCAGTCAAACTTCTAAACAGCGCAATGAAGGAAGGCCAGTCCTCCACTTTTGAGCTGAACCTGGGCAGCGCTATCTTGGGGAGGACGGCGGTGGGCGTATTGACGCCGAAACTGGGCTGAGCGCTATGGGTTGGGAACGACGTGGAAGAGGGTGAGATTTCCTCCCTAGCCACAAGTATCCCCAGGTATGCTCCGGAGGCTTTTGTGTGGTTCTCAGTGTATGTCCTCTCAACCCCCTCGTCTAAGTTCTCTTCGTCGAGAATGTTGTAGTACACTGAGTCCAGCTTCTCCTTTATACCCTGTATCTGTGCGAAACGCACGTTAAATTCCGTTATGGAATGTTTGGTGTCGCCAGCAATGATCATTGATCCCACCTCTAGGAGCTGGTGTAAAGCTTTGGCGGCCTCCCTAAATATCGCGGCTTGTGACTTGGTTGGCATTGCGATGAATAAAAGGAGACAACAAAATAATAAAAAAATAAAAAATTAAACAAATTTAAAGGCAGTAAAAAGAACAACACCCTGTATATATTCTATAGTTGGGCTGGAGGTATTTGTTTACTAAGGTAAGAGCAAATGGGCTAAAATTATCGCAACAATAAAGAAAGCAAAACTAAGTTGGGGCGCCTTGTATATGGCCTACGGGTGGGCAAGCGCGTGTATGTGTCGGTATGTCTGTGTATATGTATGTATGCTTATTGAACGCGCGTACGTAACATTAGCCGACCGCAAGCAAAAAACAAACAAAAACAGCAAAAACAAAAGAATCACGTTATCCGTAGCCCACTGTTGGGCAAGGCGCTCACAATCGGGCAGACCTGTTGCCGACACTGGCGCGAAGAATGAGTCAGTCGCAAGCAAAAAAAATAAAAATAAACTAATCATAAAAATTTAATTAAACTTAACGTGTGTAGAAGCGAAGGCGACGCACGCAAATAGCCGTAAGCGATATAAAAAAAAAACTGATGAAACTAAATGAAACACACTACGGTCATGTGGTGAGCACGCACCACGAATGAGCCGATCGCAAAGGCAAAAATAAAAAATAAAAAATAGATACAAAATTAACACGGGTGAAAAAATAAAGCACGCTATTTGGCACGCGTGGTGAGCATGCACGAGATCTGAGCCGCTCGCAAAGGCAACAATCAAAACAATAAAATTAAAAATTAACACTCAAAAAAAAATTAAATTTTGTTGTATTATTATGTAAGAAAAATACACCTGCAGCCGATAAACATGGCATGAAAAAATTAAAATAAAGGCCAAATAACTAAGCTGAATTATTTTATGCAGTGTTAAATTAGCTTAGCTGTTGTAATACCAGGCACCATACAATTAACTAAATCTGTAGCCAAACGGTAGCCAAACGTAGCATGAAAAGGGCAAAGGTAAAGTAACTGAGCTGAATTATTATTTCAAGCACGAATTAGGCACAACAACATTGTATGACACAATAGTTCTGTGATCCTGGTTCAGAATACCGGATGCATACACGAAAGCAACATAAAAACAACATGCAGAAATAATTGCGTCAAGATAATTCGGATGTTGTGTGGTCGCAATCCTACCACAAACAAATTACACCTACCTCACCAAATTTTTATTGGGGCAGGGTAAAGTTATGTGAACAAATGAATTCCGAAATGATGGCACGAATTAGATATAAGATTCAGAAATAGAACAAGAATATGGGCGGAAATAATTATCTTTAGCGGACTGTATTAAAATTGATAATTAAAAGAAAGTTAGGTTCAGATTAGGGCTGAACCTTAGCGGTTATTCCGCGCTCGATTGGACCAAAAATGTTGGCGCTTAAGACACCAACATGCGGCGAAGTTATAGGCTGAAGGCAGGAAGGCTGTAGGAAGGAATGACTTACCGGGATGATGGGTCAGGAACCGGCGGACGAGCTGACCACGGGCGGCGAGGCTTGAGGGCGGCGATGTTGGTTGGTTTCCTGGCGCACAGTCACTACACGAAACTATTCACTAGGGGCGGTTCGTTAGGCGTAACCTTACACATATGCTATGTACTATGTACTGCTTATTTCGAAGGCTGAGTTCAAGGGCGCGCGACGCGTGAGTTCGTCTTGAGATGTCAAGGGCTACTGACTCTTGCGCGGCGCGGGCCGGCGGCGACCAGTTAACATGGCCGCGCGACGGCTTAGTGCATTCTGATATGCACTCTATTACGGCGCAGCGACGGCTGTTTCCCGTTGCGCGGTAGCGCAAACAATACATAACATAAGAGGTTAATAGCAAACATGTAATAACATGTGATGTAGGTACCTACTTAACATACGATGTTAATTTATCAAAGAATGTATTAAATTACTTATTAAATTGAACATACAGAACATAAGATGTTAATAACAATAACATGTGATGTACCCACATAACTTAAGATATTATTAATCAAAGAATGTATTAAATTACTTATTAAGTTGAACATACATAACATAAGATGTTAATAGCAAACATGTAATAACATGTGATGTACCTACTTAACTTAAGATGTTAATTTATCAAAGAATGTATTACGTTACTTATTAAATTGAACATACAGAACTTACGATGTTATGAAAATGTAATAACATATCGCTCCCCGGCAAGAAAAGTGTCACAATGCAAAAATAGTAGTTTCGAGAAAATGTAACTTTAATGATTTTTTGTTCATTTATTCGTCAATAGTTTAAAAACTATAATAGTCAGATTGCTGAAATGTCATCTGTAGATAGCTTATTTATTTACTAATTAATGGGCGCAAAATTTAATAACAAAATTGTATTTTTTTCAAAGTAATTTTTAAGAAATTCTTAATTAGGTGAATTTTATGACTCTTTTCTCGATAAAAATTTCTGGAGTTTCAAAAATAATACACATTATAATGTATCGAATCACCGTTACTTTTATTATAAAAAGATCCTAAATATTAATTAAAGAAAAAGTAACCACAAATTACAAACTTCTCATTAAAATTATATAAAATAATCTCGAAAACAAACTTCTTAATATTAATTTACTAGTTTTGCCCTAATGAACAATCAGTCTTACATCTTTGGCCATTAATAAAATAAAAATGTAATCTTAGAACTTACATGACATACGTCTTAGTACAACCACAGTCATTATTACTTATATTAGTAAGCTCTCTTTACTTATGAAACTGTACCTTATACAGTAAGAAAAAATAACTAAAAAAAAATTCTTTAACATGTTTTTAAAATAATGAAAATTAACAAAAACTAATTTCTTTATAGGTAATAACATTTTTAGGTGAACTTACAATCAACTATAAAAAGGTAAATTGCTTACTTAAGAGACTTATAAAAAGACTCATAAAAATGGGGAATATGATTATGTTGTAACAAATCCAATAGATCCTTTATTTTATTTTCTTTAAGTTTCGGTTTACATCTGTACGCAAGTTTGAGAGATATTGAATTAAGATTTTTTTTTCGCGTTAAAACTGTTTCGGAAAACTCATCTTTATAAGAGTTTTTAAACAACAGCTTCGTAGGATCGTCCTGTAACAGTTTAAAAATTTTCACCTCAGATATTTTAAAAGATTTTGCTGTAGTAAACCCAATATCTTCGGACAGACGCTTCAGTGAATAAAAATCACTGTTTGACATTTCTGTCACGGTATATGGATTGCCCTTTTTCTTAGCGCATTTAATAGCTTCAACGTATTGACTGGGTACATAAAGTGGACCTGACTTTAGTCTTCTTTGTATTTGCTTTTCTATTGTTGAATGGACAGAGTCAGCCTCATTTTGAGTATGTCCAGTAATAAGGTACTTGTGTGTTATAGACTTTAATTTAGGGAATTTTAATAACGCATACAAATAAATAGAAATTATGAATCTATTTTTGTTCTGACCGCAACAGTTATCAGAGAAAAATATTAGATCTAGGCCTGGTCCATCGTAATGAATTACAATATTTTCAATAAACTTGAACAGACAAGATCCAATTTCATCAGCACCGCGGTTTGCTTCTCCTTCATGCCAATAGAAACAATCGGTTTTATCATCACCGATTTGAGACACAGTAAAATTTAAGGTGTTGAGTTTGGATTTGTAATAAAAAATAGAGGTATTGCCTCGCGGAAGTTGCAAGACTGCTTGCAGGTCATAAATTGCAATAATTTTATTTGGACCAGAGGTTTTTTTATCAGCGTCTTTTTCAAGTCGAGACAGGTTCTTCTCTTCAATGTGTGTAAAATACTGGACTTCTAAGTCTTTCTTTGCATCACCTTCGGCGTTCTCATAACGTACACAAAGTTCGCACCTATCTTTTTTCGGTTTGAAGAAACTGATGTTGAATTCACTATTAAACATTCTTGAATACAATGTTTCGTTTGCATAGGGCACGTTGTTTGACTCGCACAAGGTTTTATAGTCTCTATAAAGATCACTGAGAGATTTTCCTCCATCAATATATTCCCGTGACGATTTTTTTCTGATGTAGTGAGATTCCATTCGTGGTATTGAATCGATATGATCTCTGACACTCTGGCGAATAGATTCTGCAACTTTGCTATGATTACCGTGTTTGCCCCTCTTGTCTTGTTCAAGAAAACCTTGTTTAGATTTTTCAATAACTGTTCTGATGACGCGGTCATTAATATCTAGTGTTGCTCTGAAAAAAGTTTTGCATACTCGAATGGGCTTGTCATCAATTTGGAAATAAAAGCTATGGTTAAGTTTTCTTGGTTGAGTTTTTCCGGTAAATCTAAACGCAGGAATAATCGCTTTCATGCTCTTATGAATAAAATTACGCTGTAAAGCCAGGTCTCCTAATTGCCAATATTTATTAAATATTTCAGTTCTATTACCATTATTTATATTTTCAGTACATTTAAATTTGCATTTTTCACCACACGGAGGTTTCAAACACCTCTCAGACATTGTTTTCTGTGACTTAGAACGAGAAGTGTATGATTTTCCGGAATTCCTCAATATTTTTGCTTTATTTGACAGCCATTCGTCCACACAAGATTTACGTTTTTTGCTAGATTTACGTACTGGACTCGTAACTTGCTCAGGAATATTATTGTTAAGTACGTTACTTTCTTGATTGCATGGCAAAGAAACTACGTCATTAGAACTACAGTGACTTTTAGGTGACATAGACTTAGAAATAGCACTGCTGCTGCTGCTACTACTGTTTGACGAGGAATTCGATGAAGAGGAATCAGAAGATATGGATCGCTTGCGCTGTGGATTATTTTTAGAAGTAGAAGGAGTCACAGTCAAATTATCTGTTGCAGCAATATTTACGTAAGGTTCGGTTTCATTCTTCTCTTCCGATAGCCTTTGTGAATTCCGTTTAACAAGCTTTTTTTTAGTCGGCTGGCCAACACTACTGCCTGAGGACGAACTCTTATATCCACCGTCAATATTAAAAGTTGGGTCTTTAACACTATCATCACTGTCCCAAAAACAAAAATTTTCTTTACCTGATGTTGGATTTTCATCGGTACAAAAAGGTTCTTTTGCAACAATGCTTGGACTTGTACTATATTGAGTATCCATAATATTGTGATCTTTCATAGCATTTTCTTCGTTTCTTTTCTCGCTAGCCAGTTGTAGTATAAATGCTGCCCGACTATTATTATTCATGATGATCCTGAAAAAAATACACTGTTATTAAAAAAATGTTTTCAATTGCACATAAAAAAAGACCGAACACAACATAAGGAGTTATAATAACTGGTGATAATTGTAATAATTCACAACAAAAATGACTTTACATGTGTTGCGCTTTTATTTCATTCGTTAAAACGTGAATATCATATCAGAATGAGTGATAAAAGAGACCCTATACATGTTATGATTGTTTTTTAGTATGATGCGGCAATATTTACAATGCTTTTTCGTCAACAATACAGTCACAACATAGAATGTGTCACCTTTTTCGTAATAAATCTAATATTTAAATGTAAAACTTACCGATAAAGAGTCTCATCACAAGTTAAAACGCTTTTCTGGCGATACTGTACACGCCCACTCTGTACTAACACAAGTGTGACACTGTTCACGCCGGTGACCGGAGCGAAACGGCTCCGTGAAAAAGAGAACTTAGTGCCATCTAGCGGCAACTACGCGCAACATAAATACGACACTACTACAGCCGAACAAATGAAATACGTGCAATCTAATGCTGCGATTATGTCATTTCGTACCTAAAATGTATTGTGACACTTTTCTTGCCGGGGAGCGATATGATGTACCTACATAACATAAGATGTTAATTTATCGAAGAAAGCATTCTTATTAAGTTGAATATTATTTTATGTTGTAATTAGTATGGAAAGAGTACCTCAGTAACTAGTTTAACCAGCTATTTGCTATTTTTGTTAAAGTAACTATATCCTATTTTCGAGGGGGACTGTTGGAATATACGAAAATACTCCATTCAATGGCAATGGCAAAAGGCAGTGACAACCCGCGGACGCTAGCGAGTGGACGTGTTAATTGAACATACGTGTTATGGTCTTTGACATTGCTGTGACGATGGCTTCGGACATTGTAAAATGCAATTTATGCAATCTAGTTATATCTGAAGTATTGTGCTACATACAAAATAAACTGATGTAATGGATACAGTGAGTCTTGTGCAATTATGTGTTGGAGGTTTTAAGGAGAGCGATTTGCGGCAGGCCAAACAGCTCTTATTTCAAGCTATACCTAACTCTAACAGAAGAATGATACAAAGAAAAAGCAAAGGGCGTGATGTCGAGGATATCATTAATCTTTTCAAGATTACTGACCCGGACACCGTACCTATATTTGTGGCCCGTGAGAGCCAAAATCTGCCCCCTGTAAGTTTTGACCACATCGACGCGACCCGGCTCTTAAAAGGATCTATTGATTCTACGTCAAGAACTAGATTGTGTTAAACAAAACTACGCCACAAAAGAACACTTAGAAAAATTGAAGGTAGAAATGGATGGGTTCAAAACACAACCCGTAACGGCCGTACCAGACACTTTTAACATAAACAAAAAAAGAGAAGCAATTTTAATGAGTAGCTTTGACTATGACAGCGGGCCTATGGGTCTAACTCATTATGATAATGACACCATAATTGAAACAACCGATCAAAACAAATGCAATCAGCTGTTATCGGTTTCAATGCCACGGGTGAGCAGTGAGACAGAGCTCAAGAACAATGTACATCAATCTGTCTCGCACCGACTAAGCGCTGTCGCAAATAGCTTTCCTGCTCACTCTCGACCAGCTGATAACAATCCGAGTGAGACGAATTCAAACAGTACTGCCCAACCGTATTGTAATGTAACGTCCGCGTCCCCACCGCCGGCGCAGGCGCATCGAGCTATCTCGCGCCAACAAACCACCGCTACGGGTAACCGTCTCGCTTACACTACAGAGTCAGTGAAGTTTTTAAATAGTCGTGTTATAAGCGACGACGCTTGCGCTGGCGCAACGGTGTCATCGCCTATAGAATGTAAACAAACACTAACGGATGAAAAAACAGACTCGCGATGTATGAAAACTAATAAAGAAAATGATGGATGGGTTAATATATCCTATAGAAAGAAACCGAAGTACAGATTTATTGGGAACAAAGGCACAGCAAAGACGGACCAGACCGGAACTTTTAAAGCCGCGGAAATAAAAATACCCTACTACATTTATAACGTAGATAAAGGCGCCTCGACAGAAGATATTGTCAAGCACATCTATAGTAAAACGAGCGTAAAAGTAGTTCCAGTCCAGGTCAAAATGAGACAACCAAAACAATATGTGGCTTATAAATTTGATATCCCGTACAGAAAATTATCGCTATTTAAGGACGAAAATATGTGGCCAGAGGGAGTGGCTTTCAGGCGATACGTTAATTTCAAATATTATAATGACAAAGACGCTGCTCAGACTACGGTTCAAGCTAAATGTACAAACAATAATTAATAAAGAAGATCTTAGTTTAAAACTAATTAGCTTTAATTGCAAGGGTATCAAAAGGTCATTTGAATGTGTAAAATCACTATGTCAGAATTCGGATGTCATTGCTCTGCGGGAAACCTGGTTGTTGCCGTATGAAATACCTTTATTGGCGGACATTCATCATGAGTTCATGTTTACTGGAAAATCAGCTGTTGACTTATCGGCGGGTATACTGCGTGGTAGGCCGTTTGGAGGGGTATCACTTTTGTGGCGTAAAAGTGCATTCGATTCAGTGACTGTAGTGCCGTGTAAAAGTAATCGAATAACAGCAATTAAGATAACTATATCAAATCGCGAGTTGTTAGTGTTTAGTGTGTATATGCCTAATGACTCATTTGATGATCTTGTAGAATTTAATAATTGTTTAAGTGAGATTGTTGCTACGATTGAAACCTGTGATATTGAGTCGGTGTATATGTTGGGTGATTTTAATGCGCACCCGGGTGAGTTATTTGGTAGAGAATTGTTAAATTTTTGCGTAGATCTAAAATGGTTATGTGCGGATGTTGCCAAACTTGGTCGACAAAGCGATAATTATACATTTATTAGTGATGTACATGGGTGTCGACGCTGGCTCGACCATTGTTTGGTTACTGAAGCGGCATGGCTGTCAGTCGCTGATGTTAAAATACACCATGATGTATACTGGTCTGACCACTTCCCGTTAGAAATAAAATGTAATATTAGCGTAACTCGAATTAAGTCTAAATGTAATTATATGTCGAATAAAATAGTTTGGGGTGAGAGTAATAAAAATCAGATAATTGAATACATGAAATCATGCTCATTGTCTTTAAAATGTATAGATTTTCCTACCGAACTAAACCAATGCTGTGATAGTATGTGTACCGAGTTGACTCATAGGCCAGTGATTGATAAGCTGTACCAAGACATTGTCAAAGTGTTACAGGAGTCCGCGGTCGGTAGCCGTGAGTCCGGAGGGTCGAGAAAGTGTCTCCATATAGCGGGGTGGAATAAATATGTTAAGCAAGCTCACAGAGAGGCTCGCCTTAACTTTATTAATTGGAAAAGCCATAACATGCCTACTTCTGGGCCAATTTACAATAAAATGAGAGAAAGTAAAAGTATTTTTAAAAATAAGTTAAGGTTTTGTCAAAATCACAAAGATCAAATACGAATGGACATAATAGCTGAACAACACAAAAAAAAAGAATTTTGTAAAATTTTGGAAACGGACAAATAAATTAAATCCTAAGGTAGGGCTCCCTGTAAGTGTTAGTGGAGAGACAGATACAAAGAAAATAGCAAATGTTTTTAAAAATAATTTTAGAGTGCAATCTCTTGTTACTCGGGGGCAGGAGGTGCTTGAGGGTGTGACTTCTGTTTCGGGTTCGCCTCTTGGCTTTACTGCTAAAGAAGTAAAGAAAGCAGTTAAGGGATTGTCAGGAGGTAAATCTCCGGGATTTTGGATCTCACGGGCCACAAATATAGGTACGGTGTCCGGGTCAGTAACCTTGAAAAGATTGATGATATCCTCGACATCACGCGCGGCTTTACCTTTGCTTTTTCTTTGTATCATTCTTCTGTTAGAGTTAGGTATAGCTTGAAATAAGAGCTGAGCTAGGGCTCCCTGTAAGTGTTAGTGGAGAGACAGATACAAAGAAAATAGCAAATGTTTTTAAAAATAATTTTAGAGTGCAATCTCTTGTTAGTCGGGGGCAGGAGGTGCTTGAGGGTGTGACTTCTGTTTCGGGTTCGCCTCTTGGCTTTACTGCTAAAGAAGTAAAGAAAGCAGTTAAGGGATTGTCAGGAGGTAAATCTCCGGGACACGATGGACTCACCATCGAGCATCTTCTGCATGCTGGCCCGCATATTTATCGTGTTCTTGCGATGCTGTATACATTCTGCGTGAGGCATACATATTTGCCTAGGGATCTGATGGAAAGTGTAGTAGTGCCTGTGGTTAAAAATAAAACTGGCGATATAGCCGATATAAACAACTACAGACCAATTTTTCTTGCAACTATAATTGGCAAAGTGCTTGACGGGCTGATTGAGCGCCAGCTTAAGAACCATATAAAGTTAAATGACGCTCAATTCGGTTTTAGAAGCGGATTGTCAACTAAAAGCGCTATTCTGGCGCTCAACCAGACGGTCAAGTATTACACGGATAGGCGGACACCGGTGTATGCGGCATTTCTCGACCTTTCCAAAGCTTTTGACCTTGTTTGCTATGAAAAGCTATGGACTAAACTTTTTAGCCGTAAAGTACCTGGAGAGATAGTTGACATGTTGAGGTTTTGGTACAGCTCACAGCAAAACCGTGTCAGGTGGGCTGACACGTTCTCTGACGCCTACACTTTGGAGTATGGGGTGAGACAGGGGGCTTAACATCTCCGCTCCTTTTTAACCTCTACATTGATCAGCTGCTTGATGAGCTCGGTGGGGCTAATGTCGGCTGCTCAATAGATGGAACTTTTATAAATAATATTAGCTACGCAGACGATATGGTCCTGTTGAGTCCCTCAATCAGTGGCCTCCGAAAGCTGATGGGAATGTGTGAGTCATACGCTGCACTGCACGGACTCACTTATAATGTAAGAAAGAGCGATTTGCTGGTTTTTAATGCTAAAGGAATATCATTAGATTATGTCCCTCCTGTAAACTTAATCGGAACTCCCATTAAAATGGTGGAAGAATTTAAGTATTTAGGACACCTTGTCACGGAGGACTTATCTGATGATAAGGATTTAGAGCGAGAGCGGAGAGCGGTGGCGGTTCGCTGCAATATGCTGGCCCGTAGGTTTGCACGGTGTACGAAGGAAGTGAAGATCACTCTTTTCAAGGCTTACTGCCAAAGCTTCTACACTTGCAGCCTGTGGATTAAGTATACGCAGCGGGTCTACAACGATCTACGCATACAATACAACAATGCTTGCAGAGTTCTGATGGGGCGCCCACGATACTGTAGCGTGTGCACATTCACATGTGCACACGTAGTACAAGAACGCCGGGCTCGCGTTAATATCACCCAACCCTAAATTAAAAATAATTACATAAATTTTAATAATTTAATAATATAAATTTTATTTTGATATATTGTGAATTCGTAAGTTTTAAGTTTAGTTAAGTTTTTTGTAAGTGCGTTCTTATGACTTAGATAATTATGCGAATTGTCGACTTTTTCTTATGACTTAGATAAAAAAAAAACTTATTAAAAATAACATTGTGTGTAATAATTATTGTTTTTTTTTCGTAAATCAACAAATTGACTTCATTCATTATATTTTCGTGATGCTCTAATATTAATACATTTTGTAGTCCTTCCAATACAACCATAATATATACGATGCACACAGTATTCGCCAGTACATTTTCCAATATCGTCCCTGAGCATCGTAGTCCCCGACCTGGGCGGCAATGATCCCACTCGAGGCGTCTGTGGGGGAGCTGTTCAGGAAGGGGGGCGAGGGCCTGCCTTAACCGGCCGGCCGCGACAAGGGTAGTCTGTAAAAGCACCCCGGGAGAAAACCCGTCATCAACCAGTTGACACTTCCCGACCTCAACTGTATGTAGGGTAGCCCGCGTATTGGGGCCTCTGCGCGGGTGGTCCACCATATGCCCTACACTCGTGGGATCAAAATGAAGAAATCACTAAAACTCACTTTTGACGCCGCGGCAGGGCCTTGTACTAGGCCTGCCGCGGGTGGTGGGCCTGGCGACGGGCGGAAGGGTCGTGGGAGTGAGGCGTCCAAATCTGGCGCCAAGTCGAGCGAGGAAGGGGCTGGAAAGCCGATACCGCTTGACAGTGACAGGTCCAAGGAGGACGCTGAACATGCCGGGGACGCGACCGGCGAAGCGCCCGCTCGGGCTAATGGCCTGAGCGGCGTGGAGCCGGCGGTGCCCGGTTCGGGTGATGGCGGACATTCCGACACTTCGGGAGAGGGTCCGATAGAAGAGTCCGACTGCTCGGTGGTTTTCGTCGACGCCACTAGTGCGGCGGAGGAGGGCAGCGCTGCCACAGACATGAAGGCGGAGGAGGCCGGCCGGAAGCGGCGGCGGGAAGAGCTTGCCGACTCATCGGGGTCGGAGGGAGCGATGGTGACTGGGACGAGGCCCAAGATGTCATCGGCGAGCCGTGGGCGCGCTGTTGGCTCGCACCTGGGTCACTCCCAAGCGAAGAGAGAGGTCAGGGTAGACAACGATCGCGCAGTCCTAAAGTCGGCAATGGAAGAGGCGGTGGGCCCCGATGGCTTCTTGAAGGCGAGCAACCGGTCCTCCCCCCCGGTCACGAGGGCGAAGACGGGAAAGACGAGGGGGAAGAGGCAGGGAACACCGCACGCAACGCCAAGGGGCTCTGATTCAGAGGCCTCGAATGAAGAGGCTCCCAACGACGAGACTCCCATCGTTGAGGCGAGCTACGCGAAAATGAACGCGGCCCTCGGGGGCATGAGAGGGCTCTTAGATAAGAGCGGGAACATGAGCGGCGCGCGCAAGAAGGAGGCGACCGGGTACATGAAGGATGTCTCCGATGCGATGAAGGCCTTAGCGTCCGCGACGCTTAACGAGGAAACGCGGCGCCTTCGCGCCGAAAACGCCAGGCTCACCAGCAAGGTCGAGCACCTGGAGGCTCAGATGGCCTCGATCCAGCGCGATCTCGCAGAACGGCCGTTCCGGCGCGAATCCCGGGCGAAATCCCCGATCTTGGGCCACTCGTCACCGCTGGAGGGAACTGCCGACCCCCTCGAGGCATTCCAGGCCCGCATGGCCGCCGCGCTCGGCGAAATGATTGACGCCCGCCTAGAGGGGCTGGAGGGTAGGCTGCTACCCCTGCGCCCGCCGCTCGCGGCCGATAAACGGAGGAAGGAGGCCCTGCCGCCTCCGCTCGCCCCGCCGGCCCGGTCGGCTCTGCCACCCGCCGAGAAGCCAGCGAAGGGGGCCGGGATGGCGCCCCGCCCGCGTAAGGGGGCCCCGCCTCCGGCGGGCCCGCCGCCCACGAAAGTTTGGGATGAGGGGAGGGGACCCCCGAACCCGAACCCTTTCGTGAACCCCCAGCCAGGACCCAGCCACGCACCGGACCTCCGGTCAGAAGGATGGACGACGGTGGTGAAAAAGCACCCCAAGAAGAAGGCTCCTCCTGCCCGCCCGCCCGCGAAGACGGCCAAGGCAGCGGCCCGGCCGGCCAACAGAAGGCCCTCTCTTCCGTCCCCTAAGTCGGCAGCAGTGTCGGTGACGCTGCTCCCCGAGGCTGCGGGCCAGGGCACGACGTACGCCCACATTATTACAAGGGCCAAGGCGGCCATCAGCCTGCCCGAGCTGGGCATCGAGGGGGGAATCCGCATAAAGGAGGCGGCGACTGGCGCACGCTTGTTCGAGGTGTCGGGGACCGAGAGCGGCGAAAAAGCGGATGTGCTCGCCGAAATACTGCGGGCAGCACTGGGCGACGTCGCCAAGGTGGCGAGGCCATGTAAAATGGCAAGCCTGCGGGTGACTGGTCTGGACGACTCCGTCCAGACGTCGGAGGTGGCGGCGGCGCTGGCCACGGCGGGAGAATGTCCGATCGAAGACGTGCGTGCAGGGGCGGTTTCCTTCAGGCCGGGCGGGAACGGCTCATGCCTGGTCAGGGTCCCAGTGAGGTCGGCCAAGAAGATCGTCGCCACGGGAAAGCTGTTGGTGGGATGGAGCGCTGCCAGGGTGGTGGCCCTTGAGCCGGTGCCCATGCGATGTTTCCGGTACATGTGCCTCGGGCACACCAGGCAGCGCTGCCCTCTGCCGGAGGACCGCACCGAGATCTGTTACAGGTGCGGGAAGGGCGGGCACGAAGCGGCGACATGCGCGGCAAAGGAGCCGCTGTGCTCGGTGTGCTTGAAGGCCCAGCGGCCAGCCGGCCACTACATGGGTGGCAACAACTGCCGCCCCCCCACCGTCAAGCCAAGGGCTGACCCCCCGGCCAGAGCCCGGCGGGCAGAGGAAACCCCCCTCGCAGGGGGCATGGAGGTAGAAAACATTGCCCCCAATTTCTAGTACGCCCCTCCGAATACTACAGGGGAATCTAAACCACTCCGCAGCTGCACAGGACCTGCTTGTGCAGCACATTGCGGAGTGGGGAGTCGGGGCCGCTGTAATAGCGGAGCCCTATGCGGTGCCCCCGTCGCCGAACTGGGCCGGGGACTGGGATAGGTCCGTTGCCGTCGTCGTCCCCTCGGGTGCTGCGCACATTCCCCCCCTCTCCGTTCGCGAGAGGGGTGCGGGCTATGTGGCGGTCGGTTGGGTGAAAGTGGTTCTAGTGGGGGTTTACTTCTCCCCCAACAGAGGACAGGCAGCGTTTGAGGCATGGCTAGAGGTAATTGGCGGGGTGGTGAGACGAATGGCGCCTTCGCAGGTGATCGTGGCCGGGGACTTCAACGCGAAATCCTCGATGTGGGGTTCCCCGGCCACGAACGCGAAGGGGACAGCGGTCGCGTTGTGGGCCGTATCAACTGGGTTAACGTTGCTCAACGCGGGCAGTGTCTGGACGTGTGTGCGGCATAACGGGGGGTCTATAGTAGACCTCACGTTTGCTACCCCCGCTATTGCCGTACGCGTCCAAGGGTGGGAGGTACTGGAGGAGATGGAGACCCTCAGCGACCACCGGTATATCAAGTTCGTGATTTCCCCCTCGGGGAGGGGAGTAGATACCGGTGGCGGAGAGGCGAGGCTTGCCTTCGTGTTCCCGAGGTGGGCGCTGACCCGGCTGCGGTCAGACCGGCTGGAAGAGGCGGTACTCATGGCTGAGTGGTGTGCTTGACCCGAGGGGGACCTGGACGTTGAGGAGAGAGCTCGACGCCTCCGCCAGGTCCTGATAGGGTTGTGTGATTACAGCATGCCCAGGGTCAGAGCCGCCGGATCCAGAAGGAGGGTGTACTGGTGGACGGAGGAACTCGCGACCCTCCGCAACAGGTGCATCAGAGCGCGCCGGGCCTACCAGAGGTGCCGCCGAAGGTGGCACGACGTCCTCGGAGGAGGAGGAGGCAGCCCTCCTGGATGCCCACCGTGAGGCCAGGAGTGACCTCAAGGTGGCGCTCGACGCGGCAGTTGAGAGGTTGGCCCGCAAAAAAGCGCCAGGGCCCGACGGAGTCCCGGGAACGGTCCTGCGGCTGGCTGCGGGCCGGCTCGGCGAGCGCTGGAGGGGCGTCTTCTCCGCCAGTCTGCGGGAAGGGAGACTTCCCAGAATCTGGAAGGAGGGGCGCCTGGTGCTGCTGACCAAAAAAGATCGTCCCAGGGACAGCCCGGCGGGGTACAGGCCGATCGTCCTCCTGGACGAAGCAGCTAAGCTGCTGGAGAGGGTTGTGGCAGACCGCATAGCCCGACACCTGGAGGAGGTGGGTCCGGACGTGTCGGACAGGCAGTTCGGCTTCCGTCGGGGACGCTCCACTATCGATGCCGTGTTGAGGCTCAAGCGTTTCTCCGACGAGGCGACGGGACGCGGGGATTGGGTGCTGGCGGTGTCTTTGGACATCGCCAATGCCTTCGGCACCCTTCCCTTCGTGACAATAGAGAGGGCCCTTGAATACCATGAGATCCCTCTCTATTTGCGCAAATGGGTCCATAACTACCTCCGGGACTGGAGCGTGGTATATGTCCGCAGGGACGGGAGTCGGGCGGTGAGGCCGGTTCATGCCGGTGTTCCACAGGGGTCCGTTCTGGGGCCCCTCCTGTGGAACATCGGTTTTGATTGGATGTTGCGGATGGCGTTGCTGCCCCGAATGGAGCTTATCTGCTACGCGGACGACACCCTCGTGGCGGTCCGGGGCAGCAACTTCAGCGAGGTGTGTCTGCGGGTGTCGGTGATGTCCTCTCTGGTGGTGGACCGCATCCGCCTCCTGGGGCTTGAGGTCGCCCTGGCCAAGACAGAGGCCGTGGTGTTCCACGGGCCTAGGCGCTGTCCTCCAGCGGGCGCTTCGGTGGTTGTCTCGGGTGAGCGGGTGAGGGTGAGGTCAGTAATGACCTACCTGGGGCTCACCCTGGACAGCCGCTGGAGCTTCGAGGAGCACTTTAAGAGGCTTTCGCCTCGCCTCGTGGGTGCGGCTATGGCGCTCGGCCGTATTCTCCCCAATTTGGGGGGGCCGAGCGCTCTTTGCAGGAGACTCTATATGCAAGTGGTAGGGTCCATGGCGCTCTACGGCTGCCCCGTGTGGGAGAGGGCACTAAGGCGGAGCCGGAAAATCTGGGCCCTCTTGCGCCGACCACAACGGGTCATGGCGCAGAGGGTGATCAGGAGCTACTGGACTGCCTCGTTTGTCGCGGCCTGCGCGCTCGCTGGCACCCCCCCGTGGGAGTTGGAGGCGGGGGTGCTAGCGGAGGCGTATGGGCGCCGGGTCGCGGCGAACGTAAGAGGGAGGCGCTTAACAGCGGAGGAGGTGCTGGGTGTCCGGCGCGAACTGGACAGCGTCTTGATGGAGCGGTGGAGGACCAGTTTGGTCGAGCTGCAGTGGGGAAGGCGCACGGTGGACGCGATTCGCCCGGTACTGGATCAATGGGCGAACCGGACGCATGGTGCTTTGTCCTTCCGTCTTGTGCAGGTGCTGACCGGGCATGGATGCTTCGGTCGGTACCTGCACAGGATGGCTAGGAGGGAAGTGACGGAGGCGTGTCACGAGTGTGGGGCTGCGGAGGACACGGCGCAGCACACCCTTGAGGCGTGCGGCGCGTGGGCTGCGCAGCGCCACACTCTGATAGACGCGATCGGGCAGGACCTATCCCTGCCCGCGGTGGTGCGGGCCATGCTTGAAATGAAATGAAATGAAATGAAATGAAATGAAATGAGTTTTATTTACTAGAACATAGTGAATAGGGTGTTATAAAAACAGTTGAGGCGTATGTTCTGCCTTTCTGGCATGTAAATATACAATTAAATTAACATTATTCAATTGTTCACATAGAGCAAGTAAATTCAAATAACATCAAATTAATTTAAACCTAAAAAATAAAATTAACATTTTTAAATTAAATTAACATAATTAAACTAAATTAGAATTATCAAATTAAATTAAATTAACAATATCGAATTATTAACATCAACAAACAAAATTAGATAAAATACAATAATTATTATTTTATTATTAAATATTATAAAATAAATTCATGTAATGAGTAATAGCATTTGTCCAATAAATATTTCGATAATTTTCTTTTAAATTGTGGCATTGGGAGGTCTTTTAAGTCCCTTGGCAGCTTGTTAAAGACTTTGATAGCCATACAGTAAGAATTGCCATTGTGAAGTTTTGTTCTAGTCAACGGTACATACAGTTTTTCATTATGCCTTGTAGATCTGTTATAGACCTCTCCGTGTTTTTTAAAATATGTAAGGTGTTCTCGAACAAATATGCAAATCTGTCTTATGTACATGCAAGGCAATGGCAAAATTTTTGTACGTTTAAATAGTGGTCTACAGGGTTCAAGGTAATGAGCACTGCAAACTGCTCTTATACATTTTTTTTGAGACAAAAAAGCTTTATTCATCTCTACAGAATTTCCCCATATTAAGAGCCCATAACTTAATACTGAAGAAACATAGCCATAATAAGCTGTAATCGCTACTTCTACGGAAGTAATATTACTTAACCGTCTAAGAGCAAATACAAATTTATCGATTCTGGTGCAAACGTTATTGACGTGAATTTTCCAGTGGCAAAATGAGTCTAAATGTATACCCAAAAAAGTAGTTGATTGGACCGCTTCTATTTTTTCGTTGTTATATCTAACATCCAACTCTATTTCATTTGCTTGATATGTTTTAAATTGCATCATTTTAGTCTTCTTAATATTTATTTGTAAATTATTATTGTTCATCCAGTAAATTATTTCATTTATTGCCATATTAATGTCCTTGTTAAAATTCGCCATTTCGTTAGCCTTTATTAGTAACGTCGTGTCGTCAGCATACATTATACAGTCGTGCTTAATCGCATTAGGAAGGTCATTTATATATAGTAAAAAGAGTATCGGCCCTAAGATACTGCCTTGTGGGACTCCGCAATTATTAAGTTTAAATTCAGATTGATGGGTTAATTGTACTTTATTTAAAATTGTTTGAATTTCTGTGCACTGGGTTCTATTGTACAAGTAGCTTTGTATCCAATCATATGCTTTACCTCTTATGCCATACTTGTCTAATTTACGAAGCAAATTATTATGGTTAACAAAATCAAAAGCTTTGCTCATGTCTAGTAATATCGCACACACGGGTGTTTTTAAATCGATACTCTCTGTTATTATTTTCATTAAATTGAAACAGGCTAGAGTGGTAGAGCTATTTTTTCGAAATCCGTATTGGTGCTTATTAAGTATTTCATGTCTATCGACAAAACTTAGGATTCTTCTTAGAAAGGCCTTTTCTAATATTTTTGAAAATACTGGTATCAGTGTTACTGGTCTATAATTGCACATATTGGTTCTGTCATTTTTTTTATAAAGAGGTTTGATAATCGACTTTTTTAGTAAGTCTGGAAAATAGCCTTGTTCAAAAGAGACGTTTATTATGTGAGTCAACGGTTTACATATAATTGATGCACATAGTTTAAGAATTTTAGTACTTATGCCATCGAAACCAACTGCATTAGTATTATTTAATGACATTATAATTTTAAAAATTTCATGCTCGTCAACAGGATGTAAAAAAATTGTATTGAAATTAATTGGAATAGATGATAAATTAATGTTGCTAAAATTAAAATTTGAATTGTTCGTCAAACCAATAAAATAATTATTAAATAATTCGACAATTAAAGATGGATCCGAGTATTTAATACCATCACTTTCAATAACTTCTATTTGTTTTTTGTTAATGTCAATACCAACACTTTTATTAATTATATTCCAAGTGGCTTTACACTTATTTTTTGAATTAATAATTGTATTTTGGTTATATATTTGATATGATTTGTTTATACATTTTCTTAATATTTTAGTATATTTACAATATTTTCTTCTATTTGAGGTCTTATTTTTACTATTTTGCAAATATTTTAAGTATAATCGCCTTTTATTGACACAGCAATATCTCAAACCGTTGGTAAGCCATCGCAATGTATTTGAGTCGTTTTTAACTTTAATGCGCACAAGTGGAAAACAAAGTTTTGAAAATAAATCAATTATTTCATGAAATTCTCTAAACGCTTCATTTGCGTTGTGACTTTTGATTACCTCGTTAAAAGATAAGCAACTCAGACTGTTTAAAAATTTAAATAAGTTATCTTTGCTGTAGTCACGTCTTTCAATAAAATACTGCTCTTTACTCGGTAACTGTTTGACCTTAAACGAAATGGTTTAAGCTGTTTCATGGTCCGAAAGACCCAATAAATGTATTTCGGCGTTTACATATCTTATGTTACTCGAAATTTGATCTAGGCAAGATGCTTTGCGAGTGGGAACTTTTATGTGTGCTGTCATATTATGATTATTCAGAAGACTTATTAACTCTGAAACGTTTTTTGTTGTAATTAGAATGTTAAAGTTCCAATCTCCACATATTATTATTTTATGTTTTGGATTTTTTATTGTTAGGTAGTGTAATAGTGCTTCAAACTTACATAAAAAAGGTTTTTCATATTTGTCTTTAGGTACTCTATAAATGTTAATTATTATTATTTTGTGATCCACTATTTCGATGCCACATGCTTCGAATATGTAGAGAGTACTTAATTCGTTACATATCTTAAGTGGTTTAAATCTAACACCCTTTTTTAATAAAATACATGAGCCACCCCTTTTTTCTTTGTTACGACAGAAAGCTTCTGTAAGATAAAAACTTCGTATTTTTAAATTGTTTTGGTCACCATTTTTGATAAAAGTTTCCGTTAAACAAAGCGCATGTATGTCTTTGCCTGTTTTTAATAATTCTGTAAGAGCCGCTTCAATAAATGGAATTTTGTTCAGAGCTCCCTGTATATTTTGGTGTAACACAGTGAAAGTTTCGTTACATAGTATACTTGAAGTTACGAAAAAACTCATATTTTGCCTTTGTATCGGACGTCACATTCAATACATTGTCAGTATATTCTGAAGCGTTTGTATACTGCTGGGATAAACTTTGAATAAGAAGTGTTAAGTCATACATAATTGTTGAATATCCGCGATTGTTTAACACTCCGTTGTGTTTATGAAACATTGTGGATGAATACTTCAGATTCAGATTTGAGTCTAATACATAGGCATATTCGTTAGCTAAATTATCCAGATACAATAAATTATTAAACATTTCAACTCTTTTGTTAAAAACATTGACATTATTACTTATTTTAAAAGTTGGTGCACACAGTATAACATTTGTGTGTTGTACCTTTTGTATCTTATGTCGCAAAAATTCAACCAAGCTACGATAATTATTCGTTTTTTCAAAATCAGATCCTTGAAGTTTATTCTCCAAGCCATTTAGAAGTTGCCGAATACCACCATTTGGAGTTAGGAAATGACAAATTGTAGCTTGATCAAAACATCGCTCTGCTTCCTTTAAAACTTTAAGGTATTTGTTACTACTAATAACACATAGTTTTGTACGTTTATTTTTTTTGGCCATAAATTCATAAGTATTTTTATTAAATTCTTCTGTGACACTCGTAATCGCTTCGTGATCAAAATTTCTTTCGGCTGCTGTTTTCTTGTTTGTGTCATTTGTAGTAGTAGTAATTGTATCTATTGTAGTAGGTTCTTTGTATAATTTTCTTACTGTTTCTCTATTAGTGTCTTGTATGGTCTTGTTCCCTTTTCTAGCACTTGATTTAGTAGACTTTGGTGTTATATAAGAAGTTCCTATTTTTTTATACGCTTCAATAGATTTCTTAGCCTGCTTAAGTTCGGTTTTAAGTTTTGCATTTTCCATCAATAAATTTTCTATTTCGACTTCAGCTCCTTTTAGAGTTAACATTAATGTTTCGTTTTTCTGCTTTAATTCAGCAATTTCTTCCGTATCAGATGTTAAATCAGGAAGGCTCCTTTTAGTATGGTCGATTGACTGAGATAAATTGTAGTCTTCTTCTGACGATACATCATTACAAGAGACCGTTCGTCGCCGCGCTAGAGATTCATTTGGACTAACGTGAACTACGGCGTGTGGTTCAACTACTTGCGATGCAGTGCTAGTGCTAGTAGGCGTGCTTTGTGGTGAAGGGCTCGATACGACGTCAGTGCCAAGTGGTGATATAGGAGTGGAACGCTTCTTCCTCATAGTAATGTGAGAGGGGTCAGTACAATTAGGTGTGGGTGTAGAACGAGACTTCAACTTTTGCTCACATACTTGGGAGCGAGGTGGCCTGGCGGGCGGTGGCTTCCTTCTGTGAGACTGTGGTCTCACACAAGGAAGCGGCGGAAAGGGTACGGGAGGATGATGTCCTCGCGGATCAGATCCGGCGCAGGCGGAGGGGGGGTCGAGGGCGGCGGCGTAACGCCGCCCTCCTCCCCCCCTAAGGGAGGGCCGCGGCCTAGTGTAGAGGAGCACTAGGCCGCATTGCACCAGCCCTCCACCCGCTTGGGAGCAGCCTGTACCTACTAGACTGCTCCTCCTTGGCGCGGGGGACCCAGGTAAAACTGGGTCCGTAGGGGGCGGCGTTTCGCGGGGCGTATAACACGGTACCGCGGCGCCGCGTCGCATTCCTGAAGGTAGATAGATAGATAGATAGATAGATAAACACTTTATTGCACATACACAAGAAACACTTTCACATGACATAAACTTAAAACTAGTATGTACAAAGGCGGTCTTATCGCTGAAAGCGATCTCTTCTAGACAACCTTTGGTTAATGGAACCTAAGAAGGAGATAGAGGAAGTGCGCAAGTTTTAATAAATAGCTAATATGATGGACAACAAATGAATATATACATTTATTTCTAAAATACACACATACAATACATAATATAAAATATACATACTTACATTATATATATAAAATTAAACTATAACACGTTACTAGCAGACGACTGAGCCAAAAGATGCTTGTGGAGTTTAGACTTAAAGATGGACAGTGACTTGGAGTGACGGATTTCGGAAGGTAAATTGTTCCAAAGGAAAGTAGCTTGGATTGTAAAAGAATCCTTATAATATCCCGACCGCGTAAAGGGAGCCTTAAGCACGTTGTCCGATTTGGACCTTAGACCACGATTGTGATCCTCCCCGAGAAACCGGAAACATTCTTTAAGGTAAGAAGGAGTACGAGGATCATACAGCACGTTAAAAAGAAGAATAAGAATATGCTCCTCACGACGCGACCTAATAGGTAGCCATTCAAGCCTGTGCCTGTATTCAGACACATGGTCGAACTTGCGCAAACCATAGATGAACCTGATGCAGAGATTTTGTAGGCGTTGAAGCTTATTAAGCAGATCTACATTTAAATCAACAAGGCAGACATCGGCATAGTCCAAAATCGGTAAAAGGAGAGATTGCGCAAGCTCAACCTTTGTCTTCACAGGGAGCAAGTTCTTCCACCTCCGAAGTGACCCAGAGGCAGCGAACAACTTTCGACTTATCTCGGACACTTGAGGAGACCAGGAAAGAGTGCAGTCGAAGAGGATGCCTAGGTTTTTAACAGTAGGACAGTAGTTTAATAAGACACCGTTGAACGTCAGCGAAGGTATACATTTTTTGTCTAATTTAGCTATTTGTTTTGTGCCCCCAATGATAATAGCCTGTGACTTATTGGGGTTGACCGTTAAGCCATGGGTTCGACTCCACTCATTAATAGTCACAAGGTCATCATTTAGGCTGGCGATCATACTCTCAATATCATCGACGGAGGATTGCGAATAGATTTGCAGGTCATCAGCATACAAGTGGAATTTACATGAGAGGAGTGGAGTGAGAAAATTGATGAAAATCGAAAAGAGGAAAGGAGAAAGGACACCACCCTGGGGTACACCAGCAGTGACATCGCTAGCACATGACAGTTTGTCATTGGCACGCACACACTGCCGCCGGCCAAAAAGGTAGCTGCGAAACCACTCTAGTACCGAATCTGTTACAAGGAGAGACTTAAGCATTGCTAGAAGAATATCGAAGTCAACGGTGTTAAAGGCATTGGAAAAATCCAACAGAACAAGCGCTGTCAACCGTTGATTCGACATTCCCAGACGTATGTCATCGGATACCCTTGTCAGAGCAGTGGTCGTACTGTGCCCCGGGCGGAAGCCGGATTGGAAAGGGCTAAGGAGATTATTTGAATTGACAAAGGCACTAAATTGGTGGAGGACTAGACGCTCTAGGATTTTAGAAAGGAAGGAAAGAATGGAAATTGGTCTAAAAAGTAGGTGTCGGTTCTTTTACCAGGTCGGGCCCGTATGTCCTTACTCACCCGTTTCCCTTACGGGGGGGCGGGTGGGGACATATTGGTTCCAGCCCTGGACAGTGCATGGGGTGTCTCACGCTCCTCTCGAGGCCCCATGCCAGTGCAGAGAAGCATTTTCTCCGACTAAAACAAAGAAAAAAGGTCCTCCACGTACCCGGGCAGAGTAGTCCCCTCTTTCTCTGCCGCTTCCCGCTCAAACCGGGAGCGAATGGCCGTTGACAGCTTGTCCAACACAATGTGCAGTGCAATACATAAAAAAAAAAAAATGTGCACAATGTGCACAATGTGCACTAATAGGAACGACCATTCGTCTACTGGTATACCTGGCGTTCGCAACGTATTACACGCAACTGTGACTGACATCAACAGCTGCGTCCTTAAGTCCGCCTGGTTAGCTACCCTAGGTAGCGACAACAATTGACGGGCACGTGCATCGGCTAAATAGACGGACGTTGTGGTAACGATTGTTGAAAAGCTCCCACGCTGCCCCATAATGGTCATCCGTGACCTTCAAAGGCTGGACGAGCGCCTTGGCCTCGCCCTGCAGCGTAGACAAAAGATACGCCATTTTTTGGCCCCGTGTCAAGTCTGCTCGGGTGTCTACCAGCGAGGTAAACATATTTTTGTAGGCGACCCATTCTTCCAAAGCGCTACCAAAACTTCCTAACTGTAGGGCAGGAAGCCTACCAGATATCGCAGGCCCTCCCGTGGGTGATAGTGTGGATGGTTTGATATTCCCTATCCGTCGCCTTTTAATGTCGCAGGCCGCCTGTCATTGTCATTAATTTCCACAATTTAAGCAAAATCGTCCCCGTATGCCGACCATACCTCTTTGCTGGACGGTGGAGCAGTCACCGACAAAACCACCATGGCCATTTCAACCGAAGACACCCGCTGTTTCAGCTGCTCCTCGCGCTCTAGGATGGCATCGTCTCGATCCCTCCGAGACAGCAGACCTTGCGTGTTCACGAACTAGCGCAGCTGCGTCGCCAAGACTGCCTCCGCCATCGCGTTTTCACCAAAACAAATACAAAAGAGGGATGAGATTTTATGTCCAACAATAACACAAACGCAGGGCAATCAAGTCAAGTCAAGTCAAGTCAAAATATATTTATTCAATAAACTCAATTAATAAGTACTTTGAATCGTCCAAATCTTTTTTAACCTACCACCCATTCAGGACATAATTTTTTAACTGTGGCAAAGAATGGGCGCAAGAAACCACAGCGCACAAAAGCAACGACATTTACACACAAAAAAAAGAATATGTCGTTACCAGGTCAATACAAAATATGAATTTAAAAAATAATAAATGATGCAATACAACACTACAATACAATGTAGTATCAATTAAATAAAGACAGTTAGAAATAGCTGTTGGAGTGCTTGGAGCATTTCAGATCCAAGCTGTTTTGTCTTCTGTGTAATCTGACACTTTATAATAAGCTTTTTTAAAAAGCTTTTCTTTGATTTTAATTTTAAATTTATTAAGATCTAATTTCTGAATATCATTTGGTACTTTGTTGTAAAATCTTACACACAGACCCTTAAAAGAATTATTTATTTTATGGAGCCTAGTATAAGGTACTGCTAATTTGTTCTTACTTCTAGTGATTACATTGTGAATATCACTGTTTTTTGAAAACATTTCAGTATTTTTATGAACATAAATCAAATTTTCATAAATGTATTGTGATGCAACTGTCATTATATTTATATTCTTAAATCTCTCTCTGAGAGAGTCACCAGCCTTTAAGTTATAGATTGCTCGAATAGCCCTCTTCTGAAGCACAAAGATAGTTTGAATGTCGGCAGCATTTCCCCACAGTAAAATGCCGTACGACATTACACTATGAAAGTAACTGAAATAAACTAATCTAGATGTATCAACGTCAGTTAACTGACGGATCTTCATTACTGCATAAGCCGCAGAGCTAAGTCTATTCGACAATTTAGCTATATGTGGGCCCCACTGAAGCTTGGCATCTAACGTGATGCCTAGAAACACAATGTTCCTACCTTTCAAATACAATGCAACAAATAAATAAAGAAAAATTTAAACTGCTTCAACAAAGGGCACAATAAACAAAATACAATGTGCAATTGTTATTGCATAGTCACTATGTGTTATGGTTTTAGGAGGAAATAAAAGATGTTGATAATTATTGAGTACTATAATTCGAGAGCACACAGAAATAACACCCTAACGCCGACGCCATTTTCCTCGAGAGTGGATGTTACCCTAGACAAAAACTATTATTTTTATTGTCTATTATTCTCACAGACATATTATTCTTTATGCACGTTCCATTTTAACACCCCTCCCCAATAGAATAAGGTTTACAATCGCATAGCATCTTAATTACAGTACTAATAAAAACAACATATTTTATTTGAACTTAAATTATTTCCAAAATAGCGCAAACAAAAATCATGCTGCTGATTTAACAAAAAAACTAAGAAATTGTTACACAAAGAAATACTTTAACAACTTTATGTAGGTACTGTAAGCAACCTGTCTTTAAACTTAGTAAACAGTTGTTTTCCCAGAGGCTTTGTAAAGAGATCAGCCAGCTGTTCACCAGTAGGTGTATACACTAACTTAATTATGCCTTCTTCAATCTTTTCTTTAATAAAATGATGTCTTATACTAAGATGTTTTAATCTTCTACTATTTTCAGGATATAGTGCTATCTGAATGGCTGACTGATTATCTTCATACAAGATACATCTATCTACTTTAAAATTCAACTGAAAATCAAACAATAGTTTTTTCAACCAACATGCTTCAGTTATTGCCAAACTCATAGCTAAATATTCTGACTCACATGATGATATTGCCACAGACTGCTGTTTTTTAGAACCCCACAGAACTGGAAATCCAAGTATTTTAAAAATGTTGCCTGTTGTAGATTTTCTATCAATAAGGTCCCCTCCCCAATCTGCATCAACAAAACCCTCTAGGCTTCCTGTAGCAATATCTCTTTTAAAAAACTAATGAAAAATCAATAGTAGCCTTAACATAACATAAAACTCGTAGTAACATTTTATATAACATTGTACTAGCACAGTGTTGGTATCGACTTAGCAATGATACACTAGCACAAAGATCAGGTCGCGATCCTAAAACCGCATACATGAGATTACCGATAAGTCTTCTACACTTAGTTTCAATTTCTTGACTTTCAGATTTATCTCGCTTTAAAAGTTCAAAGTCAAAATTTGCATCAATTGGTGTATTTGCCGGTTTACAAGAACTCATTCCAAATTTTTCCAATAAAAATCTCAAGTATGCAGATTGATTAATAACAGCAATCCCTTGTTTCAAATTTTGCTGAACACTTATACCTTAGTATTCAGAAACAAGACCCATATCTTTCATTTTAAAATTACTTGACAATACATCCTTTACTTTTTCTATTTCTTGTACATCTGTTCCGAATAATAATATATCGTCTACATAGAGCAGCAAATACAATTTCTTATCTTTGTCACACCGTGTAAACAGGCAAAAATCATTACACGACTGAACAAAACCCTCTTTTTTAATCACACTGTTAAATTTTTCATTCCAACTTTTGGGAGACTTCTTAAGTCCATAGATGGATTTGTTCAGTCTGCATACAGTATTCTCCACAACATTTACAGCAAAGTCTCTTGGCAATCGCATAAAAACCGCTTCCTCAATCTCACCATTCAAAAATGCACTGCAGACATCCATTTGATACAAAGGTAAGTTTAATTTAGTCGCTACTGCTATAAAACATCTAAGAGTAGGTAACCTGGCAACCGGTGCATAAAGATCATTTACATTACAATCAGTTTCTTCTTCAAATCCTCTAGCAACTAATCTACATTTAAACTTTACATTGCCTGACTCGTCAACTTTCTTTTTGAAAACAAATTTACTACTTATAGCTTTCTTACCCGGAGGCAATTTCATTTTGGTCCATGTGTCATTTTCTTTCAGCTGCTGCAATTCTTTGTTTTTCGCTTCTCTCCAGCTGTCAGAATCTTCATTTTCTATTGCATCCTTGTAGCTGCCTTGTAGTGCAGGATCTTCTTCCGAGGCGATACAAGAGTAGTCCGATAACCATCCAGGTCTTTTAACCCCTTGAGCGTCATATGTACTTACCGGTGTACAAAATAGTTGAGAGTCATGCGTGTCTCTTGTACTTACCGGTGTACAACAGACTTGGCTCAGATTGGTTGTTTTATTTTAGCCGGTCCGAGTCGTACTATACAAGTTTTAGCTGTCTGTGAATTTTCTATGGTCCATATAGAAGAAAATAACATAGTTAGTAGGATTCGGAGCGAACAAAACATTACCGAAAAAAAAAATTAAAAAGAGTGTCTGAAGTTATGGACGGACGTCAGCCATATTAGTACAAAGTTGTGTTGTTGTGATTTGTTTACATGATGTTTTCTCGACGTAAAATATAAGTTTTCGTATGATTCTTATCTATATTTACTGGAAACTTAACACAGTTTTTGTACAATGCAATAGTTGTGTGATATAGTGGCAATTTAGATTAAACGAAGAGCTAGAAGTATAATTATGATATTTTGATTTTGCTAACAACTACAGCTAACATTGTGTGTTATAAAGTGCTGTAATTTTATTCATATTTTGATTTTTTTGATAAAAGTGATTATTATCATTAATCAATTTGTAGATTATTTCATCAGTAACCTTTTTTTATTTACAGTTAGACATAATATAGTTTTAGGTCACTATTTACGCGGGCCGGCCACGTTATGGCGGCGGTTATTTATTTTGGTTCCTAAGTTAAAAATTGTTTTGTGAGTAAAGTTTAGTGCCAAAGTGTTTATGATTCATGTGGCCGGTGCATAGTAATGTTAACTAAAAAGTTTGTTGGCGCTTAAGGCACCAACATGCGGCGGAGTTAATGGGCTGAAGGCAGGAAGGCTGAAGGAAGGATGTACTTACAGGGATGATGAGTCAGGAACCGTCGTGCGAGCTGACCACGGGCGGCGATGCTTGAGGGGCGGCGATGTAGGTTGGTTCCTGGCGCACAGTCACTTCACTAAACAGTTCACTAGGGGCACTGGTTAAGGGCGTTTAGGTCGAGCTCTTCACTTTAGGTTCAGGAGTCACTATAATAAGGGTAGATACCAGCGCGCGTAATTTGTGTGCGTCTCGCATTAGCTAGTAAACAGACTGCGGGCCGATCGCCGTAATGTTATGCAGCGCGTCTTGACTGCGTTTGCGTCATAACGTTTGATTTCGTATTGCCGTAATTAAATAATGACGCACACGTCACGCTCACCTCAACGCAGCGCACCGCCGTATTGTCATATTAGAACCTCACTTACGCGTGTTTTGTATCGCACAAAAACGGTATCGCGCTAAATTTAGACGTTTCATAAATGTCAAATGAAATGTCACTTTGCAGTGTTCATCGAGTGTTGGTAACGCATTGCAGAAGTGTATGGATTGTTAACTTTGCAAATCTTGTTAGTAACTTTTATGTCATTTCCTACAGATATATAGTAAAAAAACAGCATCATACACAATTACCGAGTAATGTACTTACCTAACTTATAATGTCATACCTATCTACTTAATTTTTCAGGCACAAAATTTGAGCATGAACCATTTGCGTTGGCAATTGTTGGATTTGGCAGATCAAGAAGATTTGGGATTGTAGCATAATTTTGTTTCTCCCACAGTAACCACTCGATGGATCGAGATATGAAGTAGCTTATTTGTTGATCAAGCGCGTGCTCCATCTTACATAAATAAATTTACATACTATGCTTCATCGAAATCTGTTTAGCTGTGAATGTAAATCTTATTTTTTAGATGTTTGTTGTCTGCGAGGATGCTTCACTACGATCCAGTATTTGCTGGGCGAATCGTGAATGCATGTGCTGCATGGCTCTACGTGCTCAAATTCCTGCTCCTCAACTTAATTTACAAGAACGCAAGCGTGAGGCTTTAAATCAAGTCCGCAGGGTGGCTGCTGAGGCAGAGTTAAGAAGAGTGGCTCAAGTACCACAAAATATTGATAGGCGTGTAAATATCGAGTTAATGTAGGGGAGGACAGTCCAACAGGCTCTTATTCAAAGGCTTTGGAACGAGAGAAACCTTACGTAATAAAAACAAATATAAAATTTAATAAAAAATTGTTTATTATTGTCACAATATCTCAAATCCTTAAATTCTACACATAGGTACTTATATTAGGGGAAGTCCTTAGTTAGCTCATCATCAGAACGACGACAGCAGCAACGTTTATTCTGTAAGCAAAATATACATTTTTAAACAGCAGTATTCTACTTTCACTCGTTAGTTGAGTTCGATGGCGCAGCGGCTAGCGCGTTCGGCTTGCGATCTTGCACGCTAAGCAACTTTGGCAATGCCGGGTCGCTGGGTGGATGACCAAATTAAAAAGATCTCGTGCTTCGGAAAGCACGTTAAGCCGTTGGTCCCGGGTTGTTGTCGTAAGATGACAGTCCTTAAAACCCACCAACCCGCATTGGGCCAGCGTGGTGGGTTATGGCCCAATATCCCCACGTACCATTGACCACGTGGGAGGCATGTGCCCAGCAGTGGGACGTTTATAGGCTGATGATGATGATGATTCTATCTTCACATCTCAAAAGCTCTTTTTCTTTTCGCATCCCTGACTTAAAATAAGGATTGTTCACCTTTTCTAACCGCATGGATTGTGGAAGCTCTTTAGTGGCCTCTGCATTTTAGTTAATATAAAGCAAATGAACACACAAAATTTATCACTACCAAAATGCTCAGTAAATACCTCTTCAATTTTATGCTAGCGAACACAGATTGACCATGAAATGAACAAAAATACACAAATAATTTATAAACATGGAAAGCAAAAAGTATCACATTGGATAGGTAATGAGTTGTGTATTAGTAAAGCAAACCCAACACAGAAAAAGCAAACTGCGAGAAACGCCAATGGCGAGGTCCCGGTGGTTCTCGAGAAACTCCACCAATACTTACCTCAATTTGTCTCAGAGACGATTTCTTTTCTGGGTGTCGCCATCAAAAATTGAACCGTAAATCTACAAAGTAAAAACTTGTCATAATCTCATATTATCTTTGTAACTACTGCCGGCAAACCAATTAAACGCCAACTTACTTTTACAATAGTTACACAACACCTTACCTTATCAAGTAAAATAACTCCGAGCGAAATACAAATAAATTCAATTATTTTAATGGTTTACTATTGTTTAACAAAAAACGTATGACAAAAGATAATTTTACAAACAACGTTTGAAAAACTAATCAAATAAATAAAAATAAATAAAATAAAATAAAGAAAGTTTGTCAAACTTTCTTTTCGCAAACATATTACTTTAAAAATAATCATTTGACATAATACAGATTTCGCAAATGTTTTTCTTAGGAAATATTTCTACTGTTAAAATCTTATTTTAATAATATTCAGTTGACTAAATAATTCGTTTGCCAAATTGGTGATTTTACAAAAAGTATGGTACGAGTATATTAGGTATGTTTTATTATATAAGCAAGGATGTAAGCAAATTCAATTTTTCAATACCTACAGGAGTAGGTCAGCTAGTATTTGTTATATGTTATTTATGCTCTACATTGTCTTGCCAACTAACATGTTTAAAAAATAATCAATTTGTAAAATAATGTTTTAGCATAATTTTTTTTTTTTTAGTAAATAGGTATATTGTCTAATGAGCAGTTTATTAAACAATAGTTTGTAAAATGATACATTTATCAAGTATAATTTTGTCAAATGTTATTTTTCAAATGAAAATTTGGTATTTGTTTTTTGTCAAATGATTGGACACCTATTTTAATATTTAAACCTAACGTCAACCCAACTGTCAATCAGAACCAACAGTACTTTTTTCTTCATGGGAGGGTATGCAAAGGGATACATCCATACATCCATATTTTGTGTTCAATATATCCGTTTTAATACCATTTTTACTATGCTTTGAACAAAATCAAGTGTTATGTTTGTGTATAAACTTAGATCCTAGGTTATTAGGCGTGATGTAGCCCTGTAACAAAAACTTTATTCGTGGACATAATCGATTACATAAGGAATAATCGATATAAATTATCAAAACTTGCGTACGGCAACACACACTGGTTTCACGCGTAGGTGCAGTTGACGTGCAGTGCAGGTGACGATGACGCGTAGTTTTATTTTAGGGCAATACGGACGGTTGTTTGCGTTTAAGGTGTACTTCACGTATGCGTGAACTGCACGTACACTCGACCAATGCGTCATAAAATTACGGCGATCGGCCCGCTGGTCGGCGCGCGCGGCTCACCCAGCTAGCGGCGGCGGCTCGCGCAGCGGTGGCGCCGCGGCAGACAGGCGGACGCGGTCGTCAACAACCGCTGAGTCCGTCCCGGCTTTGGCGGGAACATCCTCCGGGGGCCAGGGGGGGCTCATCCACTGGGAGCCTGGCGATCCGGAATACAGGCCTCCGAAGATGTCCGTTCGCGGTGTCCAGGTCTACCACCCGCACGACGCCATCCTTCCCAGGCAGGGTGCGAGCAATGCGCCCCAGTCTCCATTGGAGGGCAGGCAGGTTGTCCTCCTTGATGAGGACGAGCTCGCCAACTCGGGGAGGGGAGGATGGGGACAACCATTTGGAGCGGGTTTGGAGGGTATGAAGGTAGGACCGGGTCCACAGCGTCCAGAAGCGCTGGGAAAGGGCCTGTACCATTTGGAATCGCCTACGTGTGGAGATCGGCCTATCTTCCACGGATAGTTCGGGAAGGGCCGTTAGTGGGCGGCCTATGAGGAAATGTCCGGCTGTAAGCGGCTCAAAGTCTGAGGGATCAGACGAAAGTGGGCAGAGAGGTCTAGAGTTAAGGACAGCTTCGATTCGTGCCAAAAGTGTAGAGAATTCCTCGAATGTGAGGTGCTGTTCGCCAATTACGCGATATAAAAGTTGCTTTGTTGATTTTACGTTGATCTCATGTAACGCACCGAACCATGGTCCCTTAGGGACGTTTAACAACCAAGTAATGTGCTGACCAGCGAGCTTGTGCGCAATCGTATCATTGTTCAAGGCAAGAAAGTTTTGTACTTCGATGAGCTGATTTCTAGCGCCTACATAATTTGTACCGCAGTCCGAGCGGATGAGAACCGGGGCACCGCGGCGTGCTATAAAACGCTGTAATGCCGCGAGGAACGCTTCCGTGCTGAGGTCCGAGACCGGTTCTAAATGAACCGCCTTAGTCGAGAGGCACACGAATATACAAAAGTACGCTTTTAAGAGTTTAACATTACGTAGGGTACTAGATTTAACGAGGAATGGTCCGGCAAAATCGGTCGTGACTTGACTAAATACTGGCTGAGGCGTAACTCTATCGGCTGGCAGGTCGGCCATGAAGGGCGATTGCGGTTGGGCCCGGCATCGAAAGCATCTAATGCATTTAAAAACTCGGTGTCTAATAATACGGCGCGCGGACAATATCCAAAATTGTTGGCGTAGGATAGCGTGTAAAGTGTCAGCGCCAGGGTGGCAGTGTATTTTGTGGTAGTGGTCAATGATAAGGTCTACAAGTGGGCTAGAGCTGGGAAGTATGAGCGGGTGCTGCGCGTCATATCGGATAGACGCATGGGACAGTCGTCCACCAACTCTAAGGAGCTCATCTTTAATGAGAGGTGACAGCCGCTGGAGTCTGACGGAGCAGATTTTGCCAGTTTGAAGGCGGTGGATGTCCTCCGCAAACTCATTGTGCTGGACACTGCGCACCCAGTAAAGTAGGGCCTCTCTTCGTTCACTGACGTACAAGGGGCCTGAGCGTCGCGAATCTGGGTGGTGTCTGCAGTTGTGCAGAAAGCGTTTTAGACAAGCTGTCACTCCGACGAGCTTGTCTAGTGAACTGAACCGAGTGAGCAGGTCAAAGTCAAGACCGGGCACTGTGACCAGTGACGGGACGTGTTTGGGCTTAAGGCCGGGCAGGGCGTGATGGCCCAGAGCTAAGGGCATTGCAGGCCAAGACTCACAAGGCTGTCCAAGCCACGTGGGAGACCACCATAGGTCGTGGGCTGACAGGGATTGCGCAGACATCCCTCTGCTTGCGCAATCTGCCGGGTTGAGCTCGGAGGGTACGTGTCGCCAGGTACATTCTGGTGAGCCTGAGCTGATTTTGACTACCCTGTTGGCTTCAAAGGGTTGAAGACGGTGAGGCGGTGTATTGAGCCAGGCCAGGACTATCGTACTGTCTGACCAACATATATGTTGTTGTATACTGATATGGGCCGATAACTGAACCGACACACGGATCATGAGCTGGGAGAGTAGGGTGGCGGCCGACAACTCTAACTTGGGGATTGTGAGGCGATTCTTGATTGGTGCGACTCGCGACTTGGCGACAATCAAGTGTACTAAAGTATCTCCGGAGGCATCGAGCTCATGGAGGTAAACAACGGCGGCAAACCCGGCTTCAGAGGCATCTGCAAACCCGTGAAGCGAGTATGCAGCTGAGCCTTTGCTTGCACAAACGTGCCGAGGGAAGCGAATGCTAGACAACAGCGGCAGATCCTCTGAGATGTGGTGCCACTCCTTTTGCATTTCAGAGGGAGTGGGCTCATCCCATTCCAGCTTCAGTAGCCACAATTGCTGAAGCAGCAGCTTTGCGCGGAAGATAACGGGCGAAACCCAGCCGTTTGGGTCATAAAGTGAGGCTACGGTGCTTAAAATAGACCGCTTTGTGACATGTGTGATGGGGGGCAGAGAGATGCGGTAGGTGAACTCGTCTGACTGAGGGCTCCACTGTATACCCAAGACCTTAATGGACGTGGACTCTGGGTTCATGTCGAAGTCCTTGGGCATGTCGCATTGGTTGTCGGGAAATCTCTCGAGCAGCTTAGGCGAGTTAGATGTCCACTTACTGAGCTGAAAGCCGCCTAGGTCTAGCAGACTTATCAACTCGTCCTGAAGTGCTTGGGCGGATTCAACCGTGTCATGGCCACACAAGATGTCATCAACGAAGATAGACTTGCGAAGAACCTGAGCGGCTCCAGGGTAGCGATGGCCTTCATCATCAGCCAGCTGGAGCAGGGTGCGGATTGCATGGTATGGGCTTGATCTTAAGCCGTACGTGACTGTATTGAGGGCGTAGGTGAGCAGAGGGTGATCTGGTGAGGACCGCCATAGTATCAGCTGATACCGTCTCTGGTCTGGGGCAACCAGCACATTTCTGAACATCCTCTGGATGTCAGTGCTGAAAACGACTGGATGCGTTCTGAAGGACATGATGATGTCCACAATGTCCTGTTGAAGGGCGGGGCCTGTGTGTAGGCATTCATTTATGCTGACACCATTGGAGCTTTTGCAGCTACCATCAAAAACAATGCGCAGCTTGTCCGACCCTGACTTAAATACGCCATGGTGAGGGATGTAGAAGTGAGGTTTATGGGCGAATGTATTTGGGTGACAGGGAGCCATGTGCCCTAAGTCGATGTATTCGGCCATAAAGTCGACGTATTTAGAACGCAGAGACGGGTTCGCCATTAGCTTCTTCTCAATATTGAGGAATCTGCGTAATGCGATAGGGTGAGTATTGCCTAGTTGAGGGGCGTCCTTTAGAAAGGGCAGAGCGACCGTATATCTGCCTGAGGGATCGCGTGTAGTGGTAGAGCGGAAGATTTCCTCGCATTGTTCCTCCAGGGGATCATTATGAGTGTGAGATTGAGGGAGGGGCTCCTCAGACTCCCAGAACCTTTCCAGACTCTGACGTATGTCCTTTGCTGATTCAGCTGAGTCTGGTTGTGAGCTGACGACGTGAGCTGAGTTAACCTGCTGCGCCGGCTGCGCATACAAGTCCTCAATGGGTCCTATCAACGCGAAGTCGAAAATCGTGCCGAAGGCTATGGGCTTGCCCGGGCCCAACGAGACCTTAGTCCCGTCCAACACTTGACCAAGAACGTCCGACCCCAATAAGAAGTCGATCGGGGCTGGTGTGTGGTAAAGCTGGTCAGCCAATGGCACGGGTGGCTGGCCTAGTACGTGGGAAATGTTTGGTACCTTCTCTAAGGGAAGGTAGCCAGTGACGTTTTTTAAAATGTGAGCTGTGGCAGTAATTGTAGGAGTATCATTGTGAGTGGGTCGGCATACTATTGTTATTGCCGCCTTTGACTCATGTTTGTGCTGATTCCCAACTCCTGTAATTTTTAAAGAAGTGGGTTTTGATGGCAGGTTCAAAAGTCGTGCCATGCGTGACGTTATTAACGTCAGCATACTGCCACAGTCCAATAAAGCTCTGGCTGTGTGAAGATGGCCATGTACGTCCGCGACTCTTAGTGAGACGGTTGGCAACAAAATGGGTGTGCCAGTGGGCACCGAAGGTGAGTGAGCTGATTGAGAATCAGCTGAAATTGTATGAGCTGAGTATGTATCAGCTGTGTGGGCATGGGTTGACTGGGCATGGGCTAAATCTACCTCTTCGCTAGGGTGCTCTGTGATAGTAGGGAGTCATAATTGCTGGCGGCGTTCGCGGGGTCTACCTGGCGAACCGGACCTGGGCGGGCTGGCTCTGTGAGCAGAGCTGGGTTGCGCCTGTTTGGCATGTGCGGGTTCGTGCCGCCTGCTGTTTCTGGGACGCTCCCTCGAGTGCTCTGTCAGCTGTGGTGGGGGCACATGTACAGACGACGAATGAGCTGAGTGCGTTGGGCCGTCTGGTCGATGGAGGGACGTGTGGTGGTTCGTACTCCCACAGTTCTTGCATGCCCCCCTTGACCTGCACTCGCTCTCGTAGTGACGGCCGAGACAACGCTGGCAGCGCTCGCGTGCCTGTACAAAGTCCCAACGGCCCTGTGTTGGCTGGGCATTGTACCATCTGCACGTCATGAGCGTATGTCCCCTAGTGGCACAATAGGGACAGTAGGGCGTCGAGCGTGAGGAAGAGGACGATGACGATGATGAAGAGCAGCTTTGCTGGTAGGCCGAGTAGACGGGGAAGGGCTGACTGCGAGCCGGGGAGGTGGATGGGCGGTGACGCATTTGTTGCGCTGGGCGGAACGGTTGGTGAGTAGGCTGCTCATGGGCGCGGTGAGGCGATGGAGCTGAGGAACGGCCACGGTAATGGTCGGGTTGTTGCTGAGCCATCTGAGCATAAGTGCGATGGGGCAACTGAGGAGGCGCGCGGCTACGAGAAGGGCCGGGCTGGGGCTGAATGGGTTGAGCCATGGCTATGTTGGAGAACTCTGTCTCCACACAGCGCGCGTGCTCCTCGAGGTAGGAGATAAGGTCCCTTAACGTGGGCAGGGTGTTACTAGACCCGTGCCTGCGTTCAAATAGCGTGCGGAGCTCGCCCTTGAGCTTCCGCACCACTATTGACACAAACACGTAATCGTCTCCTATGGGCAAGTCTAAATTGTTGAGGGCACACTGAGCCGATATGAGCGGCGTGAGGAACAGTGTGCGGATGTTCGAGCGCGTATGGATGCTTGGCAGCCCCAGGATGATGTCCACAAAACTATCAATGAGAACCCGGCGGTTCTCGTACCGCTTGGTGAGGATGTCCATGGCCACGGCAAAATTTTCATTGGTGACCTTTAAGTGGGACACCATACTTAATGCCTCACCGCTGAGACATGAGAATAGGTAGTGGAGCTTGACTGCGTCCGACAGGGTCGCCATGTCGTCAGTCAGACTCCTAAACAGCGCAATGAAGGAAGGCCAGTCCTCCACTTTTGAGCTGAACCTGGGCAGCGCTATCTTGGGGAGGACGGCTGTGGGCGTATTGACGCCGAAACTGGGCTGAGCGCTATGGGTTGGGGATGACGTGGAAGAGGGTAAGATTTCCTCCCTAGCCACAAGAATCCCAAGGTACGCCCCGGAGGCTTTTGTGTGGTTCTCAGTGTATGCCTTCTCGGTCTTCTCGTCCAGGTTCTCCTCGTCAAGAATGCTATAATACACTGAGTCCAGCTTCTCCTTTATGCCCTGTATCTGTGCGAAACGCACGTTGAATTCCGTTATGGAATGTTTGGTGTCGCCAGCAATGATCAGTGATCCCATCTCTAGGAGCTGGTGTAAAGCTTTGGCGGCCTCCCTAAATATCGCGGCTTGTGACTTGGTCGGCATCGCGACGAATAAAAGGAGACAAAAAAATAATAAAAAATAAAAAATTAAACAAATTTAAAGGCAGTAAAAAAAACAAAAACCTGTATATATTCTATAGTTGGGCTGGAGGTATTTGTTTACTAAGGTAAGGGCAAATGGGCTAAAATTAACGCAACAATAAAGAAAGCAAAACTAAGTTGGGACACCTTGTATATGGCCCACGGGTGGGCAAACGCACGTGTGTGTGTATGTCTGTGTTTATTGAACGCGCGTACGTAATATTAGCCGACCGCAAAAGGAAAAAAACAACAAAAAAATCACGTCATCCGTAGCCCACTAGTGGGCAAGCGCATGCGTAGTCGATGGCGGCGCATCCAATCAGCCGGGAAAGCGTTAAGAAAAGGAGAGGAAAAAAAAATCTAATAAAAATAAAGTGTGGGATACGTTGTACGTAGCCCACAGTTGGGCAGACCTGTAGCGGAAACGAGCGCGAAGAACGACTCCGTCGCAAAAAAAAAACAATAAAAACTTAATAAAAAATAAAATAAAAATTGGGATACTTTGTATGTGTGTCCCACAAGTGGGCAAACATGTGTAGAAGCGAAGGCGACGCACGCAAATAGCCGTAAGCGATTTTTAAAAAAACTGATTCAAAATTATGAAACACTAAGCTCATGTGGTGAGCACGCACAAGAAATGAGCCGTTCGCAAAGGCAACAATCAAAACAATAAAATTAAAAATTAACATTAAAAAAAAAAAAATTAAATCTTGTTGTATTATTATGTAAGAAAAATACACCTGCAGCCGATAAACATAGCATGAAAAAATTAAAATAAAGGCCAAATAACTGAGCTGAATTATTTTATGCAGTGTTAAATTAGCTTAGCTGTTGTAATACCAGGCACCATACAATTAACTAAATCTGTAGCCAAACGGTAGCCAAACGTAGCATGAAAAAGGCAAAGGTAAAGTAACTGAGCTGAATTATTATTTCAAGCACGAATTAGGCACAACAACATTGTATGACACCATAGATCTGTGATCCTGGTTCAGAATACCGGATGCATACACGAAAGCAACATAAAAACAACATGCAGAAATAATTGCGTCAAGATAATTCGGATGTTGTGTGGTCGCAATCCTACCACAAACAAATTATACCTACCTCACCAAATTTTTATTGGGGCAGGGTAAAGTTATGTGAACAAATGAATTCCGAAATGATGGCACAAATTAGATTATGGGCGGAAACGATTATTTTTTAGTGGACTGTAATTAAAGGAGCTGATGGAACGTGAGACCAAGTTATGGTGAAATGGTAAAAGAATACTTGTTACGGGAAGGTCGCCGGCATTAATATTACCGGCTCGAAGGACCAGAAATGTTGGCGCTTAAGGCACCAACATGCGGCGGAGTTAATGGGCTGAAGGCAGGAAGGCTGAAGGAAGGATGTACTTACAGGGATGATGAGTCAGGAACCGTTGTGCGAGCTGACCACGGGCGGCGATGCTTGAGGGGCGGCGATGTAGGTTGGTTCCTGGCGCACAGTCACTTCACTAAACAGTTCACTAGGGGCACTGGTTAAGGGCGTTTAGGTCGAGCTCTTCACTTTAGGTTCAGGAGTCACTATAATAAGGGTAGATACCAGCGCGCGTAATTTGTGTGCGTCTCGCATTAGCTTGTAAACAGACTGGTCGGCGCGCGCGGCTCACCCAGCTAGCGGCGGCGGCTCGCGCAGCGGTGGCGCCGCGGCAGACAGGCGGACGCGGTCGTCAACAACCGCTGAGTCCGTCCCGGCTTTGGCGGGAACAAAGTTATTATGTCAATTGTGTTGTGTGTCGTTTGTTAATTATTATAACAAACAGTAAAACCAAAGGTTACCTTTATGAAATATTGAAAACAAAAGAAAACCGTTCCAGTGCCACTACAAGTAAGTCTTTATTGTTCATTCTAAGTAGTTAACTACGTACAAAAACTCATACAGAAAAGAATGACACCTCATTCACGCGAAAATCTCGTATAGTTATTACGCAATAAATATTTTTCCCTAATCAAACAATAAAAAAGTGATGTATCGCAAAATGCCTGACACGTAAAGCATTTAATGCTTTAGGGTGGCTGGCGCGCCACGGGTTAATCACTCTGCCGCTTTGTCTAGTTGGCTGTTCGATTACATCAGAAAACAAATTCTCCCCCTGTTCACTATTCTCCTGTCCTGATTCTTCTTGCCTTTCCTGTCCTTCACTTTCCTCTTCTCTATTATTTTCATCGTTTAATTTGATAATTTCTTCATCATCATCTTTTTCTGTTTCAGGTTCTCCGGTATCCAGCTGCAAACATCTAACATCTCTCTTTTTAATGTTTTTATATTTTAGCGTTTTATTAACGCTTAAATATACTTAAGTAAAGGAGATCGGTTCTGCTGCTCGAAGCCCAGAGGAACCGTTTGGAGGGAGACACCATCTGGGGGAAGCTGGCAAGCTGCTTGTTGGAGGACGACCGACCGAGGAGAGTGCGGTACTTCTGTTGGTTGGCGAGACACTAGGGCAACGGCTCGGCAAAGTCGTAGACCTGTGACCTAGGCTTAAATAACTAGGAACCTATAATAATAAATTGGTTATTATCTTTATCTGCCGCTTTATTTAACCTTAAACGACAAGACACTCGCAAGTGCTTTAAATGCAACAAAATCGGGCATCTAAAATTTCAGTGCCCTAAAACCAGTACAAAAAACGTTTCGGGCGAGAAAAATAACGCTTTTATTGCAAGTGCCGTGTCGACAGATGTTGTGAATTTTAATTCGAGCCTTGGACAAAAATTAAATAGCAAGTGGTTAGTCGATAGTGGTGCGAGTGAGCATATGGTTTCTGAACGCACCCTTCTTACGAACTATAGAGAACTGTCAGGGTCAAACAGATGTGTTGTTGTTGGCGATGGACGACGACTGCCGGTTTTAGGCATCGGTGATATAAATTTAAAGGTTTTTGATGGAGATTTCTACATAAATACAACTCTACATGGGGTGCTGTATGTACCAGACTTAAAAGTGAACTTGTTTTCGGTTCCGAGTGCTACAAATAAAGGTTATAAAGTGAGGTTAACCAAGGACAGTTGTTGTATTTACAAAGATGATATAAAGTGTGCTCTAGGCTATCGGGAAGGGAACTATTATGTCATGGATTTTAAATTGTGTACTGTGGAACAGTGTGCAGTGTCATTAATGCAGTGGCATGAACGGTTTTGTCACCAACATATTGAATCGACAAAAGCATTATTGGAGCGGAGTGGCATCAACTTTAGTGGTGATAAGGAGGTGTGTGAAGCTTGTATTGTGGGTAAAGCTCACCGCCATAGCTTTAGTCACAGCACAAGTTCTACACAGAAGGTCCTCGAACTAATCCATGCGGATGTATGTGGACCACTTGAAGTGGAAAGTATTGGAGGTTCAAAATACTTCCTGTTATTGAAAGATGACTATTCTAATTACCGAATAGTTTATTTCCTGCAAAGAAAAAGTGAAGTTGTTGGTCATATTAGACAGTTTATACATTGGGCTGAGAGACAAACTGGTAATAAAATGAAGGTACTCCGTACTGACAACGGCAAAGAGTTTGTGAACTCTGAAATGCAGAAGATGCTGTATGAAAAAGGTATAGAACACCAAACAACTGTGCCCTATACACCGCAGCAAAATGGAAGAGCCGAGAGAGATATGCGAACATTAGTTGAAGCGGCCAGATCTATGATAAATAAAAAAAATCTATCCAAAGAACTGTGGGCGGAAGCAGTGAACATGGTTGCATATGTGTTAAATAGAACCAGCAAGAGCAGAGATGACAAGAAAACTCCTTATGAGGTTTGGACTGGAAAGAAATATGATATTATAAAACTAGACAAAGTGTTCAGGATGAAAGTGTGGACACACATACCTAAGGAAAATAGGCTTAAACTTGATCCTAAGGCTGTAGAGAAAGTGTTTGTAGGCTACGAGAACACAAAAGGATTTAGATTTTTTTATGAAAAGGAAAGAACTGTTCAAACAAAGAGAGGGGGTTAAAGTTTCTCGCGTCCGTAGGTTTACCCTTGAGACCCTACACGTGACCCCTGGGTGGTGCTAAATGAGTGACACTGACTGAGTGGTAGAGCCACGCTGCGTTGCAGCACGCATTGGGCCGGCTCGCCCGGCGTAATACCACCCTCTCACGAATATCCGGCGTGAAATAATGGCACTGGCACAGGGCTGACAGTCTGTCAACGCCAGTCGCGGTTTGCTACTCCCAAAAGTGTTCCTGAAATCGCACCAATCAAGGAGGTTACGATTTGGTATTTATAGATAATTAAAGACCTATGGATTATGTGGCATTCTGGGACTACTAATTAGTTAAGCACTAAAAGAATGAAAATGAAGGTGGCTAAATAAATTACATCAGAAACGGCTAGGCGGCTCATTATTTAATTTAAAATGACGGTTAATTAGTTTTATTTTAAACACAGTTTTAATAACAATACTTGCAAATACAGCTACATACTTAATGAAGAGAAATACTAAACTAATGAGAATAGGAATTACTTACAGCCCTTTTTAAAATCTGCCAAGCATTACTAACAAATTAGCGTTATCTATATATCTATATGTTCGTGGAGGTCCCGGGGACTCGCCGGCCGCCGGCTACAGTGGTGAACGTAGCTCGCCTCCCCGGCGACTGCTCTGGCTGCTGTGGTAGGTGGAAGACCCTAAGCGTCCCGTCGCCTACCCCTCAGTACTGATAAACCCAAGACAGATACACACCACCGTTGTACAATGCCACAATGCCGCGTCAACCAACAAATCACTGATTTTAGCTAGCCTACCCTGGTACTAACTTAACTAATGGTTTTCACTGTTCTTAATTATTACGGACCCCCGAATCAAACAATGTGTGCCCCTCACAACAAATTACACCAAAACTTTACACGACCCCGCGTTCGGTTCCTAACCTAACCATGAATCCAACGTGAATGTGTGTGACTTTGACATTGACAGTCGTCTGTCAAATACAAATTAAAACTAACACAAAAGGTTGCCAGCCGTAAGTGGCCATTTTGTTCCGAACATCCCCCCGCTTCGGTCTGGAGGGCCAGCCCCAGACCGCTAGCTCAATCAATCGGGCAAGGGGAGACAGCTGCTGTGGCTCATCGCGGACTCGAACCGCAGTCCCATACTCGCCAACAAACAACTTTACAATGCTGCCCTAGCTACAAGCAAGGAGAGCAAATCATTCTCCTTCAACAACATACTAAATCTTATTAGCCAAATTAAAATAATGCTAAATTATCTTATTCACCAAGGCTTATTTTCTAAAAATTTACAAACATCATTTAGTTACACCCGTGCCCTTGCCATTTTGTGCCATTGTCGGAGCAAATAAGTGAAGGTAGACTCTTACGCGACACGAAACGATCCAACGCGACGACGAAGGCCTCCGTGGACAACGAAGAAACTCCCAAGAGGACGGCCTTAGTAGCCAGGCACAAAAAAAACACAAAATATTTACCTACAACTCGGGCGTTGCGCAGTTGATCGGTTTTACCGAGAAAGGTCCAGCAGAACCCGTTGCGTGCGACCCCCAAGAACGGACGAGACTGAGTGACTCGGTCCGAAGGTAGACCCCCCGTCTGCGGCTGCACGGGTGAAGACGTCCACTGTGACAAAATAAACACCGAAAGAGCACTACACAAATAAAGCTCTTTGGACAAACAATATTCAAAATTACAAATTAGGTTACCTAGTAACACATCTAACAGACGTCAACCGTGACGTACTGGCCTATTGAAAGGCTTCACAATCCTCATGGGCATGGGCTACCATGTAGACCATGGGAGGTTTCTCAATTTCCCAAACTTGTGCATAGTTATGGAAATGGTACACAAACGCAATGACTCTAGACTATGCGGAGTCGAGTCGTCAAACTGTGTACATAATAGAAACAAAACTAAAATAGTTGGCACTGCCAGCAGTGTAGAGCGACCCAGAGCTATCTGGGTGCCTAGTAGGACCCGTCCTAGTACACCCGAGCCCAAGAGTAGGTCAATTGGGCCAGGTGACAAAGTGTGGGTCTGCCCGATCTAGACCAATGTCTGTGCCGTTATCCCTGCGGGCGAATTTCATTACCGTTACCGAAATTGACACTCTCACACAGATGCATGTACTGAGGAGAGGGTGACTTGTGTTAGCCCCGTCAAACTCCCGGTAAACATGCCACCAAACAATGTCGCACAAAATTAAAATTTCAAATCTAAGATTTCTTTAAAATCTTTCAAACGCGGCCGCCGTAGTAGAAAGCAAAACCGTCCGTGGTTTTGCTCTCGCAAAGGGGCAGGCTAACTATGTCCTGCCCGAGTCCCCCAACTCCAAAGAAGGCCCCCGCCCGTGTGATACCGCGGGTGGTACCATAACCGCTGCGGCATAGCTCAATCGCGGCTGCACGCTGGCGCGCACAGAGCTAGTTGCAAGGAGGGACCTTCATGACACCGTCGGGGCCCCCGCCCGTGTGATACCTAAATCACACTCGGGCCGGCGGCATGGTAACCTGCATGCGCTGGTTTGCGCACCTGCGCATGGTTCACCTTCCGGTGTGGGGGCGCGCCTCGCGCATGACTGGGCCTCCAGTCCACTGGTAGGTGTGTGCTCCGCGCTGGAGCACCCCTGCCCGTGTAATGCTGCCACCGCTGTTGAGTGGTCGGTGAAGCCGCTCCCGATCTGTTGACACACAACAATAATAAATGGAGTGGTCCACCAAATGCACTGCGGCGTTGAGGCCTATAGCCAAAGCAAAGGCCGCTGCGCCTTGCTATACGCCGCCTTGTCATTACACGCACCCCTTGTCGGTCCTGGCACCTCGTCGTAGTGTGAGCCGTTTGGCCACACTGTGTACAAGCCGGGTCCATGCCGGCCGCTGCAGTCAGCGCCGCCCGCCGCGACGTAGTGTGTCCTGGCTGCAGCTGTACAGTAGGATTCGCCTGGCGTCCCATTGCAGCCTGCGCCTGTGATGGCGGTAGGTCAGGCTGGGAGGTCGCTACGACTCCCGCCTCATCGCCGAGGAACTTTAGAAGTTCCTCCAATCCCGGCAGAGTAGCCCCCCTTTTCTCTGCCGTTTCCCGCTCAAACCGGGTACGAACGTCCGTTGGCATCTTGTCCAACACAATGTGTACCAGTAGCAGCGAACACTCGGCTACTGGCAACCCTAAATTTCGTAACGCGGTACACGCAACTGTGACTGGCGTCAACAGCTGCGTCTTTAAGTCCGCCCGATTGGCTACCTTAGGTAGCGACAACAATTGGCACGCGTGTGCGTCTACCAATGACCCTTCTTCCACTTCGCCACCCAAACTTCCTAACTGATGGGTAGGAAGCCTATCAGGTATCCTGGGCCCTCCCATTGGTGGCGGTGTGGATGGCTGGACATCCCCTATCCGTCGCCTTTTAATGTCGCAGGCCGCCTCGACGACATTATCATTAATCTCCATGATTTGGTACAAATCATCCTCGTATGCCGACCATACCTTTTTGTTGGACGTTGGAGCAGTCTCCGACAACACCACCATGGCGGTCTCAACCGAAGACACCCGCTGCCTTAACTGCCTGGCTCGCTCGAGGATTTCATCATCGCAGCCCCTCCGAGACAGCAGATCCTGCGTATGCACGAACCAGCGCAGCTGCGTTGCAAAGACTGCCTCCGCCATCGCGTTGTCAACAAAAAACAAATAACGAGGAATTAGATTCTATGTCCAACAATAGCACAAAGACAGGGCAATGTTCCCTACTAATGTAGCCTTTTAATTACAATGTAGCCACAACCAAAATTAATAAATACATACAAAAACTTAAACGGGTTTGCAACAAGAAGCACACTAACAAATAATGTGCAATTATTATTATTACATAGTCCCTATGCATAAATCAACCAATTTAAACCAATGTAATAATCAAATTAAATTTTAAAATTGGTTTTCAAAAATGAAGGCACAAACAAAACAAAATGTGCTATTATTATTCTATAAACCGTTATATAATAATCCAACCAAATTTCACATATGCCGCTGTGTAGAACAAAACAAATCTATTCGGTTCCAAAGAACCAGAGTAAACAAAATGAATGTTTAACTAACATCACACAAGGATGAACCAGTAATCAGGCTTGAATTGATTCCCAAAGAAAAAACAAAAATAAAATTAAAATAGAAATGTTCCTTAATACTACATAGGTACACAACTATGTTAACACACAATGTATAATGCAACTACAACATTGATATGTGACTACAATATGATTATACCAAATGAAATTCGGGGGTCAAAGTTGCTCGCGTCCGTAGGTTTACCTTTGAGACCCTACACGTGATCCCTGGGTGGTGCTAAATGAGTGACACCAACTGAGTGGTAGAGCCACGCTGCGTTGCAGCACACATTGGGCCGGCTAGCCCGGCGTAATACCACCCTCTCACTAATATTCGGCGTGAAATAATGGCACTTTGTGCTGTTGTGTTTCGTCCGACCAGTGAGGGTTCCGGGGGCCCTTCCCCCCCCCCCCCTCCTCCCAATTCCTATTCCTTCCTTAAACCTATTCCTCCCTTAAAGGCCGGCAACGCGTCTGCGATTCCTCTGGTTTTGCGGGTGTCCATGGGCGGCGGTGATTACTCTCCATCAGGTGACCCGCCTGCTCGTTTGCCTCCATCTTTTATAAAAAAAAAAAATGCAATAGCAAGTATCGCACAGACTGCCATGCAATCAAAACAAAGCAATAAATCAACCCTAGTTGATTCTGAAGCAGCCACAATAAACATTGAATGTTCAATTAAAATTTACTATGTAAACAAATTGATTTCCAAAGAAAAAATAAAATAAAAATGGTCCTTGATATTATTATTACATACGCCACTAAGTAAACAAGTCATTTACCAAACAAATGTTACAAATAAATGGAATTCAAATTGATTTCCCAAAAAAAACTACAATAAACAAAATGTTAATCAATTTATAATGTAACATAACTGCAATATTGATATTGTGTCTGCAGCTTTGCAATCGCTAGACAACCAAACTACAAATATTGTGAATCAAATGCCTACAATATTTAAATATGTTTTCACAATGAAAACAACAAACCAAATCAAAAGTACCACAATTTTCAATGCTTTAACTTTAAATTCTAAATAAATTTTTTAAACAATCAAGGAACAAACAAAATGTTTAATTATTTCCAAACCGCTAGAATCTTAAAATTCAGTTCGCACAACAAATACAACAAACATAATCAAAACATTTATTTGTAGTCACAAATTTGCACTACCCTAGCGAGACTAATTCTAAATTAAAGTTTTAAAAAACAATTACACCGCCCCGGTGAGTTGATATGACTCAAATAAATTCAAAGCCTGTATAGCCTAAATACAACACAAGTACAATGTGTAATACAACCAACAGTTATATCCTAACTCAAATAAACACATTCTTGTTAGTAATGTATAACCAAAAAACAAATGTTTACATTGCACTATTAAGCAAGTAATAATAGCAAGTTAGGTCTTGACAATTGCACTTGCAATGACTTTCCGCAATGAACTTCTTACATACTCAACGCATTCTAAATGCGAGACAAAAACTAAATTAATGGTGAACTTGCTATGATCACCATGAACCATACAACAAAACCGACCTATTAACATTGCATTCTGAATGCAATTTAATATGCGGTAGCAAACAATCTTAAAACTAAAACTTATAACTAATTACTTGAGGTCCGTAGACAAAACCTACGCTCTGTTTACCAAAAATTGTTTGATATAGATAGTCTACATCAACTCTGCTACCAGGCTATTTCTAGCCAACTTAAATCTATACTAAATTTTAATGTATATAAACTAACTTACGTATTAGTCTTCCTCTCGTCCGCCGCGCTGTTCGCGGAGGTCCCGAGGACTCGCCGGCCGCCGGCTGCAGTGGTGAACGTAGCTCGCCTCCCCGGCGACTGCTCTGGCTGCTGTGGTGGGTGGAAGGCCCTAAGCGTCCCGTCGCCTACCCCTCAGTACTGATAAACCCAAGACAGATACACACCACCGTTGCACAATGCCACTTAGCACGGTTCACGCCACGTGTACGCGTCAACCAACAAATCACTGATTTTAGCTAGCCTACCCTGGTACTAACTTAACTAATGGTTTTCACTGTTCTTAATTATTACGGACCCCCGAATCAAACAATGTGTGCCCCTCACATCACATTACACTAAAACTTTACACGACCCCGCGTTCGGTTCCTAACCTAACCATGAATCCAACGTGAGTGTGTGTGACTTTGACATTGACAGTCGTCTGTCAAATACAAATTAAAACTAACACAAAAGGTTGCCAGCCGCAAGTGGCCATTTTGTTCCGAACAGCTAGCCCGCTCTGGTTCCAATTCAACTAATGGTTTTCACTGTTTACTAATTATTACGGAATCAATGAATATGCGCCCCTCACATCACCAAATTATTAAAACAAAACTTTTCCGTGCCGCACGATGCTGTTCCTAACCTAACCATTTTGTTACAGCGTGTGTGTCACACGTCACATTGACAGCCGTCTGTGAATTACAAATCGAAATTACAGTGTTGCCGTTCTATTCAATACACTAAGTACTTATCAACCATTGACATTGCGAAAGCATTTTAGGAAATACTTTTTAATTCTGCGGAGAAAGACAAAACTGCATACTATGTACATGGAAGAGGTATGTTCAGATTGAAAGTTATGCCATTTGGACTGACTAACTCGCCTGCGACTCAAAAACGACTAATGGACATGTTATTGACTCCAGATTGTGATAATAAGGTATTCTGCTATTTGGATGACATCGTCATAACTAAGGGTGTTCGTTATATTAGGTAGCAGAATAAATTTTACTAATATTGATTTATATTCATTTATTAGCATTTATTCAAATATTAGGCCCACCTAATATATTAGTATCTAAATATTAATTTTCACAGCTAACAAAAAGTTACGTAGTGCGCCATCTATTTGAGCCTGCGTAAACTAACTAGTAGTACCGCAACTGCCGTAAATTGAATTGTGTTTTATTGCAAGGAGATAAGATCTAATATTATTGTTGACCGCTGCATTTTAAATTAAACAAAAATTAGACAAAAGTAATATATTACTTTTGTCCTGCTCTGCATGTCCATAACGAATAACTAATATTTTTTGAATTCAAACGTGATAATATAATATTAGTAGGTACGCGGCCGGTTTGCTAGGTGTTGTTTTGATATTGTTGTTAATTTTGGTGTAGATAATTGTGTTACACAATTTTAGTTTATTTTTGTTTAGTTTTTTAGGAGTTTGTAAATAAATAATAGTTTAGGAAAAATGCTGTGAAAAAGCCATTTTTGGAAGTATTTCAGTGATGTGGACGATGTTGCTAAAAAGCTGTATGTAGTGTGTGTAAAGTACCTACAAAGGAAAGTTAAATGAGTTTTTTTTATTGGCAAAATTAAACCATACTTACCTTTTTTACTTGTTAATTGTTATCCATTGCTCTTAAATAAACATGCTGTGATTTATAAATATTTTTTTTGTGTTTGTATTGCACTTTTACTTTTATTATATTTTTCTCCAACAAAATAAAGAAATCATGTTTCTTAGGATTAATAATAATATAACAGTTAGCATTTACAATATAATGTATACTGCAACGAGCCAACGAACACTCGACGAAGTTTTTGTGAATATTACTGTGTTTCACTAAACTAATATATTAGAGCTTAAAAAATATAAGGCTATATTAAAATAGCATATCGTTATAACGCGTTGGCATTATGTAGCCGTTGTGATCACTCCTAGTCATAATTAGTGAGACTTTCGATGAGCTTAAATTTCTGCTGATGAAAGTTCACGAAAAACTTTCTTTCGCTAACTTAACTATAAACTTGGAGAAAAGTATTTTTTTAGAAAAGAACTAAAATATCTTGGATTCGTCGTGGATGAACATGGGTAACTAGCTGATCCTAATAAAATTAAAGCTATCCTTGAATATCCTGAACCTACCGGCAGAAAAGAAGTCCGAAGATTTATTGGCACTTGTAGTTGGTTCCGAAGATTTATCCCGAACTTCAGCACTATTGCCTCTCCTCTCAACAAGCTGACCTGTTCTGGAGTGAATTAACCTTTTTTTTTTTATTGTGGCACGCCATAAATTAATGGCTTCACTCTGCCTGATGAAAAGCAGCCAGTGAAGCCCAAGAAGTGAAAGCGTTCATCACAGCGCTACCACGCTATGCCGAACGCTCTCACTATGGCGGCCTGCATAAATGCTTTTTCACGCCCCGCTTAAATAACCCAGGAGAGAAAGAGGAAGGAAACACGTGTGCGGGAAGCGCATTCCACTTACGGGCAGTTCGGCAAAAGAACGATTGTCCAAACTTTTTGGTACGTGTCTTGATGGTCAGCACAGTATGAGGGTGGCTTCTAAGACCTGCACGCGTCGATCTGGAAAGGAAAGGAGAGGGAGGGATAAGGTCAAAGAGCTCCTCAGAGCATTCACCGTGGTAAAGGCGGTAGAAAGCACAAAGGGAAGCAATGTCCCTACGTAGCTGTAACGGCTCCAGACTGGTCGTAACGTCATCGTTACCGATAATACGGACAGCACGTCTTTGCAACCTGTCAAGAGCTTCGAGCAAGTACTTGGCGGATCCGTCCCAAAGATGAGAGCAATACTCCACGCAGGAGCGCACCTGAGTCTTATACAAAAGACAACGTTGCTCCGGCGTGAAGAACCGCTTCACCTTGTTCAGGATTCCGAGTTTACGTGAGGCTGTGGTTATAATGCTCTCAATATAGCTCTTCGGGTTGAGGTCGCTGTGTATGTCCATACCTAAGAGACTGAGACCAGTCTGGATGCGTAATATTTTGCTCTGGAAAGAGGGTTGGGGGAGAAATTCGGACTTTTTAGCAGTGACAGCGCAGACCTGTGTTATTTTGGCATTGATCTGGACCAGGTTATCAGAGCCCCATTTATAAATGCGGTCTAACTCCTCGTCCAGCTCAATGACTATCTTCCGTCTCGACTCCACTACATCGGCCTGCTTTGCCGCAGGGTGACCCAAATAACGCCGATGTACTGTACTGTCGTCTGCATAGCAATGAATGTTACCCAAGGATAACATATCATTGATATGCAGAAGGAACAGCGTGGGCGATATTATAGAACCCTGCGGCACTAGGGCGTTCACCTGCAGAAACTGTGAGGCACTGCTTTCGCAGAGTAATCGCAATCGCATAGGCGAGGTGGCAAGCCGTATGACGGAAGCTTGGAGAGAAGCGAACGATGCCAAACTCGATCGAAAGCCTTGGAGATGTCCAGGCTAACAGCCAGTGCTTCTCCGTGCTTGTCCATTGCTTCACCCCACAGGTGTGTTATGAACGCCAGGAGATAACCCGTTGATCGTTTCGGTCTGAACCCGTATTGTCGATCATGAATCAGGGAGTGATCTTCTAGGTAGCGAATGAGTTGTCTGTTTATGATTCGCTCAAAAACCTTGCAAAGGACAGAGGTGACAGCAATAGGTCGATAGTTGGCTGGGTCAGACCTATCCCCTTTTTTGGGGACCGGCTGGATGTTCGCCTTTCTCCAAGCCTCCGGCACACAAATAGCCTCCGGCACTCCTATATCTTTATGGATTTCAGACGTTGCAACGGCTTTCCAAAAACTTAAGGAAGCCCTAGTAACTGCTCCTGTTCTTGCCTGCTCTGACTTCAATCTTCCTTTTGCTGTACATTGCGATGCTTCAAACTATAGTACAGGCGCAATGCTCACTCAACAACAGAATGACAAAGAAGTAGTAATTGCTTACATGAGCAAAGCACTTAATAAAAATCAGCAAAACTACTCAACTACTGAAAGGGAAACGTTGGCTGTAATAACTGCCCCATAACATTGGCGTTGTTAAAAAATTTTTTCGTCTTTTTTCGGTGTTTAAAATTTTACTTAAGTATATTTAAGCGTTAATAAAAAACGCTAAAATATAAAACATTAATCTATAAACGCAACTTCATCTCAACCGAATGTTCAAATATTTGTAAAAATATTTCTTTCGGATCTCAGAGGTGAAAACTTCTAAGATTTGATGAAGCAATGTTGACTAAAAACATAAGCACCAAGCACTGACAAATTTCAACGGTTGAAAGCCAGACCTCGGTAGCCCAAGTGGTTAAGGCAGCCGCCCGGAATGCGGAAGGTGCGTGGTTCGATTCCCGCCTGAGGTTGTCGTCTTTTTTCAGTGTTTAAAATTTTACTTAAGTATATTTAAGCGTTAATAAAAAACGCTAAAATATAAAACATTAAATGGCGTTGTTACCTGGATAATGGTAAAGAATTCATAATATATACTGACCATGCTGCACTAAAATGGTTTCAGAAACTAGCCAATCCTTCTGGAAGACTTGCTTGCTGGACACTACGCTTATCGTGTTTTAACTTTGTCCTGAAACACAAGAAAGGCAAAGATGATGCAATGTTGTTCCAGATCTACTTTCGAGATCTAAGACACAAGATGACGACATTATCCAGCGTGTGCATTGTGCCTTTTTGATTGATTGTATTAACCTCTAGAACTCCAAGCGGTCGCATGAGACCGCACTGACAGTGCGCGCCTTTCCGTGCCCCTGTGGGAGCGGGCGAACTACAGTACACATTTTTGAATCCTAAGTACCAGGAGTAGGCGGCACACCCCACCCCACGGGTTTGTTTGCATGTTTGCCTACAATTTTTTCGCAGTCGTTTGTGAAAGCTTTCAGAGTGCATACCTACTTTTAGTTTTTTTTGCTGTTTGGTTTCGATTCGACTACCTATTTAATTAATATGGCACTTCTAAGTAATCAGGAGTATTACGAAATGATTCTTTGTGTCGGGGCAGCTAATGGCAGTCTCCGTGGTGCTCGTGAACTGTACCGCGAGAGATTCATCGAAGGCAGATCAGAAGCTGAGCAGCGAACCTTGCCATCAGCGGGTTGCTTTCGACGAATGGTTTTGCGTCTCCAGCAGACCTTCCGTGGGACGAGTCCGGATGTCCAGCCAAATATGCGGGACCCGGGTGTTCCCGCCAAAGCCGGGACGCCCATTCAAATTATACCGCCATCTGTAAGGCGGTTGACTCAACGGTTTTTGACGACAGCGTCCGCCTATCTGCCGCGGCGCCACCGCTGCGCGACCCGCGGCCGCTCGCTTCGTAAGCTGACCGCGCCGGTTCGTCTCCAGCTATCTACCGCGCGCGGACAAAACAGCTGATCGCTAGACGTACGGACGATTCGCCCCCTTTGTCGCCTTGGACTTATTGACATTGCCTGTGTTAGCCTTAGGGGAAATAAGTGAAGTGACTGTGCGTCAGGAATCGCTTACATTGCTGCCCCGTCTCCTGCCTTGCCTCCAACAATCATCTACCAAGTAAGTCGCATGCCCTCATTTCCGAAACCTAACCAAACCTTTTGTCCTGGGTCCACACCTCTAATTACGTCGCATGTTACTGCGCCCCCCTGGCGCTAACATTTCTGGTCATTCGAACCGGTAATATTAAAAACAGGCGAACTTCCCGTTAAACTGTTTACCATTTCACCATAACTTGGTTTCACGTTCCATCAGCTCATTCAATTACAGTCCGCTAAAAATAATTATTTCCGCCCATAACCTAATTCCTGCCATCATTTCTAAATTCATTTGTTCCCGTAACTTTACGATTTATATAATAATACAAGGGTAATTTTAGGATTTTTTTTTTCTATAGAGTGAAGTTCATTGGATCTTGTAACTGAATGAGACTTTGAATAGATTAGATCCTTAACTATGGCCTGGCCGCAGCCGCTGTGCCGCGCCTTGGGTATGCGCGGATGGTGGGGGGAGTGGGAAGTAAAGAGCATGAACTCACATGATATTCGTAGTGTCAGACAGTTCTTACGATATCGAAGCACAGTTTATTGAAGCTTTATATTTACGAGTATAATGGGCGATTTTCTGACAGCCAAATTAAAAAGTAAAAATTAGTTCAAAAACACTCGATAGATGTCGTTTTATGAAAGCTGGGCTACTTATAAGCTATAATAAATTCTACACTTTTACTTGTCTACCAAAAGAATAAAAAAATAGTATTTACTTACCTATTTATATTCAGGACATCCAGAACCTATTTCTATTTTGGAATAGAATAAATATTACGCAGCCATACACGTGCTCTTCATGAACCCGCCTTTTACTAAGCGCCATACTAATCTATGCTAAGCGCCATCTATGAAGTCATTTACGAACCAATTTCTTTTTTTTTTTGATCTCGGAATATCGCCCATTACATCCAATCCGTTTTTGAATTAAAGAACCAATATAAATGAAATAAATCTTTAATTCTTGGAAATATATGGGGTGACTGCTAGGGGCCGCGGGGGGCTTCGGGGGCTGGTCGGGTCGGGTGTTTTGAACATGACAAAGATGACAAAAAAGGAATTCGTGTTTTTTCATTTTTAATTAAATAATTCTTTTTGTGAATTTTAATTGGATAGTCTTTGTATTTATTTGAGTATCTAATTTATTTTAAAGCAATAACATAAGAAAAGTAAATGGAAAACAATTATTTAGAACGCGCGGGCAACGGCCGGCCGGTCGACCGTCTGTTGACCCGTTCGCGTCAGCTGGCCGATAAGTACCTACGTTAATCTGCAATGATACCATTTTTGTCATGTTTAAGACGCTTGACCTGATCGGCCCTTGAGGTTTCTTGCGGTTTCTGGCAGTCACCTTACAGTCACCTTATATAATATAAACTTTGTTTGCTTTTCTTTTCTTAAAATATTCGGCCACTTTAAAAATGACTGTCTTGATTATCTCGTGATAATGCACGACTCATTTTGGATATTTTATCTCATGTGCGTCTGACACACTAGTTGCCGCCGTGAGCGATGACGGCAGAATAACTAAATGGAGCAACTGTTTCGCCCCCCCCCCCCCCCCCCACCCGCCTCGCCGCTCGCGTGCCCGGGGCGCGGTGCGGCGGTGGCGGTCTGACTATAATACATACTTTTTTTTCCAGAATTTAAACCATTATTTTCTATGTCTTAAATGGTTTGAAAAACTCAAAGCGCGACCTATCTAGCCTTAACTCGTAAACCCTACGCGCGCGCGTAAACCCTGCGCTCCTGACGGACGTCAAATCGATATCGAGTCGGCTTTGCTTATCGGAATATGAACGCTCGGGTCACGCGATGGGTTTCGGTTTCGCGTGGGGGTCGTTGGAGGGTGAACCTTCTGTACGGAAGTAATATTAGTTATTCTGTGCTTGTAACAAGACGAAAAACGAAACAATTTTAAAACACACAAATTTATGCTTATTAATTTTTGACGTTTTCTATGCTTAAGTTTTTATAAAAAAAGATATTTGAATGATTAAAATGTCAACCTTATTGGTTAGGTACTAATGTTTTCCAAAACTCATTTCAACCGTTACTTTATTTTACTTTAAAAACTCAGTTATTTCCAATTTCTATTACTTACCACAATATCAATACGATAATTGGAAATCACATTTAATTTTATTCCTTAAAGTAATACCTTAAGTTAACAATTCATTGTGATTTATCATTCTTCACCTTTCATCCTAAAAAAAAAACGATAAATTACCTATAAATATTAGCCGTTTGTGTCGCTAGGGGAGACACATTTGCCCGCTATTTTTGTCTCGTACCAGGATACGTTTGTTTACACAATTCTATGACCACGGCTTAAATTTCGGTTCGACGCGATTCTGTTTCGGCGTGCAGTGGTACTGGGGGTAGCGATGCGCATTTTGTCTGGCACAGACTATAGCTCGTTAGATTAGTTGTTAAGTCATAGCTATAAGTTAGTTAACTGTTTTTTTTATTATTATTATTATTGACGTCAATAAGTGCCTGTAAAGGTTTACATTGAATAAATAATTTGACTTTGACTTTGACTATATCTCGTGGCGAAACGGCCTGCCCCTATAAAAGTTTTTGTCGGTACTCAGAAAACAATTGTGTTAGTATAGCTGGCCAACGTACACTTAAATTATTTTATTTTTATTGTTGATTTTGTGTATGCATCCGATTGCCTGATCACAAATCGAAAGTGTGATGCAATGTTGTAATGTTGTTGTGATCTGAGCGCGCTTGTGTATTTTAGTTACGTATAACACACCCGCGTCTAGATGATTGTATGGTGTTTGTTTGCTACAGAGAGATCTGCGAGTGATCTCCCTACAGCACGACAAGACTTATCACTAACCTAAACAATAATTTAGCAGCACTTACATATAATGGAGACGGTGGCTGCGAATCCTTGACGCTGACGCTCCTCGCGTGGAATCTGTTCGGTGGCCGTCTGCACGACGCTGGTTTCCCTAAGCTTACCCACCTACCCCGAGAGCTCTCAAATACCCCAAGATAAATGATATGCACCAGCTTACAGGCAGTTCTCCAAGGACACGTCACGCACGTGTCTCCGGGACAGTCGCCTCAACTGCCGACAACAGCTGTCGACTTTTACTGATATTTACACGGTACATAGACACAAAATAATTAATAATCGGTTGCCGCGCCGTCGGCACAATTAAAGTTTAACCTGTAGGGTTTTTTTATATAATTGAAGTTAATTTATTTGATTTGTATGCGTTAGAAACATAAAATCAATAAAAGGTATAATTTTGTTCTGCCGACTGGCAATACTGGCTGTCTGTCAATGTCAGTTTGTAAAAGTGGAGGGAAAATAAAAAGATGGCGGCACTTGGCCGATGTTTGAGTTTTTGTACAGAACGGACGTCTCTGAGAGAATACACGTGGTTGTCTTGAAAACTGTGTTTTATTGGAAGTATAACCTGAGACCCCAAGTTTTATTATACTTCAGAAGTGGGATACCAAACGTAAGTACACGCCTACGTATATTTCCTTCTACACTGATATTAATGCTATTGCGGTTGCAATAAAATAAAAATTGTAAGGTATAGTTAAAAATATGAACATTAACATTGAATCTACATTTTAAACAAATAGATTTGAAATACCACCCCACGGGCTTGACTAATCGATTTGAATAGAGTGTGCGTTGTACTAGCTACAATGCTGATTTGAATAAAATATGCATTGTACTAGCTACAGTGCTGATTTGCAAATCGAATTTACAAGCTATATCGGTAAAAAGGGTAGTCATTTATATGATGAAAGTTGATTAAATCTTTTTTTTTTTTGCCTGCATTTCTTTTCTTTGTAGGAAAGAGTTGCTTGAGCAATTAAAACTTTAACAGTACATGAGTCATAATCACCGTTGACCGATCACCGGCCAAAATTTGTACCGACTTCAAAATATGTAATTTAGCAATTCAATTAGCTTGCCAGTGTTTCCTAAAACAGTTAATGTTGCATTTAATTTTGTAAAACCATTGATTCACATGACTTTATAGACTTCCTAGTGGGGTTCCTAAAAGGGTAACGAAATTTTTGTCCGTTTCGCGCTAGGACGCCCCGTTTCCGAGATATCTTTCATTTTCTTGGTTTAAGCGTGAAACTAATACAAGTTTTGTTTTGTAATCGAGCGTCAGATAATGGAGTAAGATGGGAACGACGAAGGACGCCGCGCTGTTGGTCGCCGTGCCTGTGTCTGGCGAGGGCTGCCGTTTGTGGACATCGCCGGTGCATTGCTGTGACGGCGACGGTGACGAGGACGGGGAGCAGGCGGAGGCGAGCCGTCTCCGTAGCGTGGTGCAGCACATCGGGAGTCCGGCGCTACGAACGCGGGTTAAAAAGATAAGTGGATCCAAAACTTCGTTTTGTAGAGGTGCATTTTTACGCTCAGTTTAAAAGATGTATAGCATTTCTAAGATCTAGAAATCGTCAGAACGATTCTTTGTTGGGATTCTTTGTCACCTACAGATTGGCTACAGAGCTATATCGTATTATAAAAATAAGTAAATTGGTCTAGGTCATGCAGGTACATAGATGGACAATAAGAACTTTATTGAAATGAATTAGCTTCCATTACATAGAGCATAGAATAAAGACCAAATTATGATTTCGACCACTATCTGTGACTTCGACGAACAGTTAGAGAATGCGACCGTGACAGACAGACGCGATAGTCCGGGCGGACGAAGCGGAGCGGCGCGGTCGCGTACGTTAGGTTACGAAATGGGCTTAGATTTCGCGCAGCGCGTGACTTCGGCCGAATGGTGAGAGGACATACGTAGTGCTGAATACTTTTATATTTTACTGTGGCTCGGCTGTCGTAGTGCCGGACACGATGGAGGTTCAGTTGTTGGCGGCCTCTGGGGGTTTTCGTGACAGACAAGGGGATGGATTAACATGTGATAGTAACAATGACTTAGAAGACCTAACTCGACAGCGGCAATGGGCGATTTTCTGACAGCCCAAATTAAAAAGTAAAAATTAGTTCAAAAACACTCGATAGATGTCGTTTTATGAAAGCTGGGCTACTTATAAGCTGTAATAAATTCTACACTTTTACTTGTCTACCAAAAGAATAAAAAAATAGTATTTACTTACCTATTTATATTCAGGACATCCAGAACCTATTTCTATTTTGGAATAGAATAAATGTTACGCAGCCATACACGTGCTCTTCATGAACCCGCCTTTTACTAAGCGCCATACTAATCTATGCTAAGCGCCATCTATGAAGTCATTTACGAACCAATTTCTTTTTTTTTTTGATCTGGGAAAATCGCCCATTAATTCTGATTGGTTTTGCCATAATTGTAAAGGACGCGGGCATCCCTTAATAAAGTGTCTCACTTGTGATAGATTTGGTCATCAATCCGACAAGTGTGCTGTGAGGTCTGGAAGTCAAAATGGCCGCTATTTCAATATGAGATTTTTTCTGCAAGCGGGTGGTTATCCTTTTAGGTAAGCTTATATCCATAAAGATGCCTACCATACCACCAAGGGGGTTTTATAAAGGGGGGGTCAAAATTCGCTTAGTTTTGCGCTACGACGCACCGTTTGCGAGAAAAATCGATATTTGAAAAATCCGTGTCAATAATTGTCATAAACGCATGTCGAACAATTTTTATTAAGATTTATGTTTCAAGATGTAACAACACCAGCATATAGCTTGTAGATCTTTACTATAGAAAAAAAAGAGCCTGCAGTTTACTGTATGATTCAATTTCATTAATTTATACTATTTCTTCTCTTTTTGGAACGACGAGATTAACATTATGGATAATGAGACTGGACGTCAACGTGGAAGCGAGCGACGGCGGCATACTCCAATTGCTGCTACTGGGGCAGATCGTAGTCGAACACGCAGCCGTAGCAGGTCCAGAAGGGTTAATAGAAGTTCGCACCATTGAGGAAAGGAGACCGAGTTGGAGCAGACGCGAAGGCGGTTACGGGCTTTGGAGCACGAGTTGTACCGGGAACGCGAAAAACATCTTCGAGGCGTGAAGATCGACCGCACCGGAACGCGAGGGGCAGCCGCAGTCGCAGCCGCAGTCGCAGCCGCGCCAGTCGTCGACGCACCCGCAGCCAGAGCAGGCGGCTCCGTAAGCGCAGTCGCAGTGCTACGCCGAGGGCGGGCCGACGACAACGCGAGGACTCCGCGCCGAAGAAAAAAAGGTCACGTGCACCATATTTTTCTACTAAGGACTTGATAGATATTGTCAAATCAACTAAAAGTAATGTCGGACCTCAGTCATCACCTTCTGGGGCATTGATGTCAAAGACTATTGATCACAAGAATATCTCCCTAATTTTGACCCCTCTGCGAAAGGACAACGCATAGATATTTGGTCAAGTAAGGTCGATAACGTGTCCCTGCAACGGTTTTATTTTTAATTGATTTACTTAATTATCCATATGAGTCTGTGATAGAGGTTTTGCTTCTTATACTTTTTACAACTTAGACATTTAATTTAGACATTGTGCTTTAAAGACGTTCTGCAAGTTAAGGCTATAGGATCATAACTGGTTTAATTGTCAAAATAACAGAAAAATTTTAGTTGTGTGTCTAGGGTCAATGACCGACTACAGTGACATACATACACTTTTTAATGATCTAGCGATACATTGTTAATATGTGTGTGTTTAGATTATCGGTTGATACACTTTATTCTTAATCGAGGAATAAGGCCTTTGTTCTAAATGCCTACTCCGGCTACTATTGGTTTAGTGCGTTTGACTTGACATTTTATCTTATTTTATTCAGAAAACCAACAGCATTTACAAACAATTCATATTGAGCAGTATTAACTTAAATCGAGGACAATTACAGGTTTTCCTAATGTAACAAGAAGTAAGTCGATAAGCATAAACTTAAAGAAAAAAATTCAGAAAAAAATTATCGTTGAAGACTCCTTTTAATTTAATTGTGTGATGAAATTGAAATTTTGCTAAATAATTTATAAATCTTGCTAGAATATAAAAAAAAACCAAGATATTTAAAAATAAAGTCATTGGGTGGGTAGACTTGAACACTCAAATTGACAACAGCACAAATGCAACTTGCAAACAATTTAATTAGTTTCAACGTTTCATTATCTTCGTTTGAGCGTTATAATCGCAAAATATCATTACGAGTAACTAATAGTATTAAGTATGGATAAAAGGACATTGCAAATCTGATATTGATTACGTACTAAGATTATCCACATTTATATAGTAAACAATGATAACAAAATAGGCTATTTAAGTAAAGCTATTCAGTGCAGTAAAGTTAATATATGTTAGAGTTTAGGTGCGTTTGAAATGTGGGGCGTCGGACAATGGAATAGCTACGAAAGTCGATTCTTGAGTGATCCTTTATTAAAAGAAAAACAGGGTTTTATATTAATGTGTGGTAGGTTGTTAGTCATGATTCGGTGACCCGATACAGACAGAATATTTAGAAAAGAGTATCTAATTACAGTGATCGAAGTATTAGGTTACATGCTACGCGTTTACAATAAAATGTCAGTTTAAGTAATTTTCATTTACAATAACAATTACATAAAGGGTGAAAAAGTGCAGTCAAATTGTAGTACTTACTTACTTACATATTGTGTTTGTTACTAGTTAGCTAATTACTGACATCTAGGAGTTTTAATGCCCACATATAATTAAAGTTTCTTTTGACATTGATCAAGTAAAATTAATTGGACATGCGAGTGAATAGAAACTTTAAAGCTTTCCAATACAATAGGTTGTGGAACAAATATGTCAGACTGTTAAAATCAAGTTTTGTGTACAGATTTTATACCGTTTCTTTAGTAGTATAGGTACTTATATGATATAGGTTAGATATATTGATGTTATGTTGATTTAAACTGATAAGGGCGACACACCATTGATTTATGGTTCACCTGATGGAGCATAGAGTCCGTCTCACGAAGTGATTTTATAGATAGTTTTACGATAAGCCCTTAAAATAAATAATTTATTGATTCACAGATGTTTCTACTGCAATAATAGATTGACTTGCAGTAACCTAGTTACTGTTCTGTGATAATTGATTGACTCACAGAACTTTAACACATTAATGCGAAAATAGATTGACTCGCAATAAATAAGCTACGTGATTTACTGCAATAATAGATTGATTTGCAGTAGTCCAGCTATTGTTTTGTGATAATAGATTGACTCACAGAACTCTAGCACCATGAATGCGAAAATAGATTGACTCGCAATAAATAAGCTACGTGATTTACTGCAATAATAGATTGATTTGCAGTAGTCCAGCTATTGTTTTGTGATAATAGATTGACTCACAGAACTCTAGCACCATGAATGCGAAAATAGATTGACTCGCAATAAATAAGCTACATGATTTACTGCAATAATAGATTGATTTGCAGTGGTCCAGCTATTGTTTTGTGATAATAGATTGACTCACAGAACTCTAGCACCATGAATGCGAAAGTAGATTGACTCGCAATAAATAAGCTACATGATTTACTGCAATAATAGATTGATTTGCAGTAGTCCAGCTATTGTTTTGTGATAATAGATTGACTCACAGAACTCTAGCACCATGAATGCGAAAATAGATTGACTCGCAATAAATAAGCTACGTGATTTACTGCAATAATAGATTGATTTGCAGTGGTCCAGCTATTGTTTTGTGATAATAGATTGACTCACAGAACTCTAGCACCATGAATGCGAAAATAGATTGACTCGCAACAAATGCTTAAAAATGAATCTGATGCGATAATAGATTGACTCGCAATTAATTCGTTTACACAGAGCGATAATAGATTGACTCGCTTTGATTTTCTTGCCATTATTGATAGATAAACTCCTTGCAAAGTTTATATAAAATTGTATTGTTATGTATATAACAATTTATTGATGTTTGTTTTTCAAAATAAGCTATAAAATAACAGACTTTTAAAGATGTAAGGTTACTTATCAATCAATAGAAGTTGAGTTGCCGTTTTTATGTTAGAGTATATTTTTGCCTGTCAAATTTGTTTTCATTTATACATTATGTACAAATATTATTTTGACGACCTCCTTGGTCGAGTGGTTTGTACACCGGTTTTCATGGTGTCGCCATCTCTGAGGTCCCGGGTTCGATCCCTGGTCGGGTCAATTTAGAGAAAAACTGTTTTTCTAAATTGATTTCGGGTCTGGGTGTTTTTTCTATGTTTATGTATATTTATCCGTTATCTTACCATATAAACGAGTTTCACAAGAATACTCATCTTGGTCTAGATAGTTGGTGTGAGCGTAAACAAAACTTATTTATTTATTAAATGATTTAATAGTTTACATGCAATAATGTAAGGTTATACTAGTAGTTAAGAGTTTAATAAACTCTCATGCTAAAGCCTTATGTGTAAACATTCTATACAAATCCATTTATACATAAAGAGCTGTCAGTACCCATACTCATAAAATTATTTAAGCTGAACGGTTACTATTTAACTTCTCATGTAGGTACCTACATTTACCTAATCATAGTGTTTGCGTACATGTGTTTATTGTGCCCTTATTATGCGCAAGCGAGTGAGGCTTGAGTTAATATTGTGTACTAGAGATGATCTTTATATTAGATAACGAATATGTTGAAAGGATAATAATTAGTTATGTAATAATGTCAGTCCAAAATTGATAAAGATAGACTAATAAATACATACGCATATTGTTATTACGGCTATTATTGTGTATCTACATATGGTTTTTTTCTATTGTTCCAAGCTGGACGTGAGAATTGATTGGTTCATGTTCCGGGTGGTAAAGTAGATCCACAGAAACGAGAATTGATTGGTTCGTTTCATAGTTATTTATAATGACCACGAGAATTGATTGGTTCGTGTGTCATTATAATAATAAGTGTTCAATTAGGCGTGAGAATTGATTGGTTCACGACCTGATGGAAGTACCTACAGTTATTCCAAGTAACAATGATTTATAAACGTAAGAAAAGATTGATTAGTGTGTCATTGATAAGTATTCTGTTTAGGCGTGAGAATTGATTGGTTCACGGCCTGATGGAAATAGTTATTCTAAGTTACACTGATTAGACGTAAGAATAGATTGGTTCATGTGATCTAACTATGTAATAGAAGAAAAGTGAATAAAAAGAGATAATGATGTTACTGTGGTAATATTGTATTTATGTATTTTGTATAGATTTTCAAATATATAATCAGATAGTACTGTAAATGACGTTCTAGAGGTTCTATTTCGTGTAAATTTCTTTTGTAATGTAAATGTAATGATGTATGAGTTAGTTAGTATTACGGCCAAGTGTAGGGTTGCCACCAGGCTTGTGTATGGGGACATCCACATTGTCAGGACGGTCGAGTGTAGGGTTTTTTATAAAATTGAAGTTAATTTATTTGATTTGTATGCGTTAGAAACATAAAATCAATAAAAGGTATAATTTTGTTCTGCCGACTGGCAATACTGGCTGTCTGTCAATGTCAGTTTGTAAAAGTGGAGGGAAAATAAAAAGATGGCGGCACTTGGCCGATGTGAGAGCGGGGATTGGGTTTTGAGTTTTTGTACAGAACGGACGTCTCTGAGAGAATACACGTGGTTGTCTTGAAAACTGTGTTTTATTGGAAGTATAACCTGAGGGCCTAGTCAACTGGCAAACGCTCGACCGGTGACAGCGTCAAAATCGCTCATCAAATTCGCTAGGCTACATCGATATCGATAAGCTAAGGGATATAGAACATACAGGCTTGTCTTAGTATTTTTTTGTTTGATGATAATCTAACGCTTATGTAAGATTAATAAATAGGTAGTAACCACACCGATCCTTTTGAGTTTTAGTGAATTGAATGTCACTTTACTAAGAAATTCGGGTAGACTCCTTGAGACAATTTGAAAAATGAATCAATCGCTTTTTCGCCGGAAGTTCGCCAGGCAAGCACGTTTGTAAATAAGTACTTATAATGATGACGAGTGACTTACCTACCATAATATGATATTGATATGAGACCAAACCCATTTTTCAGCTTATAATATAAATAAATTAAGACTGAAGACCAGAAGCAAACGCTTGCTGCCAAGAATTTCTCAAATATTAACAACTTGACGTCCGTCTGTAATGAAATAAGTGATAACACTAAATGTTACAAACCAAGCGAACATTTAAACAGTTTGATCTTAGATGCGAGTACCCACTAGGTAGTGATTAAAACGTTTGCATCTTGTATGAGTACATCGCCTAAAGTAACTCTATGGCGTAGCGGCTAAGGCTTTTGGGTTTAGTTGTCTAACTACAACACCTATCACATTACTTTTCTAATTGATTATTGTCCTAAATAAAAACATTCCAAGTACATGGTTTTGCTAGTTAAATTAAAACTAATTTTAAAATATGCAAACTAGCGAAGCAATGTACTTACTGTTACTTGAAAGGTAATGCTAGAGGTTCAACTAATGCAAAAAGTCCCCGCCCGCGCCGCACCGGTTTGTGATCTTGCCAGTTAGTTACGCAACTTTCACATTACCGAGCTAAAGGATGGGTAACCAAATAAAAAGCGTCTCGAGCTCCTCCGTGCTTCGGAAGGCACGTAAAGCACACTGCGGTTGTATTGGCTCAGGGCTTAAGCCTGTTATAGCCCAGTCTGCCTTAGTGCTGTCGTTCATGTGGGAACGTTCAGGACGTTCATAGGATGACGATGAAGACAACATCGCCTTAATATAGGATTGTTTCATTGTTACTTATTTATAGCGGTAGGTACCTACCGAAAATAATTGAAATTAAAAGTCAAATCATTTATTAAATATACGCCTTCACAGACACAATGACATGATCGTGGTCTCTACGCGACAAGTTAAAATATTTATTTATTTTACATTATTTATTTCACGGCCATGAGTTGGTTGATAATGTTTCGAAATAAAACATAGGATTATTTATATGTTTACCAAAAATAATTTTAAAACAATTAATTTTATATAATTACCCTAGTATGTTGATAATGAATCAAGTACAACTTTAAGCCATGTTTAATGCAGTTTCATTGTTGGATACGACATGTGGTACACATCCCTTCTTTATTGTGAGCATGATGCAGCATTAAATATTGGTGTTATTATGATTAACCATGCTTTTTGAAGGTATCCAGAATCTCCTAAGAAATTGGAACAATATACTTACTTACTTATAGAAAATTGTCATAAGGTCAATGTGGGGAAGTCCGTCTAGGAGGTAAGCCCGTCTAGCGGCAATAACTTGCATATTTGAACGACTAGGTTCTTATGCCTCGGTCGGTAAAACTGTATTACGGAGCTAGTTCGAACTGAGAATCATAGATGTCGCTAACATCATTAGGTCGAAAGAAATCGGTAGGCCATTTTTTTTCGCGTTGTGTACTTGAAGTTGGAGTGTAACGTCTCTTCAAAAAACTAAAAAAAAAGTAGAAAATCAAAGGAATTTTTGGAGTTTCCTTGATTACGTAAGTCATTTAGTGATCCACATACTTATTTCTGGTGATGAATTCATTAATATCCCTTGAGTTTCGTAATTATTACCTGCAACAAATGTCTAAGCTCAAAATGTAATAGTTGGGAAGTCCGTCTACATGCATAAGGAAAATCCGTCATATGCCGGTCTTGCCTCGATTGCAGATATTGTCAACCTTTTCAGCTGCACGTATTTTATGTTACTATACGATTCTTTGTATTTGCTAGCTACTACTTAAAAGTAGTCGCCAAATGAAAACTATCATTAGGTACCTATTTATATTCAAGCTGTATTGTCTGTCTGGCTACAAGACAATTAGCAGGTGAGGAATGCTCAGTGGCGGGACTATCATTACTGTTATAGACTAGGATAGAAAATTTTGATTGTTTTAAGCTGATCTTGAAACGAGTTAGGTACTAAGTAAGCTTTTCTCAGGTTTTGCACATTGCTGAATTTTGTCATTTATTATTTTCCATATTCGGTCCGGGTGTCGCAAAGGGGATGCATAAAAAATAAACTCTATTTTTTTTACAATCTGACGAGAGATATTGCTGTCGGAAAGAGATGGAAAGATTTAAAAAAAAATATTTTTTTTAGGAATAAAAATTTACAAAAATCATTTAAATTTTTGTATGGAGCTAGATTTATGTTGTCTAATGTGGTAATTTAAAACAATCGCTACGCTGAGCTTCGCGATTTTCTTAAATTACCTACATGAGTAGGGCAGTCATACATAAATTTTTCTAAGTCATACCAATTTTTTAAAGTGTCGGCTCCATACAAACTCAACTAAAAAAATTTAAGAGTAGTAAGAGTTTGTTTTCAATTTTTTTACACTTTTTCTATCTCTTTTTGATGGCAGTGTTTTTCGGCGGTTTGTGAAAAAAAAAGTAATTTTTGCTCGAAAATTTTCTAATTCCTGCAACCTGCTAATGTCAAATACGGGTTCGAATCTTTTGGCATACCTGTCAAATTTCTTTGTTTTTTATCTCAAAACGGCGGCGTACATGGGACAAATACTTAAACAAAAAAAATACAAATATTGATTTTTATTAAAAAACCAAAGAAAGTTGACAAGTGTGCAAAAAATATAGTTAAAAAACATGGTATGTACAAATACTTAAACAAAAAAAATACAAATATTGATTTTTATTAAAAAACCAAAGAAAGTTGACAGGTGTGCAAAAAATATAGTTAAATAATTTCTGACCCCTTAAATGATAATGAGGGAAGGTATTTGTTCATTTTGCAGCACTACTTATAATGTTCATTAAGAAATAATGATTTATGTTTTTACTTAGTTTTTTTTTTTACAAAAAAGGAAATTCGTTACTATTTTATTAAAAATGTTTGCAACCACTGTCACCAAAGATATGCCGGACTTGCCTTAAAATGAAATAAAGTAAATTATCATTGAAATTTAAACCTTGTGGACGAATTCATAAAACACACATTTCAACGCCAGTTGTACATCACTGCTACAAACTGTTTTCAAACATATTGCGTCACAAGTTTTGGTTATATTGCTACTAGACGGACTTACCTTAAACTGCACGGGAAGTCCGTCTACACGCCGAGTTTTAAAAAATATCATATAAATCTAAAGATTATTGCAATTCATATGATTTTTAGACCAATATAAGTAAATAAATATATTACCTATAACTTCCGACGACACAAGTTACTTTACATAGCGTATCTCGATTCAATAAGTTCTGTTAAACTTAAATTTTAGAAAAGTATGCCGGACTTCCCCACATTGACCTTACATAAAAATTTAGTAGGTAGTATTATTTACCAAAAATAATTTAAAAACAATTGATTTTATTTATTTATTTTATATTCACAGGTGAATCGACAGTTCTATAAAAAGTATAACACTGAAAATGTGAAACAGCAAACCATTTACAGATTCACACAAATAAAAATGTGATAGTAACATTACAAACTCAAGCAACAATTACAATCGATTACTTCACAATCGCCAAATTGGTAATAACTAAACTATTACAGAGTATGCTAGATATGGAACTTAATTTGTATTATATGTATAACAAGCCACCTTATGTTAAGCCACCTATTTAAAGAAAAAACAATATTATAACAAACACAATAGAACCCACCAGATTTAATAATCGGATAATAATAATGCAAGTTTATACATATAATTACCTTTGTATGTTGATAATGAATTAAGTACAAATTCAATAGCTTAATGTTATGACTAGTAGAAATTGATATAAGTAGGTACTTAAACATTTTCTATAGGTACCTACTGCAAGTAAAATTAAATATCAAGTAAAAAATAACATTAATGTTGTATTTCTTAATATATTCTTATTTCCTTACCTAACTCTCTCAAAGTCAAAGTTTATTAAATATGAGGCTTCACTTTCTCTTATTGACATTAAAACTATATGTGTATAAAAATAAATGCCAATTGTGTGTATAAGAAGGTACTGTTTTTTAGTACCTACCTAAGTAAATCTTTTTAATAAACTACAATAAACTTAGAACTAAATTAACTTTATACTTAATTTTTCCCCATCATATAAACCAAATCACTATTTTATGGGTTAAATATATTTATGGCACACTGTTCCTTTTCTTAAAATAAAAATGTTGTCAACGAAGGTACTGTTTTTTTGTACATAAGTAAATCTTTTTAAATAAAGCACAATAAACTTAGAACTAAATTAACTTTATACTTAATTTTTCCTCATCAAATAAACCAAATTACTATTTTATGGATAAATATATTCATGGCACAGACTGCTCCTTTTTGTAGAATAAAAACGTTGTCAACATTAGAGCTCCACAAAAAAAAATCATATAAATAACTAAATTCTACGATGCCAAAGCCATGTTCAATGCAGTTTCATTGTTGGATATGACATGTGGTACACACCCCTCCTTTTTTGTAAGTCTGATGCAGCATTAAATATTGTTGTTACTATCATTAATCATGCTTTTTGAAGGTATCCAGAATCTCCTAAGAAATTAGAACAATATACTTACTTATAGAAAATTGTCATAGATAAAAAGTTAGTAGGTAAGTACCTATGTATTATACAAAATTGCTTGATATTGTTTTTTACCAAATAACCATGTTTGTTCACCATTCTGAGGAAGTCCATCCTCCAAATTATGAGGTAACATTTAAGATTTTTCTCAAATCTGCAAAACCACAAAAAATAGTTTTATCTTTATGTCAATACTCTTTATTCTAGCAATTTTAATAAAACTGACATTTCCTGGTAAATCCCAATATAATAATAGGCATAATACTTACCTTTATTATGTAAGTAATAATTTATTTATTAAAACTTACCGTTTGAACGTAAGGACTGATATCTTTTCCTATTAAGAAAGATGCTTGTCTGTATAAGATTTATAGGGTATAGTCAATAGGTACACCTTACTACACTTAGAGCCTTGGTTTAATACTCTAAGCTACCTGGCAAATTAAATCTTCATTGGAACCTGTAAAACAAATAGGCAATCTAAGTTATAAATTGATAAATGGACATTATGGATAGGTTACATTTAATATTTATACAAAAAGTCCCTTACTGTTGTCTTATTCTTGACCTTTCTTGTCATGATTAAAGGTACTTAGGTGGATTTATTTGGCCCATATGTTTGTATGGTTTGAGAGCCCATACAAATTGTTATGCAGCGACTTGCTCTTCGTTGCGGAAAATGTTGCATGACACACATTTATTTGGTCACTCACATCGCAACAACTATATCAGCACGCAATTCCCGGCAGACCTTAGTTAGATATTTGAAAGTTCGTAAACGAGAACTCCGGGAACTATTCACAAGTAAGTACAACAAACTCGATTTCGTTAATTTGCTCCAAGCAACGTAGGGAAACATTTCATCCTTAGCGCCTGAGCACTTGATTATCGCAGTCCACAATAGCCCTAAAAAGAGCATTTTAAACAAAACTTTCAACACAACACAACTATTCCTTCATCAGCTGATCAAACAATCGCCATTTTGTGTGAATTTTTATCTTCAATGTTTGAGTGATCGCTAGATTAGCGATTCTTGGCTTGTCAAACTGTCAATTAGGTCTATTTTAGCGTAAATTTTACGTCGTAGGTAACTTTTGCTTATGTCAATCCCATACATTCGGTTTATCGTAGCGAAGATTTCGTAGCGTTTCATTTGTTTGCCAATTGACTAGGCCCTCTGAGACCCCAAGTTTTATTATAAACCCGAATAAACTTCAAACACAAAACAATTTTGGTTACTCAAAAGTGGTCTAGGCGCCATCAACTGGTAGCAATAGTGGTGGGAAAAAAGTGATGTGACACATAACAATTGCAAATAATTGGAACTAATTGAATTGAGACAGAAACACAGAGCTGAGTGCCGCTCGACGTTACATCGGCCGAGCGAGACAGAGCGATGTGTTCTGTTTCACGTTTTATTCCATACATCGTTATAACGAGAGATTGTCTTAAAGATAGTTTTTTTTTTGTTTACGTTTTATTTTTGAATGATTTTTTTTGTTCTTGTCGTGTTAAATCGGCTCAGTTCTCGTACATGCTCACCACGCGTGCCAAGTAGCGTGCTTTAATGTTTTTTTTGTGTTAATCCTTATTTTTTTTTGTTTTTAATTTGTGCCATTACGATCGGCTCATTCTTTGTGCGTGCTCACTACACGTGCACAGTGTGATCAGCTTGTTTTAACCGCTTACAATTATTTTTTTAAGTCTTGCTTGACGGCTATTTGCGTGCGTCGCCTTCGCTTCTACACACGTTTGCCATATACAGCGTGCTTTAGTTTTTTTCTCGTGTTAATTTTTATTAATTGTTTTTAATTTTTGCCTTTGCTATCGGCTCACTCTTCGTACACACTCCCAACGTTGGCCCACTTGTGGGACACAGATACAGAGTGTCCCAATTTTTTATTAAGTTTTTATTTTATTTATTTTAATTTTTTTTGCGACGGAGTCGTTCTTCGCGCTCGTTTCCGCTACAGGTCTGCCCAACTGCGGGCTACGTACAACGTATCCCACACTTTATTTATATTAGATTTTTGTTCCTTTCCTTTTCTTAACGCTTTCCCGGCTGATTGGATGCGCCGCCATCGACTACGCATGCGCTTGCCCACTAGTGGGCTACTGATGACGTGATTTTTTTTTGTTGTTTTTTCCTTTTGCGGTCGGCTAATATTACGTACGCGCGTTCAATAAACACAGACATACACACACACATGCGTTTGCCCACCCGTGGGCCATATACAAAGCGTCCCAACTTAGTTTTGCTTTCTTTATTGTTGCGCACATGCCAAACAGGCGCAACCCAGCTCTGCTCACAGAGCCAGCCCGCCCAGGTCCGGTTCGCCAGGTAGGCCCCGCGAACGCCGCCAGCAATTATGACTCCCAACTATCACGGAGCACCCTAGCAAAGAGGTAGATTCAGAACATGCCCATTTAGCCCATGTCCCTTTAGCCCATGCCCAGGCAACCCATGTCCACACAGCTGATACATACTCAGCTCATACAATTTCAGCTGATACTCAATCAGCTCACTCACCTTCTGTGCCCACTGGCACACCCATTTTGTTGCCAACCGTCTCACTAAGGGTCGCGGACGTACATGGCCATCTTCACACAGCCAGAGCTTTATTGGACTGTGGCAGTACGCTGACATTAATAACGTCACGCATGGCACGACTTTTAAACTTTCCATCAAAACCCACTTCTTTAAAAATTACAGGAGTTGGGAATCAGCACAAACATGAGTCGAAAGCGGCAATAACAATAGTATGCCGACCCACTCACAATGATACTCCTACAATCACTGCCACAGCTCATATTTTAAAAAACGTCACTGGCTACCTTCCCTTAGAGAAGGTACCAAACATTTCCCACGTACTAGGCCAGCCACCCATGCTATTGGCTGATCAGCTTTACCACACACCAGCCCCGATCGACCTCTTATTGGGGTCGGACGTTCTTGGCCAGGTGTTGGACGGGACTAAGGTCTCGTTGGGCCCGGGCAAGCCCATAGCCTTCGGCACGATTTTCGACTTCGCGTTAATAGGACCAATTGAGGACTTGTATGCGCAGCCGGCGCAGCAGGTTAACTCAGCTCACGTCGTTAGCTCACAACCAGACTCAGCTGAACCAGCCCAGGACATACGTCAGAGTCTGGAAAGGTTCTGGGAGTCTGAGGAGCCCCTGCATCAATCTCACACTCATAATGATCCCCTGGAGGAACAATGCGAGGCAATCTTCCGCTCTACCACTACAAGCGATCCCTCAGGCAGATATACGGTCGCTCTGCCCTTTTTAAAGGACGCCCCTCAACTAGGTAAAGCTCACCCTATCGCATTACGCAGATTCCTCAATATTGATTACTTAAATATTACTTAAATATTACTTAAATATTACTTAAATATTACTTAAATTTTACTTAAATATTACTTAAATATTACTTAAATAATTACTTTTGTGCTCAGAATGGTAGATCTGTCACCAAATAAATTGATTATCGATCCCTGACTGCGACTCCTTTTTATTTGTTATTTTGTCACCAATAAAGTAATTACATTTTATTTCGTTCAGTTATTAAAATAAAAGTATTCGTTACCAATTTAATACATCAATTTATTATTTTAATGAAAATATGTTCAATTAGGCAGAGACAAATTGGCGCGCTTTTAAAAATTGACCAATCCGGCCTCAACGATGAGTCGTAGGTAACTATCGTGTGATCGCGCATCGTGTGATCGTACCTATAGGTACGATCACACGATGCGCGGCGCGGGCAGGGCAGCGAGATGCAAGTTTACTTCCTTCGCGTAATGGGCGAAGTTGCCTAAAGAAGTAATACTGACGTATGTGACGATGCTTTTAAATACTACGAATTACCAGCCTGCTGGTAAGGCAGACAAAATACAAAACTTGGAAAATGCATGGACTGATTTTGATGACTACAAAGTCCAATGGTTCAGCAAATGGAGAGTGGATCTACCGCACAATATTGATTGGATGCATGGGAAATGCAACTGCCCTGCGTTTTACAAAAATTATATGTGCAAACATATTATCGGATTAGCCATACGCTTAAAGCTGGCCAACCCCCCTACCAGTAGCAAAAAATGTGCTTATCTGGGGCCCGGGAAGATGTTCGCGCCACAGCGCGACGGATAACCGTCTCTGCGCCGGTCAATTAAGATGCATATTGGTGCAACGAATGGGCAACGAATGATCGGCCAATCACAGCGAGTTGACAATTATACCGGACGAAGCGGATCGGCACTGGCGCCAAAGTAGTGTGCTTCGAGCCTTCCAGGTGAATCCACGCGCGCGCCCGCGCAAGAACTCAGCCCGTGAACAACCACGTGTTCAGTGTATGTGACTTGAGAGCGCTGTGTTTACCAGCCCAATTACCCTTAAAACGCCTCCGATCAGTGCCTAGTGGAGTGAATTGTGTTGTGTGTTGCTGCCTTCAAGCCCGCGCCCCCGCGCCTGCCTTCAGCTCCAACCAGCTCCAGCCCGAACCAAGTAAGCCCCAGAAATTCCCTTATCTCCTGCCTAACCCTTATTTCGCCGCTGTTACTGCGAACGCCTTTCGCCGTAACAATACTATTAGGTTTGCATTGTCCCTTACAAGTTGTTTAGGTATTTTTGTATAGGTTTGATTTATATAAAAACAATCGATATTTTTATGACGTCCCATAGCAAAACATTTAAACTCTTGAGGTGGGAGGTCGAATATTATTGCTAAGGAAAAGCTACAGTATTTACAAGTTTCTATCAACGGAAACTACATAATAAAACACTATTTTCAGAAAGGTTATTGGGCTTTCTAAAACACTTTTTTACGACATTGGTCGAACGCAGTGAGATCAATGGAGTGAAAACGTGTTTTAGAATTCCTAATAATACACTACTGATCCTTCATTTCTTCGGCAGTATCGCAAGTCACGGCGTACCCCAAACTCTTAACAAAAAAAATCAAGAGGTGTAAGGTCCGGCGATCGCGGTGGCCAGGCCACGGGCCCCCTCTGCCAATCAAGTCTGAAAAACGTGGTTAAGATATTCGCGTACTTCTCGCGCGTAATCTGGTAGTGCCCCGTCATGCTGAAAGGTCATTGTATGATATTCCGCCAAAGGAAACTCTTCTAGCTGCTCTTCAACGTAATTGGTCAAGTGCTCGAGGTAGTTCTCTCCATTTAGTCGTTGGGGCAAAAACTTAGGTCCAAGCAGTCTACCACCAACTATGCCAGCCCAGACGTTAACTCGCCACTGATGTTGGAAACTGGACCCTGTTGACGCATGTGGATTCGTGTGTGACCACACATGCTCATTGTGGATATTGCTTATCCCGCCCCTAGTGAAGCTGCTTCATCCGTCCACAGTACAGTTGAAGTAAAACCAGGAACCGTCATAACTTTGTTGCAGTACCACTGGCAAAATCCGCGACGAGGTTCGAAGTCCGCAGGCGTGACTTCTTGGGTTCGCCGAAAATGATACGGATGCTGGCCATCATCTCACATGAAGGTTTGGCGGGCCAAACCTTCATGTGAGCCACGTTAAAAACAGCTGCAGCTCGACGTGTACTGGTCCTTGGTCCGTACCTATAGGTACGATCACACGATGCGCGGCGCGGGCAGGGCAGCGAGATGCAAGTTTACTTCCTTCGCGTAATGGGCGAAGTTGCCTAAAGAAGTAATACTGACGTATGTGACGATGCTTTTAAATACTACGAATTACCAGCCTGCTGGTAAGGCAGACAAAATACAAAACTTGGAAAATGCATGGACTGATTTTGATGACTACAAAGTCCAATGGTTCAGCAAATGGAGAGTGGATCTACCGCACAATATTGATTGGATGCATGGGAAATGCAACTGCCCTGCGTTTTACAAAAATTATATGTGCAAACATATTATCGGATTAGCCATACGCTTAAAGCTGGCCAACCCCCCTACCAGTAGCAAAAAATGTGCTTATCGGCCAGAAAAGAAAAAACTTGAGAGGTGTCAAGGGACACCCGAATGGAACGAAGTTCCTTTCTTTTGAGAAGAAGCTAATGGCGAACCCCTCTCTGCGTTCTAAATACGTCGACTTTTTGGCCGAATACATCGACTTGGGGCACATGGCTCCCTGTCACCCAAATACATTCGCCCATAAACCTCACTTCTATATCCCTCACCATGGCGTATTTAAGTCAGGGTCGGACAAGCTGCGCATTGTTTTTGATGGTAGCTGTAAAAGCTCCAATGGTGTCAGCATAAATGAATGCCTACACACAGGCCCCGCCCTTCAACAGGACATTGTGGACATCATCATGTCCTTCAGAACGCACCCAGTCGTTTTCAGCACTGACATCCAGAGGATGTTCAGAAATGTGCTGGTTGCCCCAGACCAGAGACGGTATCAGACGGTATTTTGAGGAGGCTGTGTTGGAGCACTTTCAAGAAAACCCAAGGACCAGTACACGTCGAGCTGCAGCTGTTTTTAACGTGGCTCACATGAAGGTTTGGCCCGCCAAACCTTCATGTGAGATGATGGCCAGCATCCGTATCATTTTCGGCGAACCCAAGAAGTCACGCCTGCGGACTTCGAACCTCGTCGCGGATTTTGCCAGTGGTACTGCAACAAAGTTATGACGGTTCCTGGTTTTACTTCAACTGTACTGTGGACGGATGAAGCAGCTTCACTAGGGGCGGGATAAGCAATATCCACAATGAGCATGTGTGGTCACACACGAATCCACATGCGTCAACAGGGTCCAGTTTCCAACATCAGTGGCGAGTTAACGTCTGGGCTGGCATAGTTGGTGGTAGACTGCTTGGACCTAAGTTTTTGCCCCAACGACTAAATGGAGAGAACTACCTCGAGCACTTGACCAATTACGTTGAAGAGCAGCTAGAAGAGTTTCCTTTGGCGGAATATCATACAATGACCTTTCAGCATGACGGGGCACTACCAGATTACGCGCGAGAAGTACGCGAATATCTTAACCACGTTTTTCAGACTTGATTGGCAGAGGGGGCCCGTGGCCTGGCCACCGCGATCGCCGGACCTTACACCTCTTGATTTTTTTTGTTAAGAGTTTGGGGTACGCCGTGACTTGCGATACTGCCGAAGAAATGAAGGATCAGTAGTGTATTATTAGGAATTCTAAAACACGTTTTCACTCCATTGATCTCACTGCGTTCGACCAATGTCGTAAAAAAGTGTTTTAGAAAGCCCAATAACCTTTCTGAAAATAGTGTTTTATTATGTAGTTTCCGTTGATAGAAACTTGTAAATACTGTAGCTTTTCCTTAGCAATAATATTCGACCTCCCACCTCAAGAGTTTAAATGTTTTGCTATGGGACGTCATAAAAATATCGATTGTTTTTATATAAATCAAACCTATACAAAAATACCTAAACAACTTGTAAGGGACAATGCAAACCTAATAGTATTGTTACGGCGAAAGGCGTTCGCAGTAACAGCGGCGAAATAAGGGTTAGGCAGGAGATAAGGGAATTTCTGGGGCTTACTTGGTTCGGGCTGGAGCTGGTTGGAGCTGAAGGCAGGCGCGGGGGCGCGGGCTTGAAGGCAGCAACACACAACACAATTCACTCCACTAGGCACTGATCGGAGGCGTTTTAAGGGTAATTGGGCTGGTAAACACAGCGCTCTCAAGTCACATACACTGAACACGTGGTTGTTCACGGGCTGAGTTCTTGCGCGGGCGCGCACGTGGATTCACCTGGAAGGCTCGAAGCACACTACTTTGGCGCCAGTGCCGATCCGCTTCGTCCGGTATAATTGTCAACTCGCTGTGATTGGCCGATCATTCGTTGCCCATTCGTTGCACCAATATGCATCTTAATTGACCGGCGCAGAGACGGTTATCCGTCGCGCTGTGGCGCGAACATCTTCCCGGGCCCCAGAGGGTAAGAGGGGGGGGGGGAAGGAATGGAAGTTAAAGGGGGACTACGGCCCCGATTCGTGCTGTGTTGAGTTAATGTCGAGTGGGTGTGTATATGATGAGCTGGGAGGAATGCACGTGTGTGACTGTATGAGTATAATTGTATGAGGGCTGAATGCCTGTGCGCACGAAGCACAGGGGGGGGCGGGGGCGCGAAGCACCGAAGGCGCATAGGCGCAGTGGGCGCGTCAACGCAAAAGCGTGGGGGCGCGGGGGCGCAGAAGCGCAGGCTGCGCGTAAGCGCAAGGGCCGCGTCAACGCAAAGGCGTGGGGGCGCGGGGGCGCAGAGGGCGCGTGGGGCGCGTAAGCGCAAGGGCCGCGTCAACGCAAAGGCGTGGGGGCGCGGGGGCGCAGTGGGCGCGTGGGGCGCGTAAGCGCAAGGGCCGCGTCAACGCAAAGGCGTGAGGGCGCGGGGGCGCAGAAGCGCAGGGGGCGCGTAAGCGCAAGGGCCGCGTCAACGCAAAGGCGTGGGGGCGCGGGGGCGCAGAAGCGCAGGGGGCGCGTAAGCGCAAGGGCCGCGTCAACGCAAAGGCGTGGGGGCGCGGGGGCGCAGAGGGCGCGTGCTGATGTCATGCACCGTATAGGTGCGGGCTGACTACTTGTGTTTGTGTGCTGCAGGCTGATGTGTGGGTGCACGTGTGTAGAAGTACTATGCTCTTGTGGTGAGCACTCACGAGATTGAGTCGATTGCCAAGGCAAGAATTAAAAGCAGAAAAAAAATATAAAATTAGTACGAGCGAAAAAATAAAGCACGCTATTTGGCACGCGTGGTGAGCATGCACGAGATCTGAGCCGATTTAACACGACACGACCACGAAAACTTCATTACAAAATAAAACGGGAAAAACAACAATATCGTCGTCTAGACGCGGGTGTGTTATACGTACCTAAAGTTATATGTGCAACCTAATTAGTAAGTAAAAATATAACACGAATCGAACACTGTTCTTGGAACACGTTCTTAATTTATTTTTGTAGGTAGGTTAATAATATCTCGCAATGCACCCTGCAACGTCTATTGTGCAGAAAGGGTCATGTAAGGTAATGAAATTAGGAATGTTACGCGATAAAATTTAAAAATCAGAAATTAAAATTAAGTTACGTGATAACTACGAAATATGAGTAAATATTATTTTAACGGGTCGAATGACCAACATGTAATGAAATAGTTAATGGGCTGAAATAGTTATCCTATATATATAATAGTGGACTGTATTAATAATGTGGGGCTGAATGTCTACGGTAACATGTACCTACTCCTGCGACCCCTCATGCGACCGCTGTGCATGCGAGGACACATGCAGCGTTCTGTCGCTGGGTCGCTTTGCCGGAGTGTCCCGCAGCGGGGGCGGGAGCCACCGCGCCGCCGATTCCGGCTGGTAATGCTGCGTGGCGTCGTCCGGTCGGTGAAGGGACGTGTGGTGGTCTGCGATGCCACACACTCTGCATGCCTTCACCGACTTACATTCCTGTGGGTAGTGTATGCCCAGGCATTTCAGGCACCGCTCGCGCGCCTTTATAAAGTCCCACCGACCTTGTGTCGGTTGGGCATTGTAGCGGGAGCATGCTATCAATCTGTGCCCCCTAGTTCTGCAGTAAGGGCAGTAAGGGGTGTTTGGGCTGGCGTGCATTGTGTGGGTGTTGTGTGGGCGTGTATGGGTGGCGGCACGAGTCGAGGCAAAAAAAAATGAAGTGTGTAAGGTAGGGTTTAATTTAGTGGACTGTTATTGGGATGTATCCGGCTCGTAAAGGATCATAATGTTACGGCGAAAGGCGTTCGTAGTAACGGCGGCGAAATAAGGGTTAGGCAGGAGATAAGGGAATTTCTGGGGCTTACTTGGTTCGGGCTGGAGCTGGTTGGAGAAAGCAGGCGCGGGGGCGCGGGCTTGAAGGCAGCAACACACAACACAATTCACTCCACTAGGCACTGATCGGAGGCGTTTTAAGGGTAATTGGGCTGGTAAACACAGCGCTCTCAAGTCACATACACTGAACACGTGGTTGTTCACGGGCTGAGTTCTTGCGCGGGCGCGCGCGTGGATTCACCTGGAAGGCTCGAAGCACACTACTTTGGCGCCAGCGCCGATCCGCTTCGTCCGGTATAATTGTCAACTCGCTGTGATTGGCCGATCATTCGTTGCCCATTCGTTGCACCAATATGCATCTTAATTGACCGGCGCAGAGACGGTTATCCGTCGCGCTGTGGCGCGAACAAGTATTATTCAAGCAAGACGATGTAAATTTAAAACACGTTTATGAAGAACATGTAAGGTCTGACATGTCATGGTCTCAATTACGTGTAATGTGCTCAACTGTTTGGAGAAAGCCGTACAATTATATTGTAATAAATAAGAAATGTGAACGAAATAAAGGATGTTATAGAATGACATTTGATACGTTCATTGTGGTAGATTAATATACATAAGCCGTTGTAATTTAATTTATAAATCACTTTCTTTTGTGATTTGGAGTTGAAAAGAAACCTCACAACAAATGGAAAGAGATCTAAAAAAGCAAATAGTAAAATCGGCAACAGCTGTAAAGAGAGAAGAAGATATGATCAAGGATGCAAAAAATACAAGCAATATGGCCTTGAAAACCATATTCAAACCTATAGTTGACCCTCTTAACTTGTTAGCAATTAAAAATTATGGAAAACACAATGTGGAAGAAAAGAATTATACTCCCAGTTTTAAAAATAATGTAAGCGAGGAGTCATATTCTTCTATTGAAGAATTTAATGAACCTAGCAGTGAAGAAGATGAGCCAGATCAGGAGTTATATGAAAAATCTAACAAAACCCTCAGTGTAACACCTACTCAAGACCATAATTGGATAATTGGATCTGTGATATCTGAATAAATAAATAAATTGAAATTGAAATAATGTAAGTGATGGATCGTTTAAATCTCTACAATCGTCACCAAACTATAAAAATCAGTCTTTGTCTTGGTCAACATCATCTGAAGTAGTGAATGATATACCTTTTGGAATCAAATATGACAGAGGTAAACTAATCTTTGGAAAATCTCGTGTTTATGACGATGGCAACACTTTAAAAGTTGGAAACCATATCTTTAAAAAAACTGTTGGTTTAAAAGAGCTATTGTTTAAAAAGAAACCAAATCTAGATGTAATCACAGATTATGATTTAGGTAAGTATAAACTACTACTAATAGACACTAATCCCCATAGGCGTAATTTTGAACAAACCAAACCAATAAACAGCAATAAAGGGTATAAGTATATGAATATTATCAAACCACTATTTAAATTCTCTAAAAATGTGACTACTAGCATGGAGAGCCTTTCACAGTGAAAAGGTATTAAGCTTTTAAAAAAAGTTAAGAAAAATACAGACCTTGTTTATTGGGACGATACGAATGAGTTGGTAGATCGATTAAAATTGCTGTTTGCGTCACGAGATGCAGGTAACACCGGTTTAGATAATGAAATTATCGCAATTATGGAAGAACTGTGGGAAGCAGGAATAATCAAGAATGTAAAATATAAAGAGCGTTTGACAGGGAAACGGTTCACTTTGAATAACGCATCAGTGCAGCAATGAACATTGACAAATTTGGTCATCATGTTCATAAGCGTCTACGATTAGCTGAATATATTGATACCTTAAGCGATACATTGGTGAAGTCTGAAACGGGAGAATACGATTTAAAATCATCGAAACTAAAAGGTCTGACGTCACAAGAGAAGGACGACGAAGCTGTAAATACAACATATATGGATAAAACTGTTCAACAGCTCAGAAATAAAATAAATAAAGTTCATAGTCGTATTCAAGTCTACTTAAAGAACTTAGAAACAGCAAGTTCAAAACGTACATTTACTACGTTTTATTCAAAAACTGAAATAGATAGTATGATTAAAGCAAGAACAAATAAAAATGAGTAAAAAAGACATAGTCGACGAACTCCACAGAGCCGTTAGAAACATTTTTTCCACGTCGATGTACAATTATAAAAGGAATAGATGATTTATGGCAAGCTGACCTTATGGATTTCCAAAAGTATTCACATTTTAATAAAGGATATAAATATGTTTTAGTAGTAATCGATGCTTTATCGAAATATGTATGGGTTAATCTTTTAAAATCAAAAGATAAAAGTTGTGTTACAAATGCAATGCTAAATATATTATCGAATTCATCTCGAAAGCCTAAAAATTTACAAACTGATTTAGGCAAGGAATTTTATAATGATACCTTTAAACGGTTGATGGTAAAGTATTGCATTAACCATTATTCCACTTACTCTATAAAAAAGCATCAATTGTCGAAAGAGTAATTAGAAAACTAAAAGGGAACCTTTACAAGCTATTTAGCTTATGTGGTCAATATCAATGGATGCAAAAGCATTTGAAACACGTAGTTCAATGCTATAATAACACTAGGCATCGAATAACAAAATTTAAGCCAATTGAACAAAGGAAACCAAATAGTTGTAAGATCTAACATTATTAAATCACAAAGTAACAAGATAAACCAGAAATTAAAATTGCGAGTTGGAGATCATGTTCGTATAAGTAAATACAAAGGGAATTTTTATAAAGGTTATACCCCAAACTGGTCATCAGAAATATTTAATGTTATTAAAGTCAATCATACAAATCCAGTAACTTACCTCTTAGAAGATAATTATTGGCAGAGAATTGTAGGATCTTTTTACGGTTATGAATTACAGAGAACAAAATTTCCAGATCTATATCTCATTGAAAAGGTTATAAAAAGAAAAGGAAACAAACTTTTTGTTAAATGGTTAGGTCTCAGTGATAACGAAAACAGTTGGATTGACAAAAATGCATTGGTGTTATAATATAAATTAAGCATTATTATTTAATACGGTCACTTAATAAACATCGATGAAGGAAGGAAGTGGTATTGTTAACGACATAATAAATAATGTACCGTTTATGTTACATTTACCTGTTTATCAATTTTGTGGTCCCGGAACAAAATTTAAGAAACGGTTACATAAACAAATTGGATGAAGCTTGCATGTATCACGATATCGCTTACAACAACAGTGATATAAACGTTCGACTTAACGCCGATTTAGAACTTTTGAATATGGCTTAGAAAAGATTGCAATCGAGAGATGCTGGAAAAGGCGAAAAGGTTGGCTCATGGATAGTAAAGAAAACTATGAAAGCAAAACTTAAAGCTGGGGCTGGAGTATGTTCATTTATGACTGGTGTTAAAAAAATCCAAAATAAAATTAAAAAAATAAAATCTAAAGAAGTACAAAAAGAAAATCTATACACAGCGGTATTAAATATGCATATGCAGCTGCAAAAAAACTATTTACTAATAAAAAAGGAATACGCTAGCCTCGGTGTATCCCTATACCGAAAAGTGGGGGTTTCTTACCTCTTATTCCAATTTTCGCTGGATTGTCAGCTCTTGGTTCACTTGCTGGTGGTGCAGCAGGTATAGCAAAGGCTGTCAATGATTACAAGGCTGCTCAGAAAAATCTTCAAGAATCTGAACGACATAACAAGATGACGGAAGCTGTAGCTCTAGGAAAAGTACTGTATATCAAGCCTCATAAAAAAGGAGCTGGTTTATATCTAAATCCTTCAAAAAACTAATGAAACGGCTACCCAGACGCCCTCTCACTAATTTCGATATATTGGAGCATGCTACTAATATTCCACACTTTCGAGGAGTTTTCATGAGAGATGCACTGCCTTCAAAACCAAGAAAGATCGAGTGTGCTATAATAAAATTAGATAGTTCTGATTATCTCTTAACTCATTGGGTAGCCTACATTAAGCATAATGACTACTGTGAATATTTTGATAGTTTTGGCAATCTAAAGCCACCCTTAGAGTTGATAAATTATTTAAGATACATGTCTTTAAATTATAATTATGCTCAGTATCAAAAGTTTGGAACTATGAACTGTTGCCATCTTTGTTTAATTTTTTTAAGAGACTATTGGAAAAACCATTTATATTGATAATGAAATAAAAAAACTTATCAGTACAAAAATGTCTTTCACTGTGTCAATAACTGGCAGAGGAGAATCTTTAATAAAAAATTACTCGCCAACCTTGCAATTACGCGGAGAATACGAGTGTGGACTCTTACATTTTTCAACTTTTAATTCTATCCCGAACATAGATGAAAGAAATAATAAATTTTACTATGGCAGTGATAGAATTATCAAAATACCTGAAGGATCCTACGAACTTCAAGATATTTGTGATTTTTTGAAAAGTAACATTAAGGACGCTGCTTTAAAATTGACTTGCAATAATAATACATTAAAAACATGTATTTACTGTTCTGAAAATGTGTACTTCGATAAAAATGACTCTCTTGGTAAAATTGGGTAAAATTGGGTGCCCACGATTCGGGTTTTCCCAGTGTGGGACCCATAGCTAATGCATCCTGTAATGTTACAAGTCAATTTTATTGTGCTTTTAATCTTACTTTAATATATTTTTTGTACCTTATGTAACAACCTAATATTTAAATTTTGGGTTTTGGTATGGATACAATAACAGCTAATATAAGCACCGAGTCTCGCTATCCCGTCAGCATTTTATCAACAACTGTAGTGCAAATCGAATGTGATGTAATCAGCGGGTCATTTGAGAACGGGAAAGCAAGTCATATAATTTATGAATTTGTTCCTAACGTACCACCAGGTTATAGAATCATCGAAATACCTAAAAACTTAATTTATTTTCCCGTCAATCAAAGTTCAATCAACTCTATTAACATAAGGTTGCTAGACGCTGAAAATAAGCAGATCAACTTAGGCGGTGAAGAAGTACAGCTGTATTTACACTTTAGAAAAAAATGTTAAATTTCAATAAAAACCCATCTACATCTACTGTTCAAGTCAGTTCTAAAAGATCCTCTCCGAAAAGAACACCGCTTCGTTTAAAGAAGAAGCTAACTAAAAGCAATAAGGTATTTTTAAAACTACTGGGTTTGTTAAAATGAATATTTTAAATATTACTCAACCGGCATCGTACGATAACAGCATCGAAAGTTTCGAGTATCATTCGTATAAACCATATGTAACAAGTTTTAACAAGAACGATGAAATTCGAATACCTATTAATCAGCAAGATTTGTATGTGTTGCCTGCACTCAGCAGTTTGTACACACGGCGTCAGATTAACCTACTCTAAACTGTCAAATTTCTCCAATGAATATTGATCCTTAAAACCAAGCCATAAGGTTCAAATTTGATTGTAGAAATTTGACAGTTTTGGGTAGGTTGATCTGACGCCGTGTGTACATTGAGGGCAGAGTCAATGTGTATAAGTATGACAGTACTACTAAAGAACAAGAAAAAGTGACAAGTGTTCATTTTGTTAATAACTCAGCTTTATTTCTTTTTCAAGATATTCGATATGAATTAAATGACGTAGAAATAGACAAAGTAAAAAATACAAGGATTTCTACAACTATAAAATCTTATCTTTCGTTGAATGAAAATGAATCAAAAAGTGCAAAAGTTTGGGGCTGGTCGCCTACAGGTACATACGACCAATGTCAGCAATGGAGTATTCTCTGCATCAATTCTTCTAAACAAAATCTTGGGTTTTGCAGAAGATTATGAATAAATCATAATTAACTGTAAGCATGAGTTAGTACTGTTGAGAAGCAACACAAATCTCAATGCTTTGAAACTAAATACGGATGAAGTTGTGGAAGATATAACAATATGTAAAATTGTTTGGCGAGTTCCTCACATTAAAGTTTCAGACCGCGAAATAATTAATTTATTATAGCATTTAGAATAAGATTGTCCCATTACAGTAGCATTTCGTAATTGGGACTTGTACGATTATCCGTTACTACCCAATACACGTAAACACGCTTGGTCTATAAAAACCTCATCTCAAATTGAAAAACCACGATTTGTAGTTATTGCTTTACAAACTAACCGTAAACGTAATGCGAAACAGTCTATGGCAGAGTTCGATCATTGCTTTATTCGTGATGTCAGAGTATTTTTAAATTCGTCATATTACCCTTATGAAAAACTAATTAACTACAAAGTTACTAAAAGTAATACAAAACAAGGGATACTTACAAGTAAAAAATATGCCCCAAATCGCTCCCCAGCGGCGTTGTGCCCAAAAGGCTGGCCGCATTCCCTCGCTGGATGGTCAGGCTTATTCGCTGACCCAAGAATGCCCCAGCCCGCTGGTCACCCGAGGACTCGACCAAACGCTTGGCGAGATCCCGGAATAAACGGTGAGCGCTTGGCCCCCACGGTCCGAGGGTCTCAACTCCAAACGGCTCAAATATGCAGGTGTTGCTAAGATCGACATATTTGCGCCGCTTGAGCGACTCTGCTGTTGCAGCAGCAGTTCCAGCCTCTAATGAGGTTTGGGGAAGGTGGGATGGGGCCAGGGTGTCGACGCAGGTTGCGTCCCACATCAAGGGCCGGCCCATCTTCCACGGAACCAGGGACATGCCATCTGGTCTCTTGCCATCGCCTCGTAACAAGCCATTCGGTTCTAGAACGGTATATGGTATAGAAGCGCTAGCAAGGGCCCGGCGGATGATGTCATTAAGGCCGGCGTGGCGGGGAATTCTCCCCGCACTTCTGCTGCAGGAAAGACCGTGATGGCCAAGCTCATTCACCATGTCACCGCATGGGCAGCGATGTGGGACATTACACGGTGCCCCCAAACGAAGTGAGGAAGCTGGCGAAAGGTATTGTTGTCCAGGAGTGTGCAAAGATGAGGAGAAGGAAGGGTGTGGAGCCATAATCCAGATTCCCATTGGGCCACAGCAAGGAGACGGGCCTGATCTGCAGGACTAGCTAGCGTATTAAGAAGGTTATTCCGCACTAGTCTGCAAAGCGGCTCATCCCACTGCCTTTGCGATGACGGGTTACTGGGCACTTCATCGCCACACTGGCTCTTCCACACATCTAAGGCTTCAGACACGTGGGCTGTTGGATGAAGAAATGAATATTAATTTTGCTGACAACAAGTTTTTATTAATATACGAACAGTATTCAAGATTTCAGCAGTCTTATTATGGTCGTAGACAAGAGCCGTTGTTGAGTTTGAAAGAGTTCAAAGATATCGCTCCTTTATTTGTTATTGACTGTTCTCGCCAACACGAAACGCTAAAGGGATCAATTGACGTTCGTGTTGTAATAGAAACAGATCAAGAAATATCTGATCAGCCCGCCGCATATTGTCTTATACTGAACGATTGCATATTTGAATATAAACCTCTGAGTAACATCGTTAAAAAACTATCATGAATAAAGATGTTATAATAGTGGATGTGCAAGATTTTAAAAATGATAAAAATGAATTCATAATCAAATAATTAGTTATAGGCACATCAGAACACACTCAAATATTTTTAATTAAACCTTCATATCCATTTTCTACACTGACTCTCGAAGAAAGGAAACATGTTTGGTGGATAGAAAGAAACCGAGGATACCGATGGAGTGAGGGACATATTGCCTACAGAGAATTTAAAAGACTCATTAAACCTTACTTCAAAGAACGCAAGATCATAGTAAAAGAAGAAGAAAAAGTTAAATGGGTGCGAGAATTTTGTGGACATGGAAATGTTTTAGATATAAGTGATAAAGGTATACCTAATTTAGAAACTCTTAGTAAACTTTACTGTAAAGATATGTTTTCATTCAATTGTTTCAACCATATAAAATAATGTGGATTAAGAAATGTTCTATGCATTAGAAAATGGATTATAGAAAATAATGTATCGATGTCAGATATTTAAATAAATAGAAGTTAAATAAAAAAGTCTTTCAGTTTTAACAATTCCCTCACATAGTAAAACAATAAAACAACTTCAGTATCTTAAAATATCATATAAGTAAAACCACATTTAAACCTAACAGCAAATGTTACAACAGTTCGTTACATTATTAATACCTATATCAAATTTATTTCACTAATTTTTAAATTGAAGCGTATTTAATAAAATGTATCTCAGTAGGTTTATACGGAACTAGAGATGTTACGCATAATACTTACTTGAAAAGTTTAATTTACAAAAAATGTTGAGGTACTAGCTTTTAAAAACAATAGCTGTAACCACACAATTTTTTTGATATGGTATTTATGAGGCTCTACTTTCCAAGGTGGGAACATCTCGGACCATCCTTCAAGCGGGTCTTGCGCGTCTTGTAAGACCGGAGATGGTGAACGTAAGGCGGGCTCATATGTGCTCGGTGCTATGTTCTAAAAGAATAAAAATATGTTTTATATTAAAACCAAGACACAATAATGGAAATGGATGGTAGCGAACTGTTATACCCTTGCAATGTACCGGGATAGCTGCCGAGTCAGCATCTTTATCTTTAATATATACAGGTGCCACGGGGCCCTGAAGCCAGTCCATCATAGAACTCGTTACGGGTCGGAACTCGTCAACTATTGCTATTTCTATTTTTACTTTAATTCTTTTTCATGTTAAATACTAGTTCTTTTCATAAATTCGTTTCAGCTTAATAAGTTTCTTTTTTTAAAAACCTATTTGCCATTTCTCGTATAACATTTTGGTGGCAGCGGTGGGATATCGAAAATCCTAGTCCGCCCAAATACGTCTCCGAAAACGGTTATAGACTTCCGTTGTAAAAGTGTGGTGAAAGTTGTGAAAACCTTTACTTTAGTGAGAACTAACACTGTTCCTGTGTACTCGCTGCTCCTGTTTATATGCAGTTATATTTTAACCGAGTGTTCCTGTCTGATCGCCGATCGTGTGTATCCACGTAGACTTTTCCTGTGAGTGGCCCTCAATTCTGTTGCCACGAAGACCTTCCGTGTGTTCCTGCTTACCTGGTGACGCTGATTCCATGACCATGGTCATGATACCTGTCCACATAGTATGTGTGATGCTGACGACGCTACTGTAAGTGAAAACTTCTAAATAACTCATAAAAGTGCGCGATCCAGAATAGAACTCAGAGCTAGATTAATTAATTCTATTTATAAGTATTGCTGTTGCATTACATTGTATTTCTGTTGTGTAACATTGTGTCTCTAAAGGTATTGTTTATATTAACCATGGCTCCCGCCAGACTACTGATAAGAAGCGCATAAACACGTGGGTGTCGCGTCGCGCGTCGAGATACTTGGTGCTCGCTTAGTGTAGAAGCGGCTTCGACTTCCTAATTATTTTATTTAAACATTTCTAATTTTAAAATATTTTTGTTTTGATTTAACTATTTAAGTGTGTAATATTGTCTTCTATATCTTTTATTTTTAAAATTGTTTTTCACCATGACGACCAGATCCGAATCCGAAGATCCGAAAGCAGCGGCTGACGACAAAATCGAGTTTAGTGTGCTCCTAAAGTTCATTAAACCCTTCGATGGTTCTAGGGAAAAGTTGAACCCTTTTATCTCTAATTGCCAAAATGCTTACAATCTTGCAAATAAATCTCAGAAACCAATACTTTTTAAATACATTTTAAGTCAGCTCGAAGGCAGAGCTGAATCTACTTGCAACATAAAGGATTTTGAATCCCTTGAACAATTTCTAGAATTTCTAAAGCAGCAATTCGGGGAAAGGAAACACTACGCTCATCTCCTTTCCGAGCTGCAAGACTATAAGCAGAGCTCAATCGAATCTGTAAACCAATATGCACTAAAAATAGAAACATGCTTAGCAAAGCTACTTACTGAAATCAATATTTCGATACCTACTAAGCGTAAAACAGAACTAACAGGCCGCGTAGCAGCAATGGAGGACTTAGCCCTCCAAACTTTCATGATCGGCCTCCATCCACGATTGTCGCAGATCGTCAGGTGCCGCGATCCTGACAATTTGAACGCGGCAGTTAACTTCGCTGTGGCTGAGGAAAAGATTCTCACGAGTCTCAACAAGAGACCCCAGTCACCATTCATTAACAATGAGAGACATAGGCTCCCACCTCGCCGTGATTTCCAATCACGACCTAATAATTTCCAACCACGACCTAATAATTTTCTACCGCGACCTAATAATTTCCAACCGCGAGCTTTCCAGGTTCAACAAAATAATCGCCCTGAGCACTTTAGAAACTTCAATACAAATGATGTGACCTGTAGGTATTGCAAAAATATAGGTCACACAATTGAAAACTGTCGCAAACGGCTATATAACAATAGAGCCCAATTCAATGCGTCATCTTCTAACAGTCGTCCAAATAATTCACCGCCGGTTATTATTCCTGCTACATCACGCAGAGTCTTTACTGCTGATCAAGTTAATGATATTGGAGAAGACGAAGTTGATCATAACAATTTAAACGAGTAGAATTTCCCGATAGGTACCGCTCGGGAAATTCAGTGAAACGTCGAAAAGTCGGTATTATAAACCACACTGTATCATTTGAGGTAGACGCTAACAACCAGGGTAACCAGCCCCAATTTTATAGCGCTACCAGTAAACCTAATACTAAATCCGCTGTTTCACTAAATCGCACTGTTTCTACTGTATCAGCTAACAACCAGGGTAACCAGCCCCAACTTTATAGCGCCATCGTTAAACGTAATACTAAACCCGCACTGAATCGCACTGTTTCCACTGTATCAACCGTTGTAGACGCTAACAACCAGGGTAACCAGCCTCAATTTTATAGCGCTACTAGTAAACCTAGTACTAAATCCGCTGTTTCACTAAATCGCACTGTTTCCACTGTATCAGCTAACAACCAGGGTAACCAGCCCCAACTTTATAGCGCCATCGTTAAACGTAATACTAAACCCGCATTGAATCGCACTGTTTCCACTGTATCAACCGTTGTATCCGCTAACAACCAGGGTAACCAGCCCCAACCTTATAGCGCCATAGTAAAGGGTAGTACTAAACCCTCACTGAATCGCACTGTTTCTACTGTATCAACCGTTGTATCCGCTAACAACCAGGGTAACCAGCCCCAACCTTATAGCGCCATAGTAAAGGGTAGTACTAAACCCTCACTGAATCGCACTGTTTCTACTACCAGTAACACTAATACTAAACCCTCTGCTTCACTCAATCGCACTGTTTCTAATATCGCTAACCTTCGTACTAAATCCTCTGCCGTACTCAATCGTACTGTTCCTGCTGTCTTTAAATCTAATACTAAATCCACTGACTCACTCAATCGCACTGTTTCTACTATTACTAATCCTAATACTAAATCCTCTGTTTCACTCAATCACTCTGTTGTCTTTGTATCAAACACGATAGACACCAGCAACCGGGGTAACCAGCCCCAGCATTATAATGGTGTTGTAGAATCCTATGCTAAATCCTCTGAATCAATCGAAGGCGTTCCTAAGCCTACAAAGTTAGATACTTCGCTTAATTCTAAAGACCATACGAAACAAATGTTTAAAAGTAATCTTACTGAGCAAACGTGCAAATCTTCTAGTAACATCGTCGCCGATTCTCCGCAACACCTGAAATCAGAAAAAATAATTAAAATACATAAAATAAATAATAACTCTGAAAAAAGATACTTACCTCACGTCGTGATTCAAACGTCAGTCGCTGATAAACCACTGTCTCTCTTGGTAGACACCGGCTCATCCGTCAGCCTGTTGAAATTAAGTTCCATGTCAAAGCTTCAAAATCTAAGTAATCATATAATAGAGCTCAAAGGTATTGATCCTGGCAATGAAACAACCAAAACCTTAGGTAGCTTCCAGATGCAAATATTCTTAAAACCAAACAGATTTGTAACACATGAGTTTCATATCATTGAAAACATAAATCTAAGTCATGATGGTATCATTGGCAATGACCTCATGAAAAGTATGGGCTGCCAAATTGACTACAATCAAAAAACTCTTAATGTTCGTAATGAACATATCCATTTACAATTCTCTGAACCAGTGTATACTATTCCCCCTCGTACAGAAACAACAATAGAATGCACGGTAGATAATCCAAATATTCAGGAAGGCATAATTCTAGATCAACATATCTCAAAATCCCTTTTAGTTGCAAATTGTATCGTAAAGGTGAAAGAGAACAATCGTGTTAATATCACAATCGTCAACACCTCTGACAAACCTGCTGTAATTCATCCTAATCTTAATTTAAAATTGCAACCTCTGAATTCTTGCATGACTCTTTTGAAACCGCCACTATCCAATACTTCTCAAAGAACTAATGAAGTCTTGAAACAATTGAGAACTACTCACCTTAACGACGAAGAGGAAAATGTTCTTCTTAATATTTGCTTAAATTACTCGGACATCTTCTACCTCCCGGATGATCAACTTACACATACTACAGCTATTGAACACAAAATAAAAACAAGTACAGACGTCCCTATCCATACTAAATCCTATAGATTCCCCGAATGCCATAAAAGGGAAGTCGAAAAACAAGTTGGAAAAATGTTAGAACAGAATATTATTATAAATTCAGACTCACCTTGGTCATCGCCTATTTGGATTGTCCCGAAGAAGCTCGATGCTTCAGGAGAACGTAAATGGAGAGTCGTGATTGATTATCGAAAACTGAACGACGTAACCATAGGCGAAACCTATCCAATTCCACAAATAACTGAAATTCTGGACCAGTTAGGTAAAAGCCAATATTTTACGACGCTAGATCTAGCGTCAGGATTTCATCAAATTAAAATTTCTGAAAGCGACGCACCCAAAACCGCCTTTTCCGTACCACAAGGGCATTTTCAATTCACGAGAATGCCTTTTGGGCTTAAAAATGCTCCATCTACATTCCAGAAATTGATGAACACGTGTCTTTCTGGCCTGCAAGGCTCGCGCTGCTTCGTATATCTTGATGACATAGTAGTGTACTCTCCAGATCTAAATTCTCATATTCAAAACCTTTCCTCCGTCTTTGATAGACTTCGAAATTACAATCTAAAACTCCAACCCGATAAATGCGAATTCCTGTGTAAGGAAGTTGCATACCTTGGTCATATCATAAATCCAAACGGCGTCAGTCCTAATCCTGAAAAAATAAAAACAATCTCAGAATTCCCTGTACTCAAGTGCGCTAAAGACATAAAATCTTTCTTAGGCCTCGTTTCGTATTATAGACGTTTCATTCCTGATTTTTCCAAGCTTGCAAAGCCTCTGACGACTCTTCTTAAAAAAGACGCACCTTTTTCCTGGAAAAATGAACAACAACTAGCCTTTGAGAATCTAAAGAATAAACTTACTACATCACCAATCCTAGCCTATCCTGATTTTTCTAAGCCTTTCAATTTGACGTGTGACGCTTCCAATTTTGCTATATCTGCTATATTATCACAAGGACAAATAGGAAAAGACCGCCCCATAGCATACGCCTCTCGTACATTAAATAAAGCCGAATGCAATTACAGTGTAACAGAGAAAGAGTGTTTAGCCATTGTCTACGGAACCAAAGCTTTTCGCCCTTACATTTATGGCCACAAATTTACCATAGTGACCGACCACAAACCTTTGCAATGGCTGTTTAGCTGCAAGGACCCTGGATCTCGACTCGTTCGTTGGCGGCTAAAACTAGAAGAGTTTGAGTATGAAATAGTTCACAAAAAAGGGAAACTGAATACTAATGCCGATACACTCTCTCGATTCCCTGTCAACCCAATTGAAGGAACCAGGTTACCTTCTCCTAACTCTTTATTACCAAACTTAGATGATGGACTCGATAACCCCTTAGAAGACTCACTCCTAGATCTATATCTACCATCTCCTATACCATTCTCTTTCGACCAAGATATATTAGGTCAAGAAATACCTGCTACCCTACCTATGATACAAGGTCCTACAGCTGTCCAAGTACCAGATCCTCCCACTGTTCAAGATCAACCACCGAATTCTGAAACTGAGTTTATAGAACTGGGACCTTTTAATACTGATCGCCACAATATTGACCCTAATGTCGAACTTCATGAATCTCCGTCAACTCCAGAATCAACGACACAACCAAGTTCTAACCCAAACAACGATGACTATTCTAAATTCCTTAAAGCGATTGCAAACAAGCAGTTTACATCTAATGCCATAATGAAAGAATATACCGAAAGCCTTCTAAAAACGCCTTACAAAATCATAATAATTCCTACGTCTATAGATTTGGATGAGTCGAATCCTTACATTACCGAAATTCTCTCAATCGCTGAAAACAAAGATGAAATTCTGATCTCCGATAAGGAGCTGTACTCTTTCCTCGAAGTTAAACACGCTGATAAAACATTCTATTTTATTTTTACCAAGGTCCACTACTTCGACGAATGTTCTTATCCCGAAATTTATAATACATTAAAAAACGTCCGGGACAAAATCTTACAGTGCCCGGATATAACAGATATAGCTATATCTGATTTTAAGAATCCCTTTGACCAACATTCTTTTACTAAAACTTATAATATACTTACTTACCTTTTCCATAATACCAAGATCTCCATTCATGTTTACCTAAATAAAACCATTTACCCAACCTTAAGCGAAAGAGTTAAAATTCTTCGTGATAATCACGACATTCCAATAGCCGGACATTTAGGCTCGACACGTATGTATAGCAGAATACGTGAACAATTTTACTGGAAGGGAATGAGAAGCGAAATAGAAGATTATGTTAGAAATTGTAAAGCATGTCAAGAAAACAAGGCCTTACGGAGAACCAACAGAGCTCCTATGGAAATAACTACTACATCTACATCTCCATTTCAAAGAATAGCGTTAGACATCGTAGGTCCCCTGCCAGAATCTGGCCCTGCTAAACTCAAATATATACTTACGTTACAAGACGACCTAACGAAGTATTCTGTAGCCTATCCTTTACGCAGCACGACGGCTGAAGAGACTAGTGACTGTCTCATTCATTTTATCTCCCTCTATGGCATACCTAAATCAATTTTATCTGACCAAGGTACAAAATTTACTTCGGACCTTTTTAAAACTACGTGCCAATTCCTTAAGATCAAGCAGTTGTGGTCATCTCCTTATCACCCTCAGACTCAGGGCGCCCTAGAGCGTAGCCACTCAACACTTAAGGAGTATTTAAAATCGTTCACCAATGAGAATCAGGACAACTGGCCAACATATGTGTACACTGCTATGTTAACATACAACACAACTGTACACTCAACAACCAAATTCACTCCTTACGAGTTAGTCTTTGGACATAAACCATTTATACCAAACTCTGTGTATGAAAGTGGGCCTGGTACCACGTATACTGATTATATAAAGCTGCTTCAGCATAAGTTCCGATACACTAGGGAAAAAGCTCTGGAAAATATTTTAAAATCTAAGGAAACTTCTAAAACCAACTACGATACTCATACTAAGCCCCCGCCAAAGTATAAGATTGGTGATTATGTATACTTAAAAAACCACTTGAGGCTGAGGAAAGCCCTATCACCAATCTGGAAGGGGCCCTACAAAATAATTAAAGTTTTTAGTAATCATACAGCCACGCTTCTTATTAACAGACGTCACGTGACGCACCATTTCGACCAGTTCAAGCCAGCAAACGTTGCGAGCTCGTCTTATTTCACCAGCTTCAGATGATAGTTATTAAGTCCCAAGATGTACATTTTATTGCCTGCCTAGTTAGTAATATAATATAAGTAACATTTTGATACGTTTTAGAATAACTTTATACATTTAATTTTATTTTATACACATTATTACACCAATTAGTCATTAAGAAGTTTTATTATCATTTTACTTTTCTTTCTTTTTCATTTTGCAGTTAGACTTAGTTTTACAGTTCAATTTATTTTACATAAAATAATTTCTTACTATATTACAGTAACTTAGATATTAATTTCAAATTTATACTAAGCATACTACACATATTTTATTTTCAATTTATTTTTACATAAATATAGGAAGTTAGTTAATACTTTTAAATTATTCTATTTCAGATGTATACTATATTATATTTATTTTACTTTACCTTTGTTTTTACTATTTCAGTGCCTCGATCGAATCGCATCCGGACTATGTCCTGCCACTTCCTTCTAGTTCCGGTATATACTTCGATAGAATAGGAAAACTTAATATAATAAAGGGTCAATTAAATTTAATTACGCATATAGATATTTCTTTTATAAATGCTTATCTCACTAATCTAAATGAGATTTTAGGCACAGTTCGATTTATGTGTCAACATTCGGAGAATATTCAATGTGAAAATACGCTATCTCCATTAACAGTTCGCTTCAATGATATGAAACGTTATCACGACTCTCTCTCCCACTTGATTTCGAAACGCAGTAAACGCTCAGCCTGGTTTGGAGGAATTGGAACAGCATTCAAACAAATCATTGGTACTTTAGACGAAGACGACGCATTGAAATATGACTCAGCTATAGAAGCTGTTCAGAACGATGAGAAAAAGTTAGCACGACTTGTAAAAGTGAACATTTTAGTTACTACTTCTACATTAGATTCTTATAAACAAACTATAAATAAGTTAAATGCCAATGAAAACTCTCTTAGTATTGCACTAAATAAACTAATTAAATATTCAGATAACATAACTAAAATTTCCAATAATTTAATAATTGAAACTAAAGTGCATTCCATACTTATGAACCTCGAAAGCTCAATACTAACATTGTCATTCCAATTCGAAGACTTAATCAATGCAATTGTTCTAAGTAGTCAAAACATATTGCACCCACGCATTCTTACACCGGCGCAACTGTACCGAGAACTTGTTGATAACGACAGGCATCTGTCGAGGGACACTAGAATCCCGCTCTCTTTAAGCTTAGATAATATTCATTACATTTTAAGCATATCCGATGTGGGTTGCTATTATTTTAGAAATAAGCTTGTATTTGTATTGCAAATCCCTCTAGTTACTATTCATGATTTTAATTTGTATCATAATTTAGCTTTACCTACACCCCATGATGTGGAAAAGCCGAATGTTTTTAGTTTAATATTACCTTCTTGTTCTTATATTGCTATATCCAATGATAAAATTAACTTTTGTAATCTAGATAGTTTAAGTAAATGTAAGACGGTAAACTCTGAGTTCTTTCTGTGTGAAGTGTCCATGGTGTCATTAACAAGTGGCAACCCTACGTGTGAAAGCGAACTACTGACAAAAACAATTAGTGCTATTCCCGTGCAGTGTATAACTAAAACAATTCTGGGTGAATTAGACATCTGGAAACCGTTAAAAAACAACCGCTGGATTTTTGTGCAATCTCGTCCGAATAAGATATCTATTGACTGTGATAATGTCGAACTACGTGAAGTTACAGTGTTCGGAACCGGTATTGTACACACCCCTGAACAATGTACAGTGTACACAAAGAATTTAAGACTTATATCGTCTAACAGTGTAGTAAACATAAGTATCCCTGTGCCTAGTTTAGATTTTAGTATTATAAATGATTCATGTTGTAAACTAGATAGTAAGTCAAACTCTGTAAACACGGTATCCCCTATTTTGTTACAAAATATTGATTTAGACGATTTTAATACACATAAACAAAACGATAAATTGTTTTCAGACCTAGATAAGATAATCGAAGGAGAACCTGTCCTGGTAAAATATGGGACACATTATTTTGCATTTTCTTCTGTCATTTTTATAATCATTATACTTTTTATAGGTTTTAAGTTTTATAAAATTGTTTCTAGATATAGGACAAAACTTTCTATTTCTTCTGTGAAACCGACCCTTGACGAGAATAATATTGACGTCATTAATCTCAGTAACGTTCAAGTAGAAAACCCGTCACGGTCACAACCGCGATTGAGGGAAGTTGTTTGATTTACTGAACTTTGTCTTTTTTCAAAAATACCTATAAGTTCAGTCTTCTGCGGGGGGTTGTTATACCCTTGCAATGTACCGGGATAGCTGCCGAGTCAGCATCTTTATCTTTAATATATACAGGTGCCACGGGGCCCTGAAGCCAGTCCATCATAGAACTCGTTACGGGTCGGAACTCGTCAACTATTGCTATTTCTATTTTTACTTTAATTCTTTTTCATGTTAAATACTAGTTCTTTTCATAAATTCGTTTCAGCTTAATAAGTTTCTTTTTTTAAAAACCTATTTGCCATTTCTCGTATAACAGAACCATCCATACCGAATGATGACAAACGCATTATTATACAACTTACCATCGTTGATGTTCTTATGAAAATGATTTTTTTTTCTCATCGTACGCATATTTATAGTTTTACGTTGTGTTCATAAGTGTGAGTTTGTATATAAACCTTAGTTGACACAGCACTAAGCGTGTTTTGACATGTTGAAATTAGACACGATATTGATTACTTAATACTGTTATTGCTATACCTAAGGTAAATTTTTTATGTAAATGGATACTACGAGTACTGCTGATAATGCGGTAAATACGGACTACGTGATGCTATCGCAAAGACAAGTCAAGACTTGTGTTTAATATAGATAGGTCAATCAACTGTTGTTCTGGGTATCTCCCGAAGCTTGATCTAGAGAGATCACCGACTGACTTCCCTAATAGCGTCTCTGCTACCAGGCTATTTCTAGCCAACAATGTATGGTCCATATGGCTCACTCGAGGAACCTCTAAACCCTACAGCATATGCTAACTTAATACTAAAGTAATCTTAACGACTTACATGCCAGTCTTCCCTTGAGACGCGCCGCTCAGCCCGGTGCAGTCCGCCGCACCCAGGCCGTTGCTAGCTGCGGTGGTGATGGTAGCTCGCCTCCCCGGCGACTGCTGTGGTGGGTGGAAAGGCCCTAGGTGTCCCTAAACATCCCGTTGTCTACACCCAGAGCTCTGTACCCCAGAAAAATACGTACCACTGCACAATACCACTTAGCACGCCACGTGTCCGTGTCAACCAAACCAATAACTGATTTTAACCAGCCCGCCCTGGTACTAATTTATTAACACCGTTTCATAATTCCTTCGGGCCCCCCCGAATCAAAACAATGTGCCCCACATACCAAATTACACCAAAAAAGTCAATATTCTCCACGCGACCCCGCGGTCAAGTTAACCTCACCAAAAATCCAACGTGAGTGTGTGTCTCACACTGACATTGACAGCCGTCTGTCACTACAAATTATGACGACAAAAGTTGCCAGCCGTAAGTGGCCATTTTGTTCCAAACAGACCCCTGCCCCGATCGGAAAGCTCCGATCGTTAGCTCAATCCATCGGGCAAGGAGAGACAGCTGCTGTGGCTCATCGCGGACTCGAACCGCAGTCCCATGCTCGCCAACTAACAACTTTACAATGCTGCCCTAGCTACAAGCAAAGAGAGCAAGTTATTCTCCTTCAACAACATACTAAGTCTAATTAGCCAAATTAAAATAATATTAAATTATCTTATTTACCAAAGCTTATTTTCTAAAGATTTACAAACATCAGTTAAATACACCCGTGCCCTTGCCATTTTGTGCCATTGTCGGAGCGAATAAGTGAAGGTAGACCCTTACGCGACACGAAACGATCCAACGCGACGACGAAGGCCTCCGTGGACAACAAAGAGACTCCTAAGAGGACGGCCTTAGTAGCCAGGCACAAAAAAAAAACAAAAAATATATACCCACAACCCGGACGTTGCGCAGGTTGATCGGTTTAACCGAGAAAGGTCCAGCAGAACCCGTTGCGTGCGACCCCCAAGAACGGACGAGACTGAGTGACTCGGTCCGAAGGCAGACCCCCCGTCTGCGGCTGCATGGGTGAAGACGTCCACTGTGACAAAATAAACACCGAAAGAGCACTACACAAATAAAGCTCTTTGGACAAACAATATTCAAAATTACAAATTACGTTACCTAGTAACACATCCAACCGACGTCAACCGTGACGTACTGGCCTATTGAAAGGCTATGGGAAGTTTCTCAATTTCCCAAACTTGTGCATAGTTATGGAAATGGTACACAAACACAATGACTCTAGACTATGCGGAGTCGAGTTGTCAAACTGTGTACATAATAGAAACAAAACCAAAATAGTTGTCACTGCCAGCAGTGTAGAGCGACCCAGAGATATCTGGGTGCCTAGTAGGACCCGTCCTAGTACACCCGAGCCCAAGAGTAGGTCAATTGGGCCAGGTGACAAAGTGTGGGTCTGCCCGATCTAGACCAATGTATGTGCCGTTATCCCTGCGGGCGAATCGGTAAAATGCTGTTAACCTACAATGGTAAATTCATTACCGTTACCGAAATTAAATTCCTCACCATAGATTATGTACCGATGTGAGGGTGACTTGTGTTTGCCCCGTCAAACACCCAGTAAGTATGCCACCAAACAATGTTGCACAAAATTAAAATTTCAAATTTGAGATTTCTTTAAAATCTGTCAAACGCGGCCGCCGTAGTAGAAAACAAAACCGTCCGTGGTTTTGCTCTCGCAAAGGGGCAGGCTAGCTATGGCCTGCCCGGGACCCCATCTCCAAAGAAGGCCCCCGCCCGTGTGATACCGCGGGTGGTACTATAACCGCTGCGGCATAGCTCGATCGCGGCTGCACGCTGGCGCGCACAGAGCTAGTTGCAGGGAGGGGTTCCTCCTTCGTGACACCGTCGGGGCCCCCGCCCGTGTGATACCCAAATCGCACTCGGGCCGGCGGCATGGTAACCTGCAGGCGCGGGTTTGCGCGCCTGCGCCTGGTTCACCTTCCGGTGTGGGGGCGCGCCTCGCGCATGACTGGGCCTCCAGTCCGCTGGTAGGTGTGTGCTCAGCGCTGGAGCACCCCTGCCGTGTAACGCTGCCACCGCTGTTGTGTGGTCGGTTAAGCCGCTCCCGATCTGTGAACACCCAACAATAATAAAAGCTGTGGTCCACCAAATGCACTGCGGCGTTGAGGCCTATAGCCAAAGCAAAGGCCGCTGCGCCTTGCTATGCGCTGCCTCGTCATTACACGCAGCCCTCGTCGGTCCTGGCACCGCGTCGTAGTATGTCCCGTTTGGTCACAGTGTGTACAAGCCGGGTCCATGCCGGCTGCTGCAGTCAGCGCCGCCAGCCGCGCTGTAGTGTGTCCTGGCTGCGGCTGTACCGTGGGATTCGCCTGGCGTCCCATTGAAGCCTGCGCCTCTGATGGCGGCAGGTCAGGCTGGGAGGTCGCTACGACCCCCGTTTCATCGCCGAGAAACTTTAGAAGCTCCTCCAATCCCGGCAGAGTAGCCCCCCCATTCTCTGCCGTTTCCCGCTCAAACCGGGAACGAACGTCCGTTGGCAGCTTGTCCAACACAATGTGTACCAGTAGCAGCGAACACTCGGCTACTGGCAACCCTAATTTTTGTAACGCTGTACACGCAACTGTGACTGGCGTCAACAGCTGCGTCTTTAAGTCCGCCCGATTGGCTACCTTAGGTAGCGACAACAATTGGCGCGCGTGTGCGTCTACCAATGACCCTTCTTCCACTTCGCCACCCAAACTTCCTAACTGATGGGTAGGAAGCCTATCAGGTATCCTGGGCCCTCCCATTGGTGGCGGTGGAGATGGCTGGACATCCCCTATCCGTCGCCTTTTAGTGTCGCAGGCCGCCTGGACGACATTATCATTGATTTCCATTATTTGGTCAAAATCATTTTCGTTTGCCGACCATACCTTTTTGTTGGACGGTGGAGTAGCCTCCGACAAAACTACCATTGCGGTCTCAACCGAAGACACCCGCTGCTTCAGTTGCTCCGCCCGCTCGAGAATGACATCGTCGCAATCTCTCCGAGACAGCAGACCCTGCGTGTGGACGAACCAGCGCAGCTCCTTGGCCAGGACTGCCTCCGCCATCGCGTTGTCAACAAAAAACAAATAACGAGGAATTAGATTCTATGTCCAACAATAGCACAAAGACACGGCAATGTTCCCTACTAATGTAGCCTTTTAATTACAATGTAGTCACAACCAAAATTAATAAGTACATTAAAAAACTTAAACGGGTTTGCAACAAGATGCGCACTAACAAATAATGTGCAATTATTATTATTACATAGTCCCTATGCATAAATCAACCAATTTAAACCAATGTAATAATCAAATTAAATTTTAAAATTGATTTTCAAAAATGAAGGCACAAACATAACAAAATGTACTATTATTATTGTATTAACCGTTATATAATAATCCAACCAAATTTCAATCAATATAATACATCTAAAATGGGTTTTCAAATGAATGTAACTCAAATTAATGAAACTAAATTATTTTCAAAGAAAGAAACAACTTATGGGAACAAAATAAATGTTACATAGCCGCCATGTAAACAAAACAAGCAATAAATCAACCCTAGTTGATTCTAAGGCAGCCACAATAAACATTGACTGTTCTATTAAAATTTACTATGTAAACAAGTCATTTAACAAAGAAATGTTACAATCAATCATACATAGGCCAAACTCACTATGTAAGCAAACAGTTTATATGGTAACATAACTGCAATATTAATATATGTGTCTACAGCCTTGCAATCGCTAGACAACCTAACTTTAAATATTGTGAATCAAATGCCTACAATATTTAAATATGTTTTCAAAATGAAACAACAAACCAAATTAAAATTCCACAATTTTCAATGCTTTAAATTCCAAATTAAGTTTTTAAGCAATCAAGGAAAAAACAAATATTTAATTATTTGCAAACCGCTAGAATCTTAAAATTCAGTTTTCACAACAAATACAACAACCAAAATCAAAACATTTATTTGTTGCCACAAATTTACACTACCCTAGCGAGACTAATTCTAAATTAAAGTTAGACAACAAAGCAACAATAAACTGCCACAAACAGTTTTAATCAGTAAGTACATTAAAGTTGTCTGACAATTACACCGCCCTGGTGAGTTGATATTACTCAAATAAATTCAAAACAAGTAATTATAGCAAGTTAGGTATCAGTTGCACTTTCCGCAGTGAACTAATCTTACATACTCAACGCATTCTAAATGCGAGACAACCAAACCAAGTTAATTATGATAACATTGACCGCAGTGAGACAATCTTACGCTACCTACTTGCTACAATCAACACAACAAAACCTACATATTAACATTGCATTCTGAATGCAATTTAATATGCGGTTGCAACTTATCTTAACGCTAAACTAATAACTACTTTAGGTTCGTTCTTTACTTTACGCTCTGCTAACAAAAATTGTTTGATATAGATAGGTCAATCAACTGTTGTTCTGGGTATCTTCCGAAGTTTGATTCAGAGAGATCACCGACTGACTTCCCTAATAGCGTCTCTGCTACCAGGCTATGTCTAGCCAACAATGTATGGTCCAGATGGCTCACTCGAGGAACCTCTAAACCCTACATCCTATGCTAACTTAATACTAAAGTAATCTTAAACGACTTACATGCTAGTCTTCCCTTGAGACGCGCCGCTCAGCCCGGTGCAGTCCGCCGCGCCCAGGTCGTTGCTGGCTGCGGTGGTGATGGTAGCTCGCCTCCCCGGCGACTGCTGTGGTGGGTGGAAAGGCCCTAGGTGTCCCTAAACATCCCGTTGTCTACACCCAGAGCTCTGTACCCCAGAAAAATACGTACCACTGCACAATACCACTTAGCACGCCACGTGTCCGTGTCAACCAAACCAATAACTGATTTTAACCAGCCCGCCCTGGTACTAATTTATTAACACTGTTTCATAATTCCTACGGGCCCCCCCCGAATCAAAACAATGTGCCCCACATACCAAATTACACCAAAAAAGTCAATATTCTCCACGCGACCCCGCAGTCAAGCTAACCTCACCAAAAATCCAACGTGAGTGTGTGTCTCACACTGACATTGACAGCCGTCTGTCACTACAAATTATGACGACAAAAGTTGCCAGACGTAAGTGGCCATTTTGTTCCAAACAACTTGTTTAGACATTTATTAACCTTATTTATCATTTGCCATGTAGAATGACCATTAGAACTTATGAGTGGTAGGTAAAAATAATACAACTATTTTCATACAAGTATATATTATTTATTTAAAAAGAAGTTGGTGGTGCTTGATTTAACATACTCGTACATAGGAAGTTTTTATCAATTAAGTAATAATTAAGTATAAAAAATATATTTTAACAATACTATTTATAAATTTCAAGTCCATATAATTTTATTATTTTATTGAACCATAGTGGTTATACTAATTATTATTCATTTATATATTAATAAGCAACTAAATACATATGATTCATTTCAGAACACAAAGTTTGACAAAAAAGTGATACTTATATGTATGTAAAGAAAAGGCTATAATACTTTTTAGTAGCATAGAACCTTTTCTTCATTTTGTTTACTTTTTTGTTAAGTCTGACAGAGCCTCTGACTGAGCCTCTGGCAGGTGACGTTTGAAAATGATATTAATTTTAAATAATGTAATAAACTAAATCTAATAAACATTTAGATAGAAACCTGAAATGGCTTAAATGTTGTTTTCTTTGTTATTGCAGGTACTTAAGTTAATCTTTATTTTTAATAAATGTAAGTAATTATAATGCCCTATTTTGTAAATAAAAACTTTGTTATTTCAGAGAAACGCAGCTAAGTCTGGTTATTTTTGATCCCAATTACTCCACATATTATAAAACAACATACTTCAACTATTTCAAGGAAGATGGAGAAGTTAAGGTTTGATTTTGCTGTAAAACCAGCAATAGATGGAAAATCAAACATCATATGCATATCTTCAATATCTACACACAATGGATAGATTTTTGGAATACCAGCCGAGTACCAGCCGGCAAATTTACACCAAACAGTTACAAATACTCCTAACTATGAAAAGGTAAGAAAATCATTAACTAAAAGACATCAAACGCGGAAAATATGGATAACCTTGACGGACAATATTTCAAAAATATATTTAGATGAAGAACAAAACTTGCAGTTTAATGATTTGTACCTGGAAGAAATTTTGGAGGAAACAAATAATGCTGCATCTATATCTAGTGGATCGAACCAAATGATAGAAAAACTATTAGAGAAGTTACTTGAAGAAAAACATAATAAATTTGAAACTCAAAATTTAGAAAAAATTGCAAAAATTTCATGATTGACAAATTTACGGGAAAAAACTCAAATGCTTACCAGTGGATTACAGAGTTTAACAAAGAATGTGAACGTTTTAAAATTGACGAAGACAAAAATAAAATTGAAATTTTAAAAATTTTTTTGGAATGCTCCAGTGTTGATTGGTACATTTGTATGCTTATGAAACTAACAGTGGAATCAGAATGGAACAAATGGGAAAAGAGTTTTTGTGAGACATTTGCTAACAAAGGATGGTCGCCTATTAGATATGCTCTTGCCTTTAAATATCAAGCCGGTTCGTTGCTTGAGTATGCTTTAAAAAAAGAAAACTTTTATTGCAAGTAAGAAAATCTATCGATACTGGGACTCTCATAGACCTTATATCGTTTGGCTTACCTAATTATGTATCTGATAAAATTGATAGAGAAAATTTACAAGAAACTGAAGATCTATACAATGAATTAGGGAAATTAAAACATTTTGTTGGTAAGGATAAATACGAAAAAAAAATATAACATAAATTCTGACATTAAAATTGACAAACATCCTGAGAAAGATTGCTGGTTTAATAGTAATAATCAAAAAGCCGTTCTGAAAACTGTGAATAACTCAGAATTAGAAATTGAACTGAATGAGAAGAATACAAAAAACTAGAGGTGCCACCATTAATAAGAATCAAGTTACTTCTAAATGACACATTGGAAGTTTCTGGAATTTATGACTCAGGTTCAAATGTATCATGAATAAATGAAAAATTATTAAAGATACAAAAGATTACAAATAAAATGCAAATGGAGAACTTGAAGACTATTAATGGTGAGAAAAAAACAAAAGGAATGGTAACTTTAAAAATAAAAATCCATAATATTGAAAAAAATATGGATGTTTTTGTTGTAGAAAACAATAATTTTAATTATGATTTTTTAATTGGTTTGGATTGTATAACCAATTTCAAATTAATACAAAACGAAAAATTAAAGATCACACAATGTAAAAATACAGAAAATAGTATTAAAAACAAAAACTATGAAAATAATGATATGTCTAATTTAACAAATGTCGAAATTCCTGATGTACTAGGCGACGAAAATGAAAATGGATTGCAATTAAACTGTGATGTTTTAAAACAAGAATTTAAACAAAGAAACGAAGATGAAATTAACTTCAATGAAAATATTAATTTAGAGAAATTTGAGATGTTAGTTAACTATCTAGATTTGTACCAAAAATTAGAAATTGAAAAGTTAATAGAAAAATATAATCCAGTTTTTGCTAAGGATAAATATGACATTGGCACTGTACGAGATTATGAAGCTCATATAGATTTAAAGGTGGATAAATACTGCTGCAAACGTCCATACAGATGCACAACTGAAGATAGAAGAGAAATAGAAGAACAAATATCGAAACTATTAAAAAGGAATTTGATTGAGGAATCTTACAGTCCATTTGCTGCTCCAGTAACTCTAGCATATAAGGAAGTATGTAATAGGTAAATAAAAAATAAATGTATGTAAAAGGAAGATGATAAAAAGACAAGGTTATGTATAGATTTCAGAGAATTGAACAAAATTGTTGTTCCACAATCACAACCTTTCCCGTTGATTGAAGATTTAATGGTAAAGGCTGTAAACTGTAGGTATTTTTCTACTTTTGACATAAATTCAGCTTTTTGGTCTATCCCTTTGAAAATTCAAGATAGATACAAAACTGCATTTGTAACACAGGAAGGCCATTTCCAGTGGACATGCCTCCCGTTTGGATTAAAGACGTCTCCAGCAATTTTCCAAAGAATATTGAGCAATATCATAAGAAAATACAAACTCTCTAATTTTGCAGTAAATTTTATAGATGATATTCTGATTTTTTCGAAGACTTTTGAAGAACATTTAGTTCATGTATCAGAACTACTAGAAGCCATATTAACAGAGGGTTTTAGACTAAAATTTTCGAAGTGTTCCTTTGCAAATAATGATGCTAAATATTTAGGTCACATAATAGAAAATAATACTATCAGACCTTTGAAAGATTATTTAAGTGCCGTCAAAAACTTTCCGGTTCCAGAAACAAGAAAGATTATACGCCAATTTTTAGGAAAAATAAATTTTCATCATAAGTTTGTACCACAAAGTGCAATTATCTTGGATCCGTTACATAACTTATTAAGGAAAGATGTTAAATTCATATGGTCTGAAGAATGTCAAAAACATTTGATAAAATTAAAGAATTGCTATGCTCTGAACCAATTCTAAAAATATTTGATCCTGAACTACCAATAAATATTTACACAGATGCTAGTATCAAAGGAATGGGAGCAGTGTTGAAACAAGAAGATGCTAATGGAGTTATGAAGCCGGAGGCTTATTTTTCAAAAAAATTTAGAGAATCTCAAAAAAAGAAAAAGGCAATATATTTAGAATGTCTGGCGATAAAAGAAGCTGTGAAATATTGGCAGCACTGGCTTATGGGAAAAAAAATTATAGTTTACTCAGATAATAAGCCATTAGAAAATATGAACATCAAGGCTAGAACGGATGAGGAACTAGGTGATTTGACATATTATTTATCTCAATATAATTTTAAAATAAAATATAACCCAGGAAAATCAAATCAAGAAGCAGACTGTTAAAGTAGAAATCCAGTTCTAGAACCTCATGACAATACTGATGACTTTTTAAAAGTAGTAAATTTAATAAATCTAAACGATATAAAAAATGACCAATATACAAATCAAGACCAAATAAATGGTAAAAATAAATTGATATTGGAGAATGGAATTTACTACAAAAAGAACAAAAGAAATAAAAAAATTATACTGTCAGAAGATCTTAGCAAAACTCTAATAAAAGATGTCCATGTCACTTACTGCCACATTGGAATAACCCACATGACGAATAAAATAACACCATTCTATACAGCAAAAAATATTATCACAAACATAAAACGAATTTGTGACCAATGTGAGATTTGCATAAAGAATAAGTCAAGGAGGAAATCAAAGTGTGGCTTAATGTCACATTTGGGTCCAGCAACAACTCCATTTGAAATAGTATCAATTGATACCATTGGAGGGTTTGGAGGATCACGGTCAACAAAAAAATACTTGCATCTTTTAGTTGATCATTTTACAAGATATGCTTATATTTGCACATCAAGGAATCAGAATTCCAATGATTTTATTAAATTAATAAAAAATGTCACAAACAGTTATAACATTGATATGGTATTATCAGATCAATATCCGGGCATAAATTGCAAAGATTTTAAAGAATTTTTAAAGAAGGAAAATATAGAAATGGTTTTTACTGCTGTTGATACACCATTTTCAAATGGGCTTAATGAAAGGTTAAATCAAACTCTAATAAAAAAAATAAGATGTGGAGTTAATGAAAGCGATATAAAACAGCGTGGACAACTATTGCACAGAAATGTGTTGAAAAATATAATGAAACAGAACACACGGTTACTAAGTTTGCTCCAAAGTACCTTTTGGAAGGTGAAAATGTAAGCATTCTGCCGATTGAATTGAAATCAAGATGTAAAAATGAAGATCTGAAAAGGGATAGAAAAAATCACATAATTATAATAAAAAAATATTTGACCAACATAGGGAAGAATATAAATTGGAAGTGGGAGATAGAGTATATGTAAAAAATGGGAATCGACTAAATAGGAAGAAAATGGATGAATTGAGGATTGGACCATATAAAATTTAAATAAAAAATTCCAATTCAATCTATGAAGTTGATACCGGACACAAGAAAGCAGAATCGAACTTCTACCATGTTACAAAAATATCACCAGTGTTGGATTGTAAATAAACAAATGCGTGCATTATCACTTGCATTTGTTTCTCTCTGAGGGGGGAGATGTAAAGAAAATGCTATAATACTTTTTAGTAGCATAGAACCTTCACTTCATTTTGTTTACTTTTTTGTTAAGTCTGACAGAGCCTCTGACTGAGCCTCTGGCAGGTGACGTTTGAAAATGATATTAATTTTAAATAATGTAATAAACTAAATCTAATAAAGATTTAGATAGAAACCTGAAATGGCTTAAATGTTGTTTTCTTTGTTATTTCAGGTACTTAAGTTAATCTTTATTTTTAATAAATGTAAATAATTATAATGCCCTATTTTGTAAATAAAAACTTTGTTATTTCAGAGAAACGCAGCTAAGTCTGGTTATTTTTGATCCCAATTACTCCACATATTATATGTATTTAAAAAAAATGATTAGTAATAATAGGTTTTTATAATATTTTTATGATTTGTATTTGCTTTTGTATTTAACTTTTATATTAATATTATAACAAACCAAGTCTAAGAAAGAAGACGAATAGAGATATAATAATAATAATAATAATAAACAGACACAGACACTTTACGACGCTCTCCTTGGCAACAGAAAACTGGCGCAAACCAGTGGTGCTAAGCACTCTCGATCGCAAGGACATGTGGAAGAGCAAGGTGCTACATGGGCGCTACTATCGGGCTCTAACTGGGCCTGATGTAGATTTGCCTGCCTCGGTGAACTGGCTACGTTTCGGTGACCTCTTTGGGGAAACCGAAGGTTTTGTCTGTGCTATTGAAGATGAAGTTATCAAGACGAATAACTACCGGAAATATATTATGGGGGACGGTACGGTCGACATCTGTCGGGCATGCCGCCGTCACACATATTATTTCCGGTTGTTCTCATCTTGCTAACGGAGAGTATTTGCACAGACACAACCAAGTAGCCAGAATAATTCACCAGCAACTTGCTCTTCGATATGGCCTTGTTGAATCAGAGGTGCCGTACTATAAGTACGCACCTGCGCCAGTTCTTGAAAATGGTCATGCAACGCTCTACTGGGATCGCTCTATCATCACGGACAGGACTATTGTCGCTAATAAGCCTGATATCGTGGTGATCGACCGGTCTCAGCGCCAAGCAATATTGGTTGATATCACCATACCTCATGACGAGAACCTCGTGAAAGCCGAGAAGGACAAGCTCAGTAAGTACCTTGACTTGGCTCACGAGGTTACCGCCATGTGGGATGTGGATTCAACCATTATTGTACCGATAGTCGTTTCGGCACACGGCCTTATAGCGAAGAGCCTCGATCAACACCTAGAGAGGCTCTCGCTGAAAGGTTGGGTCAAGGGTCAGATGCAAAAGGCAGTACTCCTTGACACGGCACGTATTGTCAGGAGGTTCCTCACTCTGCAGCCCTAACCACCGATAGCTTGGGTCTATCCCCGCTGCCGGTGGCAACCTAGGTTAAGTTTTTTATAATATTTTATATTGTAAATAGGTTTTTATATAAAATATTGTAAAAAATTAAACTTCAGAATTATGTTAAATAAAGAAGATAATAATAATAAAATAATATTAAAAATTATTAAATTATACACAGGTACACCACATAAAAAAAAGTTATTAATGCATTGAAAGTTGAGTATCAAATTAACATTAAAATATAATAATAACTTGAATTAGTAGCATTACTTTTTTTTCAACAAGTATAAACCTAATCATACTATATATTTCAGTTTTTGAAAAAACCTAGTAAATAAACGTTCTGAACTTGCTGTTTCTAAGTTCTTTAAGTAGACTTGAATACGACTATGAACTTTATTTATTTCATTTCTGAGCTCTTGAACAGTTTTATTCATATATGCTTTATTTACAGCTTCGTCGTCCTTCTCTGGTGACGTCAGACCTTTTAGTTTCGATGATTTTAAATCGTATTCTCCCGTTTCAGACTTCACCAATGTATCGCTTAAGGTATTAATATATTCCGCTAATCGTAGACGCTTATGAACATGATGACAAAATTTGTCAATGTTCATTGCTGCACTGATGCGTTATTCAAAGTGAACCGTTTCCCTGTCAAACGCTCTTTATATTTTACATTCTTGATTATTCCTGCTTCCCACAGTTCTTCCATAATTGCGATAATTTCATTATCTAAACCGGTGTTACCTGCATCTCGTGACGCAAACAGCAATTTTAATCGATCTACCAACTCATTCGGATCGTCCCCAATAAACAAGGTCTGTATTTTTCTTAACTTTTTTTAAAAGCTTAATACCTTTTCCCTGTGAAAGGCTCTCCATGCTAGTAGTCACATTTTTAGAGAATTTTAATAGTGGTTTGATAATATTCATATACTTATACCCTTTATTGCTGTTTATTGGTTTGGTTTGTTCAAAATTACGCCTAGGGGCATTAGTGTCTATTAGTAGTAGTTTATACTTACCTAAATCATAATCTGTGATTACATCTAGATTTGGTTTCTTTTTAAACAATAGCTCTTTTAAACCAACAGTTTTTTTATAGATATGGTTTCCAACTTTTAAAGTGTTGCCATCGTCATAAACACGAGATTTTCCAAGCATTAGTTTACCTCTGTCATATTTGATTCCAAAAGGTTATTATTTATTATTTATTCCAAATTCATTACTTCAGATGATGTTGACCAAGACAAAGACTGATTTTTAAAGTTTGGTGACGATTGTAGAGATTTAAACGATCCATCACTTACATTATGGTCTTGAGTAGGTGTTACACTGAGGGTTTTGTTAGATTTTTCATATAACTCCTGATCTGGTTTATCTTCTTCACTGCTAGGTTTGTTAAATTCTTCAATAGAAGAATATGACTCCTCGCTTACATTATTTTTAATCTTCTTAAAACTGGGAGTATAATTCTTTCCTTTCACATTGTGTTTTCCATAATTTTACTTGCTAACAAGTTAAGAGGGTCAACTATAGGTTTGAATATGGTTTCCAAGGCCATATTGCTTGTATTTTTTGCATCCTTGATCATATCTTCTTTTCTCTTTACAGCTGTTGCCGATTTTACTATTTGCTTTTTTAGATCTCTTTCCATTTTTTGTGAGGTTTCCTTTTAACTTCAAATTACAAAAGAAAGTGATTTATAAATTAAATTACAACGGCAAGTATATTAATCTACCACAATGAACGTATCAAATGTCATTCTATAACATCCTTTATTTCGTTCACAATCCTTATTAATTACAATATAATTGTACGGCTTTCTCCAAACAGTTGAGCGCATTAAAGGTAATTGAGACCATGACATGTCAGACCTTACATGTTCTTCATAAACGTGTTTTAAATTTACATAGTCTTGCTTGAATAATACTATTAGGTTTGCATTGTCCCTTACAAGTTGTTTAGGGTATTTTTGTATAGGTTTGATTTATATAAAAACAATCGATATTTTTATGACGTCTCCCGGATGTGGTTTTGGTTTTCACAAGCAACGTCGTCAAATATAATGATTGAGTTAGCCAAAGCTTCGTGTGGACTTAAAATTTCATTTTCATTGTATTTGTTAAAAGATATACCTGCTATCAAATCTAATACCTTTTCTAAAAATATATATTTAGACTGATATAAAGATTTTGAATATACATGAAGATTATGAAAACGGGGACCGTCACAATGTAATAATAGATTAATTACTAAGTTGTGTAACTTCTCCCCCTTAGCCTAAGTCTCTACCTTATTCTACCTTATAATACATACACACATCATCGCCGCTTTTACCTTAACTTAACTTATTATCTAATTCTTAAAACTATTTAACCTAATTTATCTACAATCTAATGGTTGTGTTTGGAGTTTTTTTGGAGTGCGTAGTGTTTGTATGATGATGAAACCTTAGCATAGCTTAATTCTATTTGCAGTGAATTTCAGTCAAGCAATGTAATATCATAATAAATACTATTTTGGCCAGATCGTCTAGTGAACCCTCCGTTGTTAACCGCATTTAAGTAACTCAAGTTCTTTCGTGAAAGTTTAGTAATTGGCTTATCCCTGTGTTAAATTATTTTCTCCTGACCTAATTACCTACCAGTCTATAAATCATATCATAGATATGTGTAGCCTAGCAATGACTCCGTCTGAACTGTGACCTAAATCCTTCACTGCAGCTGCGGGGAAGATTTGTAACCACTCAGAGATAATCAGATGATAGCTTATCTTGCAGGTATTATTATTTATTAACAGTAGCATGATACATAAGAAGTCTTGTGCAATTTAAGGGCCCCAACCGCCGCCCTATAGCGTGCCTTACATCTCATTGTTTAATTATGGCTCCGTCACATTGGCTTTAACATTAATTATTAGCTTGTGCCTTTAATTCCTTAAAACTGAGAATTTACATCTCTCCTCAAAATTTAATTTCATTTTACATTATGAACTATGTGTTAGCAATTTAAATTCTTATTATTCCACATAAATCAATAGAGTTTATCTCAAGGCTTGCTATCATCCAAATATCCTTTTCACATTAAGAACTTAATTATTCAATGCAATAACTTATGTCTTATGATTTCACTTATTGAACAGAGGTGGGAAGCCAGCATTCAACTGGACACACTTATTTCTCTGATTATTGTGTCTATTATAAAGAGATCACAATGTAACAATATTAACTGACTGTCCTTTTGTCTTATTAGAAAATTAATATTCGGTTCTATAAAGGGTGGATAATTTATTCAAACCCCACTTCAGGCGGTGGCTAAAATAGAATGCTATTAATACAGGTAAAATTACTTTTATTTACTCTTAGTATTTATTATACAGGTCTCATAAAGTTCCAATATAACTACATTGGATTGGCTACATTGGCAGATTATCACATCTTAAGTTTATTAAAGGATGTTTGATTTATTCAATATCCTACTCATTTAGGAAGTGAACTTAAATAGAATACTATCATTTGAAGTAAAATTACTTTGGTTCACTCTTAGTGTTTATTATACAGATCTTATAAACTACATTGTATGGGCTGCATTGGCAGATTGTCACATCTTAAGTTTTTAAAAGATGTTTAATTTATTCAATATCTTTAACTTTAGGAAGTGAACTTAAGTTAATTATTTTTCCATTAACTTCCACCCCTGTCTCTCAGACTGAGTGGCCAATTTGATAGACTACTAAATCATAGTTAGTATATTTTTAGTAGGTAGTAAACCAGGTAATTATCCCTGTTAATCATTGAATCAATTATATTTAGAAGTTATCCTTTACTCACTCCAACAGGCATAAAGCAGACTGTACTAGATATTAGTCTGATTGATTTAGATTGTTCCCATCAAATATTTCTATGTTTCATGTTATTAGAAGTAAGTACATGACTTATAAGGGTTTTAGACCGTTAAGGCGAACTCAAATGGTATAAGTAGACTGTATTATCAGGCTAATTAGTAGGTTGTTATCAATCAACTATTTCTATGTTTCATAATAGTAGGAGCTCATAGCTTTTAAAGTCTTAAGGTGGATTCGCAGCTTCAACGACCCAACCAAGTTCTAAACTGGTTTTAGTTGTTTAGTAAGTATCAGCTTATATTTTACTAATAGGTATCTGATGTATATTTTTTTAATACTTTGAAGAGTGTAGCAATATAAGGCCGTATTGTACCCCAGGGAAAGCTAACAATGCCTGTTTGGTCATTTCAGTATTAGAAATCAAACATCACAGTACAGCTATGCTTATTTGCTATAACTTTTAGTATTTATCTTGTAGGTAATAGGAAACCAGTCTAGACTTTTAGGTATTCCAAAGTAATGATGGTACAATATTATCACACTTCTGCTAATTATTTAAAATGAATAGTTAATTGGTAACAACTTTAGGAAAACAATTAGAATTTTATCGGCCTACGGTAACAGATTACATGCCTAGATAGGACCCACATCACTTCATCGTAATTTTTATTTAGCACCGTAACTTAATTATCCCTACCTTATTAGTCTGAACTAATCCAGCCTGGCCCCGCGGCCCACGTACCTAGTTTATGCACGCACAGCGTGCAAACACCTTGCTGTCCTCCCCTAACTAACAATATATGAGACGTCTACCTAACCTACAGTGCGTTTTCGACCAGCGTCCGTCCCCTCGTCAGTCTAGACAAATTCCACTCTCAAAGACAACCACCACTCGGTCTTAGATCGGCTTTCGCCTCCTCTTTTCCAAGCACATCTAGTTAGATCTAGCTTTACATTCAACAAAGTATGGAGGTTGACCTAAGACGGAAACTGCCCTCCTCTGACGAGGTTCCAAGCACTACCAGAAAACCCCTTACATTTTGTTGAACTAACAGTCCCTACTTGTGTACCTTGCAATCTAGGCCCAAGCCACATTTAACTTAACTTCGTGGTGAGTTGTGTGAGTCGCATTGCCCCTGAAAGCAACTGACCCCTAAGCTGACTATCCGTCGGGCCAGGAATACCCAGTGTGTCAACCTAACACTACCCTGTGTGTAAGGAGGCGGGACGGTTTTGGACGGGGTTGTACGTGCCCACCTCCAGCTAATTGGTGTCTGACCTATCTTCAATTTTCACTAGGGAGACAACTGTCTCTCCCCCGTTATTCTCTCGAAGATAGTGTATTATTTAGCGTTTTAATAGATAACGCTGGCATTATTAAATACAGTCAAATGCCCCCAGACCGAAGTCCGTTGAAACCATATTAGTTTTTGTTGGCACCGTTATCCGTGTCCGCTAATATGATCCAGAATACTTCATTCTGTTAACAATTATTCGAGTCGCGATAGCAAGAATTTAACTTTAGATAGATAGATAGATAGATAAAACACTTTATTGCACACACAAAAATACAGAAAAAACATAAAATAAGCATATTAAAACTAATGTGGGCAAAGGCGGTCTTATCGCTTGAAGCGATCTCTTCCAGACAACTTCTCTTTAATATTCACTTCTATTTCACAACCAATGTTAGTTAAAATCGCAATTCGAATATCACTTAGCGCGCTAAAAATGGCTCGGACGCTCGTTTTCCCGTATGAGTTTTTACCGCACTCGTAAATCGGACCGCGCCTCCGACGTCTCAAAATTGAATGCCCCGCTAATTTCCCTCTCTTCCCCAAGCATCCTAACTTTCGCGCCACGCGCCCCCAACATTCGCCCGCGCGAGTCCGCTTTTCCTCCCTTCAACCAATTGCTAGCTGTTTCACCAACGCGCCTCGCCTTCACTTTTACATGTTTGAATATCTAAATGTAGCCTTCTATTAACAATTCCCTCTCAATAATCATCCACTTAAGCCAATAATCCTGTATTTTGTGAAATTATAAAAAGTTCCGTATTCCGACCATAGGTGGCGCCCGCCCGTATGTGCACCGGCTTGCCAACCTACGCCTATGTCACAAGGCCACACGGAACAGTCCCCGCGAAATTCAAAATAAAGATAAAGCCCATTGGCAACCTAACAATCCTACGCGAAGCTCAAGTAAAATAACTCACGCTAGACGGCGCCTATGTCGCAAGGGGCACACGGAGCAGTCCCCGCGAAATTCAAACTAAAGATAAAGCCCTAGACCATAGTCAAACTAACAATCTTACGCGAAACCCAAGTAAATAACTCACGCTAGACGGCGCCTATGTCGCAAGGGCACACAGAGCAGTCCCCGCGAAATTCAAAATAATGATAAAGCCTTATTATATTAATGGTGCTACGCATTAATACACACATCAAAAGTGTCTAGGGATCAACATATATTTTTGCAATAACTTTTCTCCTGATTGATATTAATTAAAATTTTCTTTAAGGATTCATCAAATAAAGTGTTTTCGTTTGTCTACAGTAACGATAAACCAAGTCACCTTTGCATTAATAAAGAAATTTGCCATTTTCCTAATAAAGGGATTTTTGACATTTGAACCACTAACATTAAAGTTCGAAAAAAAGACTGAAATAACAGTTTTCTTTAAAATTTTATTGGGTAACTTAAACAATTAATAATCCGTGTTTCTACCGCGAACACTAACAACACAAGAACATCGGTTTGGCATACTCAAAATGAGTTCATCCAAATCACGCTGTGGAATGGCCGCCCATGTTCGTTGCAACAACAAAAAAAGGTCTTCTTGCGACTGGATACCCTCCATATTCGGCAGAGCTCTTCTCTGTAGCATATCCCATGCATGCTCAATCGGGTTCAAGTCTGGCGACTGAGCAGGCCAGGGCATGACATTGATGTTAGCTGCGGCGAGAGTCTGTCTTACAACTCTTGCGGTGTGCGGTCGTGCATTATCATGCATTAACTGAAATAAGGGACCGATTTGCACTTGTAGAGGAACGATGACGTCTGATACAATCGAATCAGCATAAATTTGAGCGTTGAGGTTGCCTCTGATCCAAATCAACTCAGTTCTTCCGCCGATCCAAATACCCGCCCATACCATGATGGTTCCACTACTATAAGGATGGACTTCCTGGCAGGATTTTAATCGCTGTTGGCGTCGAGGGGTTCTCCAGTGTCGTATACGTCTTGTATCCGGTCTCATACCAAAACGAGACTCATCAGAAAAGCACACGAAACGCCATTGTTCTTCTGCCCAATTTCTGTGTTCAAGAGCCCATTGATATCGAATCCTACGATTGTGCATTGCTATAGGTGGTACCCTTAGCGGTCTTCGGGAATGAAGGTTCACTTCATGCAAGCGGTTTCTGACTGTTTGGTCGCTAATTAAGTTCCCTGAAGAGAGATGAAGCCTCACGGCTAACATCATGGCGGTTATTGTTGGAGCTCTTCGAGTTGTGATTTGAATGTATCGGTCTTGTCTCCGTGTGGTGCAGCGATACCGTCCTCCATGGCGCTTAGCCACGGTACCAGTGCTTCGGTAACGTGTCCAAAGTCGACTGATAACACTCTGACTTGTATTCAGAGCTAAAGCCACAGTACGTTGCCGGGAATCAGCTTCTATCATTCCCACGGCTCTGAGCATTTCTTTCCTGCTTAAATGACGTCGCCGCTCCATAATAACGTTGGTTTTAATCAGTAGTAGGGAAACAGTAGCACTAATAATGTCTTCAATGCGTTGTATGTTTTTATAGGGAAAATATTGACAGCTGATTTTCATCTTTTACTAGAAATTGATTGAAAGTTCCTGTTTCAAATTATGAAATGCACCAAAAAGGATCCATATAAATTTATAAAATCATAAATTTATTACAAAGCCACATCTCAATCTCAAGAAATCCGCATAAAAATGCTTGATCCCTAGACACTTTTGATGTGTGTATTTATTTTAGTGCTACTCCCATACATTCCTTACTAACGGACGGATACCATTCATTCTGTACCGTTACAGTTGGTCTTTCCACAATTGGAAGGACCACAAACAATACAACGTATAGGTACTGTTCGGCAACAAATTACCATGTCGTTTTGGTTCATTCGATCGTGGAGGACATATGCATTCTATTTTTAACCGACTTCAAAAAAGGAGGAGGTTCTCAATTCGGTTGTATGTTTTTTTTTTATGTTTGTTACCACAGAACTCAGTCATTCATTTATACACCGATTTAGAAAATTCTTTTTTTATTTGAAAGGATATATTTCCAGATTGGTCCCATTTTTATCAAAATCCAGTTCTAATGATGGAATCCTCAGGAATTGAGGAAACTCCTCAAATATTGTAGGCATACCTATTGGTGGTTAGTAGTGGTTTTGGTATTTTCAGCAATAAGTCAAGAATTTGCATTCAGATAGTATCATTTGATGAAGTAGAACTGATGAAGAAGACCACAGAATGTCATTGGAACCCCTCAATGATAAGTATTTCACGGGTGGCGATAAGATATTTCGATTGAGATAGTTAAGCGACTATGACAAAGCAAAAGAAGGCAGGTACCGGAACTCAGTTCTGATTGTAGAATCCTTGAGGAATTGAGGGAACTCCTCAAATATTGTAGGCATATCTAAAGCGATTTTGGTATTTTCGGCCATAGGTTAAATGAGATCCACTCCGGCAATAAATCCTTCCTAACTGTTCCCGCCAAAGCCGGGACGCCCATTCATATCATACCGCCAGCTGTAAGGTGGTTGACTCAGCGGTTGTTGACGACCGCGTCCGCCTATCTGCCGCGGCGCCACCGCTGCGCGACTCGCGGCTGCTCGCTTCGTGAGCAGACCGCGCCACTCGGCTAGCTAGCTACCGCGCACGCAACAGCCTGACCGAAAAGGTTTATAGTGACTCCTGAACCTTAAGTGAAGAGGACGCCTGAATGCCTATTGTGTAGTGTAGTGACTGTGCGCCAGGAAACCAACCTACCTCGCCGCCCGTGGTCAACTCGTCTCCCGGTTCCAGCGACCTCGTCAAGCCCGCTCCCGGTAAGTTCCTTTTTACCTCCCGCCTAACCTTCTTTACTCTGCTGTATTTGGCGGTATCTTCTGACCCGCGAATACATTTTGGTCCTTCGAGCCGGATATCGTCCAACTGGCGGGCGAGCAGCCGCCTCGGGTTCAGTAGCCATAGCCGCTCCGGCGCCATAGTAGTAGGGACCTTGGTCTTCCAGAACTCGCTGAGCGTCTCCGAGGCGAGGAAGCCGGCGATCAGTATCAGCATCAGCGCCTGGCTGATCAGCCCCACCCGCGACTGGTTCACCTGCGAGTGGTTCACCGAGCGCGGGTCCATGGTGCCATCGCCGCCGGACAAGTCGTGCTGGATAACCTGTTTAGTGACCAGCGTCTCCTGGACGTCGTCTCCCTCCGCGGCGTTGGAGGGCCCGGGTCGCGGCTGAATGATGGTGCACACCTTCGTCTCCTTCAGGAACTCGCCGCGGAGCTTGAAAAAGACTTCCACTCCGCAGATGAGGAAGAAGATGACCACAATGAACAGCAGGACGGCGTAGCACCCGTTGAACACGTGCTGGTAGAAGCTCTTTTTCTCTGCGGATGTGTCAGCCACGTTGGTGGTGAGCACCTCGGCCGCCAGCAGCGAGTAGCTGATCACGTTGAAGGTCACGAAGGCCAGGAACGACTTGGACAGGAACCGGGGCCGCTCCCAGCGTATGTCGCGGAGGTGGAACACCTCCGCCCAGAAGCACACGATGAGCGAGGAGCCCGACATGAGCAGAGGGTAGTAAACCGACAGCAGGCTGGTGGCCCATCCCTCTTGAAACGCGGACGGTGACACGAAGTAAGCGCCGCGTATGAGCGACGCGAGGAATGCCACTAAGTAAAGCATCTTCTGCGGTGTGACCTTGCAGGCGCGCAGGAAGGTCGGCGCCTTCAGCCGCCGGTACTCTGTCACCACGCATATGGTGAGCTGGACGGCGCACACGAACGCCACCAGGAGGAATACGCCGCCGATACAGGCGTGGTAAGGCAGGTTGGGCGCGGCGCACTCGTCCCCCGCGTAGCGTATCTCGCAGAGGCAGGTGCCGTTCAGGCAGTCCCCGCGGCCGCTGCAGCCGAGCGCGCAGCCCGCGCCCCGCGCCGCCGCCGACATCACGGCTTCGGCGTAGTACGCAAGCAGCGAGCGCATCTTACGACCAGCGACGGTGACCGTCGCTTTTTAACGTGTGTTCCGGGCTGTAGGCACTGGATCATGCTGAAGGTGGACGCGGCTGGCGCTCTTAGCGCGGGCTTGAGGGCGGCAACACACACACAGTTCACTGAGGGCACTGCTGTTCGTTAAGTGTTAGGGGTGAACTGGTAGTCCTAGCTGCACTGCACACACTGCACACATATGTGACGTGGTCACGGGCTGATTTCAAGGGCGCGCGACGCGTGGGTTCGCCTTGAGATCTCAAAGGGCACTGCTTGTGGTTTTGCGCGGGCGCCGTCAGGCGATGCTCCGCGCGTCTCCCGCGGCGGTACGCTGGCTTCTCATTGGCCGCCGAAGGGGCGGCAGCGATTCGCCGTTGCGCTGTGGCGCAAACATCTTCCCGGGCCCCAGGGGGAAGGAGTAGGAGGGGGGGGGGGGGAAGGAACGGAAGTTAAAGGAGACTAGAGCCTCGATTCGTGCTGTGTTGAGTTAATGTCGAGTGGGTGTGTATATGATGAGCTGAGAGAAATGCACGTGTGTGACTGTATGAGTAAAATCGTGCACTGAGCACAGCAACACATAGGCACAAACAACAACAAAAAAAGGGGTGTACACTGGGCATGTTACCATGTAGACACGTAATCGTGGTCTGAGCATAGCAACAAATAGGCACAAAAACAACAACAAAAAAAAGGGTGTACACTGGGCATGTTACCATGTAGACACGTAATCGTGGTCTGAGCATAGCAACAAATAGGCACAAAAACAACAACAAAAAAGGGTGTACACTGGGCATGTTACCATGTAGACACGTAATCGTGGTCTGAGCATAGCAACAAATAGGCACAAAAAACAAAAAAAAAAGGGTGTACACTGGGCATGCTACCATGTAGGCAGGTGAGTCGTGCACTGAGCATGATAGCATATAGGCACGTAAAAGCTTACACGCTGTGGCGCAACGCGCAAGGGCGCAATAAAAGCGACGGCTGGACGGGACTAAGGTCTCGTTGGGCCCGGGCAAGCCCATAGCCTTCGGCACGATTTTCGACTTCGCGTTGATAGGACCCATTGAGGACTTGTATGCGCAGCCGGCGCAGCAGGTTAACTCAGCTCACGTCGTCAGCTCACAACCAGACTCAGCTGAATCAGCCCAGGACATACGTCAGAGTCTGGAAAGGTTCTGGGAGTCTGAGGAGCCCCTCCCTCAATCTCACACTCATAATGATCCCCTGGAGGAACAATGCGAGGAAATCTTCCGCTCTACCACTACACGCGATCCCTCAGGCAGATATACGGTCGCTCTGCCCTTTCAAAAGGACGCCCCTCAACTAGGTAAAACTCACCCTATCGCATTACGCAGATTCCTCAATATTGAGAAGAAGCTAATGGCGAACCCGTCTCTGCGTTCTAAATACGTCGACTTTATGGCCGAATACATCGACTTAGGGCACATGGCTCCCTGTCACCCAAATACATTCGCCCATAAACCTCACTTCTACATCCCTCACCATGGCGTATTTAAGTCAGGGTCGGACAAGCTGCGCATTGTTTTTGATGGTAGCTGCAAAAGCTCCAATGGTGTCAGCATAAATGAATGCCTACACACAGGCCCCGCCCTTCAACAGGACATTGTGGACATCATCATGTCCTTCAGAACGCATCCAGTCGTTTTCAGCACTGACATTCAGAGGATGTTCAGAAATGTGCTGGTTGCCCCAGACCAGAGACGGTATCAGCTGATACTATGGCGGTCCTCACCAGATCACCCTCTGCTCACCTACGCCCTCAATACAGTCACCTACGGCTTAAGATCAAGCCCATACCATGCAATCCGCACTCTGCTTCAGCTGGCTGATGATGAAGGCCATCGCTACCCTGGAGCCGCTCAGGTTCTTCGCAAGCCTATCTTCGTTGATGACATCTTGTGTGGTCATGACACAGTTGAATCCGCCCAAGCACTTCAGGACGAGTTGATAAGTCTGCTAGACCTAGGCGGCTTTCAGCTCAGTAAGTGGACATCTAACTCGCCTAAGCTGCTCGAGAGATTTCCCGACAACCAATGCGACATGCCCAAGGACTTCGACATGAACCCAGAGTCCACGTCCATTAAGGTCTTGGGTATACAGTGGAGCCCTCAGTCAGACGAGTTCACCTACCGCATCTCTCTGCCCCCCATCACACATGTCACAAAGCGGTCTATTTTAAGCACCGTAGCCTCACTTTATGACCCAAACGGCTGGGTTTCTCCCGTTATCTTCCGCGCAAAGCTGCTGCTTCAGCAATTGTGGCTACTGAAGCTGGAATGGGATGAGCCCACTCCCTCTGAAGTACAAACGGAGTGGCACCACATCTCAGAGGATCTGCCGCTGTTGTCTAGCATTCGCTTCCCTCGGCACATTTGTGCAAACAAAGGCTCAGCTGCATACTCGCTTCACGGGTTTGCAGATGCCTCTGAAGCCGGGTTTGCCGCCGTTGTATACCTCCATAAGCTTGATGCCTCCGGAGATACTTTGGTACACTTGATTGTCGCCAAGTCGCGAGTCGCACCAATCAAGAATCGCCTCACAATCCCCAAGTTAGAGTTGTCGGCCGCCACCCTACTCTCCCAGCTCATGATCCGTGTGTCGGTTCAGTTATCGGCCCATATCAGTATACAACAACACATATGTTGGTCAGACAGTACGATAGTCCAGGCCTGGCTCAATACACCGCCTCACCGTCTTCAACCCTTTGAAGCCAACAGGGTAGTCAAAATCAGCTCAGGCTCGCCAGAATGTACCTGGCGACACGTACCTTCCGAGCTCAACCCGGCAGATTGCGCAAGCTGAGGGATGTCTGCGCAATCCCTGTCAGCCCACGACCTATGGTGGTCTCCCACGTGGCTTGGACAGCCTTGTGAGTCTTGGCCTGCGATGCCCTTAGCTCTGGGCCATCACGCCCTGCCCGGCCTTAAGCCCAAACACGTCCCGTCACTGGTCACAGTGCCCGGTCTTGACTTTGACCTGCTCACTCGGTTCAGTTCACTAGACAAGCTCGTCGGAGTGACAGCTTGTCTAAAACGCTTTCTGCACAACTGCAGACACCACCCAGATTCGCGACGCTCAGGCCCCTTGTACGTCAGTGAACAAAGAGAGGCCCTACTTTACTGGGTGCGCAGTGTTCAGCACAATGAGTTTGCCGAGGACATCCACCGCCTTCAAACTGGCAAAATCTGCTCCGTCAGACTCCAGCGGCTGTCACCTCTCATTAAAGATGAGCTCCTTAGAGTTGGTGGACGACTGTCCCATGCGTCTATCCGATATGACGCGCAGCATCCGCTCATACTTCCCAGCTCTAGCCCACTTGTAGACCTTATCATTGACCACTACCACAAAATACACTGCCACCCTGGCGCTGACACTTTACACGCTATCCTACGCCAACAATTTTGGATATTGTCCGCGCGCCGTATTATTAGACACCGAGTTTTTAAATGCATTAGATGCTTTCGATGCCGGGCCCAGCCGCAAGCGCCCTTCATGGCCGACCTGCCAGCCGATAGAGTTACGCCTCAGCCAGTATTTAGTCAAGTCACGACCGATTTTGCCGGACCATTCCTCGTTAAATCTAGTACCCTACGTAATGTTAAACTCTTAAAAGCGTACTTTTGTATATTCGTGTGCCTCTCGACTAAGGCGGTTCATTTGGAACCGGTCTCGGACCTCAGCACGGAAGCGTTCCTCGCGGCATTACAGCGTTTTATAGCACGCCGCGGTGCCCCGGTTCTCATCCGCTCGGACTGCGGTACAAATTATGTAGGCGCTAGAAATCAGCTCATCGAAGTACAAAACTTTCTTGCCTTGAACAATGACACGATTGCGCACAAGCTCGCTGGTCAGCACATTACTTGGTTGTTGAACGTCCCTAAGGGACCATGGTTCGGTGCGTTACATGAGATCAACGTAAAATCAACAAAGCAACTTTTATATCGCGTAATTGGCGAACAACACCTCACATTCGAGGAATTCTCCACACTTTTAGCTCGAATCGAAGCGGTCCTTAACTCTAGACCTCTCTGCCCACTTTCGTCTGATCCCTCAGACTTTGAGCCGCTTACAGCCGGACATTTTCTTATAGGCCGCCGACTAACGGCTCTTCCCCAACTATCCGTGGAAGATAGGCCGATCTCCACACGTAGGCGATTCCAGATGGTACAGGCCCTTTCCCAGCGCTTCTGGACGCTGTGGACCCAGTCCTACCTTCATACCCTCCAAACCCGCTCCAAATGGTTGTCCCCATCCTCCCCTCCCCGAGTTGGCGAGCTCGTCCTCATCAAGGAGGACAACCTGCCTGCCCTCCAATGGAGACTGGGGCGCATTGCTCGCACCCTGCCTGGGAAGGATGGCGTCGTGCGGTTGGTAGACTTTTTTTTTTTTTTTTTTTTTTTTTTTACCCGGTGTAATCCCTGCTTATGGATTCCAGCCTCCAGAAGGGAGACTGGATATGTGGGACTCTCCCGTCCCCCTTTCCACGGCGTAATCGTCGGGCGAGAGGGAGGGGCCTACCCACTAATCACCGGGGGACCAAACTCCGATAGCGTAGGGCTCTTAGGGTGGCGGTCACGGGACCTGATCCACGGGGGAATTGACCTCGCGAGGCCACCCCGTCATCCGTGTGCTGGCCTATAACCACCGCATTAAGCAGTCGTTACGCGCCAGCACACGGCGACTACGCGCACACAGCACAACATAATTGCCCCAGAAGGGGGCGGACACAACACAGAGACAAAGACTGACATGCCCGGCTTTCCCGGGCATGCGGACCACACAACAAACGGGACACACAAACAACACACATCCAGTGAGCCCGGGGCACTTGGGTTGGTATGGTGAAATACCCATGCCAGTGCCCCCCTCCTGACCGGCCCAGGTGGAGACGGAGTCTCCCCTCGACCACTCCACACAAAAACAAAAACAAACGATCAGGACCCAACACACACAAACAGGGCGGCGCCACCTTACGGCGGCTGGAGGTCGGCGAATCTTCGCCTTCTCCTCCCCACCCTCCTCCTCCTCATTGGCGCGGCGTTGGCTGACTCCTCCCGGATGCGCTCGGCCTCCTCTTTGAGACCCATGCACCCCGCAGCGAATCCAGCCACCGCCGCCCAATTCTCCGCACTCTCCACCATTGCGGCTACCACATCCGGCAGAGCCAGAGGGCCTCTTCTCCCCAAGGCCACCTCCAGCGTACGCCTCTGTGGTGCGAAGGCACTACACTCCTCAAGCGTATGCTCAGGAGTGTCCTCTTCTTGTCCGCAATGGTGGCAGACCGGAGTCTCCTCCCTGCGAATCCTGTGCAGGTAACTGCCGAAACACCCATGCCCCGTGAGGAGCTGGGTGAGGTGGAAGGTCATCCCCCCATGTGACCTATTAATCCACCCCTGCAATACCGGGCGGATAGCCTCGATCGTGCGGGCTCCGGCTTCTGGGGTTGTGAGGTTCTCCTCCCATTGCCACACCGCCATGTCGTAGGCTAACCGCCTTGCACCCTCGACCTCTGCCTGCACAGGATTCTCTCCCCGCGCCCTTGCTTCTGCCCGGAACTCGTACACCTCGGTCAGAACCTTGGCTTCGAGCTCCCACGGAAGCATACTCCCAATGGCCGTAGCCGCCGCAAACGATACCGTACGGTAACCCCGGATAGCTCGGATGGCCGCTGTCCTCTGCGGTCGTCGCAGGATGGCGACGTTTTTCCCAGACAGCGAATCGGACCACACCGGGGCACCGTACAGGGCCATGCTCTTCAGCACTCCCGCGAACAGTCTGCGGCAGCTATCGCCGGGACCTCCGACATTGGGCAGAAGCCTTCCCAAGGCCATCGCTGCTCCGACCACCCTCGGAGCGAGACCGGCAAAGTGGGCCTCAAACCTCCAGCGGCTATCAAGCGTGAGTCCCAGATACTTTATCTTGGACTCGACCTTGACACGCACGCCAGCCACACGGATATGTGCGCTCCTGGGGGGCTTGCCCCGGGGACCATGGAAGAGGATGGCCCCGGTTTTCGGCAACGCCACCTCCATACCGAGCATCCGGATCCGCCTCACCGTCAGGGACGCAGCCGCCGTCACCTTCCTGGATACATCCCGGTAGTCACCGCCCCGTGCGGTGACCAGAGTGTCATCTGCATAACAGATGACACTCGTCCTCGGCAGTTGTTCGCACCTGAGGACCCAGTTGTATCCTAGATTCCATAGGAGTGGCCCCAGGACAGAACCTTGGGGCACCCCACACACCATGTTGCGCGCCACAATACGCGCCCCGCCAGGTTCGAGGAAGAGGATCGTCCTATCACGCAGATAGTCCTCGACGATCCTCCTCAGGTACCACGGTGTTCGGTGGTACCTCATGGCCTCCATTATCGCGCAGTATGGAAGGGAGTTGAACGCATTGGCGATATCGAGTGATACCGCCAACACCCTCTCCCCCCTCCCGATGGCCCGTTCGGTCGCTCTTTTGAGGGACAGGATGGCATCCACTGTCGACCTCCCACGGCGAAACCCAAACTGCGCGTCGTGCAGATCGCGACCTTCCCTGCTCAGATGTTCTGTGACTCAGCCAGCAATTATCCTCTCGAAGAACTTCCCAACCTCGTCGAGAAGGACAATGGGCCGGTAGGCCGATGGTAAGTCCGGCGGGCGCCCATCTTTCCGGAGAAGGCAGAGCCTGCCCTCCTTCCAGGCCTTCGGGAACCTACCCTGCTGGAGACAGGCGTCCAGCAACTCCCTCAGCCTGGGTCCGACGCGATCGAGGGCAAGGGCTAGGACCCTCCCGTGCACCCCGTCCGGGCCTGGGGCCTTCTTTTTGAGGCGGAGGCGCTGAGTCGCCACCTCCATCTCCTCGTTCGTGACCCGCGGGATGGTCTGCGGGTCCACCTCCCCGTCGTGCTCGGGGGCGGTAAACGGCGTCACCTCGACTGCCCGATCCGGGAACAGGGCGTTCACCACGCTGGCCAGGAGTTCCGGCTGGAACGACTCAGTGGGGGGCGCCGAGCTCCGCATCCGATTCCGGACGAATCGGTATGGGCGCCCCCACGGGTCCCTATCCAAATCGTAGAGGTCGGCCTCCTCCTCTGGCGCGCGCCTCCTCCTCCTCCTACACCTCTGGTAGAGGCGCCTCTGGTGGATGCAGGCCGTGCGGAGACCAGCTATTTCTGCCGTCCACCAATACACGGCGCGACGATGCGACCGATCCCCGGCTCGGGGCATGGCGGCGTCGCAAACCCGTGCCATCGACCTCCGGAAGATGGTGGCCCTTTGGTCGATGTCCGTGGTCCTGGGCGGTGGTAGCCAGCTCTCCACTATCGCCGCCTCCGTCGCAGCCTCCCTGTTCAGGCGCGTCAGGGCCCACCTCCTGAACCGCGCACCTCGGACACCCTGCTGGGGGGTAGGGCCAGCAATTGGGGGGGCGGATATCCTGAGCAACACGTACAAATGGTCGCTCAGGGTTTCCTGGTCCAGCACCTCCCAACTGGTCACACATGAAGCTATGGAGGGGGTCGCAAACGTTACATCCACGATGGACTCCCCCTGCCACCTCACGCATGTACTGACCGTACCCCTGTTCAGGACTACCAACCCGGCCTGGACAAGGAAATTCTCCACGACCTCTCCCCTGCTGGTGGTCACAGGGCAGCCCCAGGCCCTGGACTTGGCGTTGAGGTCGCCGGCCACAATCACCTGCCGCGGAGCCAATCTGCGCACGACACCCTGGACCCTCCCGACGTAATCCACAAAATCGCTGCGTCTGCGATTGGGCGAGAAGTAAAGCCTAACTAGGGCAATGCTGCCCCAGTCGACCGCCACGTACCCTTCGCCCCGCTCCCGCAGCGCCAGTGGAGTCGTGGAGGTGGTCGAGGTGGTGATGACCACCTTCCCGTCGGTGGATCCGACCCAGTTTGTTCGCGCAGGGATGGTGTAGGGCTCCGCTGCGATGGCCACGTCGATACCTAACGCCGCCAGCTGATGGACCATCAGGTCCTGAGCGTTGGCGGCGTGATTAAGGTTCGCCTGGAGGACGGACTTATGGTGAGCTGGCATTTGGTCCCTGTGCCTGGTCTGCTGTGTCCATGGGCGCCACATCTGGCGCTCTTGCCGCTGCAGGGGGGGCCCTTGTCCAAGGGGCCACCTTTAACTTCGGCTTGGTAATGGGAGGCCTGCAAGTCCTCCCCCCTAGATGGTGCTCGTGGGGGAGTTTGGCCTGCTTACACACTGCGCAGGAGGCCTTCTCTGCGCCGCAGTCGGCCGCTCGGTGCCCCGGTTCGCTGCACCTGAAACACAGGGCGCTGCGGTCGGTCGCCCGGTCGCACGTGTACTGTGTGTGGCCCAACCAGTAGCACCGGTAACAGCGGACTGGAAGCCTCTCCAGTGCCACCACCTGGACCTGAATCCAGCCGATGACTAGGCGACCAGCCTCCGCCAGCGTCTTGGCGTGTCCCACCGGTAGCCGGACCAACATGGACTTGACTCCCCATGGTCTGGTCCGTACTTCGCCCAGCCCAATATGTTCAGGCGCGCAGCCTGACTTTGCCGCGACGGCCTGGCTGACTTTGTCCGGGCTAATGCCGTCGCCCAGGCCCACCAACCGGAGCTCAGCTTTGCGGCACGGCCTGCCAACGTCCGCGTCCTCCGACACAACCTCCCTAAGCCTCTTCGCTAGCGCATCCGCCCTGGGGCCGCTGGTTGCGCCCGGCACTTCCAACTTGCGCCCGCCCGCCGCCGTATTTCTCATTCTTACGGCCTCGAGCCCGAAGTCTTGCAGCTGGATGGCGCCGACTGCCTTCTCCATGACGGAGGCATAGGTGGCGCCTTTCGCCACGGCTTCGGGCTTTAGCGTAATTGTTACTACGGACGAGCGCGGTGGTACAAGCTTGGACGCAGGGGAGCCCGCGATGGCCTTCTTTTTCGACGCTGCCTTGGCGGCCTGAGCAGCCGCTTTCTTGGCCTTCCTTCTGGCGCTTGGAGATATATTGGGCCTCCACTCATTCGCCGGGGTGGTCGATGCCGCAGTTAAGTTGGGGGAAGCCGGGCGCACCGGGGGGACACTCCAGTTGGGCTCTCTATGAGGCCTCGGTGGGCCGCTCCATTCAGGCCCCTGGCTCAGACCTGCCTCCGCCTGGGGAGCCTGGGAAGCACGGAGGGCTCTGGGAGGTGCGGCGGCCGCCTCGGCATAGGTAACCTCGGCCCTCTTTTCGTGCGCCAGTGGAGGTCTCAGGGGAGGCTCCGGTGGCAGACGCCTTTCCAACCCCTCAATCCTTGCATTGAGCATCGCGCCGATCTCGCGGATCAGTTCCACCCTGAACCCATCCATTTGACCCCCCAACGAAACGGCCACCTCCCTTTGTACATTCGCGGCCCTCGTCCGCGGTGTCCTGGGCTCTTGTTGGGCCACCCTTATGGTCCTGACCTGCTCTTTCAGGGATTCGACCTCGCGGTTGAGCCTCTCGTTGTCCCTTTGGAGCCTCAACGCCTCATCGGACACAGACAGCTCTTTGAGAGACTCTACGCACGCGATCATCTCTTTGATCCCCTCGTTTAGGGCCTTCCTAACTCCTGCCTTTATTTCGGTGCTGAGACTCACATTGTGGGACACAACCCCTATGCTCTTGCAGGCTCTTGCCAGAATGTCTTGCCTGGACTTCATGGCCATTTCCATCCTGTGCTGCTCCGTCAGCCTGTCATTCAGGAGCTTGTCCGGGATATCCCCCTCGACATGGGGCTCCGCGTTCTTCAACAAGGCAGCCCTGCCGCTCTTCCCTATATACGCCCCCTTGATCCTGACTTGGGGGGGAGGCCTGACTTGTTGGCTGGGGGGTTCCCCATCCCCATCGTCACTACCCTCGTCCTTGGACGTCGAGGAGGAGGACTCCGCCATGTGCCTCCTGGCCTCAGCCATCCCTACCGACGTGGCCAGAACCTCCATTGACCGACTCCATTGCCTAGTCATGGACCTCTTCGCCCCTCCTCTCGTCTTGATTTTCCGCAGCCCGTGCTGCTCCCGGAGCATCTCCTCCTCCGCCATTTCCGTGGTGCCGTATGGCCTTTTCTTCCCCGCCTCCATGGCACCCAGGAAGCCCTCTCGCCGACTCGCCTCCACTATCGAAGCGACAGTTTTAGCACTGTCTTCCTCCGACGACCCCTCTACCTCGTCCGGCTGGGATCTAAGCGGTACCGGCGATGGCGCCCCGCTGGTTCCTCCCCGGACCTCTCCTTTCCCCTTCTCACCTCTACTACTACCCCCATGGCAGTCTTCGGTAGCTGATTTGACACCACCCAGCCCGATAACTGGTTGGCGGCGGGCGTCAGCCGCAGCACATGACGATTTTCCAGGTGCATTACCGGATCCTGAGGCCTGGTCACCTACCTCAGGGCGGTCATCGGTAACTAATTTCTCACGCAGAGGCCCGGATACCTCTACGCGCCGGGTGCTAGCCGGATCGCATCGCAACGTCACTTTATTAATGGAACCTTTCATAATGTTTTTAGAAATAAAAGGTTTCCATCCCCTTGGTCGCTGGGGGGTGGGCTGTTGGAGCCGCCCACCAACCCGTCCGAAAACGGGCGCCCGTCGCCGCGCCCCGCAACGACGGCACCTTTGCTCGAAACAGCTCCCAGAGGGGGCGCTGAACTACCCCAACCCACCCCGTGTAACGACGCCCAGAAGGGGCGCCGTCAAAGACCCCCTGCCACGTTACACGCCTAATCCTAACCCTACTACCCTAGCCCTAACCTTTACACCCTATCTACCTAAATAACGTGGCATCACCTCTTGCGCCCAAAGGCGCTAAAACGACGTCCAGAAGGGACGCCGAACTACCCTATTCCCCCCAGCGTGCGACACCCAGAAGGGGTGCCGGCAAAACCTCCCGCAGGCCCTGAAGGGGCCTGCCTATGGTGCGGTCCAGAAGGGACACGCCTATGGAGGCTGCGGACCCAGAAGGGGCTCCGCCTGTGCGCTGGGTTGTTGGCTATAGAGTTCCAATGCATCTTACGAAGCATTAGAACCCTATAGGAACCAGGGAGCGCCAGGACCGACTCCATTGTTCGCCCCCAACGAATCAGAAACGACAAATGAGAGTCAGCCACACGAGGAGGCCACCCAACACACACCCCCGGTTGGTAGACCTGGACACCGCGAATGGACATCTTCGGAGGCCTGTATTCCGGATCGCCAGGTTCCCATTGGATGAGCCCACCCTGGGCCCCGGAGGATGTTCCCGCCAAAGCCGGGACGCCCATTCAAATCATACCGCCAGCTGTAAGGTGGTTGACTCAGCGGTTGTTGACTACCGCGTCCGCCTATCTGCCGCGGCGCCACCGCTGCGCGACCCACGGCCGCTCGCTTCGTGAGCAGACCGCGCCACTCGGCTAGCCAGCTACCGCGCACGCAACAGCCTGACCGAAAGGGTCTATAGTGACTCCTGAACCTTAAGTGAAGAGGACGCCTGAATGCCTATTGTGTAGTGTAGTGACTGTGCGCCAGGAAACCAACCTATCTCACCGCCCGTGGTCAGCTCGTCTCCCGGTTCCAGCGACCTCGTCAAGCCTGCTCCCGGTAAGTTCCTTTTTACCTCCCGCCTAACCTTTTTTACTCTGCTGTATTTGGCGGTGTCTTCTGACCCGCGAATACACTAACTAATATTGTAAATGCGAAAGCGTGTTTGTTTGTTTGTCCGTCTCTCACTTGCGCATCGACCTGATTTTGCATAGATAGCTGAAGAACAATAGTAACATAAGCCACTTTTAATCACTCCTTCCGAAATATTTCTATTAGGATTTAAAAATACACTATTCACTAGTGTGAATTAATTCTGTCACTTCTTATCTAAACTCTTCTTAACATCTTTATGCCGATGACTTACAAATTTACTCTCAGGCCTCGGCTGAGAACCTCTCAGAAGCGATTGAGCAGATCAATGGTGACTTGGCTACGATCTACGACTGGAGCAAGTCAAAAACGTCCCTCTAGTTTGCCTAACGGTGAACCCTATTAACTCGCAAGTCATCATCGTAGGCAGGTCTATACAGCGTTCACGAGTAAATCCGGGTAACTTGCCGTCTGTTTTGGATGTTGATTTCCTACTTTGTGATAGGCGTTTCTCGTTTTCTTCGCTTGTCGCATTTAATTGGTGTATGTATTGTAGGTTTACCAATATTCGCTTTCGATCAATAGATCGGAACGATTCACTAAAAAGCGAGAAATAAACAAAAATTTTAACAAAAAAAAAACCGACTCCAAAAAAGTTTACTGAAATAAATGCACTAAAACGTAAAAAATAATTCGTAGTTTAGTTTGTTCAATTTACTTGCAATATTAACCTTTATTTTACTCAATCTTAAAATCTTAAAAAATATTTTTGGAGTCGGTGCCAGCTTCATACGACAATGTAGCAATACTATATTCTATAATGAATACGACAACTGTTAGAGGCTAATTAAACATATTTACAAATAAAAACGAGCAAGGCCGACCCAGACGGAGGTGGAGAGATGAGCTTGATGCTTACGCGAAGGATTGGCTAACACACGTAAAAGACCGCGAATACTGGAAGGGGGGGGGGGGGGGGGGGGGGGGAGGAGGCCTTTCAAAAATATTTAATAATAGTTAATTTAACAAACTAAACTACGCAATTATTTTTTACGTTTTAGTGCATTTATATCAGTAAACTTTTTTGGAGTCGGTTTTTTTTTGTTAAATTTTTTGACGTGACAACGTCTTATAAATTGGTTTGCCGGGTGACACTTCAAGAAACTGCGTTACGCTCCGCTCACGTTATGCGCTCACAATGAGAGCGAGTGAGAGGCACGCGTCCCTTCCACTCGGGCATGGTTAGCCCGCCTAAGAGCGAGAGAGACAGACATAAAAAGTGAAAGGCACGCGTCCCTTCCATATTATTTCATCCTTCTTCCTACTATACGAATGAATATTCACATTAAAATTATTTTACCACTCAAAGTCGTTGTCACGTAAAACTTTCGCCCGTATACCGACTTTACAGGCAACCAATTTTTTTAACGATTGTTTTTGTTTGACGAATTTCAAAATCAGCTGCTTGCACTTGACCGCAGAGTTTAAAGGAATTTAACAAAATGATTTTAAATCATAGTGCCAAAACATTTAAACTCTTGAGGTGGGAGGTCGAATATTATTGCTAAGGAAAAGCTACAGTATTTACGTTTCTATCAACGGAAACTATATAATAAAACACTATTTTCAAAAAGGTTATTGGGCTTTCTAAAACACTTTTTTACGACATTGGATGGAGTGAAAACGTGTTTTAGAATACCCAATAATACACTACTAGGATCGTATCACAGCCGCCTTTCTGAGCATCACACTACAGATGCTTGTAGGGCGCAAACTTGCATCCAGCGACAATGCGGGCATTTTGCGCCATTTTTGTAAAATGTTTATTGTGAAGTGCAGTGGACTACACGTGCTTCGCTTTACCTCTCAAGCCCCAAGCGGCAAGAAGTGAATCTTTGTGTGCTGTTTTTATCGTGTTTATTTAATGTAAGTACTGTTGTTTATTATAAATTATTATTCTGACTAATAATCCTATGTAGGTAATAAGTTGTAAGCAATACATCTAAATACGAGTAAAAGATGAAGATAGCAATGAAGAGGAGAGCGGTGACTCCGACTCCGATATTGATGAGGTTGTAACCCATTTTAATTTGCCGTATAATTTGTTATGATTGAGGATTGAGTTAGTGTATGTAGGTTTGTGGTACCGGTTACTTATTTATTCTTGTTTGATATTACTACATTTACTACTAACTACGTATTGTGTGGATAGTCAAGCACTTGTGTCAGAGTTTCTAATCATGGTGAAGGAGGGTGTCAGTGCTTTACATAGACATATTTTTTATGTTTAAGGATGAAGCGAGTAATCGCGCGGTCCATCAGCCAGTCTCGCGTTTATCGACGGAACGCTGGGAGAGCCCGCCGCCATTGATAATGCGTTCATTATGGTTCTCTGTGAATATCTTATGGGTTGCAGTTAGGGTTGCCAGGTCCTAAAATAAAACCACCGGACTCAGCGCTGTATTAGGCCGGACATTTTGCCCTAAAAGCTGGACATGGTGTTTGTGGAAAGCCCAAGACACTATTTTAAATCCGGACTTCCGCTTTTCAGGCCGGACAACAGTTTTACAATATAAAACTCAGATGAGGAGTAAGGTTTTTAATAATTATTATTTATGAATTAAACATTCACAATCAGTCTTCGCATTTGCACTTACTAGAAACTTAGAAAAGAAAAAAAACAACAATCATATAATTTATAAAATAAAACAAATGGAACTTACTTAAATTTAAAAATCAACCTGCTATTTGATGGCCTAGCAAATCATCTTGATTAAAATTTAAATTAATAATCAACAAAAACAAAATCAATTTCTTGAAAATCTTAAAATCAACACGTCTATAATTAATTTAAAGTAATCAAAAGTTATAGGTATTTAGCATTTGCATCGAGAACATCGTTCTCCTTAGAGATCATTTCATAAAATTCCTTGCATGTATAAAAACACCATCTTTGCAATTGTTTGTCTGTAGTTCATTGCGTTCCTATGTTCACTGGTCGTTTATTAAGGGCTCTATTACATCTCGACTGTGATCGACGGCAACACTAGCCCACGGGTAAACAATACGCTCCATAAAAAATTTGCTTACAAATAAGAAACGCGTTATAAACAACATTGTAAGTGATCGCAAAGTGAAGTGCTACGCTAGACCTCGTTGCTGAATTGTTATTTGGGACAAACACTGGTTACAAACAGAAATAACAACAAAGATAAGTGACATTTTTCTACCCTCATTAAACGTTATCGTGTTGCTGTCACTGACTAACATCAAAGTACCCCTTTGCAACCTACAATTTATACTGTCAAAATCAACTGACAGCCAACAAATTGAATTTGACGTCTCTTCTGTGTTGCCACCCATAAATAACATTACTATTTAAGGGAAAAAACCTGTAAACCGAACTGCACTTCTACTCAGCGCAAGAAAAAAAAAAAACTTATACAATGAACTTGCAGCGAACGCCGCCACCTGCTACATTGACGAGCGAGAGCGGACGCGGCAGCGGGTCAACACCAAACTTAAGCACTTGCGTTGATGACTCGTTTATAAACACTAACACCAGAAAGCGAAAGGAGCGTGGCGAAGTGGAAGAATATAAAAATGATTTTGAGAATTTTCGTACAGACATAATGACGTTCTTAAAAGATTTTGCAAAAAACCAAAATGAAAATTTATGTTTTATAAAAGAAGAAATGGCTGAAATAAAAGATGAAATCAGAACAATAAAGTCAGTAACAGCAAATTTTACACAACAACTAAAATTGATCAATAATGATATAGAAATTATAAAAAATAATAACACAGAAACTCAAGAAAAAATTAACTTTATAGAAACCGAAATATCATACTTAAAAAAGAGGCAGGTTTCCGAAAATTTTAATCTGGGGGTCAAAGTTGCTCGCGTCCGTAGGTTTACCCTTGAGACCCTACACGTGATCCCTGGGTGGTGCTAAATGAGTGACACCAACTGAGTGGTAGAGCCACGCTGCGTTGCAGCACACACTGGGCCGGCTCGCCCGGCGTAATACCACCCTCTCACTAATATTCGGCGTGAAATAATGGCACTTGGTGCTGTTGTGTTTCGTCCGACCAGTGAGGGTTCCGGAGGCCCTTTCCCCCCCCCCCCCCCCCTGGCAACGCGTCTGCGATTCCTCTGGTTTTGCGGGTGTCCATGGGCGGCGGTGATTACTCTCCATCAGGTGACCCGCCTGCTCGTTTGCCTCCCTCTTTTATAAAAAAAAAAAATAAAAAAAAATCACCCTTTCTTTGCCACGAAGACCTCATCCTCGAAATAAAGGAACGATCCGAACGCGAGAACAACGTCGTGATTGTGGGTTGTACCCGAAATAAATAATAAAAACTATATCGCTAGACGTACCCACGACATGGAAGAGTCGATTAAGATAACAATGTCTTTAGTTGAAAACTGTCCAAAGCCAATAAAATCTATGCGCCTGGGTAAATATTTTACTGGCCAAAATAGACCGTTGAAAATATTTTTTAATAATAGCAACTCACCAAAACTCTTGCTACGTAATAAAATAGAACTCCCAGAGACATTAAAAATATTTTCAGACCAAACACCAGCACAAAATAAATATCTTCAATCTATGAAACAAGAATTGAATATGCGCTTAGAAAATGGTGAAAAAGACTTGGTGAACAAATATATCAAAGGAATACCTCGGATTGTAGGAAACAAAGTCAACCAAAAAAACTGATATCTGCTCCACTACTAAATAAATTATGTCCAGAAAGACTGAACTACCACATAGTTCATAAATACGAAGACATTCCACTCTTACCATCATCCTTTCGATTCTTTTACTCAAATCTACGTAGTGTCCGTAATAATAGAAAATTTGACGAAATAAAATGTATATTAAGAGCTATACCAAAAAGAACCCATGTTCTAATATTTACGGCAACATGGCTTGTTTCTGAGGAGGATGCCAAATTATACCAACTTCCTGAGTATTCACACATATACAACTACAGAAAATCAGGCAGAGGTGGTGGTGTCTCAATTTATGTTCACAATAGCATTATGTTTGAAGTGACTGACGATATCGTAGAAACCGGGAATCACTTTTTATGGTTACATTTAAAAAAACTATCTATGAATATTGGAGTAGTATATAAGCCTGATGGATGCGCGGATATGGATAATTTTTTGGATGTTTATTCATCCCACTTGGAACTACGAAAGAGGACCGTGGTCTTTGGTGACTTCAACATCGATTTGCTCAGCAAAAACAACTATGTTACCCAATATAAAAATGAGATGAAATTAACTGGATACGACATACTGAATAAAATTGACCCAATTTACTGTACACGTGAAACCAGCACAACAAAAACAATAATAGACCATGTCAGCACAAATATAAGTAATCACTCCTTCAGTCTTTCTATTATTGAATCCTCCCTTTCAGATCACAAACAGTTATACATTGAAATAGGCAAATTGGCACCCGAAATAAATAAAAAAAGTCACTATACTGCTCTCGATTATGAAAAGCTTTACAAAATTGCATCGGAAACAATGTGCAATGATGAGTTTGACAATGATTACTCCAATTTGGAAAATAATATAAAAGAAAATATAGAAAGTTCAAGAATAAATAAAATTAAAATACTCAATCCACCACAGAAAGACTGGATAAATAAAAGTATTGTAGATGCGATAAATGTTAGAAACAGCTTGTGGCACGAAACTAAAATGAATCCAGATAATGACGACTTGAAGAAATCTTTTAAAGAAGAGCAACACAAAGTTCAGAAGTTTATTAAGACTCATAAGGAAGATTACTACCATAAACTATTTTATAACACATACAATCAACCTAAAAAAATGTGGGAAGTAATCAATACCTTAGCCGTAAATAAAACCAAAAACAGCCATGCTCCCCCAAACTTAAAATCTGATTCCGGGCTAATCACCGACGGTACTGCAATTTGTGATCTGTTTAACTCATTCTTCTCGTTAATTGGTACTGAACTAGCCAGTAAAATTCCCCATAAATACCACATTGATACCAGTAAAATTCTTATGTACGGGCATAATTACTCACATGAAGTTGTTTTGGGTGATCTTCAGCCTACTAGTGCAGACGAATTAAATAAAATTATAGACGACCTTGATTCTAATACTAGTACTGGTATTGATGGCATCTCCACCAAAGCAATCAAATGTCTTAAAGACCTCATTGTAAATAAATTAGTTAATTCAATAAATCACTGCTTAAAACTCGGTGTCTTCCCTGACGCACTGAAATTTGCCAAAGTTAGTCCTATATATAAATCTGGACCCAAAGAAGACCCCAGTAACTACAGGCCGATTTCAGTCTTACCCGTGATGTCGAAAATATTTGAGAGAATCATATATAATCGACTTAGTGATTACTTACTAGAGAAGAATATTTTGATCGAGCAACAATACGGCTTTCTTCCTAAATCCAGTACTACTACAGCTGCTATAGATTTAATTACCAAAATTAAAACAAATATTGACAAAAAAAACATTGCACTTGGTATATTCATTGATTTGAAAAAAGCTTTTGACACTGTAAGTCACCAAAAACTACTCTTAAAGCTAAACGATATAGGCATCACGAATACTGCTCTGGATAATTATGTTCAGGTCTTATCTGGACAATAGACGTCAAGTTGTTAAGATTGCAGAGTTTACAAGTTCTCCGTATCGAAGGTGCGCGAGAGGGCGCTGCCACGATTCATATCGGCTCCGTAATCTTTTAATATTTAAATATAAAAAAATAATCGTAATTCTAAAGCAGTGAGAAAAAAGTGTTAACAAGGTCGTGAAGAATTGGTGTTAATGTTATCTCTCACTAATTATTAAAAACAAAGTGACAATCGCAAAAAAGTCAGCAGTGAATTTAAGTCTAAATCAACAACTACTTGACAGTGAATAAACACAGCTAAATACAAAAGTGTTTCTAAAAAACTTTTAGTGATTCTCAAAATATTGAGTTAATAATAACTATACCACTATTCAATATTAAAACTAGTGAATTTATGACAGTGAGTGACAAAATTCTATTCACATGAGTCATAATAACGACTTTCTAACATTCAAATTATTTTTTGTTATATACGATTCATATTTTCGTCACTTAATTGAGGCAGATTGTGGCGCAGACACATTACAGAGCGACTTGGGACACAACGATCCGGTGTTCGAACCCCAGCAGCTCAAAGTCTTTTTGTGACATAAAATTGTATTTTCAAATCAATCCTTGCACACAAAGATATTTAATAAAATTAAGTGGTTTGGATTGCACAGAAAAAAAAAAAACTTTTTTCCAACAAGCAAGAACAAAGCGACATCTACAATTAGCATTACAAATAATACTGAAAACAGCAGTAAAGTAACAGCGATGGCATCAGTAAAACCACTTAGTACCACTGTCTATCGCAAGATGGCGATAAATGTTAAATGCGCTAAATGTAATAGAGAAGTCGACGCAAAAAAAACCATATCATGCTCTATATGTAAGAACCACTATGAGTTTGATTGTATCGGATATTCTGAAAAATTACACCGTCCTAAAGACTTTGAAACTAGAAAAAAATGGTCATGTACACTCTGTAGCGAACGTAAATCAGCAGATCAACACTTAAGGAACTTTTATGAGAGTAATGTAACGATAAGAAAAAAGCTACCATCATGCAATTCTAGGGGGAAAGTTACACCTAACACTACCCAACAGCGCACACCTCTCGCTGATCGAACGAGTGTTGACTCTTCAGACTTGCACGACTCACATGTGCTTACCTTAACTCACTCATCCGATGGGCTCCAGGACACACCAGAACATAAGTTATCAAGAAGCGTAGACTATACAATCTCGGATCCCATTCAAATACAAGAGTTAGAAGAAACAATTGAACAACTGCAATTAGAGCTTGCGAGTTCGCAGAATGAGCTGGAAAATACCATCCTGGAAAACAATGATCTTCGCAGACAGGTCACCAAACTAACCAGAGACAATAATATGCTTAAAGCCTTGTGTCAATCGCCTGTAAGGGATGCACTGCCTCGTAACTGTCTACAGATAAAGAATTGTACCTCACAATACCGAAACAGTTTTTTCACCCCTCCTCGATTAACTAAAGAAACACAAGAGACGGATGCGGTAACGCTAACTACCCTGAACACTACCCTTCAACGGAAGCTATCTGTCATCGAGCAACAACTAAAACAAGCCAATGACATCGTAGCAGATTTAGAAAAGCAGATTCATGATTATCAACAAAAACTACAGATATATCAAACACAAGGCAATGTCTTACCAGATTCGCAATACGACCCATTAATAAATGCTCTACACACTAAAGAGGAAAGCAACAATGACAGCGGCAAAATACTGATATTCGGAACGCAACAATGTGTTGGTCTCTCGTCTGCACTAACACTATCAAGGGACAATACCAAATATGAGAAATATAATATAACATCACACACATACCCATACGCGTTTACTACTGACATCATCAAGAAATGCAAGAATATACGGTCAAATGACAAACTTATATTATGTGTCGGTGAAAACGATTATGACATTAAAATACTGTCGTTGCAACTGAGTAAATTTTTCAGGCGTTACAGTAATAACACTATAATTGTCCTTAGTCAACTAAAAAATATGTATATAAATGTTAGCGAACTTAATGAAAATATAAAAAAACATTTGTAAAAAATTTAAAAACTGTAAATTTTTGGAATGTAAGAATGGTAAATCAAATAAATTGTTTAATATGTGTAAATCTATAAACTATGTAATTGACTGTATCGACTATGAAAATAAATATTTGAATGTAAAGGAATTAAAAAAATTGGTGGTGCGTAATAAATCAATCGTTATGAATGCCATAAGTTCGAAAACATTGCACTCAAAATACTCGAAAGGTACCATTCCATATTACTTTGCCAGGCTCCAGTCAGGGCGCGACGCCACTGTGAAATCTAATGCCAAAACTGCTACTCCGCAGAAATGTAACACATCTCTCGAGATACATTCCGCCCAAAGACACTCTCAGCTTTTTCTTGAACAGGTCAGAGTTGCGGTTCCAAGTTATGCACCAAAATATTGCTAGCATATTATCAAAACGTGAAACATTAGAACTGACTTTATTAGAACTACGAAAAACAAATATTGATCCAGACGTGTTATGCTTCTCAGAAACTTTTTTGCGAAGTGGTAGTGAAAGTTACTTAAGGATTAAAAATTATGTACTGGCGGCTGCGTTTTGTAGAGAACAGTGTAGAGGTGGGACCTGTATTTTAATAAAACCAGGCATACATTTTAAAGTATTGACAAACATCACCAGTTACGCATCTAAGAATATTTTTGAAGCGTGTGGGATTGAAATTCCACAATACAAGTTGCTTATTATTTGTCTGTACCGCACACCTAAGTCTGATCCAAATATTCTCCTAAAGAAACTAGAGCACTATTTGTATGAAATATCTATGCAATCCAAGTCGAATTTTCACTTAATTATCACAGGTGATCTTAACATTAACACGCTTAAACCGGGAAGAGTCACAGATTACTTACAAGATATATGTTATAATCATAATCTGGAAATGCATATTAAAGCCCCTACCCGCAGAGATTCTTGCATTGACCATATTCTGAGCAATATACGTGGTGCATATGCAAATGTTTTACCTCTGTACTTGTCCGACCATGACACTGCACAATTAATAACTTTCCCAGTTAAAAAAAAAGTTTTAGAGCCGAAATCATACTTTACTTATAAAAAGGATTATTGTATTGATAATATAAGGAAATTTAAAGAATGTCTTTCCAAACTGTCTTGGTCCAACGTTTACATGGAGACCGATTTAAACAAAGCTTTTAGTAACTTCCACGAGCTTTTAAGCTTGTTTTATAGTTTTTGCTTTCCAAAAGCAAGAATTAAGGTGTCAAACGCAGTCAAAAATAACCAGCACTGGATAAGTAAAGGACTTAGAAACAGTTGTAAAGCAAAAAGAGGTTTAAGATGTCTTTATTACAAAAAAAAATCAAATATTTTTAAAAATAACTATAAAACATACTCTAATGTATTAAAAAAATGTATTGAAAGGGCAAAAACTAACGCTAACATGAAATTTATTAACAAAAGTAAAAACAAATGCAAAGCAACATGGTCGGTGATTGACAGGGCAATAGGTAATGGAAAGCTGAACACAAGTGTTACGGAACTAAAGGTTAACAATGAATATATCACGCATCCGCCGGATATGGCTGATGCTTTTAATAATTACTTCACTGAATTAACAAACAACCACCCTCCGCATAGTTCACGGGCTAAACCAAGCGATAATACTACTTTGAGTATGTCTAATTCCATCTTCGTAAAACCTATGATAGAGAATGAAGTCCGACGTGCTGTTATGTCTTTAAATAACACAAAGTCTGAGGGCTACGATGGACTTGGTACTAAGGTAATTAAGGCCAGTATCAATGAATTGACTACAGTACTCACATATCTCATTGATCTGTCTTTTGCTTCCGGAACCTTTCCTGAACTACTAAAATTATCAATTGTAAAGCCGCTGCACAAGAAAGGTGTGAAAAATGAAATTGATAATTATCGACCTATTACTCTCATACCGATTCTCTCTAAGGTGTTTGAAAAGTGTATGCACGAGAGAATGATAGAATTTTGCAGCAAATACAATATCATAGCGAGCGCACAGTTTGGTTTTCAAAAACGGAAATCCACCACGCTTGCTCTTTTCTCTCTACTAAGTACCATTTTCAACAGTCTTAATGATAACAACTACACCACAGGATTATTCCTAGATTTGTCTAAAGCATTCGACTTCGTTTCTCATGAACTTTTAATAATAAAATTAGATAATATCGGCATACGGGGTCTTGCTCAGAATTGGATACGATCTTATCTAATTGGGCGTCAACAATATGTCCTTTTTGACAAAATAGAGAAAAATGAGCTGGTTACCTACACCTCCAGCTATAGAGAAATCAAATGCGGCGTTCCTCAAGGCAGCGTACTGGGACCAATTTTATTTGTCTTATATCTTAATGATATTTCTAAGATAACGCAACATAAACGCATTCTATTCGCCGATGATATTTCAATTATTGTGACATCTGATAAATCCAACAAATCAATTAAAAATCACGAGACAGACATTAATAATACAATTGACATCATAATACAATGGCTAGAATTTAATAATCTTAAAATTAATCTTAATAAATCAAAATATATACAATTTAATAAATCAAAACATTCTCAATACAATTTTAATTTGGACATTGCAAAAATACAAGAAACTAGCCATATTAAGTTTTTAGGTGTCATAGTTGACCAACATCTGAATTGGAAAGAACACGTTGATGGCCTGTGTAGTAGGATTAACAAATTTGTATATGCTCTAAGGGAAGTGAAACGCATTATAAATAAACAGGCAGCAATCACGTGCTACCATGCTTATATAGCCTCGATACTTCGTTACGGGATTTTGGCATGGGGAAATAGTACTGACATTAACAGGGTGTTTATTTCCCAAAAAAAATGTATAAGGGCTATATCTGGAATCTCCCCTGACGAGTCTTGCGAACCCATATTCAGAGAACTTGGTTTATTGCCACTGCCATCGCTATACATTTATGAAATATGTTTATTCGTCAAAAAACATAAAGTTCTTTTTAAAACAGCAGGCGAATCTAATTCTAGATTAAAACGAAATCCACACAGACTCGTGCATAAAGCCATGCCGAAGTCTGCAAAGTTTGTTAATAGCTGTGTAGCATTGTGTGTTCTTATATTTAATAAACTACCTGATGACATTAAGAAATCGAATGACAATTTATTTAATAAGAAATTGCTGATATTTTTAAAAAGTAATAATTTTTATAACATTAATAATTTTTTGAATAATGTATAATTTAACATTTTGTACTTGTTTGTATTTTGATATTTTATGTTATTTATAAATCCTAGATTAACTCAGCCATTAATTTGCATGCTAAACCTGTATTAGCTTAACATGTTGATCTGTAATAGTTTGTAACATCTTCTATACCATGTTAAATGCAAATAAATTATTATGAATTATGAATTATGAATCCTAAGGGTGTATCATGCGGTATACCTCAAGGTTCAATAATCGGGCCATTGCTATTTTTAAGTTACGTCAACAACATAAGTAAAATTGGACTAACCGGATACCTAACGTTATACGCCGATGAGACATGCTGGTTTTACTTTGACCACTCGGTTCACGCCGCAATCGCCGATGCTCAAAAAGACCTAGATGTCTTGAACCAGTGGTTGCTGTCTAATTTGTTGACAATCAACACCACAAAAACATCGTACATGATATTAACCGCAACAAATAAAAAAAATCCTGTCTTTGAACCACTCAAAATAAATAATATTAATATTAAAATATCTCAACAAGAAAAATACTTGGGGTTGCTGATTGATGAAAAACTTACTTGGAGGCCACACATTGAACACGTCAAATCTAAATAAACAACTTATTGAACCTATCTCAATTACACAAATATGCAACATGTATTTTGATTAAAAAAATAATTACAAAAAGAAGGAAATCAAATATACAATTAGATATTAAAAGTAATACGCACAATCTCCGACACAAAAACAAACTTAAATTAATTACACCTAGGACTAACTATGGGTAAAAGACAATCCTGTTTAAAAATAAACTTATACTGCATATTGCAAAGAGTACCACATAGAGATAAATTGTACTATCATTTATTTTTTAAGTAATATTTATATCTCATTATAAGTGAAATGTAATTTCGTATGAGATTAAAGATCTTTAAACCTAAACCTAAACCTGTGATTTTTGCGTAAAATGCCCATTTTCGCATGTTGTAGAAATGTGGTTTAGAATAAGATTTTTTTCTATATAAAATCAATGATATCTAAAAATTTCGAGGCCACAACGAACTATACGACTAGGTATATAAGAGTAACATTATAATTTTATTTTAAATTTGTGTAGAACAGTAGTTATTAGTTATTATATAGGAGCTCAAAAAAGTGCCTTCGCGCATTTTATGAAAATCTTTCTCTGCAATTTTGTGTTTAATTAAAAAGTTAAGCAAAATTTACAAAAAGGAGGCCGCTACGCTCTATGCCAATAGCTCTTCTACACTATTCAATAAGTCAAAATTGTTAATGTATTTTTGTTTCTCAGATCAAGAACGCCAAAATTGGCCATTTTACGCAAAAATCACAGTCGAGATCTAATAGGAGGCCTATTAGAATTGAAGAGAAAACTCTTTCGACGTTGGCGTTGTGGCCTGGAATCGCAAAAAAATAATATTATGCCTATTCTTAAATAAGAAGAATTTCATTCCGAATTACTTATAATTCGGAATGAAATTCTTCATTATCAGATGATTTGAAATAAGCAGTCCACTTTTGATGCTTCTTAAAATCACGATGGGACAAAAAGCCTAACAAAAGCCGGACAGGCCGGACACGTAAATATTTGGCCGGACACGACCGTAAAAAGCCAAACATGTCCGGCTAAAGCCGGACACCTGGCAACCCTAGTTGCCGTACATGTTTTTATTTTGTGTATAAGATCGATTGCGGTAGTTCACCAGTGGCTCCACCCTACTCTCCTTTCACGTCCCCAGAGCGCCGCGAGTAGTTGCCGCAAATGGTAATGCATTCATTATTGTGTAAAGTATACGGTTTAGGTTTTAATGCTTTTTAATTCTTTTTTTTTGTATGTTTTAGAATGAACAAGCGCCTTCAGACCTCGACAGGTCCCGGTCGCCAATACATTTTGATGACGATTCGTCGGAAAAGTAAGTTTCATATCTGCTGATATTGTTTATGAATAAATAGGTATAAATATGTAATTTTCCTTATCTTTACGATATGATCGTATTGAATAAATGTAACCGTCGTCGTCATTGCCTTGCATTGCCATCGCCCAGGCACAGGCCTTCCTTAAACTTTTAATAATACTATTTGTAGTAAAACGCTGCTGACCAGGATAAATATTCTTTATTCTTCTTTAACAACCAATATTTTACATTTAGTCATTTTTAACTTTTTAAATCACCGTCAAATATTAAAAACCATTTACATTGCTGCACAACCATTTTCAACAGGATTACATACTATTTCTATTACTTACAGTATATTTTTTTTGTGTTTCATTGTTTTTACATGAACACACTATAGGTACCTTATAAGAGCGCATAGCGCTTTCAACCTAATGCAGCAAAATAAACTAAGAACACTCATAAGTATTTTCGGAGGTATTTTCATAATTCTGACAAAATGTTTAAACAGTATTGAATCACGTGCGCACAGTGACTGCAACGCAGCCCCACTCACGGTAGCTAGAATCTAGATAGTGCTTTCAACGATATAACTCTAGTCTAAAATGAAAGTTAAATCACAAGCCTCACATCAATTTGGTTGAAGTACAACCAAAAGACAAATTGTGACATATTTTAACTTGTGATTCACGCTTAACCTGTTGTACTAAAAAGAAGTATGAACATCTAGTAAAACCTGTGAGTAAAACGAAACGGTAAACTGAATGATGATTGTACGAACGAATGGAAAATTAGCATTTCACGTTTATTAACTGTGGATTATCTTATTAAACCCTGGACTATCATGTGTTATAGATTGTCTTGGCCTTGCACTAAGAACACATTTAAACCCGGCATGACTCTAATACCGCGACAAACCCAGACCCTTTATTATTTATTCATCTAAATATGTTTGTAATGACAACGTTTAAGTTTTATTTGTCTTATCTTGTGAGGTCTGCAGAAATCTCCCTCTCGCAGCAGCACGTCGACCCATTGGGATCTTTAATGCAACCCCGTCCTATCACTATTTTTAAGCAATCAAGTATTATATACAAAATTGACTTTAATCCTATTTTCACTTCCAGGCCACACATCACAATAGTTGGATTGATGACCAAATCTATCACATGTGAGACACAGTATTATGGGAGGCCCGCGCCCTTCACCATTATGTATAGCAAAACTAATCAAAATTAATTGCCGCTGTCTAGTTAGGTCTTCTACCGTCATTGTTAATATCATAAAGCCCTTGTTACTATCACATGTTTATCTATCCCCTTAAATGTCATGAAGACTCCCAGAGGCCGCCAACAACTGAGCCTCCGCCGCGTCCGGTATTACAACAGCTGAGCCACAGTATAATATAATAGTATTCAGCATTACGTCCCCTCACCAATCGAAGTCGCTCCCGCGCATCCTCGCAAGCTACGGCACGACATTATCAACTGTTTTGTTGAATGCATAGAATATGATTTGAATGTTTATATTAATCTATAACAATCTATAGACGCGAAATATATCTCCACTTATTATAACTATTACCACAGCCTTAGCTTCTAATACTGTGCTATTACTGTTCGGGGTCGAACTAAGAACTGAGATACTGATAGAAATGATAAACTGATAACTGATATGAAACAACTGTATATTTAAATAAAACTATAAAATAACTATGAATGGATGAAAATGCTATGAGTACGCGTGACTTGATTGCTTGCTGATTGCGAACTAGAAATAATATGTAAAATTGCTGCTAAATTAATGTAGGTCAATTAACTAAATGCTGATGAGACAATGTACGCGCTTGCTCGTACATCTTCCCGGGCGAGAAAATAAGGATTAGTAGATAATGCATGGTTGATATGCTTACAAGGATGATAGAACATTTTATTATAGCTAGTATGAGTTAAAGTGTTAGTTTCCCTGATGAATTAACAAGATGATTTGTAACAAAAAGGTTTTATACTATTTTAATATAATTAAGAGTTTTTAATTTCGTCCGGAACTGTAAACACTGGTCTAGGTACGATAGGGGATGACCCGACGTCCTTCACTAACACTCGCGCACTTTGCACAGTAGACGACGTGCTTTTATTTTTGAACGACACTCGCGCACTATTTTTCGTACACTCATTCACTACACTATAATTATCAACGTACGGAGCACTGGTGCCAGGAGCTGCCACCGCGAGCGCGGCGCCAGGGGCGGGAACCGCTGCTGCTGCTGCCGCTGCTTCGGGGCGCGATCTGCATCGCGTCCACATCCACACCGCAACGCCGAGTCCCACTAGTGCGAATAGTACATATATCGCTGCGTAATGATGTATGTCGTGGTATGAGACTACTTCTGATAGCGGTTGACTTTGTTTCATTAGGTCTATGTCATCCTTAATTTTTTGAAGTTGGTTTAACCGGTCCTTTTGCTCTGATAACTGATCTTCATCATTGGTTTGCATTGAGGTATTTTGTGGTAACGATATGTTAAAAATGTGGTTTAGTTGAGAGATTTCTGGTACATTAAATTGAGACTTTATTCTTAGCTGGCTATGTTCCTGCCTTTGCGAATAGATAAAGAAGTCAGCTGATTTTATGACACAGGCTTGCTTTACGTTAAAAAATCCAGAGTGATTCAGTTGTAGCGGAGTAACTTGATCCTCGCATACAAGTTTCAGGTTGCAATGTTGACAACAAAAGTAAATTTAGGTATTTGGTTTACTTAATTCAATCCATTTATTGTTACAAGGTCTCGTGACCGTTTTGCATATTCGTGTGTTTGTGTATGCCTCACAAAAACTATATTCGTCTTTGATGAGATAAATAGGCCTTTTTATATAACACAATGTAGTAGATGGATTTTTAGGGATGCACGATCTTAAATCATTTTCGTTGATTTCAATGACAGAGTCCTGTTTCAGGTTGACCGCGACGTAACTGGATCTAGGTATAATTGTGGTTTCTGTATAATTCTCAGTGAGTTTAGGTATAGGAATAAGCTTCAAAATTTCGTAAGTTTCTTCAGCAATAAGTGGAATCCTGATTTCAAACAAGATGTAATTTGATGTTACTCTTGCTTGGACTCGCAATAAATTATACATTTCTGATAAATTACTAGTCTTCTTGATCGGCAAGGTCAAATCTTTCGGGAGCTGTTCATTTATAACACTTAACTCATGTCTTAATTGATCAGGCGTGAGTAAATGAAAATTAAATTTCCCATTATAAACGTTGGTGATGGTGTCCAGTAACATCTGCTGAGTATTTTTTAAACTAAATATAATGTTGTTTGCCATCATAGCGGTGGTGATAAAGTCATTGGCGAGCGACACGTTTTGAATTTCTGATTGAAGTTGAATAGCTGCCTTTTCTACTGTATTTATTTTCTTATTTATAAGTTTGTATTGTTTATCAATCATGCCTTCTGTGCGTTTTAACAGGTTGTACTCTGCCTCAACAACAGACGTCTGATTTTTCCAGAGGGAAGCTAAGTGGTTTTCATTTGCCCTTATGAGCTTGATATCTTGTTCGTATTTTTCGGCGAAGTGTTGGTCTAAAACGCCGAAGAGGCTGTTTGCCACGTACCCAACTCCATCTATTAGCCCTCGTTTATTACGGCGAAGTGATGGTAAAGAATGATGGTTTATCAACATATCATTATAGTACTGTATTTCATTGCGTTCATGGCTAAGCTGTAACATTATTCCTTCACAGTGGAATTGCTCTTTTATTTTTGCACATATTCCTTCTAGGTATTTAATTTACATATTAACTGCCGTGTTGCCGTCCTGATATGGCTGCATGTCGTAATAGACAATGAGGCGCCAGTCGTCTCGGATCATATTCATGTTCGTAACATGATCGAAATAAATGCTGTTATCATTAGGTAAAATACTTTTGTTATAATTACAACTAATTGCTGGTATTGACATTAAGAATAATAATAATGTTGCAGCCAGTCTTGACAATTTGCAACTTATTTTCTTGCTTGATAATAAGTCTGATTTTGGTTCTGTTTTTTGTTCTTTTGTTTCAGGGATGTCCGTTTCGTGGTGAACTGGTAAAACTGATAATTTAATAACGGGGCGTTTCATCAAACCATTTTTAGTTTTTAAAGTCACGACTCTGACGTAACCATCGGAGCCGGGGTGTAGCTGTACTACCCGGCCTAGACTCCATTTTCCAGGGGGTAAATTGTCATCCTTGATAACAACGACATCGTTTAAACTGATATTAGGTTTAGACTGTTTCCACTTGCTCCTTGACGAGAGCTGCGTGAGATATTCATCACGCCAACGCTTCCAAATATCTCCAAATATTTTTTGCGTAAGATGCCACCGTTTACGAAGATGTCTTTCTGTGTCATATAATGTTAGTGTGGGACCACTAGCTAAAAAGTAAGATGGAGTTAAAAAGTTAAGGTCGTCCGGGTCTTCTGTTAGCGGGCAAAGCGGACGGGAATTAAGGCATCCTTCCAGCTGACTTAGAAGTGTCGAGTATTCTTCGAAGGTGAGATGTTGTTCACCGATCACCCTTTTAAGGTGATGTTTTAAACTCTTTACAGCAGCCTCCCAAAGTCCTCCTGCCGATGGCCAGGAGGGTGCATTAAAATGCCATTCCACGCCCAAGCTCGTTATCTCTGTCCAAAATGTGTCATTAAAGGTATCCAATAACTGTTTAAATTCTTGATTTAATAGTTTGTTAGCGCCTATGAAGTTTGTGCCCTGGTCACTGTACATGTGTCCGGGTACTCCTCTTCTAGCAGCCATTCTCTTCAATGCCGCGAGAAAGGCTGATGTTGTAAGATCTGAAACTAGTTCCAAATGTACGGCCTTAGTGGACATACATACGAACACTGCTACGTATCCCTTTGTGGTCTTGATACCACGGCCCTTGTTGGCCTTTACTGAGACGTAGCCAGAGTAGTCTACCCCACAATGATAGAACGGACGTGATGGGTTGGTTCTTGCTGGTGGTAGGTTACCCATGATCTGTTGTTGATGACCAGGGCTGTGCCTCTTGCATTTCACACACATACGAAGTCGCTTTTTGGTAGCGCTGTTGCCTCCTACAATCCAATACTTCCTACGTATGAACGCGGTTGTTAAGCGCGCCCCACCGTGGTATGTGATGTCATGCGCTTGATCGATGATGAGGTCTGCCAACCTGGTATTATTGGGGATTATGATGGGATGCTTCATATCAGGGTCCATGCTTGCATTTGTAAGTCGACCTCCGACACGAATGAGGCCGTTTTCATCTAGCTTAGGATTCAAACTGTATAATTTACTCTTGCTGCTTACGCTGTTACAGTCTTTTAACCTGTCAATTTCTTCTATATAATTTTCTTTTTGTATATTTGTAATAATAATAATTTTAGCTTTATTTAACTCTTTTAATGTCAAATGTTGTTGCTTGTTCTCTTTTGTGAAAAATCTTAAGGCCCATGCTATAACTCTTATTGCTGTTGTTAATGAGCTTTGCTTCTGTAATATTTTGTTAATAACTTCATTTCCGCTTGATAACGTAGCATTAACTTGCTTGAACCTTTTCATATCTTGATTAGTGAAATAAGTTTCCTGGTTTCTAGTGTCTGGTACATAAGTAGGTAGCCAGGCTGGCCCTTCCCACCAGAGCCTATGCTCTTTAAGTTGAGATGCTGTTAGGCCTCGGCTGGCGCAATCTGCTGGGTTTTCTTTGGAAGCTACGTAACGCCAGCAGTGAGAGGGCATTGATGCTGTAACTTCTTTTACTCGGTTGGCCACAAATGGTTTCCATCTACTTACATCACCATTCAGCCAGCCCAGCACAACCATGGAGTCAATCCATCCATATTCTCTGATGTCATAGTTTGAAAGGCATCCCTTGATTTTTGACATTAATTTCATTAGCAAAACTGCACCACAAAGTTCTAAGCGTGGTAGAGAACAGTTTTTGCTAAGAGGCACTGCTTTTGCTTTTCCTGCTACTAATACTACTGATGTATAATTTTCTCTGACTATTTTACAATATACGACGCAGCCGTAGGCTTTCGTACTTGCGTCACAAAAACCGTGTAATTGAACTTGATCCTTTTCTTTAGTATTTAACCACCTCGGAATCTGAATTTGATTAATAACATAAATATCTAATTTAATTTTTTTCCATTCCTCGTAAATATCGGTCGGCACAAGGTCATCCCACTGAACCTTGGACTTCCATATTTCTTGGAAAAGTAATTTTAGCTTAGTAGTAAGTGGGGATAGCCAACCTAGGGGGTCGAATATCCTAGAAATATCTGATAATAAATTCCGTTTCGTTGACTTTGACATCTGTTCGAATTTAGGATTAAAAGTAAAATAATCTTGCTGTGGGTTCCACCCGAGTCCTAAGGTTTTAGTAGACTCGGCCTCTTTGAAGTCAAAATTTTCTTGCTGGGCGGGCTCTTGAAAAGCTTGCAGTAACTCTGCTGAATTTGATTTCCATTTACGTAAATGAAATCCACCTGATTTAAGTAAATTAATCATATCTACTTGTAGTTGTTTTGCCGATGATACCGAATGCGTTCCGTGAATGAGATCATCAGTGTAAAATGACTCCTGTAGCACGTCTGGCGCCACTCTCTCTGGATAATTATTACTTTCGTCGTGGGCTAAACGCTTGAGCGTCATCATAGCAAGGAATGGCGCCGCTTTGGTTCCGTACGTTACTGTTGTTAAATTGTATTCTCTTAATTTTTCATGTGGATTGTCCCTCCATAAAATCATTTGTAAATTTTGGTCTTTTTTATTAACGTACGTCTGTCTGAACATTTTCTCAATGTCAGCAGTAAAAGCGAATTGGTATTGTCTCCACTTGATAATGAGACATTGCAAATCCTGTTGTAAGTTCGGACCTCGACACATGACGTCATTTAAACTGTATCCAGACGATGTTTTGTCGGACGCGTTAAAAACGACTCGTAATTTAGTTGTCGTAGAGTCGTCTCTTGTTACACAGTGGTGAGGTAAATAACATTTAAGCGTCCGCGTATTGTGTTCAACAGCTGACGGTGTCATGTGTCCCAGCGATAAATATTCATTGATGAACTGCTTATATTCTTTTGACATAGAGGGATTGTTTTTAAACTTCTGTTCTAATTTATAAAACTGAGCAGCTGATTTTGTTTTTGAGTAGCCCAAATTATTTTCAAATTCTGTTTTAAGCGGTAATCTAACTACGTAACGTCCATCCTCCCGTCTGATAGTGGTTGCTTGATAAAACTCAACGCATTTTTTATCTTCTGATGATAATTCTTCTTTTTCTGATATATCTTCGATCTCCCAAAACTTTTGGATCTCTTCGACATTATGTAAAACTATGTTGCATTGAATGGTTCTTACATTACTGCTAAGTATCCACCCCAGCTGCGTTTGCTGAGCGGTGGGTAGGGCTGAGTTAGTTCTGCAAATTCCATCCATTAATATAATAGCGTAGATATCAGCACCTAATAAAATATCTACGGGCTTGCTTTTATAAACCTCCGGGTCGGCCAACTTGATGTGGTCAAGGTATGACCAATTAGGTTTTGTGAACGTGTAGCTTGGTAAGTTCCTTATCAGTTGTTTCATTATTAGAACATCCGTAGCAAATGAGAAATCGCTTACAGCTGATGAGCAATTGATAGTGATAATACCTTTACAGCTGCTCTCCTTATCTCCAATACCGGAAATAACACCTTTGCATGCCTTTCTAGGTAATTTCAGAGTCTGTGCGGCGTGTTCTGTTATTAAAGAGGTCTGCGAACCCTGATCCAAGAGAGCTCGCATTGTGTAATAAGTCCCATCAACTGCTTGAACATTAATTATGGCTGTAGGTAACAAAACTTCGCAGGGGTCATCCTGCCGTGACACGTGAGAGCTACTACGGACGTGTCGGGTCGCATCCACGCTCGTAGTCGCGTCATTGTTGTTGTTTCGTGAGCTGCTGCCCTCCGCGGTACGACTATATTGAGCTGCTGGGCGGGCGTTGTGTGCTGCTGGTACGAAAGCCTCATGCAACAAGCGATTATGAGCTTTATTACATATACGACAAAAGTTGCCAGAAACGCATGGTTGTCCGTGATGGTTGTACAGACAATTCTGGCAGAGATTTAACTTCGTAACTGTTCTTAATTTGATATGTGCTGGCATCTCTAAAAATTGAGGACAAAAATAAATTCCATGTTCACTACTATTGCACAACGAACAATGATAGGTTTTTGCTGATACGCTCTTTCTGTTATTAGGTATATTAGGTATTTGTGCAATCGTTTTATTGCTTGCAAATGATGTTTTGAAATAGTTGGGTTTTATTTTATTAATGCTGTTATTAAAGTCGTTTCGATTCATGGCCTGATATTTCTGCATCGGTACATCCTGTTTGCGCCGTGCCGCCTCTAAAGATGTAAACTTAGATTCCAAAAACTGTAGAAACTCTTTTAAGTTAGGTATCTCTCGTGGGTTCTGAAGAGACTCCACGTAGTCAGTATAGGAGACCATATCTAACTTTTGAGATAAAAGATGTACAATAATGGGGTCCCACGACTCTACACTGACTCCCAAGTTTTTTATTGCATTAAGACACTCTTGAGTAGTGTCATGAAGGCGTTTTAAATGTATTACAGACTGTTGTTGCATCACGGGCAGATTGGTTAGAATGTTCATATGCGAAGTAAATATAAGTTTATTATTATTATATCTCTGGTTCAGAATATTCCAGCAAGTTAAATAATTATCTGAACTGATGTTTAAATGCTGTATTAATCTTTCAGCTTCGCCTTTAACTTTTGACTTGAGGAATTGCATCTTTTGGGCACTAGTCAACGAGGCGTTACTATGTACTGTTTCATTAAACAAATCCTTGAAAGACATCCAATTAATATAATTTCCGCTAAAAGTTGGGATTTCCATCTGAGGTGTTGACTTCTCCATGTGTGCCACGGACCACATCTTTTTGTTGATGGCTTTCTTGACGGATTGGTACTTACTTTCATAAGAAGAATAAGCGTTCCCATACTCCTCATTAGGGCGATCGAACAGGCTGTCGAGTGACCAGTGCAGCGAGTCTATTGCGGTCCAGCGGGACTGGATGGTGCGGAGAAGGTCATCAAACTCCCACTTCTCACTTACTGATTCAAGATCGATCCCTATTATTGTTCTATGAAAGGCTTTAAAGTTACTAGTTTGTTTCTTTAGCAAACCATCTAATTCGCTTGCTGTGGCACTTGGGGTGCTGGATTTGCTACTTTGTTGTATGGCCTGGTCGGCCTCATTCGCCTTAAATACAAACGAAGGAGGCTTAATAACAGGCGACTGGGCTCTCTCCTCTACCTGATAACTGAGCATCTGAGATCTTATGTTACCGTACCTCTCATTGACTCTCTCCATATCGTTTTTAATGCACTCTCTCATTGCCGGTTCCAACTCCACTCCTGCTAACTTAGAATAGTTACTCTCGTAATCAACCCAATAACTATCTAAAATATCTAACCGTTTCTTGATGTAGTCCGAAGTTTTTCTGCTGGAACCATCTTTCTTAAAATTACTATATATATTTTCGATTCCCGAAGATAACTGCTTCAAATTTGCTAAGATGTCGTTTACGGAAGACATTGTTGTAAAATAAAAAAGGACTGATCTTACTTGAATTCGCTTCTGATGCTGTGTGACAACGACTATGAGTAAGTCGTTTATCCTGCTGATAACCTGGGCGCCTGAATAATTGATCAAAAGGCACACAGTGTTCCAGATTCACGTGATAAAATAGCTGGTTTCACTTGATAAACTAGCTAGCTGACTACAGTTCAAAGTCCAACACAAATGCACTATGTTTCAATAGGTCGGTGACGGAAGCAGAGCCACGTTGTAACAGAGTTCTAGACACTTGGCACTGTGATCCCGCCTTCCGGAAAGCTCGAAGGACCAATGTTCGGGGTCGAACTAAGAACTGAGATACTGATAGAAATGATAAACTGATAACTGATATGAAACAACTGTATATTTAAATAAAACTATAAAATAACTATGAATGGATGAAAATGCTATGAGTACGCGTGACTTGATTGCTTGCTGATTGCGAACTAGAAATAATATGTAAAATTGCTGCTAAATTAATGTAGGTCAATTAACTAAATGCTGATGAGACAATGTACGCGCTTGCTCGTACAATTACTGTCTGCAAATAAAGCTGATACCTACCTAGTACTTAAATATTTTAAGTTTTTATTTATTTTGCGTCGTGTAGCGGCTCACTAAAAGAATACTACCACCCTCTCTCCCCTTGACTATCGTTAAAGGCAATTTACGGACTAAAGACTACGCATCCATCAAACAGCATAGAGCGGCGATGGGCCTACCATCTGTCACGCTGAGCACATTGCAGTTGTAATTTGGTAAAATGTGAACTATGGCAGTGGACTGCTTCTGCGGTCCTCACTGACTAATTTTATCCTTTGGGGATAATAGTCTTAAATCTATGTAATTTATTTATTCTCGTGGTCACCTCTTTGCTTACTCCAGCTGTCCAGCTTAGTAGGTAGGCGTGGAGTAGTAACGTAGAACATTGGCCGAATACCCACACCTATACAATTTCTGCCCGCCCGGACTTCGGTCTGTCACGGTCGTATTATCTAACTATTCATCAAAATCTATATTTAATGGAAGCTAATTTATGTCGATAAAGATCCAATAGTGCCCACCTGGGTACATACATGACTTAGACCAATTTACATATTTTAATAATACGATATAGCTCTGTAGCCAATCAAAGTAACTCTGCAACCCAACAAAGTATCGTTCTGAAGATTCTAGATCTTGGAAATGCTATACATCTATTAAACAAAGTATAAAATGCACCTCTATTAAACAAAGTTTTTACTCTTCCGGCCGGCTATAATAACTTATAATTAATTACTTTCCAAATATAGCAATCTACCTACTTTACCAATTCACAACTTCTTCTCCAACCGCCCGGCTATCTCGCTTGCGTTCTAACCGTTCGTAGCGCCGATTCCCGCTGTGCTGCACCACGCTACGCAGAAGGCTCGACTCCAGCTGTCCCCGTCGTCGTCGCCGTCACAGCCATACACCCGCGATGTCCGCAATCGGCAGCCCTCGCCAGATCCCAACGACGCGACGGCGCCAGCGGCTTCCTACGTCGTTCCCGTCTTGCTCCATTATCTGGCGCTCGAACACAAAACAAAACTTGTATGAGTTTCCTCCTTCTACCAAGAAAATGCAAAATATCTCGGAAACGGGGCGTCCTAGCGCGAAACGGACGAAAATTTCGTTACCCTTTTAGGAACCCCACTGAATTGAACATACACTTAATTTTGACCTCAAATGACCTTGACCTAGACTTTACAACTAAACTGCAATCGGTAGGGGATTATAACATTTCTTAGCAAAAACAAGAGGGTAGTATTGTATTTTAAATAGTAGTAGTCACCTAATTTAAGTCTTTTGATGAAAATCTAAAATACCCAGCGCAGATATTAATAATTAATTATCTTGTTTGCGCCACAGCGCAACGGCCATTCAAATCATACCGCCAGCTGTAAGGTGGTTGACTCAGCGGTTGTTGACGGCCGCGTCCGCGTATCTGCCGCGGCGCCACCGCTGCGCGACCCGCGGCCGCTCGCTTCGTGAGCATACCGCGCCGACTCGTCTGCAAGCTGCACCGCGCACGCCACAGCCTGACCGAAAGGGTCTATAGTGACTCGAGTAACCTTAAGTGAAGAGAACGCCTGAATGCCTATTGTGAAGTGTAGTGACTGTGCGCCAGGAAACCAACCTACCTCGCCGCCCGTGGTCAGCTCGTCTCCCGGTTCCTGTGACTCATCATCCCTGTAAGTACTTCACTATCCATACCTACCCAGCCCACAACCTTTATTTCGTCGCTGTTACTGCGAACGCCTTTCGCCGTAACATTTTGGTCCAATCGAGCGCGGAATAACCGCCAAGGTTCAGCCCTGATCAGAACCTAGCTTTATTTTAATTTTCAATTTAAATACAGTTCGCTAAAGATAGTTATTTCCGCCCATATTCTCATTCTGTGTCTAAATCTTTTATCTAATTCGTGCCATCATTTCTAAATTCATTTGTTCACATAACTTTACCCTGTCCCAATAAAAATTTCGTCAGGTAGTTGTGAATCATTTGTGAGGATAGCGACTACGCTATATACAAGATTATTTTAACGCAATTATTTCTGCATGTTGTTTTGATATTGATCTCGTGTATGCATCCGATTGTCTAATCACAGATCTATGTGTAGGGACCTATACGATCGTTGTCTAATGATACATTGTTCGGTAACTTAGTAGTTAAATTATTACGTTACGTAGGGTATTATAACGAGAGAGGGTTTCCCGTTTTATTACGTTGCGTGGGGTATTATGACGAGAGATGGTTTCCCGTTTTATTTTTTAATGAATTTTTTATGTTCGTGTCGTGTTAAATCGGCTCAGATCTCGTGCATGCTCACCACGCGTGCCAAGTAGCGTGCTTTATTTTTTCGCTCGTGTTAATTTTATATGTATTTTTTTGTTTTTAATTTTTGCCTTGGCAATCGGCTCATTCTTGTGCGTGCTCACCACAAGAGCATAGTACTTCTACACACGTTTGCCCACTTGTGGGACACAGACAGAGTGTCCCAACCTTTTTAATTAAGTTTTTATTATTCGTTTATTTTTATTTTTTTTGCGACCGACTCATTCTTCGCGCTAGTGTCCGCTACAGGTCCGCCCGACTGTGAGCGCCTTGCCCAGTAGTGGGCTACGGATAACGTAATTTTTTTTTATTTTTTTTTGTTGTGTTTGTTTTTTGTTTTGCGGTCGGCTAATATTACGTACGCGCGTTCAATAAACACAGATATACACATCCACATGCGTTTGCCCACCCGTGGGCCATATACAAGGCGTCCCAACTTAGTTTTGCTTTCCTTATTGTTGCGTTAATTTTAGCCCATTTGCGTTTACCTTAGTAAACAAATACGTCCAGCCCAACTATAGAATATATACAGGGTGTTGTTCTTTTTACTGCCTTTAAATTTGTTTATTTTTTAAATTTTTTTTTATTATTTTTTTGTCTACTTTTATTCATCGCGATGCCGACCAAGTCACAAGCCGCGATATTTAGGGAGGCCGCCAAAGCTTTACACCAGCTCCTAGAGGTGGGATCAAGGATCATTGCTGGCGACACCAAACATTCCATAACGGAATTTAACGTGCGTTTCGCACAGATACAGGGCATAAAGGACAAGCTGGACTCAGTATACTACAACATTCTCGACGAAGAGAACTTAGACGAGGGGATTGAGAGGACATACACTGAGAACCACACAAAAGCCTCCGGGGCATACCTGGGGATACTTGTGGCTAGGGAGGAAATCTTACCCTCTTCCACGTCGTCCCCAACCCATAACGCTCAGCCCAGTCTCGGCGTCAATACGCCTACAGCCGTCCTCCCCAAGATAGCGCTGCCCAGGTTCAGCTCAAAGGTGGAGGACTGGCCCTCCTTTATTGCACTGTTCAGGAGTTTGACTGACGACATGGCGACCTTGTCGGACGCAGTCAAGCTCCACTATCTCTTCTCAAGTCTCAGCGGTGAGGCATTAAGCATGGTGTCCCACCTAAAGGTCACCAATGTAAATTTTGCCGTGGCCATGGACATCCTTACCAAGCGGTACAAGAACCGCCGGGTTCTCATCGATAGTTTCGTCGACATAATGTTGGGGCTGCCGAGCATCCACACGCGCTCTAACATACGCACACTTTTCCTCACACCGCTGGTGTCCGCCCAGTGTGCCCTTAGTAATTTGGATCTGCCTATAGGAGACGACTACGTGTTTGTGTCGATAGTGGTGCGGAAGCTTAAGGGTGAGCTCCGCACGTTATTTGAACGCAAACACGGGTCTAGCAGCACCCTGCCCTCGTTGAGTGACCTCATCTCCTACCTCGAGGAGCACGCGCGCTGTGTGGAGACAGAGTTCTCCAACATAGCCCAGCCGCAGCCCATTCACGCCCTGCCCGGCCCTTCTCGTAGCCGCGCGCCTCCACAGTTGCCCCATCGCACTTATGCTCAGATGGCTCAGCAACAACCCGACCATTACCGTGGCCGCTCCTCAGCTCCATCGCCTCACTGCGCCTATGATCAGCCTACTCACCAACCGTCACGCCCAGCGCAGCGAATGCGTCACCGCCCATCCACCTCCCCGGCTCGCAGTCAGCCCTTCCCCGTCTACTCGGCCTTCCAGCAAAGCTGCTCCTCATCATCGTCCTCGTCCTCTTCCTCACGCTCGACGTCCTACTGTCCCTATTGTGCCACTAGGGGACATACGCTCATGACGTGCAGATGGTACAATGCCCAGCCAACACAGGGCCGTTGGGACTTCGTACAGGCACGCGAGCGCTGCCAGCGTTGTCTCGGCCGTCACTACGAGAGCGAGTGCAGGTCAAGGGGGGCATGCAAGGACTGTGGGAGCACGAACCACCACACGTCCCTCCATCGACCAGACGGCCCAACGCACTCAGCTCATTCGTCGTCTGTACATGTACCCCCACCACAGCTGACAGAGCACTCGAGGGAGCGTCCCAGACACAGCAGGCGGCACGAACCCGCACAGGCTAAACAGGTGCAACCCAGCTCTGCTCACAGTGCCAGCCCACCCAGGTCCGGTTCGCCAGGTAGGCCCCGCGAACGCCGCCAGCAATTATGACTCCCAACTATCACGGAGCACCCTAGCGAAGAGGTAGATTTAGCCCATGCCCAGTCAACCCATGCCCACACAGCTGATACATACTCAGCTCATACAATTTCAGCTGATACTCAATCAGCTCACTCACCTTCTGTGCCCACTGGCACACCCATTTTGTTGCCAACCGTCTCACTAAGAGTCGCGGACGTACATGGCCATCTTCACACAGCCAGAGCTTTATTGGACTGTGGCAGTATGCTGACATTAATAACGTCACGCATGGCACGACTTTTGAACCTGCCATCAAAACCCACTTCTTTAAAAATTACAGGAGTTGGGAATCAGCACAAACATGAGTCAAAGGCGGCAATAACAATAGTATGCCGACCCACTCACAATGATACTTCTACAATCACTGCCACAGCTCACATTTTAAAAAACGTCACTGGCTACCTTCCCTTAGAGAAGGTACCAAACATTTCCCACGTACTAGGCCAGCCACCCGTGCCATTGGCTGACCAGCTTTACCATACACCAGCCCCGATCGACCTCTTATTGGGGTCGGACGTTCTTGGCCAGGTGTTGGACGGGACTAAGGTCTCGTTGGGCCCGGGCAAGCCCATAGCCTTCGGCACGATTTTCGACTTCGCGTTGATAGGACCCATTGAGGACTTGTATGCGCAGCCGGCGCAGCAGGTTAACTCAGCTCACGTCGTCAGCTCACAACCAGACTCAGCTGAATCAGCCCATGACATACGTCAGAGTCTGGAAAGGTTCTGGGAGTCTGAGGAGCCCCTCCCTCAATCTCACACTCATAATGATCCCCTGGAGGAACAATGCGAGGAAATCTTCCGCTCTACCACTACACGCGATCCCTCAGGCAGATATACGGTCGCTCTGCCCTTTCTAAAGGACGCCCCTCAACTAGGTAAAACTCACCCTATCGCATTGCGCAGATTCCTCAATATTGAGAAGAAGCTAATGGCGAACCCGTCTCTGCGTTCTAAATACGTCGACTTTTTGGCCGAATACATCGACTTGGGGCACATGGCTCCCTGTCACCCAAATACATTCGCCCATAAACCTCACTTCTACATCCCTCACCATGGCGTATTTAAGTCAGGGTCGGACAAGCTGCGCATTGTTTTTGATGGTAGCTGCAAAAGCTCCAATGGTGTGAGCATAAATGAATGCCTACACACAGGCCCCGCCCTTCAACAGGACATTGTGGACATCATCATGTCCTTCAGAACGCATCCAGTCGTTTTCAGCACTGACATTCAGAGGATGTTCAGAAATGTGCTGGTTGCCCCAGACCAGAGACGGTATCAGCTGATACTATGGCGGTCCTCACCAGATCACCCTCTGCTCACCTACGCCCTCAATACAGTCACCTACGGCTTAAGATCAAGCCCATACCATGCAATCCGCACTCTGCTTCAGCTGGCTGATGATGAAGGCCATCGCTACCCTGGAGCCGCTCAGGTTCTTCGCAAGTCTATCTTCGTTGATGACATCTTGTGTGGTCATGACACAGTTGAATCCGCCCAAGCACTTCAGGACGAGTTGATAAGTCTGCTAGATCTAGGCGGCTTTCAGTTTAGTAAGTGGACATCTAACTCGCCTAAGCTGCTCGAGAGATTTCCCGACAACCAATGCGACATGCCCAAGGACTTCGACATGAACCCAGAGTCCACGTCCATTAAGGTCTTGGGTATACAGTGGAGCCCTCAGTCAGACGAGTTCACCTACCGCATCTCTCTGCCCCCCATCACACATGTCACAAAGCGGTCTATTTTAAGCACCGTAGCCTCACTTTATGACCCAAACGGCTGGGTTTCTCCCGTTATCTTCCGCGCAAAGCTGCTGCTTCAGCAATTGTGGCTACTGAAGCTGGAATGGGATGAGCCCACTCCCTCTGAAGTACAAACGGAGTGGCACCACATCTCAGAGGATCTGCCGCTGTTGTCTAGCATTCGCTTCCCTCGGCACATTTGTGCAAACAAAGGCTCAGCTGCATACTCGCTTCATGGGCTTGCAGATGCCTCTGAAGCCGGGTTTGCCGCCGTTGTTTACCTCCATGAGCTCGATGCCTCCGGAGATGCTTTGGTACACTTGATTGTCGCCAAGTCGCGAGTCGCACCAATAAAGAATCGCCTCACAATCCCCAAGTTAGAGTTGTCGGCCGCCACTCTACTCTCCCAGCTCATGGTCCGTGTGTCGGTTCAGTTATCGGCCCATATCAGTATACAACAACACATATGTTGGTCAGACAGTACAATAGGCCTGGCCTGGCTCAATACACCGCCTCACCGTCTTCAACCCTTTGAAGCCAACAGGGTAGTCAAAATCAGCTCAGGCTCGCCAGAATGTACCTGGCGACACGTACCTTCCGAGCTCAACCCGGCAGATTGCGCAAGCTGAGGGATGTCTGCGCAATCCCTGTCAGCCCACGACCTATGGTGGTCTCCCACGTGGCTTGGACAGCCTTGTGAGTCTTGGCCTGCGATGCCCTTAGCTCTGGGCCATCACGCCCTGCCCGGCCTTAAGCCCAAACACGTCCCGTCACTGGTCACAGTGCCCGGTCTTGACTTTGACCAGCTCACTCGGTTCAGTTCACTAGACAAGCTCGTCGGAGTGACAGCTTGTCTAAAATGCTTTCTGCACAACTGCATTAGATGCTTTCGATGCCGGGCCCAGCCGCAAGCGCCCTTCATGGCCGACCTGCCAGCCGATAGAGTTACGCCTCAGCCCGTATTTAGTCAAGTCACGACCGATTTTGCCGGACCATTCATCGTTAAATCTAGTACCCTACGTAATGTTAAACTCTTAAAAGCGTACTTTTGTATATTCGTGTGCCTCTCGACTAAGGCGGTTCATTTGGAACCGGTCTCGGACCTCAGCACGGAAGCGTTCCTCGCGGCATTACAGCGTTTTATAGCACGCCGCGGTGCCCCGGTTCTCATCTGCTCGGACTGCGGTACAAATTATGTAGGCGCTAGAAATCAGCTCATCGAAGTACAAAACTTTCTTGCCTTGAATAATGACACGATTGCGCACAAGCTCGCTGGTCAGCACATTACTTGGTTGTTGAACGTCCCTAAGGGACCATGGTTCGGTGCGTTACATGAGATCAACGTAAAATCAACAAAGCAACTTTTATATCGCGTAATTGGCGAACAACACCTCACATTCGAGGAATTCTCCACACTTTTAGCTCGAATTGAAACGGTCCTTAACTCAAGACCTCTCTGCCCACTTTCGTCTGATCCTTCAGACTTTGAGCCGCTTACAGCCGGACATTTCCTTATAGGCCGCCCACTAACGGCCCTTCCCGAACTATCCGTGGAAGATAGGCCGATCTCCACACGTAGGCGATTCCAGATGGTACAGGCCCTTTCCCAGCGCTTCTGGACGCTGTGGACCCAGTCCTACCTTCATACCCTTCAAACCCGCTCCAAATGGTTGTCCCCATCCTCCCCTCCCCGAGTTGGCGAGCTCGTCCTCAACAAGGAGGACAACCTGCCTGCCCTCCAATGGAGACTGGGGCGCATTGCTCGCATCCTGCCTGGGAAGGATGGCGTCGTGAGGGTGGTAGACCTGGACACCGCGAATGGACATCTTCGGAGGCCTGTATTCCGGATCGCCAGGCTCTCATTGGATGAGCCCACCCTGGGCCCCGGGAAGATGTTTGCGCCACAGCGCAACGGCCATTCAAATCATACCGCCAGCTGTAAGGTGGTTGACTCAGCGGTTGTTGACGGCCGTGTCCACCTATCTGCCGCGGCGCCACCGCTGCGCGACCCGCGGCCGCTCGCTTCGTGAGCATACCGCGCCGACTCGTCTGCAAGCTAGCTAGCTACCGCGCACGCCACAGCCTGACCGAAAGGGTCTATAGTGACTCGATTAACCTTAAGTGAAGAGAACGCCTATTGTGTAGTGTAGTGACTGTGCGCCAGGAAACCAACCTACCTCGCCGCCCGTGGTCAGCTCGTCTCCCGGTTCCTGTGACTCATCATCCCTGTAAGTACTTCACTATCTATACCTACCCAGCCCACAACCTTTTTTTCGTCGCTGTTACTGCGAACGCCTTTCGCCGTAACATATCTCAAAACAGTTTTAGTCAAAATATCTATGATGGAATCACAAATAATTTAAAGCAGACCCAACCATACCATAACGAATCATGATTAACTTAATATTTCCTGCCTATCCTACAGTATGCTTTCGACTAGTATGCTGTCCCCTGCCAGTCTAGACAAACCCCACTCTTAAAAGACAATCTCCACCTGGTATTAAATCGGCTTGCGCACAATTCTACCAGGCACATCCAGTTAGTTCTGGCTTTACCTTCAACAAGGTATGAAGATTGACCCGAGAAGGAGACTGCCCTCCTCTGACAAGATTCCAAACACTACACGAAACCTCCCTACATTTTGTCAAACCATCGGTGTGAAAGGCTTTTTTTTTATAATTAGTTGCGGGTAATTTCTAGCTGAATTCAGCCACCTCACAGTCGAGTAGTTATGCATCAACATTGCTAAAGAAAAACGTTGTCGAATGTGAGCACGTACTTACCACTTCTGATATGTAGTAAAACGCTGCTGACTAAAACAAAATAAAAAACTAAAAAAACATTTTCTTAAGTATATTTAAGCGTTAATAAAACGCTAAAATATAAAAAACATTAATCTATAAACGCAGCTTCATCTTAACTGAATGTTTAAATATTTGTAAAAATATTTCTTTCGGATCTCAGAGGTGAAAACTTCTAAGATTTGATGAAACAATGTTGCCCGGAATGCGGAAGGTGCGTGGTTCGATTCCCGCCTGAGGTTGTCGTCTTTTTTCAGTGTTTCAAATTTTTCTTAAGTATATTTAAGCGTTAATAAAACGCAAAAATATTTTAAAAAAACATTAATCTTTAAACGCAGCTTCATCTTAACCGATTGTTCAAATATTTGTAAAAATATTTCTTTCGGATCTAGAGGAGAAAACTTCTAAGATTTGATGAAGCAATGTTGACTAAAAACATAAGCATCAAGCACTGACAAATTTCGACGGTTGAAAGCCAGACCTCGGTAGCCAAGTGGTTAAGGCAGCCGCCCGGAATGCAGAAGGTGCGTGGTTCGATTCCCGCCTGAGGTTGTCGTCGTTTTTCAGTGTTTAAAATTTTTCTTAAGTATATTTAAGCGTTAATAAAACGCAAAAATATTTAAAAAAAACATTAATCTATAAACGCAGCTTCATCTTAACCGATTGTTCAAATATTTGTAAAAATATTTCTTTCGGATCTCAGAGGAGAAAACTTCTAAGATTTGATGAAGCAATGTTGACTAAAAACATAAGCATCAAGCACTGACAAATTTCGACGGTTGAAAGCCAGACCTCGGTAGCCAAGTGGTTAAGGCAGCCGCCCGGAATGCGGAAGGTGCGTGGATCGATTCCCGCCTGAGGTTGTCGTCTTTTTTCAGTGTTTAAAATTTTTCTTAAGTATATTTAAGCGTTAATAAAACGCTAAAATATAAATAACATTAATCTATAAACGCAGCTTCATCCTAACTGAATGTTCAAATATTTGTAAAAATATTTCTTTCGGATCTGAGAGGAGAAAACTTCTAAGATTTGATGAAGCAATGTTGACTAAAAACATAAGCATCAAGCACTGACAAATTTCGACGGTTGAAAGCCAGACCTCGGTAGCCAAGTGGTTAAGGCAGCCGCCCGGAATTCGGAAGGTGCGTGGTTCGATTCCCGCCTGAGGTTGTCGTCTTTTTTCAGTGTTTAAAATTTTTCTTAAGTATATTCAAGCGTTAATAAAACGCTAAAATATAAAAAACATTAAAATTAAAGATTGTCAATCGTTCTATAGATTTAAGAATAGACTAAAATTGAATTATGCAAATGATTTTAAATGAACCTTACATATTTATTACAAGCTTTTATTTAGCTTGCAATGTATGTATGTATGTATGACTTGTTCGGGTGGAATTCTGCAACTCAATTTTGATCCACTTCCCGGTTACCGATTGAGCTAAAATTTTGCACACATGTGTAAATCGCGTGACAATGCAATATTATGATGACATGGTGCTGATCTGATGATGGAGCTGGATGGTGGCCATAGGAACTTTGCAATGAAACAACACAACCTCGCCAAGTTTGAGCTCGTTTGAATCGTCTCGACAAGTAGTTTGTCTTTCAATGGTAACCAGGGTCCTTTGATGGAGCTGGAATGTGGTCATAGGAACTCTGTAATGAAACGACGCAACCCCATCAAGTTTCAGCTCGTTTCATTCGTCTTGACGAGTGCGTTATTTTTAGATGGTTACCAGGGTATGATCTGATATTGGAGCTGGAAGGTGGTCCTAGGAATTTAGAAAAGAAACGACGCAATCCCATCGAGTCTCTGCTCGTTTGATTCGTCTTGACGAGTACTTTGGTGCTAGATGGTAACCAGGGTCTGATGATGGAGTTGGAAGATGGCCATAGGAACTAAGTAATTAAACGACATAACCCCATCGAGTATGGGCTCGTTTGATTCGTCTTGACGAGTACTTTGGTGCTAGATAGTAACCAGGGTCTGATGATGGAGCTGGAAGGTGGCCATAGGAACTCAGTAATTAAGCGACACAACCGCGTCGAGTTTGATTCGTCTTAATGGGTGGACTGTTTTTGATGGGTGATGAGTGGTGGTGGTTTATTGGACGTGAATAAATTTTGTTTACATAAATATTTGTATTCAGTAAGATGAACAGATGAAAAACGTGTCTAGGGATATTTTAAAAGTAAAAATAAATTAAAAGTAAAAAGCTTTTTTAAAAAACAAGCTTTTATTTAAATGCGCTAAATAAAAAAAATAACTTATTCTTTAAAACTTTAACTATCAACTTATAACGTCATTACACAGTTTATATGATATGAAAGGTTGTCGCGTGATTTACTATAAGTATGTATAAAAACAAGTAAATTAAATATGTAACTTAATGTGATTCATTTTAACTATTAAAATTTTAAATCTAAGAAAATACGAGTAAGTATTTACTTAAATCTCGCGACAACTTTTTATATCATATTAATTGTGTAATAACGTTATAAGTTGATAGTTAAAATTTTAAAGAATAAGTTATTTTTTTCCTATTTAGCGCCAATGATATTATATGTGTAGATACGTTGTCTGCCCTCCGTAATGACTAGAACAAACTCAGGTAATTGCCCGAGTTTCACTCAGTCACACGTCAGTCAGTGTCACGTCAACACGATTTACACGATCGTTACCTTTATAAGTTTTTGATTTGTTGATTGGTTAAAATGCCTTCCTATGTATCCAGAAATTGTAAAAATTATACTGCAACCGTAAAAGACAATAAAAATGTCTTATTTCATTCGTAAGTATTGTAAATATAAATTTAAAATACAAATTTTCATTTAGTGATGACATTTGCCATGTTGCCAATCCGATACGCATGAGTGAGGAGCGTATACTATGTTTTCTGTAAGAGTGAAAGAGAAAAACAATGGCGGCCGAGATAGCGCATAAATTCTATGAGCTCATTGGTCAACTACCAAAAGTCAAAATATTGTCTATCTCTTTTTAACAATAGACTAATGATATGATTTTCCCTTTCGACGTGTATTACGTCATAGAAACAATTCCGCCATTTTAAAATGCAATTCATTTACGTCTATTTATAAAAGGTCATAGTTTAGCGCATTTAAATAAAAGCTTGTTTTTTAAAAAGGCTTTTTACTTTTAATTTATTTTTACAGCGCACCTGTGATGGTCCTGCAGATCTACGATGAGAGCGGCACGCCGCTTGATGCTGTCGACGACGACGGCGCTTTTTTAGCCCCGGATACCCTCGCTTTGTATGTGTCCCCTGAGGTACCATTAAAACGCTAAATTATATAAAAAACAATAATCTATAAACGCAGCTTCATCTTAACCGAATGTTCAAATATTTGTAAAAATATTTCTTTCGGATCTCAGAGGTGAAAACTTCTAAGATTTGATGAAGCAATGTTGACTAAAAACATAAGCATCAAGCACTGACAAATTTCGACGGGTGAAAACCAGACCTCCGTAGCCAACTGGTTAAGCCAGCCGCCAGGAATGCGGAAGGTGCGTGGTTCGATTCCCGCCTGAGGTTGTCGTCTTTGTTCAGTGTTTAAAATTTACTTAAGTATATTCAAGCGTTAATAAAACGCTAAAATATATAAAAACATTAATCTATTTCAGAAGTATGTCCAAAACGAAAACTGTAAGAAACAACCAAAATAATCTCCTTTTATGTTTCAAAAGACCTCATAAAGCAGTATCATCTAATACTATTAGTAGATAGATAAAAGATACTTTATTAGCTAGCGGAGTTGACACTTCTATATTTAAGAATCAAACGAACTTACCTTGTGAAGTTTGATTCCAATTATGCGAGGGTCTCAACCGAAGACGATTACTTATTACATGCAGCAGTACATGAGATGGTGCTATTTTCCTCACACTTTTAGATATATCCTAAAAAGAAATATCTTATTTCCGTTCCCTGCACTGGCAACCCCGCGTCACGAAACGTCATTATTTCAGGGAATTTTGTGTTATCTTCCACAATTTTTATTTTATTTTTTTTGGTTGGGAGGGATGGGTTGACGTAATCGTCTTCGGTTAAGACCCTCGCATAATTGGAATCAAACTTCACAAGGTAAGTTCGTTTGATTCTTATAATTATACTTCGGGTCTCAACCAAAGACGATTACTTATTACATGCAGATGTTCAGAGCATTGTAATTTGTAATGTTAACACAATAAAAATAAAAAATTATGTCAATTTCAACTTTACAATATGTAGGTAGTTTTTTATAGGTGCATAAGCCTTCTTTAAACCTTTAAAGATGCATTTAATGGCTATCGATGCATTTGTCGTTTTATAAACAATGTATTTAACAATTTCATTTATTTATTTGATTAAGTATTATTAAGTATTTTGTTGTGTAAATACTCTACATTGACATGAAAACGACTATAGATCGTTCCTTCACTCTACATTGACAAATTCATTCGGATTTGTACCTAAACATTTCTCCAACAGTATTAACAAATACAAATGTCATTTAAGTGACTCAGCCCACAACAGCTCTGCGAAACACCTCCAGACTAGATCTGTGAGCAGTGTGAGCAGTAAATGCCGAGCGGGTACGTGACTGTGAGCTCCAAATACAGACAAATATTGGTATCGGCATGTCCTCCACTGTCTTGGAATAGTTTTTTTTTATCTGCAACAAATGTTTGTGACTGCCTTTTTATGAGGTTAGCCCAGCCAGCAATAAATAACTGGGATTCTTACAAATATTGGACAATCTGATGAGCGGTTGCCAAACGTGGGTCCTGAAGTCTAAATGAAGTCTGTAATTTCAATCACAATCACATAATTTTGTATTGATGTATTATTTTTGATTAAAATAATACACTGCGTTTTTTGAGCAGAAACAATAGAAAATATAGTGTATGAATCTTAAGTGACAAATCAGTCATTATGATCTGATTCTAAGGATAGTCCTGGAAATATTGTTTTGTGGCATTGGTGGTGGTAAAAATAAATAGGCCAACTTACGGTTTAAGTGGTTTATGTTGTCCAAATACCAATACACATTTATAACAAACAGAAGGCACAGAAGGAACTGTTTTAGCACGTAAAAAGCACAGCACAATAAATATAAGCGTAAGCGTAAGCGTGAAAGAGAAATAGGATAGTTCACAGAATAGATTTAAGCACAGCGCGGAAAGAAATAAGCGTACTACGCAATCGATATTTATGAGGCGGGAGACAAAGCAGCGTGCGCTCCGCGTCGTACATAGGTCTCGACTGGATGTGGCCACGACGGCTGCCCGCCTGCGCGCAGGCCGCAAGAACAATAGAATGTAAGTAACGGCTAGTGCCTATGGTCATGCGTATCGATAGGTGTTTATCGATATCGACTAACCAGTACACACTCAATATTATGGTGTGAATATTATTGTAAATATATATAGCTAAATAAATAGTAATTAATTATAGATATAAGTGTAACTACATTTATAGATGTAAATATTAATATAGTAAATCAGCTGTATGTTTTATATATAAGTTCGAATTACGTAATTATTAATGTTTATATTATTATTTAGGTTTTAATAAATATTTAAGTAGTGTAAATATGTGTGTGTGCTATTTGTGTATGTGTTTATACCCAAAGTAGGCTACAGTTTAATTAACATGACATTTGTGTCTCATGTTGAATTGTAAGTATTTTTGATTTGGATATTGATTGTTGGGATACTGGTTGTTGAAGAAAAATAAAGAATATCTATCCTGGTTAGCAGCGTTTTACTACAAATCAGAAGTGGTAAGTACATGCTCACATTCGACAACGTTTTTCTTTAGCAGTGTTAATGCATAACTACTCGACTGTGAGGTGGCTGAATTGAGCTAGAAATTACCCGCAACTATTTATAAAAAAAAAGCCTTTCACACCGATGGTTGGATAAAATGTAGGGAGGTTTCGTGTAGTGTTTGGAATCTTCTCAGAGGAGGGCAGTCTCCTTCTCGAGTCAATCTTCATACCTTGTTGAAGGTAAAGCCAGAACTAACTGGATGTGCCTGGTAGAATTGTGCGCAAGCCGATTCAATACCAGGTGGAGATTGTCTTTTGAGAGTGGGGTTTGTCTAGACTGGCAGGGGACAGCATACTAGTCGAAAGCATACTGTAGGATAGCCAGGAAATATTAAGTTAATCATGATTCGTTATGGTATGGTTGCGTGTGCTTTTAATTATTTGTGATTCCATCATAGATATTTTGACTAAAACTGTTTTGAGATAATTACTTATTTAATATCTGCGCTGGGTATTTTAGATTTTCATCAAAAGACTTAAATTAGGTGACTAATACTATTTAAAATACAATACTACCCTCTTGTTTTTGCTAAGAAATGTTATAATCCCCTACCGATTGCAGTTTAGTTGTTAAGTCTAGGTCAAAGTCATTTGAGGTCAAAATTAAGTGTATGTTCAATTCAGTGGGGTTCCTAAAAGGGTAACGAAATTTTCGTCCGTTTCGCGCTAGGACGCCGCGTTTCCGAGATATCTTGCATTTTCTTGGTAGAAGGAGGAAACTCATACAAGTTTTGTTTTGTGTTCGAGCGATAGATAATGGAGCAACACTGGAACGACGAAGGACGCCGCTGGCGCCGTCGCGTCGTTGGGATCTGGCGAGGGCTGCCGATTGCGGACATCGCGGGTGTATGGCTGTGACGGCGACGACGACGGGGACAGCTGGAGTCGAGCCATCTGCGTAGCGTGGTGCAGCACAGCGGGAATCGGTGCTACGAACGGTTAAAACGCAAGCGAGGTTGGAGAAGAAGTTGTGAATCGGTAAAGTAGGAAGATTGCCATATTTTGAAATTATGAGTTGTTATAGCCGGCCGGAAGAGTAAAAACTTTGTTTAATAGATGTATAGCATTTCCAAGATCTAGAATCTTCAGAACGATACTTTGTTGTGTTGCAGAGTTACTTTGATTGGCTACAGAGCTATATCGTATTATTAAAATATGTAAATTGGTCTAGGTCTTGTATGTACCCGGGCGGGCACTGTTGGATCTTTATCGACATAAATTAGCTTCCATTAAATATAGATTTCGACGAATAGTTAGATAATGCGACCGTGACAGACCGAAGTCCGGGCGGGCAGAGCTTGTATAGGTGTAGGTATTCGGGCAATGTTCTACGTTACTACTCCACGCCTACCTACTAAGCTGGACAGCTGGAGTAAGCAAAGAGGTGACCACGAGAATAAATAAATTACATAGATTCAAGACTAATATCCTCAAAGGATAATATTAGGCAGTGAGGACCGCAGAAGCAGTCCACTGCCATAGTTCACATTTCATCAAATTACAACTGCAATGTGCTCAGCGTGACAGATGGTAGGCCCATCGCCGCTCTATGCTGTTTGATGGATGCGTAGTCTTTAGTCCGTTAATCGCCTTTAACGATAGTCAAGGGGAGAGAGGGTGGTAGTATTCTTTTAGTGAGCCGCTACACGACCCTAAATAAAATAATTAAGTACTAGGTAGGTATCAGCTTTATTTGCAGACAGTAATAGCACAGTATTAGAAGCTAAGGCTGTGGTAATAGTTATAATAAGTGGAGATATATTTTGCGTATATAGATTGTTATAGATTAATATAAACATTCAAATCATATTCTATGCATTCAACAAAACAGTTGATAATGTCGTGCCGTGGCTTGCGAGGATGCGCGGGAGCGACTTCGATTGGTGAGGGGACGTAACGCTGAATACTATTATATGATACTGTGGCTCAGCTGTTGTAATACCGGACGCGGCGAAGGCTCAGTTGTTGGCGGCCTCTGGGAGTCTTCATGACAGTTAAGGGGTAAACATGTAAACATGTGATAGTAACAAGGGCTTTATGATATTAACAATGACGGTAGAAGACCTAACTAGACAGCGGCAATTAATTTTGATTAGTTTTGCTATACATAATGGTGAAGGGCGCGGGCCTCCCATAATACTGTGTCTCACTTGTGATAGATTTTTTTTTTATATAGCAGATGGAGGCAAACGAGCTTGCGGGTCACCTAATGGAAAGTAATCACCGCCGCCCATGGACACCCGCAAAACCAGAGGAATCGCAGACGCGTTGCCAGCCTTTAAGGAAGAAATAGGCTCGTTTCTTGAAGATCACTAAGTCGTAACAGTCCGGAAATACCGCCGCCTAGAGCTGGTGCTGGTTGGCTAACTGGCTGGTTGGTAGTAGACCGCCATCCATCAAGGTGATGTGGATGGAATGACAGTCGATTGCGTGTAGTGCGGTGAAGGAAATCAGCTGCAGGGATCAAGCCGAACAATTCCTCAGAACACTCCCCATGATATATACGGTACAATATACAGAGAGACGCAACGTCTCTCCGAAGAGCCAGTGGATCGAGCCGACCTGAAATATCCACGTCGTCGATAATTCGAGCAGCTCTGCGTTGGATGCGGTCAAATGGAAGGAGTTGGTATTGGGGTGCTCCAGCCCAAAGATGGGAGCAGTATTCCATATGCGGCCTGACCTGTGCTTTATACAGTTGTAAGCGGTGGGCCGGCGTGAAATACTGACCCGCTCTATTAAGCACACCCAGTTTTTTCGAAGCTAATTTAGCTTTACCTTCCTAATGACCACGAAACTGAACGTCACTCGAAATATCGACGCCAAGGATTCCAATAGTCGGATTTGTATCAAGGGGAGCTCCGTCAAAGTTTACGAGGTAAAAAGAAAAGAAATTTGGTCATCAATCCAACTATTGTGATGTGAGGCCTGCAAGTGAAAATAGGATTAAAGTCAATTTTGTAAATAATACTTGATGCTTAAAAATAGTGATAGGACGGGGTTTCATAAAAGATCCCAATGGGTCGACGTGCTGCTGCGAGAGGGAGATTTCTGCAGACCTCACTAGATAAGACAAATAAATCTTAAACGTTGTCATTACAAACATATTTAGATGAATAAATAATAAAGGGTCTGGGTTTCGCGGTATTAGAGTCATGCCGGGTTTAAATATGTTCTTAGTGTAAGGCCAAGATCTTCTATAACACATGATAGTCCAGGGTTTAATAAGATAATCCACAGTTAATAAACGTGAAATGCTAATTTTCCATTCGTTCGTACAATCATCATTCAGTTTACCGTTTCGTTTTACTCATAGGTTTTACTAGATGTTCATACTTCTTTTTAGTTAAATTATTTAGTTTACTAGTCATACAACAGGTTAAGCGTGAATCACAAGTTAAAATATGTCACAATTTGTCTTTTGGTTGTATTTCAACCAAATTGATGTGAGGCTTGTGATTTAACTTTCATTTTAGACTAGAGTTATATCATTGAAAGCACTATCTAGATTCTAGCTAGCGTGAGTGGGGCTGCGTTGCAGTCACTGTGCGCACGTGATTCAATACTGTTTAAACATTTTGTCAGAATTATGAAAATACCTCCGAAAATACTTATGAGTGTTCTTAGTTTATTTTGCTGCATTAGGTTGAATGCGCTATGCGCTCGTTAGGGAGTAGAGTAAAGAGTTGACTAAAGATAAGATAAGATAAGATAACCAAGGAAATAAACTATTATAATAAATGAGAGTTTAAGATAGCTGGGGCTGTAATCCCTGTCTGTATATAGTAGAAAATCAGGCAATGAAGTACTTGATAAAAACATGTTTTAAAATCCATGTAACAAATAATTTATTTATGAAACAAAATGAAAACTAGATTACATAATGTCATTTAAAGTTGATTTATTAAAGACTACACAGGAACTGTAGATAGGCAAACATACTAAATTCTTTTTACAACAGTGTTAAAACAGTTTAACATCACATAATATATCGCAAGGTACTATAGCGATGATTACCAAATTATATCCTTTAATTCGTAACCTGATAATACAATAAAGATGATAGGAATAATAATTTGCCATACATTATGCGTAATATGTTTACATGTAGGACTCCAACACAATACATAACACACAACAACAATTTAACACACAAAAATAATAAAAAGGGTAATAATGAAAACAATTACTTAACTTCACATGATGCAGCTGCCTGTAGATAATAATTAACTGCCTGTGCAAAGGCCTACTTCCCTTTATATACCCCCGTAATCCCACTTTAAGATGAACAGATTAACGAACGGTTGGTAGTGCTGCTATCAACCAATCACAATTAATTTATATTTTAAACAACACTAATGTACATAAACAAAGTACAGTTAATGAAAAACTGTTTTGAAATAGGTCAAGATTATTGTACCAACTATAACAAACATTAAACTATTGATTTGATTCAATAATTACAATAATAAATTATTCAGTATCACTGACCAAACACAGATGATGTCACATTTTAAGCATTATTATTGTACTAACACAAAATACAATTATTGAAAACGGTTTTAAAAATAAAACAACTTATTTATAATAACCTTAGCAATCATTAAACTATCGACTTTATGCAATAAATGCCAAAATAGAGTATGCTGGTAGCATTGACCAATCATAGACGAGGTCACATTAACCAATCGTAGGCGATGTCATATATTTTTAAAATATCTTATTGAAATGATTATGCAAAATTATAAAACAGAGCCATCTAGACGATTTCATTTCTTGCTTTCATTCAAATCGTGCTACGGTACGACTTGCTTTAACTTAAATCATGCTCAAGCGCATCAGCGACTGGTGCGCCCACGGCCAACTAGAGGTCGCTACTAAGGTTTAAAATATAAACGGCTGTGGCACAGTATAAATATGAGCTAAAGCAGTAAGGAAGCTACGTACAAACGCTCGAAATGACGCACGCCCACAGACGCACGTCTTTACAGGGCCCTTAAGCGGACATCGCAGTGCTCTCAGTAGCGCGTATCGCGTCGAGAACGAGTGTTCGCTGTTGTGTAATGCGTGTGCTGTGCGCGCGCGATTTTTAAAAATGCCACGAGTGTATTGCGTAGTATACGGCTGCTTGAACTCGGCTTCTTCAAAACCGGAGCTTTCGTTTTTTAAACTTCCTGCTGATGTTGAAAGGTAAGAATGATTTATTATTACTAAATAAAAAGCTTTTTCTTTTAAATAAATCGTTTGGTTGTTTAGTGATATTTGGAGTACTTACTTAAGTATATTTTTTGAGCGCGTGTTATTTTAGTGGTGAAAAATAATAAGAATTGATACTACGAAACTTCATCGTTAATAAACTTTGCTTTGAAAATCGATATCTAGGGATCTGTGTGGTTTTTGACAACGACTCCGTTATTAGTATGAGACAAAATAGCCTCCATTTTGAACTTTTTAGATATTCTACCGATTGCTTTAAAATCGATATCAGGGTTTTTCAAAGAGAACACATTAATTGTAAAGTAGCTGTATTAATTTATAAACAAGTAGACAAAATCAGTTTTATAGTGCCGTGTCCATGTTTTCCGATAATTTATTTAAAAAAGCTATTCATTAGAATGAGATTTTTTTACACTATAAAATTTAATAATAAAGCTTTTCGAACGTGTCGTAGCAGGCAAAAGTATTTTTCAGTGAGTAATTTATAATAACTAACGAAAAATAAAGACTTCTTAAAATATATGCGCGTAAAAGAACATATAGCCGACGTCAAGCATAGGCGCGAGAATAAGTCTGCAGTGTGTGAACATGCTCTCGAGGGACCCAACCATTACATCAGATTTGACAAACCTCAAATACTCGCTAAGGAACAACGATTCATCCCTTGGATGATACGCGAGGCTATTGAAATTAAAAAACATCGTAATTTCAATAGAGAGGATGGTTGGAATTTACCACCTGCCTGGGACCCCATCATACAGGTCATCAAATCCCAGCCCCAACAGCAACACATTGCCAGACCTAAAAATATTGTTAGCTCGTATTGTGTAAACCTGAACGCACCCGGTTAAATATAAAAATTATTGACGGTAGGCAAATAACTTCTAACAATGAGACGACCAACACCTCAGTCTCCCTGTGACCACGGACCCTGTAAAGGGTTCGAAACGTCAGGTTAATATAAAAAACTATGTAAATAGTAAATTAAACGCGAGTTAATCCGTAAAAAAGTGTTTCACTTCTTAAAATGTTAAAGATTTTTTAATTACACAATTTTGTTTGTAAACTAGTCAATTCATTCGATTATTTGATCATTATAGAACCCAAACAAACGTTTTGATAAATAATAGAGAAATTATCATTTAATTTTATTAAAATTAAAAGTGTCATTCCTTAAACTTTGCTAGTTATATCAAAAAAAGCGCTAACTAGCCGAGATACATCGCTAACTAAACAAAAACTTTTTTAATTTTACAAAAATAAGAAGACAACCCTAACGCTCAATTGGCGCGTAGGTATATAAAACAAGAAACAGGCCCAGCTTCCGTACTGCTTTAGCTCATATTTATACTGTGTCTGTGTGGTTTCTGACAACGACTCCGTTATTTGTATGAGACAAAATAGCCTCCATCTTGAACTTTTTAGTTATTCGACCGATTGCTTTAAAATCGATATCAGGGGATCTGTGGGGTTTCCGGCAATGAATCCGATAATAGAATGAGGAAATTAGCCGCCATCTTTAACTTAATAGTTTTAAATTAAAAAAAAATTAAAAGTGACAACCCTTATGCTTTGCTAGTTATATCAAAAAAGCGCTAACTAGCTAAGATACAGCGCTAACTAAACAAAAACTTTTTCAGTTTTACAAAAATAAGAGGACAACCCTAACGCTCAATTGGCGCGTAGGTATATAAAACAAGAAAAGGGCCGAGCTTCCGTACTGCTTTAGCTTATATTTATACTGTGGCTGTGGCAATCTACCGCGACACAAAAAATTAAAGATTACAGTAAAAGAAATTCAAAACTACAAGTTCTTTAGTAAGTGTTTAACTACTGTTAAAACAGTACAATAGCTTCGGATGTTCATATTCCCTGTCACGCTCTTATAAGGTATAGTGTGTTCATGTACAAACAATGAAACACAAAAAAAATATACTGTAAGTAATAGAAATAGTATGTAATCCTGTTGAAAATGGTTGTGCAGCAATGTAAATGGTTTTTAATATTTGACGTTGATTTAAATAGTTAATAGTTAAAGTCGGGGTCGAATTCATTTATTGCAAATTGTTTCGTAACAAATTAATATCACGTCAAAATGTTTTTCGGTTCAAACAATTTCTTTTTGTTTTAGTATTTACAAAACTTGGTTTTTGCAAAGCCTTAAAAGATTTGGTTTGTCTGCAAGTGCAGTCCCAATTAATAGCAACTAGTCTGATTTTGATATTTATCACAATGATGTAGGTAAACATAAATAAAATCATCCACTAGAGAACGCGTGGGTTTATCTGCAGCAACGTAGATGGTTCATGCATGCAATCATGCATGACTTCAGACTCAAACTTAGTTTTGTAATAACGTTTTCATTATTCCTGGGCTTAAAATTGGAAATCTTTAGATCATGAATATTGACTTTAAAAGTGGTTTGGAAATTAAACTGTACTTTTATCGTTTGGAAGTGTTAGCGCTCGTTTAGAAATTGATAATGTAGAAGCTGATATTATATTCCTGGTGGTTGGGGACTAATTCCTAGAAGTACCGGCGCACATTTGACAGTCGTTAACTAAATAGAAACACGTGATGGTGCCTAAAAGCTCTGCTCTGTTCTTTTGGGAAATAAGGGGAAGAGTAGGTACCTATACAACTTCTTTATTCCCACATAGGACCGTACCTGGTAGTCACAGTTTTTAAAATGACCGTATGTAGGCTTGGTTTGATAATCGGTCTCACAGATCACAGGCACTAAAAACACTCAAGACAGTGGCAGTTGTTGATCAAATTTTACACATGGGTCACATGATAAATAATAACAATGAAAAGCTAGAGATAGTAAAATTAGACAACTGAAGTACTTATTTTATGAATTTTTATTTTTGTTCTATTTTAAATATGTCTGAGCGAATGCCCAGCGCGTTGCTCGCGTTGGCCAAGAGCTGTTGTCGCACCCAACGGGTAGCCGAAGTTATTGGCGACTGGCCAAAGCGGTGCAAGCCAACTTTTGCGCGCCTTCTCTGCCCCCACTGCGGTACCCTGATGGCTCGTTGGCCCATCGCCCGCTAGACAAGGCTAACCTCTTAGCGAAGCTCTTTGCGGCGAATTTGCGTGTCGATGACTGCGGCGCGGAACCACCTCCCTCCGGATCCCTCACTGTGGTTCCTCAATGACTGACGTCCAAATCAGATAACGTGACGTCCGTGCCGTGCTGCAGTCACTTGATGTGCGGAAGGCTAGCGGTCCTGACGGTATACCGGCAGTCGTACTTAAAAAATGTGCTCCCAAGTTGTCTCCAGTACTGACACGCCTATACCACCTCTCGTACTCTACTGGAATTGTGCCGGAGGCTTGGAGAAAGGCGAACGTCCAACCGGTCCCCAAAAAAGGGGATAGGTCTGACCCAGCCAACTATCGACCTATTGCTGTCACCTCTGTCCTTTGCAAGGTTTTTGAGCGAATCATAAACAGGCAACTCATTCGCTACCTAGAAGATCACTCCCTGATTCATGATCGACAATACGGGTACAGACCGAAACGATCAACGGGTGATCTCCTGGCGTTCATAACACACCTGTGGGGTGAAGCAATGGACAAGCACGGTGAAGCACTGGCTGTTAGCCTGGACATCTCCAAGGCTTTTGATCGAGTTTGGCATCGTTCGCTTCTCTTCAAGCTTTCGTCATACGGCTTGCCACCTCGCCTATGCGATTGGGTCGCCGGGTTCCTGCATGAGCGCAGCATTCGCGTACTCTGCGAAAACAGTGCCTCACAGTTTCTGCAGGTGAACGCCGGAGTGCCGCAGGGTTCTATAATATTGCCCACGCTGTTCCTTCTGCATATCAATGATATGTTATCCTTGGGTAACATTCATTGCTATGCAGACGACAGTACAGTACATCGGCGTTATTTGGGTCACCCTGCGGCAAAGCAGGCCGATGTAGTGGAGTCGAGACGAAAGATAGTCATTGAGCTGGACGAGGAGTTAGAACGCATTTATAAATGGGGCTCTGATAACCTGGTCCAGTTCAATGCCAAAAAAACACAGGTCTGCGCTGTCACTGCTAAAAAGTCCGCATTTCTCTCCAACCCTCCTTCCAGAGCAACCTATTTATTACCCATCCAGACTGGTCTCAGTCTCTTAGGTATGGACATACACAGCGACCTCAACCCGAAGAGCTATATTGAGAGTGTAGCTACCTACACAGCTGCAAGACATAAATTACGAGGCGCGCTCCCGCGCTTCGATGTTACATGTGTCTCGTCCGATGGCCGCCGCGCAATAGCGAGCTTACAGAGCCGCCGCGAATATTTATATGCGGCGCGCATCGATAGCCACGCGACTGCCGCGAGCCGCTTCAGCCGCTGCGTCATGCCAAACGCAACGCATCCTAGCGTTCATTTATGAACACTTAATAAACTGCTTTGTATATACGCCTCTAGTTGTAACATGTAAAATTTGTATATATTAGGCTAAGTTTTCCAATCTCAAGAATAGATGGTGTTATTACTCTGCAAACCCCCATCGGCTAAAGTGGAGACCCCGAACAAGAAGAACATTAAGAAGCAACCTACCTATAATCAAGATAGTAGTAGTAGACTATGGCCGAAAAATCCGAGAAATCAAGCAGCTCAAGCTCCAAACCAACTACGGAAGTCTCAAGCATCGCCTTATCTATGCGTGTACTACCATTCTGGCGTGACCGACCTAGACTATGGTTCATCGCGTTTGAAGCCGCAACATACGATCTGAAGAAAGGCCAAACACAACTAGCCCAACTGGTGATAGCGCAGCTTGAGAAACAAGACATCGAGCAGATCAGCTACCTACTGTACAACCCGCCAGCTGAACAATACTACACTGCGCTTAAGTCAAGACTGATATCCGTTTATGAAGAGTCAGAAGGACGCCAGTTCCAAAAGTTGCTATCCGAAATGGAACTAGGAGAGCAACGACCATCTCAGCTCCTACGCCGCATGCGTGACCTTGCTCGTGACAAAGTCCCCGAGTCAACACTACGACACAACACACCGCTACGAGAAAGTAAAGAAAGAATTTGAGTCTACGATCGAACAAGGCCTATGCAGACCAAGCAAGAGTCCATGGTCAAGCCCACTACACGTTGTACCTAAAAAGAATGGAGATCTCAGAATGTGTGGAGACTATCGCCGACTCAATGCAATAACGAAACCAGACCGTTATCCGATTCCACGCATCAAAGACTTTACCTACCAACTCGCCGGAAAAAAAAATTCTCAACAATTGACCTCATACGAGCGTATCAATAACTACCTAACAAAGAAACTGACATAGAGAAGACAGCCATCATCACACCATTCGGGTTATTCGAATTTCCACGAATGTGCCCAGGTTTAAAGAACGCTGGACAGACTTTCCAAAGTTTCATCCATGATGTGCTACGAGGCCTAGATTTCGTCTTCCCGTTCCTCAACGACGTACTCCTGGCTTCAGAGTCTGAACAGCAAGACCGCGATAACCTACGTATCGTATTGCAACGCCTAGAAGACGCCGGTATCACTATCAACCCGTCAAAATGCAATTTCGGCAAGAAGAAAGTCAAGTTTCTTGGTTAAGAAGTATCCGCTAACGGTATCATACCACCTCAAGAAAAAGTCCAAGCAATCTCTGAATATCCAAGACCGAAGACAATACAACAACTCAGAACATTTCTTGGCATGATTAACTACTACCGCGAACATATACCTAACGCCGCATCAGTACAAGCTCCGCTCAACCAATACCTACACAACTCGAAAAAACGCGACAAGACCGAAATTCAATGGACAGACGAAGCAATCGCATCATTTGAAAACAGCAAGAAATGCCTACAAGACGCCGCGCTACTTGCACACCCGATTAACTCCGTCCCGCTTGCACTGATGTGCGACGCCTCCAATACTTGTGCAGGCGCCATACTACAACAATATGTTAACAAAACATGGCAACCACTGGGATACTACTCGAAAATGTTTAGAATGTTTGAATAAGTTAATTGTAAAGAAAATTATATTGTTTACATTACCTTATTGTAGTAGTTTGCCACAGGAGGAAAATTCTATTAGACATAAGCTTAAATGACAAAATGCATTTAATTGACACTAACAATTATGTTAGTAATTTTTATTTGACAAGAGATAGTTATTATCTGCCAAATTATTTTAAGCGACAAATAGCTTTATCGCTATCCTATTGTATTCAAACGTCAGCCAAAAACTTGGCTAAACAAGTTGCTTCTATTGAGCAATGTATATTTGACATAGACGTCAGTAGTGTTTCTACTGACATTCCAATTAATTATTTAAATTAAATTATATGACAAAAGAGGAAAACTCTTGCGAAATGTTTGTTAATAAAATTAAATTAAATGAATGTAAAAATAGCTTTAGCAAAAGCCCATGTCAATCATTAAATTTAAAAAATGTACAATCTTTAAACATTGTCCACCAGAACATCCAAGGAATGATGGGAAAGATTTGGAGATTGAATTGTTCGTGAACTGTAATAAAATTGATATTCTTTGCATAACAGAACACTGGCTTAAAGACCATCAGTTCATGTTCAATTTTAAGAATCATTTGGTACGAAGTTCGTTCAGTCGAGGAAATGCAATACATGGTGGCTCCTTAATTATTGTTAGTAAAAAGTTTAAATTAAAGGAACGCAAAGACATAGTGAGCCTCTCGGTTGAGCGAACAATAGAAATAGCTTGTGTGGAGTTGGAGCAGTTTGTTGTATTAAGTGTGTACAGACCTCCTTCAGCATCATATGATTTTTTCGAAAAAGTTATGGATGAGGCATTACATAAAGTCCGTAATGTAGGTAAAACAATAATTGTTTGCGGGGATTTTAATATTAATTTGTTAGAAAATTCCACGATGTCAACTAAAATTAAAAACCTATTTCTATCATACAACTTGAATCATTTATTTTTGGAGCCGACAAGAATAACTGCCACTTTGGCCACCTGTATTGATAACATATATACAAATGTAAAACCACTGGCTAAGCAAATTATTAATAACCTGGACTCTGATCATTGTGGCCAAATGGTCAGCTTTCCACACCAGCGTAAACAAGTGACGAAAAAGAATATCACTGTTGTACCAAAAACTGCAGGTCGGCTGGAACGCTTTAAAAGCAATCTAGATACAAAATTAAATTATTTAGAATACAATGACAACCCTAATGTCTTTTATAATAATTTTTTTAACATTTATTGTTCAGAATTTAATAAAACTTTTATTCCAAAAAAGATCTCAGTTAGTGGTACTGTAACTTTTAATGAATGGGCTACAATTGGTATTCACAGAAGTAGGAAACGCCTTTATGAACTTTATGGTGAACACAACTATAACACCAGTGATGACTTCAAATTATATGTTAAAAGTTATTCAAAGTTATTCAAAAGAGTATGTCGATTAGCCAAGGCAAACTATCTGAGTTCTAAGATTAAGAATAGTAATGACAAAATAAAAATGACATGGAATATTATAAATAGTGAAACAGGAAAGGTCAAAAGTCGTAATAATGAGTACAATTTAAATTGTGATAATAAAACCTTGACTTCTGATGCTGATGTTGCTGCAGCATTTGAGAGGTTTTTTACTGACATTCCAGTTTCAACTACAAAAGCCTTGATTTCCTCCCCCACTGTAGCTGAATCTGTTTTGAAGGAGAATGTTAAAGATTGTGAAAATAATTTCAGTTTTCAAAAAATTTGTGTTATAGATATAATAAAAACATTTAACACTCTCAATAAAAAGAAAACTGCTGATCTGTGGGGTAATTCCGTGGACGTCGCTAAATCTGTAATTATGACAATAGCTCCAGTTTTAGCTTGCATATTTAATGAATGCATTGACTGTGGTGTTTTTCCTGACCTCATGAAATATAGTAAAATAATTCCATTATTTAAATCGGGTAGCACTTCTGACCCCTCTAACTTTAGACCTATTTCTGTGCTACCCACATTTAGTAAAATTTTTGAAAAGTCAATACTAGATCAAATGCAAATTCATTTTTAAAAAATAAACTTTTACATTGTAAACAATATGGTTTTACTAGGGGTCGCTCTACAACTGACGCCGGTGTTGAGCTTTTAATCCAAATATTTGATACCTGGGAGGAATCACAGGATGCCCTAGGGGTATTTTGTGATTTATCCAAGGCTTTTGATTGTGTTTTACATGAAACTTTGGTCAGGAAGCTTAACCACTATGGAATTAGGGATGCTTCTTTGAGCCTTCTAATCTCATACTTGAGTAACAGGATTCAAAAGGTCGACATTAACGGTAAAAGATCTCCGGGATCAGTGGTTAAAATGGGAGTTCCGCAGGGTTCAATACTCGGTCCATTCTTGTTTTTGGTTTATATTAATGACTTACCTTATTTTGTAAAAGACAGTCATGAGATAGTATTGTTTGCTGATGATACTTCACTTTTATTCAAAGTGAAACGACGACACCCAAATTATGACGATGTGAATAATGCGGTCTCAAAGATTGTTCACTGGTTTAGTGTTAATAACTTGCTATTAAACGAGGGAAAAACCAAATGTGTAAGATTTGTATTGCCTAATGTTAAGCAGGTAATAACTAGTGTACAAATTAAAGATAAGAATGTGAATCCTGTGGACACCACTGTGTTTCTAGGCATCACGTTGGATGCCAAGCTTCAGTGGGGCCCACATATAGCTAAATTGTCGAATAGACTTAGCTCTGCGGCTTATGCAGTAATGAAGATCCGTCAGTTAACTGACGTTGATACAGCGAGATTAGTTTATTTCAGTTACTTTCATAGTGTAATGTCGTACGCCATTTTACTGTGGGGAAATGCTGCCGACATTCAAACTATCTTTGTGCTGCAGAAGAGGGCTATTCGAGCAATATATAACCTACAGGCTGGTGACTCTCTCAGAGAGAGATTTAAGGATATAAGTATAATGACAGTTGCATCACAATATATTTATGAAAATCTTGTGTATGTTCATAAAAATATTGAAATGTTTTCAAAAAACAGTGATATTCACAAATTAAATACTAGAAGTAAGAACAAATTAGCAGTGCCTTATACTAGGCTCCATAAAATAAATAATTCTTTTAAGGGTCTGTGTGTACGATTATACAACAAAGTACCAAATGATATTCAGAAATTAGATCTTGATAAATTTAAAATCAAAATCAAAGAAAAGCTTTATAAAAAAGCTTATTATAAAGTGTCGGATTATACAGAAGACAAAACAGCTTGGGTCTGACATGCTCCAAGTACCTACTCCAACAGCTATTTCTAATTGCCTATAATTAATTTATATAGAGCACCATATTTAATTAAACTATTTACATTCAAATTCATATTTTGTATTTTGTGATCTGGTAACGACATATAATATATATATATTTTGTAAATGTCGTTGCTTCTGTGCGCTGTGGTTTCTTGCGCCCGTTCTTTGCCACAGTTAAAAAATGATGTCCTGAATGGGTGGTAGGTTAAAAAATATTTGGACGTTTCAAAGTACTTATTAATTGAGTTTATTGAATAAATATATTTTGACTATTGACTATTGACTATTGAAAAAATTCACCGCCACGCAACAAAAGTACAGTACCTACGACAGGGAATTACTTTCAATCTACATGGCAATGAAGCACTTTAGAAAAATGTTCGAAGGAAGAGAACTAATTGTCTTTACCGACCACAAGCCAATTACCTACGCACTACATAAACAGTCATCCGATAGCGAAACACCACGCCGCTCAAGACAACTACTATTCATCAGCGAGTTTACAACCGACATTCGTCACATCAGTGGAAAAGTCAACACAGTCGCCGATGCACTATCCCGCATCAAAACAACCACATGTCCATCAACAATAGACTACGAACAACTAGCAAGACAACAACAAAATGATCCCGAGTTACCTGCGCTACTACAACAAACCAACCTTCAAGTAAAGAAAATCAAGATACCTAACACCAATTACGACATCTACTGCGAAACATCAACAACCAACATTCGTCCGTACCTACCACATGACTTTCGACGCACCGCATTCGACGCAGTACATACACAGAGTCAGTCACCCCGCTACGCGAACAACAAGAAAGCTTCTACAACAACGCTACTTCTGGCCCGCGATGAACTCCGACATTGGAACATGGACGAAGACGTGTGTATCCTGTCAACGAGCGAAAGTACAACGACACACGCACAGCAACATATCATTATTTCCCGTGTGCGAAAGATTTCAACACCTACATATCGATATTGGCGGAGCGCTAACAACAGCGAACACAGACATCGATACCTACTCACAATGATAGATCGCACTACGCGATGGCCCGAAGCTATACCTATTCAAGAAATAACCAGTGAAAACGTCGCAAAATATGTTTACGAAGCGTGGATAACAAGATTCGGATGTCCCCAGACAATAACTACAGATCAAGGACGTCAGTTCGAGAGTCAGCTGTTTCGCGCGCTAACCCATCTACTTGGCGCCGAAAAGACAAGAACAACCGCTTACCATCTACAAAGCAACGGAATCGTTGAACGCTGGCACCGATCACTGAAAGCCGCGTTAATGTCTAGACTACACTGCAACTTTAAATGGATCGACGAAATACCTACAGTGTTAAATAGGACTCCGAGCAGCAATACGAACCGACACCAACACCAGCGCAGCCCAACTATCATATGGTCAAGCAATTCGTCTACCTGGTGATTTCATCACACCATCTTCATCACCATCACTTGCCGCTGTCAACCAAGAGTTCGTGCAGAAGCTTCATAAATTAATTACCGCGTGCACACCAACATACCTACCGCATAGCAACAAGAGTAGTATGTTCGTGCATAACGACCTATCGACGTGCGAATCTGTATTTCTACGTATCGACGCAGTACGTAAACCACTGCAACCACCATACGAAGGCTCGTATCAAGTACTGAAACGAAGCACCAAGTTCTTTGAAATACAACTTCCTGGAAGAATCGCCACCGTGTCGATAGACAGATTGAAGCCTGCCTACACTTTGAACACAGAAGAAACAACTACGCCGCCGGCGCCGTTACAAGACACACAAGCCGTTCAGCCACGAGTAACATCTGATCAGATGTTACTCGTGGCTGAACGATCCAGCAGCAGCAGTAGAACCAACGCTCAGAAGAACCCGTTCGGGCAGAAGTGTCAACACTCCCGTACGCTTCGCTTGAGGGGGAGTCCTGTAGCTACCTACACAGCTGCAAGACATAAATTACGACGCGCGCTCCCGCGCTTCGATGTTACATGTGTCTCGTCCGATGGCCGCCGCGCAATAGCGAGCTTACAGAGCCGCCGCGAATATTTATATGCGGCGCGCATCGACAGCCACGCGACCGCCGCGAGCCGCTTCAGCCGCTGCGTCATGCCAAACGCAGCGCACCCTAGCGTTCATTTATGAATACTTAATAAACTGCTTTGTATATACGCCTCTAGTTGTAACATGTAAAATTTATATTTTTGTATATATTAGGCTAAGTTTGGAAAACAATCAAGAATAGATGGTGTTATTACTCTGCAAACCCCTATCGGCTAAAAGAGCATTATAACCACAGCCTCACGTAAACTCGGAATCCTGAACATGGTGAAGCGGTTCTTCACGCCGGAGCAACGTTGTCTTTTGTATAAGACTCAGGTGCGCTCCTGCGTGGAGCATTGCTCTCATCTTTGGGACGGATCCGCCAAGTACTTGCTCGAAGCTCTGACAGGTTGCAAAGACGTGCTGTCCGTATTATCGGTAACGATGATGTTACGACCAGTCTGGAGCCGTTACAGCTACGTAGGGACATTGCTTCCCTTAGTGCTTTCTACCGCCTGTACCACGGTGAATGCTCTGAGGAGCTCTTTGACCTCATCTCTCCCTCTCCTTTCCTTTCCAGATCGACGCGTGCAGGTCTTAGAAGCCACCCTCATACCGTGCTGACCATCAAGACACGTACCAAAAAGTTTGGACAATCGTTCTTTTGCCGAACTGCCCGTAAGTGGAATGCGCTTCCCGCACACATGTTTCGTTCCTCTTTCTCTCCCGGGTTATTTAAGCGGGGCGTGAAAAAGCATTTATGCAGGCCGCCATAGTGAGAGCGTTCGGCATAGCGTGGTAACGCTGTGATGAACGCTTTCACTTCTTGGGCTTCACTGGCTGCTTTTCATCAAGCAGAGTGAAGCCATTTTGGCGTGCCACAATAAAATAAAATAAAAAGTTGGTTTAAATCTTCGATCAACAAACATTTATATAGAATACGAAAGTTTAAAAGTGTACATGTGTCCGTATGTTCTTGCACAGTGGATGTTTAATAAAATAGAAATCATTAGAATATTTATTGTTGAATTCAATGAGAATCTTGGTTGGGATACATTATTGAACGCTAAAAAGAAAAATACGATAAATGATACGATTAACTTAAAGGAGCTTATATGATTTATGTAACGTAAAATGTAAAGTTAATGGATGAATTTCCTTATTGCTTAATATTTATTTATGAATTAATTACTAATTTGAAGATAATGAACAAACTGTTTGTCAATTGTACGGAGAATCCCTGGTAGAAGTGGATGACTTAGCAGAGATTATTATAATTTACAATAGGAGAAGTATGGGAGAAATGTATGGATTCACATAAGGGACTGTGTTTTCTTATTGGTGTGGATTCATTTCTTATTTGGTTGGATTAATAATCCTGTAAGAACGTAGGATGGGTTTTTACAAGATTCTTTGGTTTCTTAAATTTTAATGTTATTGTTTATCTTTACAAATACCTTATAAGTTCTTATTCATTTTAATTTGGCACTCGGTGATTTGTGTACAGAGAACGTAGGATAACAAGATTAATTGGTGGCTTAAATTTTAATCGTTATTGTTTAGCTTTACAATATACCTTATATGAGTTCTTATTCATTTATTTTGGCATTCAGTGATTTGTGCACAGAGAACATAGGATGAGTTTTTACAAGATTCATTGGTGGCTTAAATTTTAATTGTTATCGTTTGTCTTTATAATAAGTTTTTCTTCATTTAATTTGACACTCGGTGATTTGTGTACAGTTTAGGTAATGGTCATGGATCGGAGTGGGTGGAGTTTTCTGGTATTGGCATTCAAACGATAATTATCAAATGTATAGATAAGCTTCCGAAATTAAATTTTGAGAGAGATTAATTTCCCGTATTCATTTGTTTGTCTTAATAATGGGTTAGTCATATAAAACACTATTCACGCACTTATATATTATTATCTGAAAGTGCTATTTACAAGTTTAACACGCAATTGAAATTGAAAAAGTGTATATGAAATTGATACCATAAAATTACTTAAAGTAATTCAATAACAAAAGTTATGATGTACTAAATGATAACAAAAATAACTTGTTTCATATATATTTTATGGCATTTTAAATAAATAACAATGTTTGTCTGGACATATCCATATTAGGCGGTCGTTGCAAAAGTGCAGAAATAGGTCCTGCCTATTCCGATCTATGGTAACAATATACAATCTTATCTTATCTTATCTTATTGGGGCCTCAGAGGTCTCCCCCTCGCAGCAGCACGTCGACCCATTGGGATCTTTTGTGCAACCCCGTCCTATCACTCTGTCCCCTCAGAGAAAATGACTGCCATAAGTTTGGCAATGTCTTTGAGGGCGAAGAGCCTAAAATCCTCTGGTTTCGGGTAGGCGAATCCCAAGAGACTCATTCTTTTCCTAGCAAGGGAGTCACAGTCACACAGTAGGTGTTGCATGGACTCCGTTTTCTCCCCACATGCCCTGCACAAGCTGTCTGTTGCTAGTTGCATTCTATGGAGCATTTGTTTTGTGGCATAGTGCCCCGTCAGGGCTCCGATGATTGTTCGTGCCTGCCTTCTGCTACCTCCGCATATGATTTTACTCCGTCCTAGGGCGTCTCCACCTATGAAGGATTTTGAGTATTTCATGCCGGGTAGCTTTTCCCATTCGGTTTTATGCCTGTTTTGGATTTGGTCCTTAAAGGCCTTGTTGATGGTGCTCGGTGCCAGTGCAACAAACGGCTCAGGACCAATGAGTGGGGTCTCTGAGCCCTCCCTGGCAAGTGCGTCAGCCATTTCATTGCCCCATGGCAAGGGTACCAGGCCACATGGGAATCCATATTCCCATGTGGCCTGGTACCCAGATCAATCTCACCCTGTTGTGACCACCTAGCTTGTTTAAAGCTTTTGTGGTTTCAAGTACAAGGTTGGAGTCGATGCGGGGCGATATAAGTGACTTGAGTGCTGCTTGGCTGTCACTCAGGATGAATATGTTTCGCTTTCTAGGGGCGAGTTCTAAATTCGCATAGGAGAATTGCAAATATTTCGGCCTGGTATACAGTTGCAAATTTTCCCATGCTTTGACTATGTTCAAAGTCATTGCTAAAGATGCCTGCTCCAGTACCCGACTCCATTTTGGATCCATCGGTGTACCAGATTAGGCTGTTCTTCACTGGAGACGGCGGTTCTTGTCTCCATTCATCCCTAGTTGGGATATATATACTGAATTTCTTTTCGAACATGTACTGGGGGGATATTTTGTCACACCCCATTTTCATGATCCTATCAAGGGAATCATTAGGTTCCCATTTTGTATGTCTGGTCAGTGGCTTAGATGCGTCCCACAGCCCGGCCACCTTAAGTCTATGTAGCGCTTTCTTTGCCTCTGTTGCTATGACACTGTGCAGGGGTGGAAGGTCCGTAAGGAACTCCAGAGCTGCCGTCGGTGTGGTTCTGAATGCCCCAGTAATCGCCATGCATGCTGTTCTCTGAAGTTTGCTTAAAGCATTCTTACAGATTTTCAGCCTGGTCCTGGACCACCAGACGATGCTGCCATATGTAAGGATCGGCCGCACCATCATCATGTAGATCCACCTTATGATTTTGGGGTTAAGCCCCCACGTTTTGCCATAGGTGGACCGACACATACCAAATACCCTATAGGCCTTGGTAACGGTCGTGTCCATGTGCTGTTTCCAGGTAAGTTCCTTATCCAGTGTTATGCCTAGATATTTCACTTCTCTGGACCAGGGAAGCTGGGTGCCGTAAAGTTTGAGGCTTCCCAATTTCGTGAAGTTTTTCATCCTCCACCAATCACCAATCCTCCAGCAAACATAGAGCACGTTGCATTAGCTCCGATACCGTGGAGGGAAACTTTCCACTGCCTGTGATGACCAGGTCATCCGCATAACCAACCGTATATAGTGGTCCTTGGTTCAGTTTTGCTATGATTGAATCAACTACAAGGCTCCATAACAGAGGAGAAAGGACCCCCCCTTGCGGGCACCCTTTAGTTGTTTGAGCGAGTAAACTGTCCCCAAGCAGTTCTGAGTAGATTATTCTACCCTTTAACATGCATTCAATCCATTTGCAGATCGGTTGTGGCACGCCATGATCTCTGGCTGCCACATTGATGGAGTCAAAGGTTGTGCGATCAAATGCACCTTCAATGTCTACGAATATGCAGACGCAGATCTCTTTGTTCTCCAGGGCTGATTCCGCTCGGCTCACCACATGGTGAAGAGCGGTTTCTGTTGACTTCCCTAGCTGGTAAGCGCATTGAAGTCCGTGAAGTGGGAATTTTTTTAACGGTCCCGCTCTGATAAATTTGTCTACCATCTTTTCCAGGGTCTTAAGAAGAAAAGATTGGAGACTTATTGGCCTAAAAGCTTTGGGTTCTTCATAATCTGGTTTACCCGGTTTTGGTATGTATATTACCCTAACACGTCTCCATGTTCTGGGTATACATTTAACCAAATGCAATGCAGGCTTTATACAATCTGCAGAGATGGGGGCCCAGAATGGAAGCGCCCTGTTGTAGTAGGATGAGGTAAATATTGTCAGGTCCTGGTGCTTTATATGGTTGAAAGCTACCCAGTGCCCATTTAACCTTAGATTCATCCACCACCTTTTTAGCTATTATCCAATCATACTTGGAGGTCTTTACTTGCTGCTCCTTCCAGCTGATTGGATCATGTTCCTCTTGAATGATGCTTGATCCAGGGAAGTGGGTATCAAACATGACCTTCAGTGTATTCTCACCATTTCCTGTTCGAATTCCATTTGCCCTCATTACTGTAGACAGTGGAATCGCCTTTGTTGTAGAGATTGCCTTGGTTAGTCTCATTGCTTCAGGAACAGATTGTATCTGTTCACAATGTTTCCTCCAAGCCGATCTTTTTGCTTTACAAACCGCACTGCTGTAGCGAGATAAAGCCTTATTGTAATCGGTGAAGTCGTTCTTCGCCTTCGCTTCATTGAACGCCTGTCGTGTCTCGCTTCTAATCGGAGCCACCTCTGGAGTCCACCACGGCTGTCTCCCCGCCACTGATTTTGTTTCTGGGCAGTTGTTCTGCCAGGTCGTTATCAGTGCTTCTGTGAGTCTGTCAGCTTCAAACTCTATGTCCACAACTGAGTTAAGTTTACAGCATGGACCATCTAGTTCCCGCCTGAGATCCCTTCTGAAGCCCTCCCAGTTGGTGTTTCTTGTGTTCTTCCTTCGTACAGTTCCTATGGTCTTACCTAGTCTGTACCTAAAGCATATGTAGTTGTGATCGGAGAGGGATACTTCGTCCGATACATGCCAGATTGTGATGTTACTTACCGCTATGTTACTAGCAATAGTTATATCAATCACCTGCGCCCTCCGGACATTGAAAAAGGTAGCCTTGTTTCCTTTGTTAAGTATTTGCATGAGTGAACTTACCAGATACTCCAGCAGTCTCTCCCCTCTCTCATTGGTGTCTGAGCTGCCCCAGATCACATGATGCGCGTTGGCATCGCAGCCGATGATGATATCTTGGTTTTCTCGGCCAGCGCAGGTTACCAGTTCCCGTATCTCCTTTGACACTGGATCCGCCTTCTCGAAAGGAAGATAAGCTGACGATAAAATAACCGTCCGCCTAGCACCCCCTTCCCCCGTAAGGACCTTAACAGCTGTCAGATCCCTGCAACAGAACTTCATTAGAGGCATTGCGTGTAGGTCGTTTCTGACATAAACGCAAGTCCTCATGTCATTAGTAGAACAATTTTAGTATATTATACCAGGGGTTCCACCTAAACCTTTAATCTGGCCCCTGTAAAGGTAAGGTTCCTGGATTAAGGCAATGTCGAATTGATTCCTTTTTAGCTGGCGTGCCAGAAGGGCAGTTGCAGCCTTACAATGATGAAGGTTGATCTGAACGCACCTTACCTCTGTTAAAGTCATCGCCCGTCTTCTGTGAGTTCGCCGTCCGAAGCCGTGTGCACGGCCAACGGAGACGACCCCCCCAGAAGCAGCTCGTCCAGGGCGAGCTCCCCCATGACATCTTCGGATCTTGGCGAGGAGATCCCACCACACTCTATTGGTGTGGTCTCCTCTCCAACATCCTCGGCTACCGCGATAGGTGCGCCAAGTTCCGGCTGCCCCACCGCCACTGGAGCGCTTTGGGAGCACTCACCCAGAGTCACCCCCGCCACGCTCACACCACCGCTACCGCCTTGGGCATCGAAAAGCTCGCCCGTAGGCCTCTCCTCCAGAAGCTTAAAGACGCTCTTGTCGATGCCTGTATTAAGGCAGTAGCCCTCCGCTTTGATGAATGCTGCAGAGGCACCATCCATCAACACGATCCTACGAACTGTTAGACCCTCGACCTTAGTGTCGACGATCTTCCAGCTCGAAGTCCGCAAGCCAGGATGGTACCTCTGCAACATCCTCAAAACTCTGCCTACCTCAAGGCGGCTGATGTTTCTGGATTTCCAAGCCATTTTAACTATAGCCCCCGACGAGATGCCTCCGATGTTTACCACTGGCAGAGGGTCAGGCGCAGCCTCCAGCAGGTCCCAAATGGTTCCTTTGATCGCCACGTAGTGACCCTCTCCCAGCGTAGTCGCAGGGTAATCATCAGCAATGATGGCCATCTTATAGGCACTTACTGCCCCCGCGTAAGACCCGTGAGTCTTAACGCGTTTGGCATCAAGCGCCTCCTGACTCTCATTGCTGACCTGAGCCTTTTCGAGCGCTCCACCGCGTCAGCCGTCATCTCCCCCTGGGCCCGCTGCCTAAGCAGCTTGGCCTGACGCTTGCGGTTGCCCGACCTATGCCACGGCTTCTTGCCCGAGCCCCCCCCTGTATCAGACCTGGGAGCGTCAGGTCGGATCCCAAGAGGACCCAGTACCTTCTGCGTCGATGGTCCGGCGGTGTCTACAGGACGGATCCCATCAGGACCCATTTCCCGTTGCCTCACCATTCCAAGGCCCTCCACATGGGATTGCTCGGCAGGTGCTGACGCCCTCCCCTTACCAAGCAGCAGACTTCCGACCGCTTGGTTCCCGCTCATGGTTCCCAGCGGGTTGGGGCCCCTAAGGTTCCCACTCCCCCTGGGCCCCCGCGCGGAGCCCGTCTGCGGCGGATGCCGTGCCGGTGCACCTGAAGCCCTGAAGCCCCCACGGTTCCTACCACGCCCAGCTGGTGGGGTTGGTCCCCGAAGGTGTCCATCCCCACTGTGTCTCGCGGTAGGGCCCGCCTTAAACCCGCCTACTCCCGAAGGAGTGTTGCGCGCATGGGTCCCTTGCGGGACGGAAAGGTTGCTGCCTAAGGCAGCCTCAAAAATTGGAAATATTTTTGCCCCCCCCCCCCAGATACAAGGGGCAGCCTGAGCCCGAAGGCCCAGGGAGGGGTTCTCCGGCCTTGCCGGTACCCTCCTGGGGTAAATTCGTTTCTGAAAATGTGCCATTTTTGTGTAGAAACGAAGAGTGACAATGTTGGGGTCGAGGTTGTCATCCCTCCAAGGATGGGATGGGATAGGATTAGGAAAAGGGGAAGGAAAGTGGTAAGGAGGGGAGTTGCTATGGAAAGGATCATGGGATTGAGGATAAGGGAATGGCCCACCGTGCGCGATATCACTGGCGGGTTAGCCCTACACACTCGGCTACTGCACGTCGCAAGGTAGATGGTAGGTGTGCGATGCTTGCTTAGTGACGGCAGCATTTCCAGGGTCGACGACGAGGACGTGTGTGTATAGGACTTGACGGCAGACGCAGCTTGCTCAACATCGCACACTTGAGCACACATCAAACCGCCCTACGACCCCAACAATATACAATACTACATCCAACAAATTATTTGTTACGTATGAAAGAATTTAATTTATTGTAATTTTATTTTATTTGCTTAGGTACTGTTAGTAGAGAAAACGTATAATATATACGTTTTCTCTCTTTGCTAGGTAAATTGCTCGCTTAAAACAAGTCCGTAATTAGTATGGTTTACTATGACCAAATGTTTTGTTACTAAAGTATTGTAGGAAGAAAAACTGTAATATAAAAAACTACTTTTTGAACAATGAGAATTTGCCATAAGAATCAAAATGTTAAATGGAAAATGTAAAAATAATCAAATATAATTCAAAACATTTGTAAAGAGAAAGATTTGCCAAATGTATGTTTGTCAAGTGATTGTTAGTAAAATGAAACATTTGCGGAGCATGTTGTTATTAAAAATGAACATACTAGTATATGAAAATTGGTTGTAAAGAAAAGGTTATCAGTGATCCTGTTTTATAATTAAGATAATTGGATGGGTTTAAAGTCGGGGTTTTCCTAGCCGCAAGTATCGGATGGGTTTGCGGCTAGAAGAATGTAATAACTTGTTAGAATTTTGGATGGGTTTACAGGATTATTAGTCGGTGTTTTCCTAGCCGCAAGACTTGGATGGGTGCGGCTAGGAGAATTTAATAATCCTGTGGGAATTGGAAGGGTTTACAATGAAATGAAATAGTTTATTTGCTTTAAATCACAGGATTTTTGGGAACTTTTAATTTGTTTTTGAATCATGTAAGAGTTGGATAGGTTTGCAGGATATTAGTAGCTTATATTTTAATTATTTTGTTTTATGTATAAGTTGTTAATGTATTGGTTGCTTATGTAAGTACTTACTCGCCGAGTGTAAGGTCTGGTTAATGTCTTGAATATTAGCGCGCCTTCCTGGCACCGTGTATGAGGACGTGATGAGGACATACACGAGGTCAGGATGGACGAGTGTAAGGTTAATTTAAAATCATTTGCATAATTCAATTTTAGTCTATTCTTATTCTTAAATCTATAGAACGATTGACAATCTTTGATTTGACACATGTTATGTGTCGGGGACTCGGGGGAGGGGGAGGCGGGGGGAGACGTAGGACGGCAGTCGGTGACTCGGTGAGTGAGGCATTTTGGCTTTAGCGCTTGTACTGTGCGGACGGTTAAACGGTGTTCATACTTTATACTGTGTGTGACTAAATGTAAAATACTGGTTGTTGAAGAAAAATAAAGAATATCTATCCTGGTTAGCAGCGTTTTACTACAAATCTAAGTTAGTGTACACTAAACAAAACAGTGTTAAACACAGTCATTCATGTAAAGTAAATTACTTCCCTTAGATGACAGGTAAAGCGGACCTATGCGTATTTAAACAACATAGAACTTTCCTCAAACTTTTTGGTTAGAAATGATAACTTTATAACTATCAGCTTTAAAACATTCAAGTTATTATTTTTCGAATAAAGCCACCAAGATATTATCAAACTACAGCACTGATTTAATGTTACTGATTTTGTTGCAACAGATGTAAAGACATATGTCAAGATGCTCGTGGTATACCATGTCTGGTCAACGACTCACTATTAATTTGGCGCCACCTGGATAAGGCTTTCTAGAAGTGGATGGCTCGCCTTGAAAGGAAATTAGGTATAACAAATATTATTTAGGGCCGAAGAACATTTTTTCTTAGACTAACAAGTTTGGGCCACATTGTATACCAAGGATGTAAATTCTAATCTGTACCTCAACAATACCTTCTGCTTCATCCAATTTATAATTGTAAGTTTTTTTTTGTTATTCAGTATTGGTCAGGATTGTATTCTGCGTTTGTAGTTTCGATAATTGACAAAAAGGTCAAATTATGGCTTTGCCAATAAACTATTAATATGTGAAAATGCATGGTAGGAGTGTTACCTACTCCGTATCTAAGTATATCCGTATAATGTTTTCAGAAGACTGGATGTAGGATGCGAATACAAAAAAGTTTCTGAATAAATTAATGCTAAGAACTTCTCTTGTTCAAACAACTTGGTGTAGGTAACATTCCTGAATTCATCTAAATCCATTATTATACATTTATGTGTAAAAGCAAGTTCTGTTGCTCGGTTTTTAGTAATGCTTTTGTAAGTATTTGTGACAAACCCTATGACTCCAAAAAGGTGCTTGTACTCGTAGTTTTATTATTCAATAGACACTCGTCAAAGTTTGAGCTTATTTTTCGTACGTAGGTACAAAACATAAAATAAACAATTATTGTAGAAAATTCAAATATTATGCGCAATTGTTCTAGAACCGGTTCCAGTAATTTTGCAATCACAAATAGTGCAAACAAAGGCCGAACAGAAGAACATTAAATTCAACTGAGGCCTCAAAATAATCATCTTGGATATCAATTGTTGACAATAGTAGTTGTGATTTTATTTTTTAAGGTCCGTTCGATTATTTTAAATATAATTATTTTGAAGCTGCTTTAAATTTTAAGTGAATCTGTGAGATTTTTTACATTTTTTTTTATTGTAAACTTTTCCTGACCTTTAAAAACACATAATCATAATCATTTATTTGCAAAAAACATGGTATAAAATGGTGGTTACATAAAACGAAACAAAAGAGCTCATGTCTCACTATCAAAATAGCATGCCAAAAAGTAACAATGTCAATGTCAATCTATTATTATTCGAATAAGTCTAAAAAAAAATTAATTATATACACTTTACAATCGTTAACAAAAGTTCACTATAAATGTCAGTATACAGAACTACTTATCAAAAAATTCTTTAATAGTGTAAAAGTTCTTTTCATATAGCCATTTAAGTAATCTTTTTTTAAACAAAAGACTACCCAGTTCTTTCATTTCGTTAGGAATCTTATTATATATTCGGACACACATTACAAGACAACTCTTGTTATGTTTAGATGTTTTGTGTTTAGTTATGACAAGCTTATGTGTGTCTCTTCGTACTCTGGAATTTTGAACATCAGATGCTTTTGCAAAAAGATCTTTATGTTGATGAACAAAATTGCAAGCCTCGTATAAATAAAGCGATGGGAGAGGCAGCAGACCTAGACTTTTAAATATAGGTCTGCATGATTCATCAGGTAGAATTCCATATATGGCCCTAATGCACTTTTTTTGTGCTATGAATGCTCTGTTCCAATCTGTGCTATTACCCCATATCATCAAACCATACCGCAACACGGATTCTACATAAGCACGATATGATAAAACTGCAGTTTTTTTATTTGTGACTTGACTTAATGCATAAACAAATTTGTTTATTCTATTACAAACATTCTCTGTTTGTAATTTCCAGTTTAAAAATTGGTCTATAATAATTCCCAAAAATTTTACGTTTGTAACCTCATTGATTTTAGTGATGTTTAAATTAAAATTATATTTCTTATGTTTTGATTGATAAATTGGATATATACTGATTTATCTAGATTAATTTTTAAATTATTTGCTTCGAGCCATTCAGTTAAATTGTCAATAGTATTGTTTATGTCCATCTCATGATCAGTCAATAAATTATTCCTCTTTTCAGTCGTCACAATTATGGAAATGTCATCTGCGTATAAAATACATTTATGATTGGTAATGCTAGACATATCATTTACATATAATAAAAATAAAAGAGGGCCTAAAATACTTCCCTGCGGGACACCGTTTTTAATTTCACGGCAGTTGGAATGATACTGTATCATTTCATTATTTGTTATTTTATCTACAACAACATATTGTTTACGACCAGTTAAGTATGATGTTAACCACTGAAGGGTTACTCCTCTTACACCTATAGCTTCCAACTTTTTCAATAATAGGTCATGAGAAACATAGTCAAAAGCTTTAGATAAGTCAAAAAATAATCCTGTTGTCCAAAAATTATTATTGATATTAGTTAAAATTGTATTAATTAAAGTAAAGATTGCTAATTTTGTAGATTTAGAATTTTGAAATCCATATTGGTGATTATAAATAACATTGTATTTTTTGCAAAAATCAGTTAACCGTTTAAACATACATTTTTCAAAAACTTTCGATAGAATAGGAACAAGAGTAATAGGGCGATAGTTTTCTACATTATCCTTTTCACCCTTTTTATACAATGGCCTGACAACAGAAAGTTTTAGAGCTTCTGGAAAAATTCCCGAAGAAAACGATTTGTTTATGAGATCGGTTAGAACAGGTAGTATTTCATCAACACAGGCTTTTGTTATTTTAGTGCTTATTCCGTCACAGCCTTCAGCGTTTGTGTTGTTTAGTTTTAACACTTCAATTTTCACTTCCTTCTCGGTCATCGGCATAAGGAACATTGTATTGGATATTGTTGTCATATGCTGTCGTTTCATACTATTTGTAGATGTGTAAGGTTGGCCATCGACAAAATGATTATTAAAGGAATTGGCTATGTCTGTAGGATGAATTAACGTTTTATTATGAATTTTCAATTCGGATATATCATTAACATTGTAATTTAAAGCATCTACTTCATTCCTAATTACAGACCATGTCGCTTTACATTTATTATCACTATTATTGATGAACCTAATATTACAATTTCTTTTTGATTTAAATATAACCCTTCTCAATATTTTAGAATATTTTAAATAATTATTTTTATTGATTGTTGTTTTATGTTTATAATAGCGATATTGAAGTAATCTTTTTGTTTTACAGCTTGTTCTCAGCCCTTTGCTTATCCACCTATTATTTAATGTCTTGTTTCGGGTTTTAATTTTTATTGTAGGAAACCACAAATTATACAAAAGGCAAAACATTTCATAAAACCCCGTAAAAGCCATATTAAAATCAGCCTCTTCATAAACGTCGGTCCATGAAAGATTACCTAAATATTTCTTAAACTTTTCTATGTTTTCGAGAGAATAATCTTTTTTATAAATGCAGTAGTTTTCTTGTTTTAACGGTTTCCGTCTAACATTGAAACTAAGTAGCTGTGCGGTATCATGGTCGGATAAGAATAAAGGTAATACGCTTGCATCAGCTTTTTTGATATTACTAAGAATATGGTCTATGCACGATTCCTTTCGAGTAGGTTCATTTAAATGTATTTTTAAATCGTGATTGTTGCATAGATCCTGTAAGTATTCTGTTATTTTACTCTTTTTTAGCGTATTTATGTTAAGATCGCCTGCAATAACAACTTTTACATTAGATTTGTATTTTTTATATACATTGCATAACAATGTATCCAATTTATGTAGAAAAACATTAGGGTCTGAGGATGGAGTTCTGTATAAAGAAATAACAACCAACCTGTGAAAGGGAACCTCAATGCCACACACTTCAAATACTTTTGGTAAAGCATGACTTTTTATCCAAAACAGTTCTTTGTAGGATATACTTTTTTTTGCCAATATGCAAGTTCCTCCTCTTTGTTTTTCTCTACAAAAAAATGCTGCCAACTGGTAGTCTTTAATTTTAAGGAATCTATCATAACCAGACTTAATGAATGCTTCTGTAAGGCAAAAAATATCCGGATCCTTATTCGATTCACTTAACTCTTGTAGAGTTAATTCCAATAACGCTAGTTTTGAGAGAATGCTAGCAATATTCTGGTGAAGTATTTTAAATGATGTTTGTTTAGTCTCGAAAAAATGATTGTTTTTTTGATATGGGAAAATAGTCAAGTATAGTCCTTCTTTTGTTTTCGATTGGCTTGCTGTCATGGGGCATCATGTCTGTACAAGCACTGCTATTAATATTTGCATTATTTACCGACCTTTTTTGGGCAAAGTAATATGGAATTGTACCCTTCACAAAGCTATCTTGAACAGGTTTTAATTCTTTTCTTAATATTAATTTTTTGAGAGCTGCAACATCTAAATATTTGTTTTTATAGTTTGTATAATTAATCGCGTAATTAATCGAATTACAAATGTCAATTAAATTATAATTATTACACCGAACGAAATAACATGTGTTTTATGAAAGCTAACATTTTTAAATACATTTAATAAGAATATGTCACAAAAATAAAATTGTTCAAAAGTTGATTTTAATAAAGTTATTAATTTTTTTAAATCAGTATCATTTTCACCAACGCCAATTATCAATTTGTCTCCTTTCTTCAGCCTTAAAGACTGGTATCGTTTTAAGACTTCGACGCTTAGTGCAAAAGGTTTAGTTTCGGCCGTGACTATATATTTTTCATAAGGAGAAGTTTCTCTTGAAACCATTAAGGCAAAAGAAAGACCCACGCATTGTTGGGTACCTAGAATAAAAATCCGGTTAGCAAAATCTTTCTTAGTAGAATTTTTACATGATGTAATTTTAATTTTTAGCGGTGAAACTTTTGGTGTATACATCATCTTTTGCTTTAAATTAGAAATTTGTGTTGTTAACTCTAATATGACCATCTGTGCTTGTTTCAATTTCAGTTCTAGGTCTATAATTTTTTCCTGTAACACTATCAAAACATCATTATTCAGTTCATTGACGTTGTGCATACTATATGTAGAAGATAAGTCTGACAATTTCGGTGTTTTGAAAATTGATGGGGATCCAGGTAACCGCAGGGATGACTTTTTCTTTCTTGAACTACAGTTTTGTTTTTCAAATGGTGATGATTGACATAATGTTTTTAACGTTCTGTTTTCTTTAGTTAATCGATCTATTTGTTTTCGAAGACTATTGTTTTCTAGTATGACGTTTTCAAATTCATTTTGTGTGCTGGCTACTTCAGTGGTTAGCTTAATTATGGTTTCTTTCATTTCTTGCACTGAAACAGAGTCAGTTAATGTATAGTCCACACTCTTTGATAACTGGTCAGGTGAGAGTGGTGATGAGTCGTCCAACATGTCACTGGATGTCAGTATATGCGAGTCTATCATTTGAGATACCGTGCTTGGGCTTGAAATTGGTGTCTCGAAATCACATGGTGATGGGACCACTGTTGGCAGATCAGGTGTCGAGATTTTTTTCCTATTTGTAATATTAGGATGTGGTTTTCCTTCTTTATTGTTTTTATTTTTCCTACAATCATTGCACTTCCAGTTTCTTTTAGAAGAAGTTTCCATTAAACGATATAACTTTTCAGAAACTCCTTCGCAGTCAAATTCAAAATTATTCTTACAGAGTGAACATTGAAGTGTATTTTTTATATCCACTTTTACTTTACACTTAAAACATAGAACTAGAGTCGACATCTTGCGGCTGATGTTCGCATCATTACGCTTACTACTATGAGCTTCCGTGGATAAATGTGACATTATTAACAGAAGTGAAAATATAAAATTATTCTGCAACAAAATATTTTTCGATTCTTGGGGTTTGAACCGCGGGCCTCTGGATACTTAGGTGTTCAGCGTAGCCACTCGTCCACTTGATAGTTAAATAGTAGTGTCGAAATACCGATACTTATTTGACTCGGAGTGATTAGTGGTTTGGGTTAACCAATCCGAATGCGGAATGATGTTTTGAATGCGCAAACGGTCTTCACTATTTATTATTAACACTTTCCACTCGATTATCTTTAGCAGACTTATAAAGACACTTTTTCATGAAACTTGAGTCGTATTCTGTAGGTTTTTAGCAAAACTTCACATATATTTGCACCAATGAAAATGTTTGAAGATGAAATTCACAGGAACTTATCTTCCATTTCTTCTTGACGATGCACCATAGAATTGTGTTACAAACGATAAGTGGCATGAATTTATTAATAAGTCAGCTGATTACAATGAAAAAATAACAAAATATTTCTAATTACTATTTTTGATGAACAATAAATACGGAGCTTTTGTTTACGTGATGAATGACAGCTGTCACTGTCCAGTGTCACAACTAAAAAGAATCAGACAAATCAGTCGAGCCGTTTTCGTGCGCTTAGCAACACATTTGGCGATTCATTTTATCTGTCATAGATTGAGATAGTAAGTAACAGACATTGTTTTGGTGTATAGTTGTTTTGTACAGGTTTGCCGGGAATATGAATATTACATTTACGAATCCAATGTAAAACATTACGATCCCTAGTGAGCTCACACTTTCTGTCATTCAGTCATAAAAATAGGTCAAGCGACTGCAGGAGCTCTGATTCCAACGTCTCCCTGTCAGATATCCGGCAGAACCTCGGCAGTCCCACGGCGGTGTGAATGGTGCTGTGGGGTTGATCGCAGCTCGATAGCTGATGATACAACTACGCGCAGTAGCGCCCCCCCTAGAGTTTAAAGAAAACGAAGTTGTGACGCCGGGACCCTGTGCAGGGCGTTGAATTTTTGTTTTCTTTTCGAATCAATCTTGGTTATGGCTTTTGGAGTCTTAATATAAAGAGAAAGGAGTCTTAATATAAAAGAAAACTAAAGAGACCGTTATATTAGAGAAGATAAATATGAAGATGGAAAGGTCTTACAACTCGTATAAGTGCTATGTGGCGGCAACCAAAGTGGATAAATTTTTGAGTGATAACCTGTGGCCGGAGGGAATTACTTTTAGAAGATACGTGCATTTCAGACCTCGAGGTTCAATAAATAATGAGCCTCGGGGGAACATGGAAAATAAACAACAAGTAAATGGAACGTAAGAATAGTACTTTTATATCTTACAACTGTAAAAATATTAGACGTAGTTTATCGTGTGTACAAGGCCTGTGTGAGACTGCAGATGTGGCGGCATTACAAGAAACCTGGCTGATGCCGCATGATTTGGAGGTGCTCAACAGTATCAGCAAGGATTTCAGCTTCACGGCGAAGTCTGCGGTAGACCTGTCAGCGGGTGTTCACCGGGGCAGGCCCCATGGTGGGGTTGCTCTTTTATGGCGAAAAAGTGTCTTACATAATGTGTCAATAGTGAAGTGTATCAGTGACAGAATCGTCGCTATTAAAGCAACCCTAAGCGAAAATCGTGAAATATTAGTAGTTTCTGTGTACATGCCCACTGATAACGTGGAAAACCTACCAGCCTACATGCAATGTCTTGGTGAATTAAGTGCAATCATACAGGACAGTAATGTTGATTCAGCATACATATTAGGTGATTTTAATGCTCACCCAGATGCGCCATTTTGTAATGAACTGCTGGATTTGGCTTGTGAGTATGAGTGGGTGTGTGCAGACTTGGTCAAATTAGGTATCTCCTCCGATACATACACATATCTGAGCGAATCTCATGGCTGTAAGCGATGGCTTGACCACTGTGTGGTGACCAAGGCAGCATGGGAAACAGTTGTTAAGGCTAGAGTCGTAAACAATGTATATTGGTCAGATTACTTCCCTCTAGAAATAACATGTAACTTAGGTTTAATTAGGGCAAAAACAGATGTTGAAAAAAGTGTTAATAATAATATAGTTTGGGGAATACGTGACACCCCTCAAATATTACAGTATCAGGAAATATGTCAAAATCTATTGAAAAATATGGATTTTCCCAAATCATTTCATAGCTGTGCTGATAAAATGTGCAAAAATATGAATCATAGAAGTGTAATTGATAAAATGTACAAAGATATTGTCCATGTATTATGTAAGGCATCTATATAAACTAAGATGTCAGGCAAAAAGTCCTATAGAGGAAAATGTGTGTATGGATGGAACAAACATGTCAAAGAGGCTCACAGGAAAGCTAGGCTAGACTATCACTTTTATGTTGAAAGTGGGAAACCAAACTCGGGTCCTATTTTTGATAGAATGTGTAAAAGCCGTAAAATTTTTAAATCACGTTTAAAATTTTGTCAAAATAATCAGGAACAGATTAGAATGGACATATTGGCATCACAGCATTCTTCTAAGAATTTTAGTAAATTTTGGAAAGGTACAAAATCCCTTAATGGTAAGGTCAGCTTGCCTGTGAGTGTCGAGGGCATAAGTGTACCTGGTGATATTGCTAATGTGTTTAAGAAACACTTTCAAGTTAAACCAGATTTGTCTATGGTGGATGGGTCGGGCCTGTCTGACTCTGTGACTCAACCCATTAGTTTTTCTAGCAAGCAAGTTGCAAGTGCAATTAAAAACATGAAGAAAGGAAAGTCACCGGGGCATGACGGGCTTAGCATTGAGCACCTGCGGCATGGGGGGCCTCATTTGAATAGAGTACTTGCTATGTTGTTTACCTTTTGTGTGCGTCACACATATCTGCCATCAGATTTAATGAAGACAATAGTTGTGCCTCTGGTGAAAAATACAACTGGAGATAGATCTGATAAAAATAATTATAGGCCCATTTCACTGGCCACAGTGATCGCAAAGGTGTTAGATAGATTACTTAATGAACATGTTTGTAAAAACATGAAGTTAAGTGATACACAGTTTGGTTTTAGGGAGGGGCTATCTACTGAAAGTGCAATACTTACTTTGAAACATACTGTACAATACTATGTAGATAGGAAAACTCCTGTATATGCCTGTTTTTTAGACTTATCCAAGGCATTCGATAGGGTGTCCTATGACAAACTGTGGATTAAGCTGGACGAGGCAGGGGTCTCACCTGAACTAAGAAATATCTTCTCGTTTTGGTATCGCAACCAGTCAAATGTAGTTCGGTGGGGAAATGCTTATTCAGATGAATACTCTCTAGAATGTGGGGTAAGACAGGGGGGGCTATCCTCTCCCGGGATGTTTAACATTTACATGAACCAACTCATCGAGGAGCTTAGCAATACCCATGTCGGTTGCCATATAGACGGACTTTGCGTGAATAACATCAGCTATGCAGACGACATGGTGCTGCTGAGCCCTTCGTTGGGGGGGCTTAGGAAATTGCTGAAAATATGTGAGACATATGCTGTAAATCATGGTCTAAGGTATAATCCTATAAAAAGTGAATTTATGTTATTTAAAGGTAAAATGAAAGGGCCTAGATTCATACCACCTGTTATATTAAATGAGGTTCCTCTGTGTCAAGTTTCAAAATTCAAATATCTGGGGCATATTGTAAGGGAAAATCTAAATGATGATCTAGACATAGAAAGAGAACGCAGGGCATTGGCGGTGAGGGGGAATGTGTTGGTGCACAGGTTTGCAAGGTGTACAGCACCAGTTAAACTTACACTATTCAGGGCATACTGCCAAAACTTCTATACAAGCAGCCTGTGGTGTAATTTTACTCAGAATGCCTACAATGCCCTGCGGATTCTGTATAAGAACATGTTCAGGGCACTGTTTAGGTTGCCTCGACACTGTAGTGCGTCTGGCATGTTCGCTGATGCGAGCATAGAGGACTTCTATGCAATTATGCGCAAAAAGGTAGCATCACTAGTTCATCGAGTGCGAGATAGCCGGAATAGTGTCCTGAATATGATAGGTGAGAGAATGGACTCCGCTCTACTCAGTCGGTTTCTCAAACTACATGTTTGGTGAACTGGCTGTGTGAGGCGTATTCTATTCTATTCTATTGCTTATAAATAATAATAATATAATATAATTTTCATTAAATTCTAATTTATTTTTTAATAATAATAATAATTGTAATGTTGTTATAGTATTTGATAATAATTATAATTAGTTATGTTGCTATGGGTTAATGTAGCCTGATAATAAATGATTTTTATTTATTTTTTATTTAATATTATTATGCTCAGAAAATGAAGTTTTAGAACTTTTATTCATATTTGCTTCCTCCAACAGAGCTTATTATTATTATTATTTTAATTTCCTAATTTAGTTTTGGAGCCTCGAGGCTTATGGCTTATGGCTTATTACCATTTTTGTTATATTATTTTTTTCCATTTATTTAAGTAACTAGTTACTATTTTTTTTTTTACTTTTTTATTATTATTATGAGTAACCCTTTATTTTTTATGAGGTTCTTCTCTGAGCAATTGTAGAATCTATGGGTATCCAATGAAAGCATGCTATCGTCAGACTGACCGTCATTATACGGGGACAGATCGAAGATCTTAGTGGCGCGGCTGGCACGGGCACAGGTGCTAGCGCTGCAAGCAGCGCGAATGGTAAAGCTTCGTTTTTGCCGCTACTGGTTGAGTCATCGTAAACATCAATGACATAGTAATATATAATAATAATAATAATAATATCTTTATTTAAATACGCTTACATCTATAGTTTACAAAGAGCTCTTAACTAATAATCTAAAGTAGATTAAACTCTGTTGCCTGAGCTAGGTAAACCCTGTTTTTCAGGCGAATGTGGGCTTAGTCTAAGTTTAATATAAATCGAAACATAAATGATTTATAACAGGTTCCTTATACGCTAAATTACAATCTAATATAAAGACATGAATAAAATAATAATAAGTTTTTATTAAAATTAGTTAATAAGTTTTACACAGAAATAAATAAATAAAACTAAATTACCTAACAACGGTCATTAACCCCTCCGTATCGTCGTAGGTCAATTTTTGTAGCTCTTCCTTTACAACGTTTTTGCAGCTGATAGTGTTTAACGGATAGATATAACACTTAGCATTAATCCTGTTGTACAGAAAGGGTCCTTAGAAAATAAAGAACCTTCATGAGAAAGTGCATTTTGTACCTTTGAGATAAGTGCAAACCATGTCCTTCCTCCTTTTATTAGTAATTTAAGTGCTGTAAGGAAGAGCCGTGTGCTGTTTTAGTATCGTGCTTTTTATAAATAATTGCCGAACTGTTAAAACTTTACAGGATTCATATAAAAGATGAGTAGGATATAGATAAGGACGGAAAGTGGACACCTACAGGGTTGCTCTTTGGGCTGTTTCGACAGTTAATAACAGGGACTTCTTCGTACCACCCCATGCAGTGATGCAGTAAGTTAGTATCGACTGACATAAGGCCACGTAAACTTGCATTATTAGTTTGGTATCTGCAATCGAACGAAGTTTTTTAAATACAAACATAAGCTTACGCATTTTGTTACTTAAAGCTTCAATATGATAACGGAATGACAGATTCTCGTCAATAATTACCCCAAGATACTTTATATTGCAAGTGCTAGATATGGTAGGGCAATTGCAAGACATGTTTATGTAAAAATTACAGCCATCATGAGCATACAAAGGTGTTCTTGTTGTAGAAGTTGATTTGCGCATCGAGAATGTGATATATTTAGTTTTATCAGCATTTAGTGTTAGTAAATGTTGATTAAGCCAGTTATTTACAACATTGAAGCCATTTTGTGCATTTTCATAAGCCTCGAGCTCCGTCGCTGCAGAAAAAAGTAGAGCAGTGTCATTGGCGTACGAAAATATTTTACCGCCGTTTAGTTGAAGGTTGCAGAGGTCATTAATGTAAATTAAAAATAAGGTAGGCCCAATTATACTTCCTTGTGGGACACCAAAGGAAGTGTTGCACCTGTCAGCACTGATCACATTGCCTATTTTAACGCATTGGCTACGATCACTTAAATAACTTGTAAACAACTTCAGTTGTTTATCTCTTATACCTATTGTTTCAAGCTTATTCAATAGGATGGGTATCGAAACTGTATTAAAAGCTTTTGCAAGATCCAGGAATATATCTATTGTTTTATTGCCTTTATCAAGCTCTTGTGCGATATAGTTAGTTAACTGATGAACTGCCTCATCCGTTATTAAATTAGCTCTAAAACCAAATTGATTGTTTGACAAGAGCGAATTATTTTCCAAAAAATGTACTAATCTGTTGTTTAAAATTTTTTCTAAAATTTTTGATATTGAGGAAAGTATCGATATAGGCCTATAATTTTAAATTTGTTCTTTACTACCCGATTAAATACGGGAACAACAACAGCTTTTTTCAAACAATTGGGAAAAACTCCTTCGGTGAGACAAAGTTCAAAAATATACGTTAGAGGCAGGAGCACGATATGTTTGAACTGTTTTAGCATTTTGTTAGAGATGTTATCCCAGCCAACAGCACAGTCATCTTTCAAACTCATAATAATTCTTTCTACTTCTGTGGAGTCTGTGGCTAATAAAACAAAAGATTTTACATTAGAGCTACACTGATTAAAACTTTTAGAAGTCCTGGGGAAGATAGGTTGTGTCTGAATAGTTTAAGATGTCTTCACCAAATCATTATTGATAAGTAAACCCGAAGATAACGAAACGTTGAAAACATATCCACCTCAGGTGGGAATCGAACCCTCGTCCTCAACAATGTTGAGACTCTGCTTTGTTCCACGGAGGACGTGGAAACGTGAAAGTGTTAGGGTGAAATAGGTTTTTTTTTATAGCAGAAGGAGGCAAACGAGCAAGCGGGTCACCTGATGGAAAGTAATCACCGCCGCCCATGGACACCCGCAAAACCAGAGGAATTGCAGGCGCGTTGCCGGCCTTTAAGGAAAGAATAGGCTCGTTTCTTGAAGATCCCTAAGTCGTAACGGTCCGGAAATACCGCCACCGAGAGCTGGTTCCACAACACTGTAGTTCGAGGCAAGAAATTTCTTGATAAACGCACAGTAGTAGACCGCCATCCATCAAGGCGATGTGGATGGAATGACAGTCGATTGCGTGTAGTGCGGTGAAGGAAATTAGCGGCAGGGATCAAGCCGAACAATTCCTCAGAACACTCCCCATGATATATACGATACAATATACAGAGAGACGCAACGTCTCTCCGAAGAGCCAGTGGATCGAGCCGACCTGAAATAACCACGTCGCCGACAATTCGAGCAGCTCTGCGTTGAATGCGGTCAAATGGAAGGAGTTGGTATTGGGGTGCTCCAGCCCAGAGATGGGAGCAGTATTCCATATGCAGCCTGACCTGTGCTTTATACAGTTGTAAACGGTGGGCCGGCGTGAAATACTGACCCGCTCTATTAAGCACACCCAGCTTTTTCGAAGCTAATTTAGCTTTACCTTCCAAATGACCACGAAACTGAACGTCACTCGAAATATCGACGCCAAAGATTCCAATAATCGGATTGGTATCAAGGGGAGCTCCCTCAAAGTTCAGAGGTACGACGAAGGGATGTTTTTTCGCGGTAAATGCGCAAAATTGTGTTTTGGAGGGGTTAAAGCGGACTAGGTTATGTCGGTCCCAATCCGAGACATGACTTAACATGTTCTCGGTGTCAGTCACAAGTTTATTCCGGCTCTCGATGACGCTTTCCAGAGAAATATTAGCTCGCCCGGTGTAGAGCGTATCCCCAGTACTGTCATCCGCATAGCAATGAATGCTGTTGTTATGCAGCATGTCATTGATATGCAGAAGAAACAAAGTAGGGGACAACACACACCCCTGCGGGACTCCAGCATTCACGGGCTTCATGTCGGAGCACGAACCGTCGACTGCGACTCTGATGCTACGCCCAGTAAGAAAGCTGGCAACCCATGAACACAATTTCTCAGGAAGCCCGTATGATGGAAGTTTAGAGAAAAGAGCCCTGTGCCATACCCTGTCAAAAGCTTTCGCTACGTCCAAGCTAACTGCCAGTGCCTCCCCTTTACTCTGGACTGCCTCCGCCCATCGGTGAGTAAGGTACACTAAAAGATCACCAGCCGATCGACCGCGACGAAAACCATACTGGCGATCACTTAGTAGCTGGTTCTCTTCTAGGTACCTTAAGAGCTGGCGGTTTATAATGGACTCCATTACTTTGGAGAGTAAAGAGGTAATAGCTATTGGCCTGTAGTTAGACGGATCTGAGCGATCGCCTTTTTTTGGAATCGGGTGCACAAGGGCTGTCTTCCAAGAGCTCGGGATGACGCCAGTGGTGTAAGAGAGCTGGAAAAGGCGCGTTAGAACTGGTGCCAATTCAGGAGCACACGTCCGAAGCACAATGGGTGGAACTGCATCTGGCCCACTCGCCTTATGGATATCAAGGGAAAAAAGAGCCTTACGAACTGACCTTTGCAGGAACTGAACGTTTGGCATTGTACAAGCGCAATGTGGTATGGTTGGTGGAGAGTTTTCCCCATCGTCCAAGGTCGAGTTTGATGCGAAAAGAGAGCCCAAGAGATCGGCTTTCTCCTTTGCAGTATAGGCCAGGCAGTCATCGATCTTGTGCAATGGTGGTAGGGACGGCTGACAAAAATTCCCTAAAATAGCTTTGGCGAGAGACCAGAACGCACGCGTCCCCGAAGGAAGACGCACTAGCCTCTCGCCAATTCTACCTATGAATGATGACTTCGCCTTGGCGATGTCCTTCTTAAAGGATCTGGCGGCAAAGTTGTACTTCTTTCTGAGCGCACTGGTGTTTGGATCCTTTGATGACACCGCATTAGCCCAGGCTTGGTAATGCTGTCGCTTTTGGCGAGACGCCATTTTGCAGCAACGACCAAACCATGGTTGGGACTTGCCGCCAATGGGAACCACAGAGTTTGGAATGAAAAGTTCCATTCCCTGCAGTATCACATCAACGACAGAGTCAGCGGCGACATCAGGATCATCCAGCGAGAAGCAAACTCGCCACCACGGGTAGGACGCAAAGAAGCTTCGCATCCCATCCCAGTCCGCCGACCTATAATGCCAGACTCGACGGCTAGCCGCTGGTTGCGGTTTTGAAGTTTCTGTGAGAGGCACAGTGCTGCGAATCAGACAGTGGTCTGATGAGCCTAGTGGTGCATCAACAGAAACTTGATAGCCGTCTGGGTGCGAGGTCAGCAGAAGGTCCAATAAAGAAGGTGCATGGCCCTCCACATCTGGAACCCGTGTTGGCTCGGTTACCAATTGGGACAGACTGTAGGCCAAAGCGAAGTCATGAACGGCTCTACCCGCGTGGTCAGTTGTGCGTGAACCAAGCTATTCGACGTGGTGGGCATTGAAGTCTCCCAATACCACAATCTCGGCCGAGGGGATCCGTTGGAGAAGGGAGTCTGTCGCTGTTTGGACGGTCTCGATGAGTTGGTCAGTTCCGATGTTACCGCTGTGGGACCTATACAGGCACGCGTAGACGCGAGGATGACGTCCGCAGTCGACGTGCAGCCATAAGATGGAGAGGTCCCTATTTTCAAGATTGCCAAGGCGACGAACGCACATATCCTCCCTGACATAGGCACAAACACCGGCTCGTGGCACAAATGCATGTTCCAGGTTGTATCCCGGGTAGCGCAAGTACGAGATGTCAGGAGGGGGGGATATCTGCGTCTCGGTGAGAAAGAGCAAGGCCGGTTTCGCCGTCTCGAGGTGGTAATGGACGGCGCTCAAATTAGAGTGGATTCCCCTGATATTGCAGAAGTCCACGCGAAGCGTAGGAGGGGGTGCCAATTGTCCCGCCTTTCTCCTGCCTGCAGCATGCCTTGGCACGGGCGAACTTTTGCCCTCCCCAGAATACGTAGGGCAGCCTGAGCGAGAACGCTCAGGGGGGGATTCTCCGACACTGGATGTGTCGGTACCCCCCTGGGGTAAATCTAGATTACAGTTCGCTGCCATATCAATTGTGAGGGGGGGGGAGGGGTCTCCGGAACCCTCACTCGCCGGACGAAACACAACAGCACAGAGTGCCATTGTTTCACGCCGAAAATTCGTGAGGGGGTGGTATTACGCCGGGCGAGCCGACCCAATGCGTGCTGCAACGCAGCGTGGCTCTACCACTCAGTTGGTGTCACTCATTTAGCACCACCCAGGGGTCACGTGTAGGGTCTTAAGGGTAAACCTACGGACGCGAGCAACTTAACCCCCAGTATGGCCTCTTACGGTTTATCTGGAGTAGAAAATCCTCAACACAGTTCAAGTTGAGTTAGAAACCATGAAACCGCTAGCGTGGAGTAAAATAAAGTTTCAACACTGTTAAAATGTACTAAGTACATATTCCAGAAACGGCTTGCGTGAAATAAAATATAGTCTCACTCAGCCCTGGTAGAGTGGAGTGTGTAGCTTCGACACGGTTTGTGTATCCGCTGTGTCGCGGAGTAAGTCTAATTATTATTCTAATACAAATAATAAGTATTTATAATGCTGAGGTCTGACCTGAAAACCGCGTGGCGACTACTGTGCTTTCAATCCAGAGGGATTGGAAGCAAATTCCAATCGTTGGAATTTTCTTTCTTGATGTATCCACCAGTTGACAACATCAATATAGCCTCAACACTGTTAAAGTGGAGTAAGTATCCTCGAAACGGCTTGCGTGGAACCTGAACACTGTTAAAGTGGAGTAAGTATCCTTGCGTCATGGCTTGCGTGGAGCCTCAACACTGTTGAAGTGGAGTAAGTATCCTCGACACGGTTTGCGTGTAGCCTCAACACTGTTAAAGTGAAGTAAGTATCCACGACACGGCTTGCGTGCAGCCTCAACACTGTTAAAGTGGAGTAAGTATCCTCGACACGGCTAGCGTGGAGCTTCAACACTGTTAAAGTGGAGTAAGTATCCTCGACACGGCTTGTGTGGAGCCTCATCTCTGTTAAAGTGGATTAAGTAACCTTGACATGGCTTGCGTAGAGTAAAATAGAACCTCAGCACTGTCTTATTGGTGTAAGTAACTTTGATATGGCTTGTACGGAGTAAAATCAATGACATTCAATGTCATGAGTAAAAAAAAGCATCAACACAGTTGAGCAGTTATATATCCTCGACACATCATACGTTTAGTAAGTTAAACACTGTTACAGTGGTGTCTAAGTAATTCGTTTAGTATTTAAAGAACTTCTTGTTGTAAATGGCCTTTAATTTTGTTACATTCATTATTATAGAACCTAATAAAAATGAGGGTAGATAATTTTAATGATAAATGATCTTAGTTCCTTACAACTATGATACATTCCTTAATAGTTAATTTTCCTGGTAAATTAGCGTTATGTTCCAATACCTGCGTGTCGTAATATCGTTGATACGACATTAATCACTATTCACCCACACCGATGATGATAAACGCCTACATTTTTTGAATTAAAAATGATTTCTTTACTTTACGTAGAATACCATAATGATCACTGTCTCTCAACTTCGAACTTTAACCTTTTTTCGATCATATTAAATACAAATTTAATTTCGTTACGAAAAGTACGTGTGATTCCGATAACACAAAAACACGTAATGACGTCTCGTGACGCGGGGTTGCCAGTGCAGGAAACGGAAATAAGATATTTCTTTTTAGGATATATCTAAAAGTGTGAAGTAGATAGCACCATCTCATATACTGCTGCATGTAATAAGTAATCGTCTTCGGTTGAGACCCGAAGTATAATTTCTGCTCACTACACCAGGCATGTTACTAACTCAGCTGCACATAGAGCAGGCGTTAATGTCGATACTATTCGCAAAACTGCTAGGCAGAGTGCTAACTCTTCTGTTTTTGCAAAACTCTACCATGTAAACATCCAACCTGATCAATCAGACTTTGCCATGTCCATTCTCAGAGATTGATGTTAATCATAATTTTTAAACAAGATTTGATTATATTATAGAGGTTTGTTTAGGTTTTGTTTTTTGATTATATTTATTTAATATACCTAGTTATTGATTTACACTGAAAAAGACGTTTTAATATTTCACTATCTTTCAAAATCTACAAATGTTACCTAATCTCAAAGAACGAAACAACGAATGTATAATTAGTGATTAAACGAACTTACCTGAAGTGATGTTCTATGACAATTATACGAGTTGCTTCGTCCGAAGAGATTAGGTCCCTCCCTCCCTAGATATCCCCTTTGCGTGAAATATTAGGCTCAGAGCTTTCAACTAAATCGCTATATTGTCTTTACCACCTCGCTTTGCCCACGGACCCCGCTGCTTTCTTATTTGACTACTTTGCTCGTTTATTGGACTTTGTTTACTTGGAAGTGTAAGAAATGAGTTACACGTTAAGTGAATATGCAGAAATACATTATTTTTATGGAGTTGTACGAGGAAACGGCCGAGCAGCAGCGCGACTATATCGCAAACAACGTCAACGTTGTGGTGGGCCACAACCTGAGCGATATCCCGACCATCGTGTTTTTCTGAACACGCACAACACATTAATGGCAGGCCGCATTCCTGATCAACGCGACAGTCATGAAGGAATACCTAGAGCTAACAGAGCAGAGAAACGGTGCTGGAAGAAATTCAGCAAAATCCGTCTACAAGTACGAGAGTTTTAGCTCGTAATCTGGGCATCCCAAGGATTTCTATCCAAAACATACTCCGCGATGAAGGATACCATGGGTTCCACATCCAACGAGTCCAAGCTTTACTACATATAGATCATCAATTACGAGTTGATTTTTGCCAAACCATGTTATGAAAGGAGGAAGAGGATCCTGGATTTTTTACTAAAGTTTTATGGTCAGATGAGTCACGATTTAAGCGATTTGGATTATTCAATGTTCATAATTAACACACGTGGGCGATTGAAAACCACACCAAGTAAGAGCTTCAACGTTTCAACATCGTTTCAGCGTTAACTTGTGGTCTGGTATCCTCAATGGCGAATTAATTGGTCCGTTTGAACTGCCGTCCAGACTTAATGGAGAAACCTACAGAAACTTTTTAGAAATTGAACTTCCAATGTTTCTTTAATGTAAATCTCGAACTTAGACGAACCATGGTGGTACAAAATGACGGCACCTCATTTGTACTTTTTCTAAGCTCACGTAGTTAATGCATATGAGAATCGGCTTAGTTTATTTACGACCGAATCTACATGTAGCTTCCATGACAGGTTTGAGTCTACAATGATCCCCAACTGTAAATATGAGTCGACGACTGCAATTTTTTTCCCATCATGACTCGGTTCTTTGGCACGGCCTGAAATGAATAAGTTTGGTTTTTTCGTAGTTCAATGTGAGGTTTATTATTTTTAAGGTGCTTTACGATTTAAGTTAAAGATTCTGATATAGACTTATTAATACCGTTCATGTCGTCAAAGTCACAGGGAATTATGAGGGTTGCATCATCAGCAAACATTACAAGTTTATGAGGGACTACCGCAGGGAGATCATTAATGTAGGCCAAAAAGTAAACATCCCAGTACGCTCCCTTGTGGGATGGACCCGGGAACTAATGTACGTACAATGAGACTCGATTTTTTTAAATTCTCCGGTCGCTTCATCGAGATGTGTGATTTGTACAATTTGTTTTCTATTTTGTAGATATGAAGCGAGCCATTTTTATGTTGGACCGCGTAACCCTAGATGTTCTAGCTTTTCAATTAAAATACTATGCGAAACTATATCATAGGCTTTTAATAAATCCATGAATATAGCAATTGCACTCTTGTTATTATTGAGTGAATTTCTAAATTGCAATCGAACACTGCTGACGTTGTTGATCGATTCCTCCTAAACCCATGCTGACTATTGCTTCGTACTTACATCTTGTCTTAAGTAACCTCTAAAGCTATTTGTTGGTTAGTTTCCAGTGTTATTATCACTAATTAAACTTAGGAATGATAAAATGACAAATAAATTGTTTCTTGTCAGGTGGCTAATTTTAAGAATTTTTCACCTCGCTGTCTTTAAAGCTCGATTTAAGCCAAAGTAGCCCCGCCCCATTAAGGACTACTTTTTTTAAATGATAATGAAAGCTGAGAGTCTGGCGCATTGTTAAACCAACCTAAGAACCATAAAGTCACCTGTACAGATTTTTAATTTAAAGTTTAAAATTTAAGTCATAATTACCAAACGTAAATTTTTACTGTAGACCAACATTTTCATAACTTTCATCATAGTTACGAAGCTAATTAGTTTATCCATAAAAGTCTCGACAGAGTTTTCTACTTTTTTAAAATTTTATTTTAAATTCGACAGGTCAAAAAATCTCAGAACTTCAGAAAAGAAATCATAACTCGAAAATTACGAAAAATCGCGGAACATACATGGGTAGTGATTCGGATATCCCACGACACGAGGGACCTAATTTTTTTTTGGACGTCAATGTTTTGGCCATCCTGTATAGATATTAATCCGTAGGTACTATAATATATTGATATGCATATAAGATTTCTATAATACATATTATTGTTTACTTAAGGTCTCTCAACAAGTATTTCGACTAAAAAAGGGCACATGTATTTGATATGCATTGTAAACAACAAATTACTAAAGGGAAAAACGCAGTAAACTTACTTACACTAGCAAAAATTTTCGGTAAGTATTACACGTTCATTATTGCTTTAGTTAAACATACTTTGTACGATATATAAGTATAATTTTGTGAGAAAGAGTGACATACATTTTGATACTTAGGCTCCTACATTTGAAGCACATTATGAAAAGTAACATAATAGTTTATTTTTACAATTTCCTAATAACTAGACACATTAGTAGGTACTTATAACCAACACGCAATGTAAATTTTTTCCCCCTTTTTTATGTTTGATTAAAACTTCTACGATTAAAAATAAAGTAAATACTTATTGCCTAATAATCAGATTTTATACTCTACTGAACAATCAACATTTTCGACTTATGCCTTTTATCCACTGAGGGTGCGATGTAGCTTCTATGATTATTGACCGATCATCATGGTAATGGTGTTAAAAGATACGGATGCTGGCGAGAACGAGAAGTGCATTTGATTTCGAAAATCAAAGTGAAATTTACCGGGTGCCTTGGAGCCCGATGTATGAATTTCACTGTGTACCTACGCCTGGGTAGGTACTCACCATGGAATTCTGTTATTTCAAGAATGATAAAAAACTGTACCCAAATAGTACCAAATAGTGCCCAAATGAAATAAATAGTACCCTAATGATTAAAAAGTTATAGACATAGTTTGGTGAGGAAGCCAGGCGTAGGTTACGCCTAGCGTACTAACCTCAGTTTGGGAAACCTGAGTAAGCTACAACTATAATTAGTATGTCAAAAACTGTACCCAAATAGTACATTAATAGTTCCCAAAGGAAATAAATAGTACCTTTATAGCTAAAAAGTTATAGAAATAGTTTGGTGAGTACGCTAGGCGTAGGTTCTACGCCTAGCGTGCTCACCTCGTTGCGCGAAAACAGAACCAGCAACTATTTATTGAGATAGAAATGAGAGCCATTGCTGGTTCTGTTTTCGCGCAACGAGGTGAGTACGCTAGGCGTAGAACCTACGCCTAGCGTACCTACTCACCAAACTATGTCTATAACTTTTTAACTATAAAGGTACTTACTATTTATTTCTTTTGGGCACTATTTGGGTACAGTTTTTTGAAATACTAATTATAGTAGTAACTTGCTAAGATTTCCCAAACTGAGGTGAGTACGCTAGGCGTAACCTACGCCTGACTTCCTCACCAAACTATGTCTATAACTTTTTAACCATAAGGGTACTACCTATTTATTTCCTTTGGGCACTATTTGGTACTATTTGGTGTATTCATTTTTAATGCTCCGATTCTTGCGGGGACTGCGAAATCTGTGAATATTTTTCTAGGTATAGTAGGTAAGTAAGTACTTATATTTATCTGTTATCTTATCTCATCTGTTATCTTAATACTCATCTTGGTCACATTAACGTAAGTAGGTAAGTATAAGATAATACTACTTGGTCTAGATTAGTGTGAGCGTAAACATTTTTTTTTCTTTCTCTACCACATATTAACTAGGTGTAGGTACTTAATAGCAAGGACGATAATAGTTACCTACGTACCTAAGCTCTACCTACTCTCGTTTGACAGGTGTAGGAGAGCAACGGAATGAAATAAGTTGCAAGATTTAGATTAAGTACCTAATAAATCTAGCCTGAAATCCCCTTGGAAGTACTTGGGTAATACTTATCCAAAACAGAAGATAAGTAGGTGTACCCAGCAAGACTTCGGTGAAGAAATACCCATAATTCCAGAAGTTGCGAGAGGCGGTAATCGGTCCGTCTGACGAGCGACGACGACGCCAGCCGCCAATGCCATCTGACTGACAGATAGACAGACAAGACAATGGCCTTATACAATGGCTGTGAACTTATAGGTAAGTATGTATAATACCTAACACCCAGGCAGGTAAACGCGCTCGTAAGTACAGTCAGCATTAAATTGATCATCACAACTAAGTGGTGTTTATGTTATGTTTTATGAATTACGACCATATTGCGATAGCGGCAGAGCATGTTTCGCGGCGCGGCGCAGCCCGCGCTGGGATTGGCCGCGCGCACGTGGCCTGATCTCGCACCATGGCAACGCGCTGCGCCCACCCCCGCTACACCCCGCGCCAGTCCCGCGCCCGCCGCGCCGCGCCGTTAGATATCGCGAATTTGTTTGCCGCGATGATGCCAGCCTCGTCCGTTATGTGCGCATTATGATCTTTTACATATATTGCAGTCGCAGCGTTCAAATGATCATGTTGTAATAGGTGGGGTGTACGTACACGATTCATGCATGCCATAAATTATTGTTGCATTTTGAAGGACTTTAAAAAACTGTGTAGGTACCTAAATGCTTTTAGATAAGTAAAATAATTTTATTGGAGAATCCTCACTGACGTTAAAGGGCCAGAACTGAACAGGAGATGGGAAGAAGAAACTTCCAATTAGGGTTGCCACCCGTACTCTGAAATAGAGTATTGTCCTCTTTTTAGTGTAGGCGTAGGTACCTACTTTATAATCTACGACACCAATAAAGTACTTACTTTATTGGTGTCGTAGATTGTAAAGTGCGCCTCGAGGATAATACGCTAAAATACTTTATTTACGTAAAACTATATTTACGTAAAGACAAATGTTTATCTTCATTATTGAAATTTTGCATTCACAATGCTACATAGATATAGGATAAAATGTTTACTAGAAAAAAAAAAGCAACCGATCTCAGGAAGCTCGAATGGGATTCGAACACATGACCTTTGGATTGCCGGTCCACTGCTCTAACCGCTGAGCTACCGAGACCCCATAGTAGTTTGATTTACGCTGCAAGCCAGCGGTTTTTTTCTAGTAAACATTTTATCAAGACAAATATTTGTTAATGTCGCAAAGAGCAACAAAAAATACGTTTTTAAGGAGAAATACCTAAATAAATACTTTTTTAGGCTATGTACGCACGGCGTCAGATCAACCTACCCTAAACTCTCAAGTTTCTCCGATGAATATTGATCCTTAGAACCAAACAATAAAGTTCAAATAGATTTTTGTTCAAATTTGTGTGTACTTTATTTTTGTTCTAACAAAATGAAAAAATACTCTATTCGTCCTTAAAAAAGATGGAAACTCTACTTCCAGTTCCCACCTGGCGTTAAAGGACCAGCCCTCTAGACAAGTGGTAAACGCTCACACTCTGTCTGTTCACAATTCGTCTTACAATGCGCGCACGCTACTGTATTTCACTAGCAAAATTGCCACAGTACACAGCAGTGTACGACGAATTACGTACCTATAGACAGGGGTCAGTGCTTATTACTATTGACCTAGGTACCTATATCGCGAATTTTCCCTGGAGTACCTACCTAAACTGCGGAGTGACACCCCGTCACTCCACAGTTCAGGTGCGTTCGGCCGGCGCGCCTCCCGGGCAGGCGTGTGGCAATTGGCAGTAGGTTGCCGCTCGGCTCGCACGCTCCAAGTCGCGCGTCGTCGCGCGTAGGATCATTTCTGTGTTTTTTGTGCACCAAACAATGACTACTAAACGATCTTTTAATTCGTATAGAAAATGCTGTTGCTTTTACGGGTGTTTATATAAAACAATAACAATGAATCTCTTTTATTTTAATATACTTAATTATATCCATGAGTGGAAACCCTGCGCTCCTGACGTCAAATCGATATCGAGTCAGCGATCATATGAACGCTCGGATCACACGATAAGTTTCAATTTCGCGTGATAGTCGTAAGAGTAGGCAATTTTCTATACCTAAACTTGACTTTAGTTAGAGAGTGAACCTTCTGTGCGGTAGTAGGTACTATTAGATAATCTGTGCTTTTACTCATGTTTTTACTAGCTTACTGCAACATTATAATAATATGTACACTCACCACACCAGCAGTTCAACCTATCCAAAAATGACTTTCTCCAATCGATATAGATTCTTAATACTTCTAGTGACAAAGTCCAAAATCCATTGAAAAAATTTGACATTTTGTGGTAAGTATGTGTAAGTGCTGGTGTCTGTGCCAGTACTACAAACACTAACACGATCATATGATTTTAGCGTGGTAGATACCAACAAGGTGCTGACTTTGAGTAGGTAGTTTCGAGTACCTACCCACCTTTTTAAACTTCTGAAAATTGTGTCATCAGGCAAACTGACATAGAGCAACAGAGCTCGAAAACCATCATGTTACAGCGAGGAGTAAGGCAAGGAGAAAATATCTATTGTACCTATTACTTACAGAAATTTAATTATAAGTCGAAAATTAGGTAGGTACCTACCTACTTACTTAAGAAGAAACACTACGTCTGTTTCGTCCTGCAGAACTGGACCAATTTTTATTACTTTTTCAGCATCGGTTAAAGAAAGAGATTTTACATGACTGTTTTTTGATGGTTTTGCATTAAGTCATTTATTTAATAACCAGTAAGTAGCCTTCAAAATTTAGCGAAATCACTCCGTTTTTAGGCGTCTCCAGAAACAATAACCCAATGGAGACAGATCGTCCAATCTAAAGTGCTGCCGTGATGATCACGATCCTCAGTTATGAGGGAACGACCGAAGAGAGAAGAGAGAAACATTAAGTGGCTGGTTTAAAAAAAAATCAACATAACTACAGACATAGAAAATCTCTTTCTTTAATCGATGCTGAAAAAGTAATAAAAATTGGTCCAGTTATGAAGGAGGAAACAGGGCGGGACTACGAAACGTCGTTTTTCTGTGTTTTGTATGAGAATTAATTCGACGTAGTGTTTCCTCATAATAATAAATGGTACCTAATATAATTGTATGAATATAAGGTAGGAACAGCGATATATACGTGGTAGGAATCGACCTATGCCGTCGGCGGGCGGCCGGACCGTAGCGTAGGCTTATGACAATATGTCAATAAGAGTATGATAATAAGAGGCCTTTTGACTTTTGGCACATCTGAGCGCGAGAACCGGCCACACCGGGCTGCGCGCCGCGCCGCCGCCGCCGGCCGCGGGCCGGCACTCGCGCCGCACACAGGGCCGCGAGCTGACGTCGCGACACACGCGCTGCGGTCGATACGCAAACACTCGCACAATACGTATTACGCGAGTGCCCCTCCAGCTCCAGACGGCTGGCCAGCTCTGCGACGACACTCACGCCCTTATTGTAAGTTACATCCAGAAAAGCAATGCGACTAAAAGCTATTCTTGATTTGATTAAGTACTTTCTTAATTAATGTCCCTTTTAATTTCCCTTAAAACAGAACCTTTTAACCACACCGTCTTTACCACATTTGTGTATATAATACCTACAATATCAGCCTAAGTATAGCTATTGGTACCTACCTGTTTACTGGATCTTGAGAAACTATAAAAGGTGCTCAACACCTTACTAATAGGAAATTAAAATACATAGTGTCAAACTAATAGGTTAGTAAGTACCTACTTACTACATAAGTAGGTACCTACCTACCTACAATCTTTTTTCGTTCATAATTTAGGTAGGTAAGTACCTACTTAAGTGCCTAGTTTTCCTGTAGTATGATGTATTGGTACTGCCCAGCGATATATATATGGTACTGCCTACCTACTTGAAATAGTGTGTAGTTTTCGTATTTTATTCATCTTTAATGTTGTTAATTAAAGTTACCCACCATGTCGTAATAGCAGTTAAACCTTAATTAACTTTAAATAACCCTATAATTTCTTTTAATATTATGTAGCTACAACATACTGATCTATTCCTAATCCTGCCAACTCTCTTAGCTAGACTTAGATACTTGTTTACGTAGATAATCCAAGCCTTTGTAAAGTTTTACGAATCTAGCTGTGCAAACATTAGCGGGAGCTCTACCTAAGTGACGTGATGACTCTACCGCCCAAACTACGCCATGCACTGTACCGGCGGCAGTCATCGAGCCCCGTAATCACAGTACCTATCTAATTCACGGTTGACTAGTGGCCTATATTCATTTTATGTTCATCGTCGAGAGTAATAATAATTACGAGTATTACGTCTAGGACTAAGGACCTTCCCACTTCTAACACTCCGGGCGGGCCATGAGGCCACCGGTCGGTCAGTGTTACATTACAGATGACCATGACAGTGACACTGTCGTCACTCGTCTCGTTCGCTCGACCAACGCACCTCGGCACCTGGTAAACATTGCGCATGCGCAGCGCAGCGTGGCGTGTCCGGTAGATTTGAGATTCTCGCGCTTACAGATTTCTTTAAGGTGCCCAGCTAGGTACTTACGTATTTAATAGATAAGTAAGTACTTACTTACATAGTATTTATTATTTCCTGGTCTGTCACTTAGATACCTACTCGTACGCTATAAATTTGGTAATTTTACTTATTAAGTACTTACCTACTGCTCTTTATAAAACCGTGTCGCGTAGCGGTGAAAGAATACCTACTTGTAAGTACACTTACCGCCCCTCTCTTCCCTTCCTGTAAAACGCGACTAACGGACTAAAGACTGCACATACCTACATCCAACAGCATAGAGCGGCGATGGGCTCACCGCCTGTCACGATAAGCACATGTGCAGTCGCTATTTGTTGATAAGACTATGGTAGAGGAGTGCTTTTGCGGTCCTCATTGCCTAGTCTGCTGACTAACCCTTCGCGGATAATGGTCGTGATTAATGTAAGTATAAGTAACTAGGTACCTATCTACCTACTTATATGTAGGGGGCGTACAACGGGGTGAATCTATAGACACAATCCTGCCTGGACAATACATCGTCCCCGTCGTGTCAAAATTAAATATCTAACACTTTTGGCAAAATACATTTTTTTCGGTGTTTTGTAAAGTAGAAAGTGTTACCTATATTTTGGTGTTCATCTCGTTGCGATATGTATGATATCTGCAAAGATATCTTCAGTTTAGTGAAACTATTGACCATAATATTACAACACAACACTGTTTGTTGTAGGATTGGCTATTTGACAGTTGTAACAATAAAATATGAAACATGTCGGAAATGGTAGGTTATGATTAAACGATAATTATCCAATAGTTTTTTTTATTAAGATAAATTGTAATTATATTTTATTTTTGCAAAATAAATTTGCGTTTTTTTATCTGTGGATTACAAGACCCGAAACACGGGCGGTCATGATTGAGCTTCATGTGACGGATTGTGACGTCACATTTCACAAAGTATACAGAAACTATCTGTCAGGTTTCAAGTTAAGTTTCTATATTTATTGAAATGTGACGTCACCGAGCAAAATGTCACGTGACCAACCGTTTTCGCACGAAGTTTGAAATCAACAAAGAAAAATATGTTTTTTTTCTGTTAAATAAAGGTTTTTCGAGAAAGAAAATATTGTACGGGGTATAAAATAAGCGTTTGTAACTTTTTAAATACTTTTTCGAAAACTGTCAAGTAGCCAATTGACGTGGAAAAACTGAATAACTTATAAATTAATTAAATAACTGCAGCTAAGTGCGTCGTCAGTAGAAAACATAGTCATTAAGTAACTTTATTTAAATCTGCCACAACACACCTTACTGCGAAACATTGCTACACATTTTGGTTGTAGCAAAATTGAATAGGAAGGAAAGATGTATCCTATAAAACAAAAGATATTGATACTTGATATGAAAAATTTCGACGGTTGAAAGCCAGACCTCGGTAGCCATGTGGTTAAGGCAGCCGCCCGGAATGCGGAAGGTGCGTGGTTCGATTCCCGCCTAAATAATTTCATTTTTATTTTTTTATTTAATATTATAAAAGGTAACTTAATCGCAGAATATTTAATAACCAAAGGTAAGTCTACTGTATAACCATATTAAAAGACAAATTATCTTTTCCTTTAAAAGTTATCGCCATTTTTAATGAAAAAAAAACTGAAAAACGTGAAAATCCCGAAACTTTGGTTTTGTTAGTTATTTAATTTTGACACGACGGGGACGAGATAAGATTTAAATTAGGTAAGTATTTATTTATCTATGGCAAGAGAAATGTAATTATTACGAGTCTACGTTTAATTCATTTGTTAAAACCAAGCGAAATAAAGATTTCCTACTTATTCTTGTAAAAAACCCAAAAATGTCATGTGTTAATGTGTTTCTATTCGCCTTGAGCTTTGGGTGAATAGACATGGAATAGACACGATATAAGGGGCGAAAAGAAAAATTGTGTAGGGTTGGCACCTGTCGTAAATCATTATTAATAGGTATTTATTATTTATGCAATGTGCTTCTCTAACCGTCCTAATACTCTAAACTAAGTAATTTTGCAGCCATTTCATCGCTTGAAATAAATTTGGTTGTTCACATTTATAAGTTCGTAAAAAAAGCTATTAGGTAGTTGCGTTTCTAATTTTTTAAAGTTCTAGATAAAAATTTGCTTAAATTGACGAGCTTATAGCTTATACCTACCTACTTTGTTTTTAGCGGTGAACAAAGCATGGTGTAAGTAGTAAGTAAGTAAGCATGCACCTTTGAAACACAAAATAAAAGTTCAGTTGAATTTCAATTCAAGGCTTATTCAAAAGCCTTCTAACTAAGGTACTACCGACCAATAAAGACTTAAAATGTTTAATTTATATAGGTACCTTCTATCAGATACCAACCAACATTACTTTGGTTTTTTTTTATATATAAGAAGGAGGTAAACGAGCAGGCGAGTCACCTGATGGATATTGGAGAGCAATCACCGCCGCCCATGGACCAAAGCAAAACCAGAGGAGTCGCAGATGCGTTGCCGACCTTTAAGAAAAGAATAAGTGAGGGGGGGGGGGGGGAGGCCTGCGGAACTCTCACTGGCCGGACGAAACACAAAAGGCACCATAAGTGCCTTTCTTCCACGCCGGATATTAGTGAGAGGGTGTTATTACCCCGGGCGAGCCGGCCTAATGCTTGCTACAGCGTGGCTCTACCACTCAGTCAGTGTCACTCATTTAGCACCACCCATGGATCACGTGTATTGTCTCAAGAGTAATCCTACGGACGCCAGTAACTTTAACCCCCGAAACCTGGTAGGTACCTAAACTTATACAAATTAGTTTTAGAAATCAAATAAACACTCTTCTTTATCACAAAATCGAATCTACAAATAGGAAAGTAATTAGCTTTAATTCAATTTAAACTAAAAACAATACACTGCTAAGTAACTTTAATATCGATACTAAGTAATAATTTATACGGCTGGATCAGTTTTGATAAAATTTATCAAATTTGGAGGTAGCCGAACGCGGGCGCAAGCTAGTTATATAACATCTATAAGTAGGCTATAACTAAACATAAAAAATAAAAGTATTTAAATAATGTATGTTTATCCGATATCTAGTGCCAGTGCCCATGGCCATTACTCAGTTTGGTTAGACCAGTGCTTACTAAAAAAACATATTTATCTAATTATTCATCGTACTACTATAAATAACCATGCGTGTCACAAGCATATACTGTAATTAACCCTTTTCTCTTTTCTATTGGCCCCGTATGCCGTATCTATTAAACCCATACTGCGTGTCTATTCACCTCTTTCCCGTGTCTATTAAATCATATAAAAAACACACACAATTTATTATTAAGGTGTTTTTACATAGTCCATTACAAAAACATTGAGATAGTACATAATAAGTTGAGTTATTATGTACGTAGTACATAATAACTCAAAGTACAAAAATGACTTTTTTAATACAGTTGCTCAAAAAGTGGCGTATTGCAGGGACGTATAGCGTTCGGGATGTGGGCTATTACATACTCGAGCTTTTTCTTTACCTTTTCCGAACTCGTGCGCTCTCTTTTCCAACTGTCAAAATAATGTCTATTAAAAAGAAAAACCAACCACGAAGTTTTTACTAAAAAAAATTCATAGAAGTTTTTATGATTCATGCAAATATTTCTAAAAAGAAGCTACTAATTTTTTTCAATATCAGATTTAATTCAATGATTTAGGTTAGGTTTCATTTCATTTCATCTCATTAAATTTCATTGTCATTTCATATCAATAAAAAATTCTACTGAAGACTTGGCTGTATGGCATAGTTCCCTTTGCCTACCCAGACATATGTGAATTATAACTTTTATAAGAAATAAATAATTAGTTAGTTGAGTTTATTGTGTTTTTATTATTTTATTACATGGCTTAATTTTTTCGCAACTGTATTAAAAATAGTTGTTCAGTACACGTGCGGAACCGTCATTGCAACTTGTTCCGATTGTCGGAACTCTTTGCAATGACAGGCTTTCCGCACTCGTAATGAAATATACTATTGTACAAAACGCATCCCAGAGAAACCACAGATCGATTGATTATACTTGTTTTAATTACCACAGGGCAACGTTTTAATAAAAAAAAACTTAAAGTTTTCGAGACCTCAAAATCACATAGTTCAAATGGTTCAACCCTCAGAATAATAACTAAAGCATATTGTTCTGAGGTTCAACCGGTACATTTCAGACATTAAAAAAATACTTTTGACTAACTTCACTGCAAGTGGATGTTGCCATCCTATAAAAAATATGTTGCCCTGTTAGTAATAATAGAATTTATTTATTTATTTATTTATTCCATTACATGCCAGCTAACAGACTACATGTCCAATACACAGGCAAGTTATACATTAAAAACTTAATACAAAAGAGAATTCACCAGTAGGAAAATAACAATTAATACACAATATAAAAATAATTACATTTAGAAAATTAGAAAATTAAATTATATGAAAATTAGGAAATTAAATTAATTAAAAATACATTACATAAACATATGAAATACAACTTAAAATATCTAATGTCAATAAAAATTCCAATTTAACAGATATTAAGAAACTGGTGAGTCACTGCCACCAGCCGTCCCAGACCATCCGGAAAAAGATCTAAATCATTGTATTGAGCGAGCATGTCCCCAATCAGGCTGTGCGCGCGCACGGTTGGTGCTTGTGCGGCATGGTGGGTCCGCGTGACGGGCCTTTGCAGTAGGCGCGGCCGGCGGCGCGGCGCCACTAGGCCTGAGGCGTCACGGGGGATTCGCAAAGGCACTGAGAGGCATGTTCTCTCGAGCACATACGGGCAATCTACCTTATGGTATAATATGGAGAGGTAGTGCACCATAAGAAGCAGTTTTCTTCTGGAGGAAAGCGTATCAAGACCCACCATTCCGTATACAAACAAGGATGGATAAAGGAAGGGATAGTACCCGTGAATCCTTTTTAACAGCCAACGAGCAAACTTTCGTTAAATTTTTTCTACCATGAGACTATACTTGTTCTCATGGGGGTCCCAAATGACTGATCCATATTCGAGTTTTCTGCGCACATACAGAACTTTAGCCACCAATTCACCATTAAATTCCGAGGATGTCCTAATAATAAAGCCTAAAATTCTACTAACGGACTTACATACATTTGTCACATGTTTGTGAAAGTCAATCTTACTATCTATAGTTAAACATAGGTCTCGTATTTCGTCAACTCTTTCCAAAGGAGCGTCAAATAATGTGTTGTCAGTCTTTAGAATACATTTCTTACGTGAAAATGTAATCGTCTTGCATTTAGCTTCATTAAAAGGAAGTCGATTGTTACAACTTCAGGTGGCTATAGCATCTATGTCACTTTGCAGCGCCTAGGCATGAGCCTCTCCAGCTGTGCCAACATATAGGTTTAGGTCGTCTGCGAATAGAAAACATTCCGAAAATCTCACAGCCTGAGGCAAGTCGTTGATCATAATTAAAAAGTGCTTCCCTGACTTACCCCAGACCTTGTATAATAGTTTTCGGATTCAAATCTACCTAACCTTACAAATTGACGTCAATCCTTAAAAATTTTAGAAAATTGGGTGTAAAACCAACAATTGACAGCTTTTGCAATAATTTGTCGTTGTCTACAAGGTTAACAGCCTTTTTAAAGTCAAAATAGGTTGCATCTACTTGTCTACCAGCATCCATTTCAGCTGAAACGTAGTCTACCAGTGTTGTTAGGTTGGTGATAGTTGATCGCGCCTTACGAAAACCATGTTGACAATTGTGCAACTGGCTGCCAATCTGTCGGCTAATATGGCTGTTGAGCATGGATTCGAATAGCTTGGCAAAAACGGACAATACTGCGTTTGGTCTATAAGCAGTTACATCAGATACAAGTTCCCCTTTCGGGATAGGCGTAACTCTCGAGAGTTTCCAGCAATCTGGGTATTTAGCTTGGGCTAGCGAACGATGTATATATATATAACAGCGGAGTTAAAAAGGCCGATATGCAGTCTTTAGTCAAAATCGACGGTATGCCGTCGGGCCCACATGACGATTGAGCCTTAAGGCGCTTCACGGTGCGGTTCAGGTCTGCCTTTTCTAGGGTTGAGACTGAAACCGATCTAGCATCGGCGCCTGTGCAAATAGCTGCCTCTCGTGCCGCCTCTAGAGGATCTAGGCGCGGCTACAGTGGAAATGCTTTAGCAGCAGCCTGCCCTGTCAGAATATCATGGCCGCACTTAAACTAATCTATTTGTCGCCTATCCTTTCTCTTGTCTTTCACATATTTCCAAAATGTTGCTGGATCGTCAACAATATTTTTTTGAACCGTACGTATGTGTTGTTGATACGCGTTGCTAATTAAGTTCTTTGCATGCCACCTATAGTATCTATACAATTCCTTGTTGAACTCTCTACCTTCTAATTTATACCGCTTAAAATGAAAATATTTAGATTTAAGAGTATTAATTATGTCTCTTGTGTACCAATTTGGATATGCATATCTAGTGTCATGCAAAGAGCTATGTTTTAGTGGAACATGAGAAGATATGCAATCGTTCAATTTATTGTAAAAAGTCTTTATGGCCAAGTCTACATCTGCCATCTCATAAACGCCTGACCAGTCAGTCACGTGCAGGGCAGCATATAATGCTTGAAGATCAGCCTTATGCCAATTCCAGTTGGGACATGTGTCATCATGCTGATCAGGCGATAAACGCTGCGGCGGTTGTGGTGGCACTATCCTACTCTCTAAATTAACATTAATATCGAGCAAGGGGTGATACTCGTCAATTGTCACAAAAGGGTCAGTATTTGCAGATACCGTAACCAGATCGGAAGCAAGATCGCTCAATACAAGATCCAACATACCAGCATGGCTATTTACTGTGTGATTATTTTCCATATAAGTTCAAAAATTCACGAAAATTAACAAATTGCATCTTAATGTTTACGCTACATGAATTTAAATTTAAATCACCTACAATCAAAACATTTAACTTAGGATAAGAACAGACAACACTTTCGAGACATGACAACACATTTAAATATCTTTCTAACTAGGAGGTAAGTACACCACGCAACATAACATCTTTATATTCTTCCAACTTATAATAGCACAAATCAACTCTTTGTCCGGCGTAAGGCCGTCAATATTAGAAACAACTTGAACAGAAAAACATTCACGTACCGCTAACAGAATTCCACCACACCCGGCATCTCCAGCACGGTCTTTACGAACCACTGAATAACCAGTCGGAAAGAGTTCGGAATACGGAACTTGTCAGAAAGGTTTCTGTTAGTGCAATAACATCGAATTCATGCAAGCTTACATTACTATAAAACATTGCAGTTTTAGAACGTAAACCACGAACATTCTGATAGTACAGCTGAATTTTTTTGTATCGAGGTTTATGGCTGTGTTTCTTGTTTACCACGAAAGTTCTGGCGCCACGATTTGATGCAGACGCCATTGACCAAATGTCAGGGGACAAAACCTGTTCAGCGAGCTTAGTTGGCACCCCCAGCTTGAAGGATGCATAGTTTCCGCGTGCCTTCAGCGCCTCCACCGAACAAACGTCATCTCCACATACTGAAGTGAGGTGAGCACGTACCTGCTCAACTGCAGTCCCTTCTTGTACATAATAAAGATGTAGGAAACGTTTTCTTTCGGCTGCTTGTAGCAATGTGGCCCCCGGAGTCGCGGTGCCTCGGGATACTCTGGGTAACAATATTCGCACTCGTCCACGGTTAACCTCGGTCCACCCATCTTCAACTAAGTGGTCACTGCCTTTAGTAATCGCTGGAGATATAGAGGATAGAACTGCGGCAGATATATTTGTTTCTCTTTTCGTAATTATTTAGTAGTTATTTAGTAGTTTTCGTAAATCCTTCGCCCTACAATCACATACAATCGTGTAGAAATAACTTTCCGCAGTTTGTTGCTAAAGTCACAGAATAAATAATAGTAATGTTGCTATTCACTCCGAATTTTCTTTTCACTCCATTTTACGTAGGTAGATAATGTTCTTTTAAAAAATACTTACGGTAGGTAGCAGCTACCTACCGACTGGACTGACTCATTTAAGTAGCTACTTTCTATTTCTAAACTGACTTGTTGGGTGGCATACAGAACACCCCAAACACAATCCGGGCATCCGGTAAGTCGAGCGCGGCCTTTGCTCATTATTATATTTGCGGCCTTTCTATATTTTAAACCTACAATTAGCCTACAACAACATCTTATGGTAGGTAGGTACCTAGGTAGCCTTAGTATCGATTTCAGTGTTGTAGGTCCTAGATAGATAGTTAACAAGGTAAGTAATCCTTGTGGAATTGTTGATGCAAAACAACCACGTACCTGCCTTTAACTAGCTCCCCTGCTTCAGTTGACTCAAGTCATCGCTACCCGTGAGCATGCGTGTACGCTGTGGTAATAATTATGTAAGCGAGTGCATTTTCGCGCGTTTTTGCAATTTCGGATTTACCCGAACATTCATTATCTTTAAAATTTGGTAAGTTAACCAATTCGTTGTTTCTTTGTTAGATAAATTAACGTTTTTGACACATTATTATATAGATTCAGGACAACTGAGCTGATATTTTTGTTTTTTTCGGAATTGACCGAACCCTCTTCGGTCAATTCCGAAAAAAACAAAAATATATATATAAATCCGAACTAATAATTAATTTGAAATTACCCTACGTGGTTTTTCCAAAGTAATCGTCAGTGGTTCTCAATCTTTTGATATTTGAAAGACAGTTTTTTTAAATAAGTAAGTTTTTTAGGGTTTTGTACGAAAAAAGGAAAGAAACCCCTTATTCTTCCTTACACGTTGTTCGTCTGTCTGCCTGAACATACGTTTTATAAACGTACACTGTGACAAACATTTACCTATTTTATTTGCTCCACTTGAATAGGGAGACTGAGGATACTTGATCCCTATGGGAGACAAGGTACACCAACATTTTTACATTACTAAGCGTATTAGATTATTTTTTAATGTGGAAACACTAAGTCGACATTGCGGCCAACTGACAAAAAAAACTCATATGTCAATAGTCCGTCCCTTTTTCAAATGGCGTCAGTGTGTTGTTTCCGAGCACATGGAACCAATATTGGTGAGTTTATCATCATCATCATCATCAGCCTATAAACGTCCCTCTGCTGGGCACAGGCCTTTATAGTTTCTAAATTAAGTAGTTTTACTTATTATTTTCAGATTCGAAATGCCGCGCGTTTATAAAACTAAGCAAGGAAGTAAAAAGAGGGAGCATGTTAATAAAGATAAACTCAGATCAGCTGTTTATGATGTTATATACTGTGAAAAATCACTTCGAAGAGTCGCAAAATCCGATAATATGTCCGTAATGACTTTGAGCGGTATGTAAAAAAAAAGAGAGAATCAATAGCTACAGGAGTTCTGTCTCCAACATATGAACCGGATTATAAACAGGCGCAAGTTTTGAATAAAAACGATGAATCCGATTTATCTAAGTATTTGGAGACAGCAAGCAAATTGTACCATGGACTTACCAAAGCAGCAAGACTGTTGGCTTTCCAGTTTGCAGTGAAAAATAATAAAAACATGCCAGAAGAATGACAAACAAATGAAATTGCATCCTACTATAAGGCTTCATGCGTCGTCATACTAATTTGTCTCTGAGAGTACCAGAAGCTACTAGCCTTTCGCGGGCTACACTACAAGTTTTAATAAACATAATGTTTCTAAATTTTTTCAAAATTTACAAAGCCTTTATACAAGATTCCATTTTAAGCCCCAAGAATTATGGAATTTAGATGAAACGGGCATAACAACTGTGCATAAGCCAAAAAAAATTATTGCATGTAAAGGTTTGAAGCAGGTTTCCAAGGTAACTTCAGCTGAACGCGGAGAATTGGTAACCCTTTGCTGTGCAATAAATGCTGCAGGCGTATGCACACCACCTTTTTTAATTTTTCCACGAAAAATTGGCAAAATCGAATGATAGACAATGGTCCCCCTGGTACTAACGGAGCCGCTTACCCAAGTGGATGGATGACTGCTTCTAATTTTGTGTTGTTTTTAAAACATTTTAAAAAACGTGAGGTGCTCCAAAGATAATCATGGATAACCACGAGAACCACATTAGCATTGATTCAGTCAATTATGCTCGGGAAAACGGTATCTATTTATTAACAATACCACCTCACTCACACGTCACAGAAATTGCAGCCTCTAGACAGGATACTTTTTGGAACCCTCAAATCCTATTATAATACGGCATGTGACGACTGGATGCTGGCTCACCCTGGTCGTCCATTGACAATATATGATATCTGCGGCTGTATAGGCAAAGCATACCCTTAGCTATGACCACTTGAAACATGTAAAAAATTTTGAAATAACTGGAATTTATCCATATAACAGCGAAATTTTTTACTGACGACGAATTCCTTTCTTCTTATGTTACTGACCGTCCGGAAGATTGTGTTGCTGGTCCAGAAGACATTCAAACAATTGCTCAAGAAAACAATATTGCCAATCAAGCTATTGACGTGTCATATAATGATATGACTGACGCCGAGGATATTGTAAACGACAATAATTTTGCAGAGAGAATGTCATCTCCCCGAATCCTGGAATCATGGATGTGCCTTTTGAGCCAACACATTTAGATCAACAACAGCCTCTTACAGTGGTAGAAAACACTCATAAGTCTGCCTCTTGCAATGGTGACTGTCCTGCACAAGCAATACAAGCAAAGAACTTAACCCTTAGCCCACAATCAAGAGCAGAAGCCTCCTTAAATTGTATAAATATTTACACATCATCATCATACATCATCAACCTATTAACGTCCCACTACTGGGCACAGGCCTCCCACTGGACAATAGCACGTGGGGATATTGGGCCATAACCCACCACGCTGGCCCAATGCGGGTTGGTGGGTTTTAACGACTGTCATCTTACGACAACAACCGGGACCAACGGCTTAACGTGCCTTCCGAAGCAAGGAGACGACTTGAAACATTACACAGTCCAAGTTTATAAATGCCACTAAGGCTGCTTCTACACCCACTGTGGACCAATTATCTTCTACAGAAAATTAAACGTTCTTACATGTGAATGATAATAAGCTTATAGTAGCTAAAAATAAAACTCTTATCGATTTTCAAGTACCGTCGACCTCAAAATATGTAAGCCCCGAGATTATTAGACCACGTAAATGTAACAACAAAAGCAGGATAAAAGGCGCTACAAGAATTATTACTGATACCTCTGAAAAAAAATAAATAGAAGAAGAAGCTCGTCGTATAAGACTTCAGCTAGAGTAGCTTTGAAAGAGAGAGAGAAAAAGGAACTTTGAAAACACGACAAAGCAGCAAAGACCTAAAAATGCAACAAAAGCAAAAAGACAAAGACGAAATTCCAAGGATAGTCCAAGTTCTGAAGAGGATGTAACTCTGCCACCATCGCCAGAGTCCGATTATTTTATAAAAAATGAAATTGAAGAAAATAGTGAAGAAGAAGAAGACGTAAATGATCTCGATGAAGATAATGTTCATGAAGGTGATTAGGTGGTGGTGAATTTTGTTTGAGAAAGAAGTATACCACACCGATATGTGGGTCAAATCGTAAATGAGTCGTTAGCTAGCCTAGACATCAAATTTGCACAAAAAGTAGATGACAAAAGATTCAAGTGGCCTCAAAATCCAGATACTAGTGTGATTGGCAAGTACCAAGTGGTGAAAAAACTCCCTCCGCCTATTTTTAAGTCCACTTCGAAACGAATTGGTGCATTTCAATTATTCAAAATATATAAGTAAATCCTGCTTACAGTTTGTAAAGTGCTTTAATTTTGTGTTGATTACTTTTAAGGATATTACCTAAGTATAAAAGAAGTAATTTTTTGTGATCTTATAGTTTGGAATAATATTTTTTTTTAGTATATAATACAAACCGTATTACGGCTATTTAAGTTATGGTTGCATCCTAGTCTGATTATTAATAAGGAAAAACTGAGAAGGTCAATTATTAAACTTATATTATGTTTATAATGCTGAAGGTTTATTGTTGATTTATTTTATTACTGTTACTTATTCAATAAATACGAATTTTGAAATAAGACTGTTCAGAGAGTTGTTTTTTTTATATAGCAGAAGGAGGCAAACGAGCAAGCGGGTCACCTGATGGAAAGTAATCACCGCCGCCAAAGGACACCCGCAAAACCAGAGGAATCGCAGACGCGTTGCCGGCCTTTAAGGAAGGAATAGGCTCGTTTCTTGAAGATCTCTAAGTCGTAACGGTCCGGAAATACCGCCGCCGAGAGCTGGTTCCACAACACTGCAGTTCAAGGCAAGAATTTTCTTGAAAAACACACAGTAGTAGACCGCCATCCATCAAGATGATGTGGATGGAATGACAGTCGTTTGCGTGTTGTGCGGTGAAGGAAATCAGCGGCGGGGATCAAGCCGTACAATTCCTTAGAACACTCCCCATGATATATACGGTACAAAATACAGAGAGATGAAACGTCTCTTCGAAGAGCCAGTGGATCGAGCCGACCTGAAATAACCAAGTCGTCGACAATTCGAGCAGCTCTACGTTGAATGCGGCCAAATGGAAGGAGTTGGTATTGGGGTGCTCCAGCCCAAACACAGGAGCAGTATGCGGCCTGACCTGTGCTTTATACAGTTGTAAGCGGTGGGCCGGCGTGAGCACACCCAGCTTTTTTGAAGCTAATTTAGCTTTACCTTCCAAATGACCACGAAACTGAACGTCACTCGAAATATCGACGCCAAGGATTCCAATAGTCGGATTGGTATCAAGGGGAGCTTCCTCAAAGTTCAGAGGTACGACGAAGGGATGTTTTTTTGCGGTAAATGCGCAAACTTGTGTTTTGGAGGGGTTAAAGTGGACTAGGTTATGTCGGCCCCAATTCGAGACATGACTTAACATGTTCTCGGTGTCAGTCACAAGTTTATTCCGGCTCTTGATGACGCTTTCCAGAGTAATATTAGCTCGCCCGGTGTAGAGCGTATCCCCAGTACTGTCGTCTGCATAGCAATGAATGCTGTTGTTATGCAACATGTCATTGATATGCAGAAAAAACAGAGTAGGGGACAACACACACCCCTGCGGGACTCCAGCATTCACGGGCTTCATGTCGGAGCACGAACCGTCGAGAAAGCTGGCAACCCATGAACACAATTTCTCAGGAAGCCCGTATGATGGAAGTTTAGAGAGAAGAGCCCTGTGCCATACCCTGTCGAAGGCTTTCGATACGTCCAAGCTAACTGCCAGTGCCTCTCCATTTCTCTCGACTGCCTCCGCCCATCGGTGAGTAAGGTACACTAAAAGATCACCAGCCGAACGACCGCGACGAAAACCATACTGGCGATCACTTAGTAGCTGGTTCTCTTCTAGGTACTCTAAGAGCTGGCGATTTGTAATGGACTCCATTACTTTGGAGAGTAAAGAGGTAATAGCTATTGGCTTGTAGTGGGGCGGATCTGAGCGAATCCGGTGGATAAAGGCTGTCTTCCAAGAGCTCGGGACGACGCCAGTAGAGTGAGAGAGCCGGAAAAGGCGCGTTAGAACTAGTGCCAATTCAGGAGCACACGTCCGAAGCACAATAGGTGGAACTGCATCAGGCCCACTCGACTTATGGGTATCAAGGGAAAAAAGAGCCTTACGAACGACCTTTGTAGGAACTGAACGTTTGGCATTGTACAAGCGCAATGCGGTATGGTTGATGGAGAGTTATCCCCATCGTCCAATGTCGAGTTTGATGCGAAAAGAGAGCCTAAGAGATCGGCTTTCTCCTTTGCAGTATAGGCCAGGCAGTCATCGGTCTTGTGCAATGGTGGTAGGGACGGCTGACAAAAATTCCCTAAGATAGCTTCGGCAAGAGACCAGAACGCACGCGGCCCCGAAAGAAGACGCATTAGTCTCTCGCCGATTCTACTTATGAATGATGACTTCGCCTTGGCAATGTCCTTCTTAAAGGACCTGGCGGCAAAGTTGTACTTCTTTCTGAGCGCACTGGTGTTTGGATCCTTTGATGACACCGCATTAGCCCAGGCTAGGTAATGTTGTCGCTTTTGGCTAGATGCCATTTTGCAGCAACGACCAAACCATGGTTTGAACTTGCCGCTAATGGGAACCACAGAGTTTGGAATGAAAAGTTCCATTCCCTGCAGTATCACATCAACGACAGTGTCAGCGGCGACATCAGGATCATCCAGCGAGAAGCAAACTCGCCAGCACGGGTAGGACGCAAAGAAACTTCGCATCCCATCCCAGTCCGCTGACCTATAATGCCAGACTCGACGGCTAGCCGCTGGTTGCGGTTTTGAAGTTTCTTTGAGAGGCACAGTGCTGCGAATCAGACAGTGGTCTGATGAGCCTAGAGGTGCAGCAACAGAAACTTGATAGCCGTCTGGGTGCGAGGTCAGCAGAAGGTCCAATAAAGAAGGTGCATGGCCCTCCACATCTGGAACCCGTGGTGGCTCGGTTACCAATTGGGACAGATTGTAGGCCAAAGCGAAGTCATGAACTCCTTTTACTGCGTGGTCAGTTGTGCGTGAACCAAGCCATTCGACGTGGTGAGCATTGAAGTCTCCCAATACCACAATCTCGGCCGAGGGGATCCGTTGGAGAAGGGAGTCTGTCGCTGTTTGGACGGTCTCGATAAGTTGGTCAGTTCCGTTGTTACCTCTGTGGGTAATTTTATTTTTATTTGTACTTACAGGGTTTACACTTATGAGTTATTGTTACTTATTTAGAAAAAAAAGTTAATAAACTATTAAACAATAAAACTTTCCTACACTCACACCAATTATCTAGCCCAAGAGAAGCTTCGAAGAAACTCGCTAAATGGTTACTAGACAACGGAAAAACATACTTAAATATATACTTATTATACAAAACACCCAGACCCGAGACAATTTAGAAAAACAATAATTTCTAAATTGATCCGACCGGGGATCGAACCCGGGACCTCAGAGATAGCGACACAATGAAAATCGGTGTACAAACCACTCGACCAAGGAGGTCGTCTAACAATAATTATACTAAGTAAATAATAATTTAAAAAATTAGGTAATGTTCCTCAATAAAAGAGATTTAATTAAAAGAGATTTTTTTTATAAGTACAATTCCTGCAATAAATATAAACTCTCTTCATTAGATGAAGTCTCCTATGCACATGGTATACCTACTTGATCCGCGCGGATCATGTGTAACGTAGGGGGGAAACAAGTCTCTCACATGTATGGGAGACTCGATACAAATCTATGCATATGCTTGTAGGTGAATTTTAATTTTCAATAAATGTCAATCCATATGTAACTCATACAGCATATAACTAGATAAATTTCAAAACAGTTAGTTACAAAAAATCTTTTAATTTACTTTAATTCGACATTTTGGGGCAAAAAAAACAATGGGGGGATCAAGTCTCCCCTACACTTGTATCTTAACATTCTTACTTCTTTTGCTTAATCCACTCTCATTATCAGGCCTTTTATTTAGCATGGTCGTCGGCTTAAAGTTGTAGTTGATTATCGGTCGGTAGGTAGCTACTGTTACTGAAAGAAACTAATTGTTTTAGAATCATGCCGAATAAATATACCTACTAAAAAAAAGATCAGACCCTTTAAAATAAAGTTAAAAGTGAATTTTTGAGATTGATTCTAGTCTCGCTAGGATTTTATTAGCCAACTTGAGATAATAATATAGTATTTATTAAAACTTTGAGATAAAATACTTTTCATCCATTAAACTAAAGGAAGAAGTTAGGGACAAACTGAGCCCACCACGTAACGCAGTATTACATCTAGACTGCTGATCCACGCAACGTTGCGTGTGTTTCTAACTAACCTTAAAAATTCAACAGTCTAGATGTCATCATGCGTTGCGTGCGTACGTTGCGTACCGTCTACCTACGTGGGCTCAGTTTGTCCCTAGCTTGAAGATCGTTTCTTATTCGAAATCTTTACTTTGTGTTGGGTAGATAGGTATACTTAGTGAACATAAAACTAAAGTTAAAGAATCACACATTTCGAAATAAAAATATCGTCAAAATGTGATTCGGCTATTCCATAACCAAATTCAAGATTTTTTTCATGGTAGGGCTTAGATTAAAACAAAAAGGGAAGATACGGCATTAGCGTCTCGTGAGTGAGCCGCCAAAATTAGGCCTAAAGGCACAATTTCACTTCAGTCACAATTTGCCGAGCGAACAAGGCTACATCGCACTATTGCGGATATTCTACTGTGTGAAAAAGAGAAAGACACTACTCCGCAGTGGCGTCGGAATCGGTCGTACCCGTACGTACCTACTCGTCTGTTGCGAAGCGACCGAGACGTCAACGCGCTACTCGCTGACTCCCTCGCGCTGACGTTGAAACTTACCGCTATGTCTCGCTCGCTCGATTACACTTTATAGGTGTGCGTGTGTGAGTGTTTGCTTAAGTAGTTGAGTAGGACTATATTTTAAATAACTACAAGTAGAAGCATGCCGTATCTTCCCTTTTTGTTTTAATCTAAGTGGTAGGGTTATTCTGAATGGAAGAGGAATGTGAATCTTAAGACACAATTCACTAAAACCTACTTTTATGGGTCTTTCGCAATTACTCGAACTAGTTCGGAATTACCTTTGCTTTGCCGTCTGGATTTTGTTTTTTTTATCACTTATATTTCCAAACTTAGGTGATATTTACGACAGTTTTCGATGCAGTTCTATAGCCTGTACATTTAAGTACAGGGGAAAACATTAACTGGTGGAATAAAGCCCACCCATTTTGATTGAAGATTGAAGTTGTCAAAACAAAATAAAATAATATTCTGATTTGTCTTGGTGACACACATAGTCACATACTAAGTACTTATCTTTATGTCATGTCAACTCAAGTCAGTCGGATGAAATCGTATTTAAGGTGGTGCGTGCGGTCAGGGTCATGGTGATCATGGTGGTCATGGTTTGTCAAAATTGATGTCGTCATATGTAAATATTGTTTTCAAATCTTTTATATTTTCACTATCAATAAAATGTTTAAAATAATGATCCTAATACCCTGTTGGGTGGCACTGCTGGGCAACGGCTCTATACCTTAGATTATAACAATCTAAGCTTTATACCTACCGCTGGGCTGTGCTGGCACTGACCAATCACGACAGGAACTATAAAGCCATATCACTTGACATTAACTGTTAGATTCCCTAAAATAGGTTTACTTATACCTACAAAATATGTTTATTTATTTAATTATAAAAAAATAATAAATTATTTTAAACACAGCACACTCTTACACCAAGACAAGCCGATCGGCCGTCATTGTGATGTCCACCGTCGTCGACTGGTATCCCTGTGACAGCACACACACACCAGCATAAAGGCAAGGCGCTTTTACCTAATCAGCTCCCTGCATAAAGGTTGCTTTTGCTTCACTTGTTGTATAGCCATATTTTGTATTCTGTGGTATAGCGGCGCGGAGCGAGGACTCTTTATTTTTTTACTCGTCCGTGATGATGTACCTAGGTATAATGAGTAGGTGATTCAAACCTACCCAAGATTTTCAGTTCAATAAAAAGGCTTGTTAAAGCCTAGAGTTTGTAGGATTATACCTAATTACATATATAAGAGAGAGCGAGATGTATGAATGTGTAATTAATACATATTTTCTTATGTTTTATTCTTCAACTTAATAATTTAACTTTTGATCTTATCAACCATTATTTTTATAATTTAGAAAGTCAAACAGTTTTCCGGAATCAGTAGCAAAAAATGTATCTACTTTGCGATTGCTCGTAGTGGCTACCTAGCTATAAATCACTCTTTTGCTTATCTACTACGACCTAGCACTTGGCTACCATCTCACCTGATGTGATGTAAACTGACGATAAGGCCGAAGGTGGAAGCGTGTTTCACCCGAACCACCCGACCTCAACCACTGTGGAACTGGCTATCTTATATCTCTCTATATCTATTTTTTAAATTGATGACAACGTAGATCGCATCTTTCTTTTAAACTAAAACCAACTGTAATATAGAAAGGACTATCATTGAAAAAACGACATACTTACCTACCTAACTTTGTACGTAGTAAGTTAAAGGTTGCTCAGTAAACATTTTACAATTAAATTAACCATACATACATTATACACTAACGTCCAAAGCTTCACTTGGTTCTAGAAAGAGAAAACTATTTATAATTGCGGAAATTAAACACAGCTTATGACAAATAGCAGGAAACGTACACGTAGGTTGGTGGTCTTTGGTAGGAATGGAAGTCGCTGGAGTCGAGATTAAGTATGATCATGGGTACACTAGGTACCTCTACCGTTATTTGGGCCATTTTAATGTACTTATTTGTAAAAGGTAGGTACACTGACAGATTACCGTCATCACAAGAGCTTAGAAACATATTTCACATGATAAAACTAAACAATAACCCGAAATTAGCATACACAGCATGCCAATCATTTCTATTTTTTTCTTATTTTATCATTTTACACTTAAATTATGTCTACTAAGTACTTAACTTAAATTACATCTATAATCCTAAATTACGAAATCTGTGTAATAAGTTTCATCACAAAACATTAGGTATGTTCGAAATCACCCTCTCGAACCTTACTGTACCTACTGTTATTTGTTGTCGAAACAAAATAAAATATTAATATTCTGACTTGTCTTGGTGACACACATAATCCTTACCTACTTAATGTCATGACAACTCCAGTCAAGTGGTTCGTGCGGTCAGGGTCATGGTGGTCATGGTGGTCATGTCAAAGTCAAAGTATATTTATTCAATAAATTCAATTAATAAGTACCTTTGAATCGTCCAAATCTTTTTTAACCTACCACCCATTCAGGACGTCATTTTTTAACTGTGGCAAAAAACGGGCGCAAGAAACCATAGCAGCGCACAGAAGCAACGACATTTACAAACAAAAAAATGTCGTTACCAGAGGACCTACTCTCTTTCTCAGAAACGAAATTTCGGCAGATTTTCGTTTGCTATTTATAACGCTTTCCATTATTTTAAAAAATTCAAACAATTTTCTAAAAATTAATAATCTTAATGCCAAGCCTATTTTGTATGAACGAAACTTCGGAAGGAATGGAAACCGCTGTAAATAGCAAACGAAAATCGGCTGAAATTTCGTTTCAGAGAAAGGGAGTCGGTCCTCAGGTCATAGAATACAAAATATGAATTTCAAAAAATAATAAATGTAGCAATAAAAAACTACAATATAATGTACCAATTAATAATAGCTGTTGGAGTACTTGAAGCATTTCAGATCCAAGCTTCTTCTCGTGCTGTCTTCTGTTTAATCTGACATCTGGAGCCTAGTATTCGGTACTGCTGATTTGTTCTTACTTCTAGTGTTTAAATTGTGAATACCTATCACTGTTTTTTTAAAACATTTCAATATTTTTATTAAAATATATAAAATTTTCATAAAGGTATTTTGATGCAACTGTCATTTAATTTATATCCTTAAATCTCTCTCTGAGAGAGTCACCAGCCTTTAGGTTATAGATTGCTCGAATAGCCCTCTTCTGCAGCACAAGGATAGTTTGAAGCTTGTCGGCAGCATTTCCGTACGACATTACACTATGAATGTGACTGAAAAAAAACCGACTCCAAAAAAGTTTACTGAAATAAATGCACTAAAACGTAAAAAATAATTGCGGAGTTTAGTTTGTTCAATTTACTTGCAATATTAACCTTTATTTTACTCAATCTTATAATCTTAAAAAATATTTTTGGAGTCGGTGCCAGCCAAGGTAAACATACACATTAAAAGACATACTATATTATTAATATATTAGCCCATATTGTCCCATTGCTTAGCAAAGGCCTCCCCCCCCCCCCTTCCAGTATTCGACCTCCGTCTGGGTCGGCCTTGCTGCCGTTTAACCCCATTGTCGTTTTTATTTGTAAATATGTTTAATTAGCCTCTAACAGTTGTCGTGTGTGTTCATTAGTGAATATAGTATTGCTACATTGTCGTATGAAGCTGGCACCGACTCCAAAAATATTTTTTAAGATTATAAGATTGAGTAAAATAAAGGTTAATATTGCAAGTAAATTGAACAAACTAAACTACGCAATTATTTTTTACGTTTTAGTGCATTTATTTCAGTAAACTTTTTTGGAGTCGGTTTTTTTTTGTTAAAATTTTTGTTTATTTCTCGCTTTTTAGTGAATCATTCCGATCTATTTATCGAAAGCAAATATTGATAAACCTACAATACGCGCTACTTGTATGAGACAGCGCCGTTTAAATGCGACATGCGAAGAAAACGAGAAACGCCTATCACAAAGTAGGAAATCAACATCCAAAACAGACGGCAAGTTACCCGGATTTACTTGTGAACGCTGTATAGACCCCCCTACGATGATGACTTGCGAGTTACTAGGGTTCACCGTTAGGCAAACTAGAGGGACGTTTTTGACTTGCTCCAGTCGTAGATCGTAGCCAAGTCACCATTGATCTGCTCAATCGCTTCAGAGAGGTTCTCAGCCAAGGCCTGAGAGTAAATTTGTAAGTCATCGGCATAAAGATGTTAAGAAGAATTTAGACAAGAAGTGACAGAATTATTAGTGTGAATAGTGTATTTTTAAATCCTAATAGAAATGTTTCGGAAGGAGTGATAAAAAGTGGCTTATGTCACTATTGTTCTTCAGCTATCTATGTGCAAAATCAGGTCGATGCGCAAGTGAGAGACGGACAAACAAACAAACACGCTTTCGCGTTTACAATATTAGTTAGGAAGAATTAATTGCCGGAGTGGATCTCATTTGACCTATGACCGAAAATACCAAAATCGCTATAGATATGCCTACAATATTTGAGGAGTTCCCTCAATTCCTCAAGGATTCCACAATCAGAACTGAGTTCCGGTACCTGCCTTCTTTTGCTTTGTCATAGTCGGTTAACTATCTTAATCGAGATATCTTATCGCCACCCGTGAAATACTTATCATTGAGGAGTTTGAATGACATTCTGTGGTCTTCTTCATCAGTTCTACTTCATCAAATGATACTTTCTGAATGCAAATTCTTGACTTATTGCTGGAAATACCAAAATCGCTATAGGTTTGCCTACAATATTTGAGGAGTTCCCTCAATTCCTGAGGATTCCATCATCAGAACTGGATTTTGATAAAAATGGGACCAATCTGGAAGTATATCCTTTCAAATAAAAAAAGAATTTTCTAAATCGGTGTGTAAATGACTGAGTTCTGAGGTAACAAACATAAAAAAAAAACATACAACCGAATTGAGAACCTCCTCCTTTTTTGAAGTCGGTTAATAAACTAATCTAGCTGTATCAACGTCAGTTAACTAACGGATTTTCATTACTGCATAAGCCGCAGAGCTAAGTCTATTCAACAATTTAGCTAAATGTGGGCCCCCCTGAAGCTTGGCATCTAACGTGATGCCTAGAAACACAGTGGTGTCCACAGGATTCACATTCCTATCTTTTGGGTCAGGAAAAACACCACAGTCAATGCATTCGTTAAATATGCAAGCTAAAACTGGAGCTATTGTCATAATTACTGATTAAGCGACGTCAACGGAATTACCCCATAGATCAGCAGTTTTCTTTTTATTGAGAGTGTTAAATGTTTTTATTATAATCTCTAACACATTTTTTTTGAAAAGTAAAAGAACTTTTACAATCTTTAACATTCTCCTTCAAAACAGATTCAGCTACAGTGGAGGAGGAAATCAAGGCTTTTGTGGTTGAAACTGGAATGTCAGTAAAAAACCTCTCAATTGCTACAGCAACATCAGCATCAGAAGTCAAGGTTTTATTATCACAATTTAAATTGTACTCATTATTACGACTTTTGACCTTTCCTGTTTCACTGTTTAATAATATTCCATGTAATTTTTATTTTGTTATTACTATTTTTAATCTTAGAACTCAGATAGTGTGCCTTGGCTAATCGACATACTTACTCTTTTAAATAACTTTGAATAATTTTTAACATATAATTTGTAATCGTCGCTGGTGTTATAGTTGTGTTCACCATAAAGTTCATAAAGGCGTTTCCTACTTTTGTGAATACCAATGGTAGCCCATTCTATTAAAAGTTACAGTACCACTAATCTAGATCTTTTTTGGAACTAAAGATTTATTAAATTCTGAACAATAATATGTGTTATAGAAATCATTAGAAAAGACATTAGGGTTGCCTTGCAGTTCAATAGAAGCCGCTGAACTAGCCATGTACTGGCTATAGGTACCTACTTAAAATGTTTGTCAAAATGTATGTTGTCAATGTAAATATTATTTTCAAATCTTTTATATATTTGAAATATCACTTTCAATAAAATGTTTAGAATAATGATCTTAATAGCCTACTGGGCACTGGCACTGCTGGGCAAAGGCTTTTTGCCGCTGGGCTGAGCTGGCACTGACCAATCACGACAGGAACTATAAAGCCACATTACTTGACATTTAACTGTTAGATTCCCTAAAATAGGTAAGTAAGTAGGTACTACAAAATATGTTTTTTTAATCATATAAGAAAACATCATAATAGTATTATTGTAAACACGGCACACTCTTACACCAAGACAAGCCGATTGGCCATCATTGTAATGTCAACCGTCGTCGACTCGTATCCCCGTGACAACACACACACCAGCATAAAGGCAAGGAGCTTTTACCTAATCAGCTCCTTGCATAAAGGTTGCTTTTGCTTCACTTGTTGCTAGCCATATTATGTATTCTGTGGTATAGCGGCGCTGAGCTCGGACTCCTTATTTTTTTACTACCTAGGGAAAGATCGGACGTTCATGGGGAAAGACCGGACACCTTCTAAAATCGCCATTATGGCTTAAAACACAGAGTTCGTAGAAAGAATATATCCGTTCTTACACGTCCTACAAGATTATCTTTGGAAAATTTTAAATTGTTAAAAAAGTCAGCTGGAAAAGTAAATTGTTTATTATTTTTGTTTCGGACATCCGATCCTACCCCACTAGACCAAAAAAGACTCAAATTGCAGTGGCTGAGCTTTCGTGTTCGGAACATTCCGAATTCAAGAATTGATGATTGGATAGGTCTTAATGTGTTGGATATATAAATTAACCTTACAATTTATTGCTGATCAAACTTTTATTAAACTGCTTATTTATATTACTAATCAGTCTTAGCTATCAGTCTAAGCTATTAAAGTTTGACAATCACAATTAACCACATGCATTTTCACTCCGATTTAAGATCCGATTATTTTAGTCTGAACTTCACCTGTTAATATCTTGTTGGGGAAAGACCGGATCTCAGCATACAACCCTATTTAGCCCATTTGAAACAGATATATCAAAAGACACCACATATTATTATCGTGATTACTCAAAGATTTAATATTTGCAAAAATAGCTACTACTCACCAAGAAAGCCAGCAAAATGTTGCCTGGGGTAAATCCGGATTTCGTAAATTATCCTGTATGGTGACACTTCTAGTAAAACATGCATAACTCTTAACTGATGCGTCGGAACGACCAACATGGTCTGGGACGCGGGGCAAAACAAAATGGCGTTTCACGCTCTCTTGCCAGATTACAAAAATAACTCCTAATTCGGAATATATTTAACAAATACGGTCTTCCCCCACTTCCGAACTTACCCCAACGCACGTTACGTAGTATACGTTAAAGTTTGCTCAGTAAACATTTTACAATTAGAATTAACCATACATACTCTAACGTCAAAAACTTCACTTGAGTTAGCTATGATATTACTTGTATAATATTAGCGTACAATTTTATGAATATATGCGCAGTGAATTTCTTAAATAAGACATCTGTCGTATATTTGTCAGCATTTCTGAAAACGTTCATTCTTACTTAGATGTATGTATTGGTAAAGTAGAAATTATTTAATTTTATAATTGCGTAAATGAAAAACAGCTTATGACAAATAGCAGGAAACGTAGACGTAGGTTGGTGGTCTGTGGTTGGAATGGATTCAAGATTCAAGATTCAATATCATCTATTCAGGTTAGGCCATGTTTAGGTTACAGCACTTATGAATGTCAATTATGCCATCGGTTCGTAAGTCTAACTATGGGGCGGGAGCCTTGTACTGAGAAGAACCGGCAAGAAACTCAGCAAGGGCATTTCTTTTCTCCCTTTCTTTTACAGCGTCAATTAGAATTGAAAAATGCCCTCCCTATCATAAAGGGCACTTTTCATTACAATAATAAAAACAAAACAACTACAAGGACATAAAAATAAAAATAAAAAGTTCAGGTATTCATCAATATAAAATAATCAATGTAATCAATGTCTTACAGTACAGAAAAATAAAAGTAAGACTACAACTACTAATATACTTATAATAAAAATATGTTAGCAAGAGCAGACCAGCCTCCACAGGCGGCACCCGTTGACGAGTATGACATGTGAATCAGCCATCGCTTCGCTCAACCATGTTTTAGGGAACGTAACGAGCCGACGCACATGCCACCACCGCAGAGACATTTAAGAGAGCATGACACACTCGGGCAACTCCAACGTTTTACGCAACATAAGTTTTGAGTAGGTACCTACCTCTTGTCTGTAAGACACTGCTGATAAAGGCTATCATACCAGGGTAAAATGAGCTAGTTACAAAGAAAACGGACTTGAGAAAATATAATGTGATTATTTTATCATTACCAGGCTGTTTTGTCATCTAAATATTCTTTAACTGTATAATAACCTTTCCTAAGAAACAAGATTTTACATGATTTTTAAACTTATCTAAAGGTAATTCTAGTACAGTACTTGGTATTTTATTATAATAGTGAATACCTTGCCCCAAGAAAGAGCCGAGAACCTTCTGTAACCTGAACAAGGGCATCATAAGTTTTGACTTACCTATTTCTAGTATTGAAATTGTGTACGTCACCGTGTTTAGTGAATGAGTTAATATTGCAACGCACAAAAACTATACAATTATAAATATATTGAGATGCAGCTGTGAGAACACCAATTTCTTTAAAAATATCTCTTAGAGAAGTTCAAAATTCAAAGTATATTTATTCAATAAGCTTAATTAATAAGTACTTTGAATCGTCCAAATATTTAACCTACCACCTATTCAGGACGTCATTTTTTAACTGTGGCAAAGAACTGGCGCAAGAAACCACAGAGCACAGAAGCAACGACATTTACAAAAAAAAAAGATATGTCGTTAGATATTTGGTCCGAGTGTCGTTACCAGGTCATAAAATACAAAATAATAATTTGGATGTAAAATATACGGTACTATAAATTAAATATATACAATTAGAAATAGCTTTTGGAGTACTTGGAGCATTTCAGTTCAGAGCCAAGCTGTTTTGTCTTCTGTGTAATCTGACACTTTATAATAAGCTTTTTTATAAAGCTTTTCTTTGATATGGATTTTAAATTGATCAAGATCTAATTTCTGAATATCAATTGGTACTTTGTTGTAAAATCGTACACACAGACCCTTAAAAGAATTATTTATTTTATGAAGCCTAGTCTAAGGTACCTACTGCTAATTTGTTCTTACTTCTAGTATTTAAATTGTGAATATCACTGTTTTTTGAAAACATATCAATATTTTTATGAACATACATGAGATTTTCATAAATGTGTGTTCTGATGCAACTGTCATTATACTTATATCCTTAAATCTCTCTCTAAAAGAGTCACCAGCCTTTTGGTTATATATTGCTCGAATAGCCCTCTTCTGCAGCACAAAGATAGTTTGAATGTCGGCAGCATTTCTCCACAGTAAAATGCCGTACGACATTACACTATGAAAGTAACTGAAATAAACTAATCTAGCTGTATCAACGTCAGTTAATTGACGGATCTTCATTACTGCATAAGCCGCAGAGCTAAGTCTATTCGACAATTTAGCTATATGTGGGCCCCACTGAAGCTTGGCATCCAAAGTGATACCTAGAAACACAGTGGTGTCCACAGGATTCACATTCTTATCTTTAATTTGTACACTAGTTATTACCTGCTTAACATTAGGCAATACAAATCTTATACATTTGGTTTTTCCCTCATTTAATAGCAAGTTATTTACACTAAACCAGTGAACAATCTGTGAGACCGCATTATTCACATCGTCATAATTTGGGTGTCGTCGTTTCACTTTGAATAAAAGTGAAGTATCATCAGCATACAATACTATCTCATGACTGTTTTTTACAAAATAAGGTAAGTCATTAATATAAACCAAAAACAAGAATGGACCAAGTATTGAACCCTGCGGAACTCCCATTTTTACCACTGATCCCGGAGATCTTTTACCGTTAATGTCGACCTTCTGAATCCTGTTACTTAAGTATGAGATGAGAAGACTCAAAGAAGTATCTCTAATTCCATAGTGGTTAAGCTTCCTGACCAATGTTTCATGTAAAACACAATCGAAATCCTTGGATAAATCACCAAATACCCCTAAGGCATCCTGTGAATCCTCCCAGGCATCAAATATTTGAAATAAAAGCTCAACACCGGCGTCAGTTGTTGAGCGACCCCGGTAAAACGATACTGTTTAGAATGTAAAAGTTTATTTCTATAAAAATGAATTTGAATTTGGTCTAGCATCAACTTTTCAATAATTTTACTAAATGTGGGTAGCACAGAAATAGGTCTAAAATTAGAGGGGTCAGAAGTGCTACCTGATTTAAACAATGGAATTATTTTACTATGTTTCATTAGGTCAGGAAAAACACCACAGTCAATGCATTCATTAAAAATGCAAGCTAAAACTGGAGCTATTGTCATAATTACTGATTTAGCGACGTCCACGGAATTACCCCACAGATCAGCGGTCTTCTTTTTATTGAGAGTGTTAAATGTCTTTAATATATCTGCAGAGCAAAATTTTTCGTTAGTGAGCTTAGTCTATAAATGGTTCTTATTGCCCGTTTCTGTAAAATGAATATAATTTCAACATCAGCCGCTGTTCCCCACAGTAGGGCGCCATAATTATGATGGAAGTAGCTGGAGTCGAGATTGAGTATGTTCATGGGTACACTTAGGTACCTTTATTCGGGCCATTTTAATGTATTTTTCTGTAAAAGGTAGGTACACTGACCGTCATTACAAGTGCTTAGAAACATATACCACATGATAAAACTAAACAATAACCTAAAATAAGCGTACACAGCATGCCAATCATTACTATTTTTTTTAATTTTATTATTATGAGCTTAAAATTATGTCTACTAACTTAAATTATCTCTATAATTCTAAATTACAAAATCTATGTAGGTAATAAGCTTCATCACAAAACATTATGTACGAAATCACCCTCTTGAACCGCGAAAAACTGCTTACTTATCCTTTTTAAAACGCAATGTACTTTATTAATTTATAGGTCTGGCACATTCCGACAATAGAATTAGAAAAGGATGTATTTAGTGATTAGTCTCGTCTCGACCACGACACCGAAAAAGCCTGGAAGAACTATTTGGTCAATGAAAAACCTTATGAAGTGTAGCCTCTGTGGGTTGCGCTCTTTCCAGCGCTGGCTTGCAATGGTGGTGTGACTGAGGTGATGTGGGTTGCGCTCTGTCCAGCGCTGGCTTGCATTGGTGGTGTGACTGAGGTGATGTGGGTTGCGCTCTGTCCAGCGCTGGCTTGCAATGGTGGTGTGACTGAGGTGATGTGGGTTGCGCTCTGTCCAGCGCTGGCTTACATTGGTGGTGTGACTGAGGTGATGGCAAGACTTGTGGTGGTGTGACTGAGTGATGGTGATTTGGGGCTAGTGGTGGCTATATCGCAGACATATTTAACTTAACGAAGGCTCTACGTAGCGCAATTGGCACGTATTTTATAATGTTTATAGTTCACAACTCACAACACACGTTACGCACAATATACAAAGGCGAGATTGAGAGACTCCGTCCGCTCGAACTCCCGTCCCGGTATCCCGCGGCGCGACCAATTTCCAAAATTGTCTAACATACAAACCTGGTCCTTCCTGTAAAATACAAACACAATAAAAAAAAAAGCTGTTCTGAATTGATGCGTGTACAAACAATGCAGTAATTGATTTTTATTAATTAAGTAGGCTGCAGCAGAGCTACAACTTCCAGTTGTAACTTAATAAGTTAAAATTAAGAGTAGTACTATTAGTTATTCTGTGGTTAAGACAGGGCGATGGAGACCTATTTCTTGATAAATAATTGCCATGAATGATGGACGTTTTTATCGCACGAAGTTGATGGAAACAGTATCGATTGCTCTGTCGCCTGTATGTGTGTGTGTATGTGTATGTATGTAGGTAGCGTGTTATGGCGGCGGCGGCGGTGGTGTGGTCGGCCGTCGTGGTCAGTGCGCGCGACCGCGTGACGTCAGCGCGCCAGCTGATACGCCCCCCCCCCCCTCCGCGCCGCACTTCGTCCCTCTGTCCCCGACCCATTCTAAATTTCGGCGCAAATGATTTGTCATCAGAATTAGCAATGCCCCGATTACGTCAATAACTCAATAGCGATAGCCGTTTTTAATTTAAGTATTTTACACTAAGTACCAGGCACCAGTATACACATTGATATAAATAGGTACCACGTAGGTATATAGTACTTATTTACTTAATTAAAGATATTTGGCCCAGAGACGTTATAATTTTTGATATTATTATTTAACGGTTAACTTTTAGCACTTTTAGTTATGTAGAGCTCGCGTATAGGTAGGTACTTATAAAACAATAGACTTATACTTACCTACCTATTGGATTGATTGGGTTTATTGGGACTATGTAAAGTCAGAACCCAATGACTTTGTCAGAACAAAACCAATTTTCCGTAAAGAAAAACCAACCAATAATTGCACAGAATAATCAATGGTTTTTCACGACAATTCGCCAAAACTAAAATTAACAGTAGGTAAAGCATCCACACACTTCGGCAAAAATTTTGCTTTATTTTGTAAGTAATCGCTATTAAACTATATTAATAAAAAATCACAGATTTCGCAGTCCCGCAAGAATCAGAGTTTTCAGATGCAAATCGCCTGAGACGTATTTTTGGCCATACCTCCGAGGATTTTGGGAGGATCGAGAAGGGATACTAGTAATAATGGGATAATGATACCTACCAAGAGTTGAGGAATTAATCGAGACACGTGAAAACGTTTGAATTTAAAAAATCCGCATATTATTTTTTTGAATTTTGAAAAATGTAAAAAATAGTCGAATTTTTGGGGGGGTGTTTGTTTACTAAATTGTAAATATTTCGGGAAAAAAACAGACAAGAAAAAATTAAAAAAGCGGTCCTAGGGTATTAGTTTAAAATGACGAAAAATTTTGAAAATCGGTTAATAATTGTAACCTAGTAGGTGGTCCCTTTAGATTTGGAATTGTAGAAAAACGGGTATTTCCGGGTATTATAAAAAAGTGCAGCTTCAATGATTATTGACCGATCGTCATGGTAATGGTGTTAAAAGATGCGGATGCAGGGCAGGCGAGAAGTGCATATGAGTTGGAATTTCGAAAATCTAAATGAAATATATATTAAATTTCTAACCTTTCAGGTGCAATATAGAGAAATGTGAGTCGGGATCATACGAAGCTCCATGGTATAACGTAACCGCTCCTGATCACTACAGAAAATGCTACAAGTATGGAGGCACGAACGAGACGGGCTGTGCTTCCCCCAGCTTCGATTCTAATATCACAGAACCGTGTGAGAGCTGGATTTACAAGGACAATACTAGTTTCGCTTCTGAGGTGTTATACTATTCCCTGATTTATATTTTATGTGTTAAGACTTTAGTGACAACTTTATTAGAGACTAGTTTGAAATTTACATTCATTTGACTAGTTCTATTCGTTAAGAGAGTTATTATAATGATTTAAGACACGAATTAATTTTGATTGAGTGAATTAAGCCTTAATCGCCTCTTTGGTCTAGTGGCTAAGCCACCGGTTTCAGGCCCAGAGGTCCCGCGTTCGATTCCCAGCGGGGGGTACATCTTTGTGTGCTTGGTTTGGTTGGTGGTAGCCATCATCCCACCATCATCCACCACCATCTTATCTAAGTCTGTCGCCATAACAACGATGTTTATAGCATTGTTGTGTTCCGACAGTTTGAGATAAGATAGCCAGTTCCTCAGTGGTTGAGGATTCCGGGTGAAGCGCGCTTCCACCTCCGGCCTTATCATCGTCACTTACCATCAGGTGAGATGAAGGCCAAGCGCTTACCCGTTGTAGACAAAAAACCAAAAAAAAGTCAGCTTATTAGCATGAATTCGTTTGATAGTAAGTAGTTACCGCAGCATATTTAGTGGTTGCAACACTGTTAGGTCGCCTTGGCGCCCGATGAATGAATTTCACTTAGGTTGTAAAAGAAAAGAAAATGGTATTCTCTGTGTTGTGCAGTGTTATACATTTATGTTATAATTCGACTTGTAAGTAATGTAGTTGTGTAATTTAAGGGAAGTCCCTATATCTCAATAAAAAATTCTTATTATTCAGTTTGTAATGTGTTACTTATTCGAAATAGAATAATTTATCTTAAGTAAGGTTTGTATTCATTTTCAATGCTCCGATTCTTGCGGGGACTGTGAATTTTTGTATAATTAATAAAGTATAATTTCAAACCTGAAGGGGTCACCGGTCACAAGCGCTGCACAGCACAACACAGACAATAATATTTTCTTTTACAACTTAAGTGAAATTCATTCGAAAATCTAAGTGAAATTCATAATTATAATATTTTCTTTTCTTTTACAACCTAAGCAAATCGGGCGCCTAATGACTTCATAGATGGCGCTTAGTAAAAGGCGAGTCCATTTAGAGCACGTGTATGGCTGCGTAATGGTTTTAGAAAATATCAATATTGTGCATCTGCCTAACTGTGAACGAAATTATTGAAAATAGAAATAAGTAGTTAGATACTGATTAGAAAACAATTTTTTTTTTGGTTGACAAGCAAAAGTGCACAATTTATGTATGGCTCTCGGCTTTCATAAAACGCCATCTATCGAGTGTTATTGAACACATTTTTATTTTTTAGTTTTCAACCATTGAAATTCCAACTTGAATGCATTTCTCGCCTGCATCCACATCTTTTAACACCATTACCATGACAATCAGTCAATAATCATAGAAGCTACGTCACTTTTATATACGGAAATACCCTTTTTCTACAATTCCAAATCTAAAGGGACAACCCCACAGGTCTCAATTATTAACCGACTTTCAAATTTTTTCCGCCATTTTGTAGCTAAACTAATACTTACCCTAATAGTAACACTGTGACGTCTGTGACCCTAGGGCCCTTTTTTCATTTTTCTTAAGACTGCTTTTTCCGAAATATTTACAATTTAGTAAACAAACACCCCCAAAAAACCCAACTAATACCCTAGGACCCTTTTTAAAAATTTTCTTGCCTGTTTTTTCGAAATATTTACAATAGTAAACAAACACCCCCCAAAAACCCGATTTTCTTACATTTTTCAAAATTCGAAGTTATACCAACCGATTTTCAAACTTCAAACGCTTACACGTGTGTCCATAAATTCCTAAACTCTTGGTACTATTCTCATCTAGCTATCCTCTTAAAATCCTCAGAGCTATGGCCAAAAATACGTCTCAGGCGATTCGCATCTGATAACCATTTGCAATGGTAAAATAAATTGTCATCAAATGTTTAAGAACCTATTTGGATAATTATTTTTTTTTGTTGTGTTTGTAATTATCAGGACAGGTTTGTAGGAAACATTTTTTTTGGAAATTCTTTCAAGAAATTGCTTGCCCCGACCTACAGTGTTGTGAAACCAGCTCGTTTCCTGACCGTTACGACTTAGGCATCTTCAAGAAACGAGCCTATTACTTATTTAAAGGCCGGCAACGCGCCTGCGATTCCTCTGGTTTTGCGGGTGTCCATGGGCGGCAGTGATTACTCTCCATCGGGTGACCCACCTGCTCGTTTGCCTACATTTATAAAAAAAATTTTGGCACTCTCAGCACAAACGAATTAAAATTCACGCTGTGGCTTGTATTGTATGTATTCTATGGCTGTGACGGAATTCGGGATTTATAGCCGTAAAGCCTTGTTCGCTAGAGCGAACAAGGCATTAAGCCCACTATGGCAGGGGAGTAATTTAGTCGTACTAGGAGTAGGAAGGAGTACATTGCTTCACCAGTTTGATAATATTGAATAGTTCTATGAGTAAATTACTCGCCTAGTTTGAGTCAGGTTAAAACGTGTGATGTTGGATATAGCCATCTTGCCGTCAGGCCGATTGTGGTGAGGAAGTGTTGTCAGGAGTATGTAGGGCGCGCTTGGAGCCAGCGCAGCGGTGGCGGACTCCTAATGAGAGGCCGTTAGAGGCAATCTGGCGGGCGGCTGGTGATTGGCACACAAAGGAGCTTCCTCGCGGCTGCGGCCGGCGCCGCGGGCCGCGGGCCCATGCCGCAGTTTACCACTTATAGCAGCACAATGACTTCATCCGTGCCGATTTACCTACGCAACAAACGACATTCACTACGAACCTTTAAAGCTTGATACAAGTCTGAAACAAAAAATCATGTATTTATCAAGATATATTCAAAAGCACTTTCAGTATTCATAGTCTCTACAATGTTAGCGGCTGTACCTACCTGTCTGTGGTAATGGCTTATATACTTAACTAGATAAAACCTTATGGTACTAGCTTCAAAACTGACCTGCACTTACCAGCAGTTCTGGCATATATATTTTGGTCCTGGTCCTGATTGCTATGTTAGCTGCTTTATTGCAACCCAATTGAAAGATCAGCTGAATAAAGAAGTTTCTGCTGGTCGCCTTTAGTAGCTGACACGAGGCGCGCATGCGCATGTGGCAGCCGGTGACCTGTGCGCGTGATTGGCACGCTGTGCTCGCTCTTTACGTACCTATTTAATCGAGAGGTCATATAATCAACCGCGCCGTTTAGATAATCGCGCGGAGGTCAAATCGGACACGTTGCGCCTTCCTCGTCATCATATAAAACCTAGCCGTCGGGGTGCCTGCGGAACTAATTCATTGCTTACGTCTAGAGCTGCCTACACATATTAAAAATAATATTGCGATTTTTTTTTAAAGTAAGACTTAATATCAAGAGAATAAAAAGCCGTTATCAAGCACACGCAGAAGCCGAAATCTTGTAAATGTGTGGCATGTCAAAACAAGAGTTGGAAAAGCGTTGAATTCGTAGAGGAAGATTTCGCCGACCTTGTTCGTCCTTGTGCGATAACCCGGCCGCCACCTCGACCCTGCTATCACACTCTTTTAACAAGACGTTTCGCGTCTGCGGCAGCATTCCGCTCGCGCACTCGCCCCGTTCGCCTCGCGTGCCGCGCGCCCCAGTGTCCGAGTCCCGTGCTCGCCTAAGCCTGCTTCGTGGTGCATGACAGTGTCCCCTAGACGCCTCCCCTGGACTCCTCGGACCGCGAGAACGAGGTGAGCCGCGGGCCGCAGCGCCGCCTTTATTTCCGCGCGACAGTGCATCGAACTCAAGTGATCGTTTCGTTACAGATAGTAGAAACGAGGAAGATCCAAAATGCCGAGTGCGGCAGTGAACGGCGCTCAGGCTGCGGCCGGGGACGACATCGTGCTGACGGGCGTGTCGGGCCGGCTGCCCGACTGTGGCTCCATCGAGGAGTTCGCGCAGAAGCTGTTCGACGGCGTGGACCTGGTGTCCGCCGACGACCGCCGCTGGCCGCCAGGTAACCAAACTTGTACACAGCTTCAAAATTTACACTCTTTTAGCGTTAAAATGCAGCGAGTACATCAGAAGAATAATTCAACATCTCGGTCTAGAACCCACCGCAGACTCATTGAGCGATTTAATATGAAATACTAGAATTCAAGTAACTAGTAAAAAAATGTATCAAATAACATTATGACCACCGGACCACAAAAACATCATATTAAATTCACGATGTTGAGAGATGGACTGAGATGGCAGGTGCGGCTCCTGTGGTGTCTGTGGTGCCTGTGGTGTGTTGGCGGCGCGCGCTCGCATGCCGACTTTGTTAATTAAAGTAGTGCTAGTTTATGTGTATGAGCTACAGCTGTGTGTGTACAATGTTATAAAACTACACGGTGCACTGTACCATGAGGGTAATATAGCGCTTTCGTATCTACTAAGAGTAAGCACATGGCCTCTGTCTCACTGGAGGAAAGTGACGGTAAGGCCGAAGCGCGATTCACCCAGAATTCTCAACCGTTGATGAACTGGCTATCTTATCTCTAAACTACCTTAACACAACAATGCTATTAACATTGTTGTTATAGCGCCAGATAGATAAGATGGTGGTAGCTAACCAGGCGGACTTAACAAGCCCTACCACCAACCAAACCAAGTACACACAAATGTACCCCTGTTGCCAAACCCGGGTGAGGCCGGTGGCTTAGCCACTAGATCACACACGTGGTGCTTATCTTTCCCAGATACGTAAAACGGCCGGCCTCTCGCCGTCACTGGAGCAATGTAGCATACATTTATTACCTTTTTCCTACTCCTTTTGTTTATTAACGAAATAATTAATTTGGGTATTGTACACAAACAAATCACAATTACTGTCATTAGTGTCATCACTACTTAGCTGTTAAATTATTTATAAGTAGGTGCTGTTATGGTTGGTACTTACATAAATAAATAATTACAAATAAGACCGTACTTAGTGATGTATTTTAAAATAAACAAACTTGTTCGTACATCTGAAATTACCATTACAAATTAATTACCTATACCACAGGATAAATAAGTACTTACCTACCTATCATAATATACCAAACATACAGACAATGCCTATTCAATTTTAACTAGACATATATTTTATTTTTAATCTAATACGTTTGATCTATTGATTGGAGGAGTTTGACTCTCCTGACCAGAATGAGAAAGTGTGGACTATGGTGAAATAGCTTTTCCAGAAAGTTATTGACCTTAGCACGGAATGCACCGTAGAGCCAAGTTATAACGCTCACCGAAGACCACCAAAGCAGCGAGTGCCACTGCTTGGCTGATGAACATCTACCCCCTAGCCCCCTACACAGTATTGAGGTACGGTTTCATAATTTGTTAAAGAGTAAGATGTTTGCTACACACAACTTCAAAAAAGCTGATTATTCAAACGTAAATTTGAAATAAAGCAAAATAATCTGGATTTCCAAACTTGATCACGACGTCGATGCTGCAGTATCTAAATTTTACAAAATTATTGGTTCTATTATAAATGAAACTATACCAAAGACACGAGCACGTAATTTTAAATATCCAGTGTGGTTTACCCGTAGTTTGATAAAAATGATCAATGAAAAAGAAAGAATCCGTCGAAAAATTCGTCCGTAAATTTACCCTTGAGTAAGACGCTACACGTGACCCCTGGGTGGTGCTAAATGAGTGACACTGACTGAGTGAGAGTATTTGTAACCTTTTAAAAGTTAGCATATAGGTCTTTCTTTCTTATGCGGAATAAAATGGTTCGTCTATATTCCTTACATTTTAGATAATATTTTCATGGGCCGCATCATTTCTTAGTAAATAATGAATAAAATTAATATTATTTTATAAATTAAAATCAATTCTCCACTTTTAGCAACTCACTTATCATCACATCATCACAGAACTCGACTTTTAGACGAGAAATAGAAATGTGGTTTGTATATTACGACTTCTAGGACCGCCTTTGCAGATAGTTTAGGGTTCCTTAGCATAAAATCGTAAACCATTATTATTAGAACAGAATACTGTAATTTATTCAAACCGCACATTCAGCTCAAGTGTATTTTGTTGTAAAAAGCTGCCAGGCTTTCTGTATGTGTGTATACGTATAAATACGTTTTAATCAATAATGATAAACTATATTAATTGATAAGTTCCAAGGTGGACATATAATATGTAGGCATAATAAGTGTTAAAAATATAAAGTAACAAAATATTTTAATGAGTTTTTTTTACACAAAATAGTATAGTAGCGATAATGAGTCGATGAAACAAGCGGAAAATCAAATGAAAAACTGCCTGTTATCCAATTAGCTAAAAAATATATCTGCTGTAAATTAATAGTTTCATTGAATTTGCAGATTCATCATTTGAAAATTTCATCATTCATCGTCTTTGGACTTTGAACTACGAGTATCATTATCTTCATACTCTGATCTTAGATTGTCATTATTACTATATTCAGAATAACTATCAGAACCCGAGTGCTTGATCAGCGGATATACCCTATTTACGGAACGAGAACACACTTAAATTTACACTTTTACTTTATAGTAGACGGTTCACAAATTTCAATATCAGTAGAAGTGTGATTTCTACGGAACCCGCCCTAACATTCTTTGATTGCTCTTCACCCGTAGTTACAGACAAGGTAGACGTCGATTGTTTCAATCGTGTATGTATTTTATTTGTTTTTCTCTTGTTTTAAGTTGTTTTCCACCGATTGTACACTGAGAAAAATGGGGCACTATAAACTATTGTGCATGCACATCTTTTTGACCAATCGTGCAAGCACGTTAAGTTACGCTGCCGACGATGCACATAAATTTATGGTTCCACCGTAATATAGTGACGTCACAACCTTATTTGAAGCTCGCACTATAAAATATAGTGCAAGATTTCATAACGTTTAGCCCTAAGAAAGAAAAAATATAGTGCACTGCTCCAAAATACCTAGTTGACGGCATTTTATATTATAATGCATTGCGATTACTTATAGTTCCGTATCATTATACTATTATGTGCATTTGCACTTTACTTATTGGTGCCTACCAAGTCGTGCACCATAATATTTCGTGCCTGCCTATGATATTATACGATTGCAGGAAGCATGTCTTTACATGCGAGTGCACTAACTATTATAGTGCTTCTTTACAATGGCATGATCTTTTTATGTGCTCAGCATTTTTGTCGCACTATTTAATATCGTGATGGCATGGCTATTTTTCGGGATTAGCACTAAATCTATACAGGGTGTTTCCCGACGATGAAATAATATATTCTAATTGAACTTTACTTACTTTTCTATATTTCACTTGAACCCTAAAAAATGTCAGTCAATATCTTTTACTAAGAAAAGGAAGGAAACATAAAATTCATTTCAATTATAAACTGAGCGGCCAGACTCTTGAACGAACTACAGCTGTCAGGGATCTGGGTATCACATTTGATGAGCAATTATCTTTTAGAGAGCATTATGAGGATATCACAATGAAAAGTTTAAAAACTTTGGGCTTTATAGCTAGAGCAACTGTGCACTTCAGGAATCCTGACAGTTTAATTTACCTATTTAATAGTCTGGTTAGAAGCCGCCTCGAGTATGGCAGTGTTATATGGTCTCCTAATTACACAATTCACTCCGATAATATAGAAAAAATTCAGAATAAATGTCTCAAAATAGCAGCGTTTCGCTCAGGCGTAGGTCGTAGACTATTTTCCTACTCTGAGAGGCGTAGTCATTTCAAAGTTACATCTCTAGAAACACGCCGCAAACAGCAAGACCTCCTTCACTTACACAAAATTGTTCATTCTGAATTTGATTCCCCCAACCTTCTTAAAATAGTTAATTTCAACACTAGATCTTTCTTGCGAAATAGACAGAAGCTTTTTATACTGCAAACATATAGAAACAATACCTCATACTATAATCCCGTAGTTCGGATGTGTCGCTTATACAACGAACTGTCGCAGGAACACGACGAACTGGATATTTGTATAAGTAATCACATCGCGTTTAGATATAAGGTAAAAAATATCTTGAACTGAGATGTCCAGTCGATGACCAGTCATGTCTGTCACCTGTTTCAACTGTATCTTAATTTATTTACGTGCTAATGCTTGTCATGCTGTGTGAACACGCTTTAGGGTTTCGATCTAGATTAGATAATTGTATAGGCTACTATTTAGCATAAGCTACGATTGTTACCTGTTGTGTACACCATATGTATAAATAAATAAATAAATAAATAATTGGTGCTCGGAGAGGTATCCTGAGTCAGGCAAGATTGATAGGTCAAACGAAAAATTCAGTCGTTTTTTTACTTCACATACAAACTAGCGCCCCGTTGGAACTGATAAACAATTTGTATAGGGAGTCGAAAAAAATAATCCGTTTTTTTTGTTTGACCTATCAATCCTGCCTGATTCAGGATACCTCTCCGAACACTAATTTGAAAATATGATTTCATCGTCGGGAAACACCCTGTGTACATTTTGTGCTAATCCTAAAAAATATCCACTTACATCACAATACATATACAGAAAAAAATGTGCTGAAATTCACGATGCCTATAGTATTAATCACACACAAAGTCAAAGTATGTAAGTAATTTAAAAAAAGGTTTAAAATTATACAAACATTTATTTTCCATAAAAATTAGAACTTATCAAAAAAAAATAGTTAGTATCATAGATTAAAATAATATTTATTATCATTAGAAAACCCAGGTTTAAAATTGTACAAACATTTATTTTCCATAAAAATTAGAACTTATCCAAAAAATCTTTATTATTATTAGAAAACCATCATGTAATCTATAAAAAAGGCGCATAAAGAGTTTACATTGGTAATTATAATAAATTAATTTAAATACACTTGGCAAACTTACAACTATACATATTCAAATCGAAACAGTCTTAAATACTAAAAGCCAATTAAAGGTTTCCACGTCTGCACTAAACACACAAAAATACACATTTACATATACCTATACAAATTCCAAGTTTAAGAGGAAACACTACGTGAAAGTGTACGTCCTCTGTTTCCTCCTTCAGAACTTGACCAATTTTTATAACTTTTTCAGCATCGGTTAAAGAAAAAGATTTTCTAAGTCTGTATGTTTGATTTTTTTGCATTAAGTCATTTATTTAATAACAAGGAGCCTTCATTTAGCAAAATCACGCCGTTTTAAGGCGTCTTCAGAAATATTAAGTAGCTGGTTTAAAAAAAATCAAACATACAAAGAAAATCACTTTCAAGGGACTACTAAACGTCGTTAGTCTGTGTTTTGTATTAGAGTTTTGCATGCCACTTCGACGTAGTGTTTCCTCTTAAGAAGCCTATGAAGCTGTTATAAACAACTCCATTATGTAAGTGGTACGTATTAAAGAAAAAGACAACAACAGTTACAATAACAGTGGTATGCATTTAAATAAATAGACCACATTAGCACTTCAAACTCATAAATTACTCGTGACGATTCAGTAACAATTAACAAATATATAATTTAATCAAAAATATCTCTAAAACCTGCCGAGTATAATTTATGAGTTTAATGTGCTAATTTTTTGGTCCTTTTCTGTAGGCAATTACTGTTCTATATACCATCTGCTAGTAATGTAGTTCATATCATTGTATAGTTTGCTTAGATTATGAGGGAAGGGTGCTACAGAATCGCTGGCTTTTATACAGTTGTAGTTATTATTTTGTTCGACCTCATAATGCTCATTGAATTCAATAGTATCAAATAACCGGCAGTAAAAGTAAACAATATTTGAAGGAGTTACAACTATTGCTTCAATGGCTGCAAAAATGGGCAACTCATGATTTGGTTCATCGAAATCCACAAATACAATGCTGTAGGGATTCCACTCCACACCTGCTATTTTTACGGATGCAACAAAAGTTATAGGACCCTCCAGGTTCAAACGCATCGCCCAAATGTTTCGTATTGGGCCGAATTTACGTAACATGGCAGGGTAATGAGTAAGAAAATGAAATTAAGGCTTTAGTAGTGACCCCGTGAGCTTCATAAACAAAGAGTTAAATTCAGAGACTAAGCAATTCTATTTATCGGCTGTAAAGTCATAAATTCTAAAAGCTAACAATGTCTAAAATCTTACGTAATAAAATGAACAAATCCCAGTTCTCTTCGCCAGTGGGAATATATCGACCAACGATTAGTCCAAAGTACCTTACCAGAACTATCATTTCGGAAGCTGAGCATCTTAGCCGGACTCTAGCCCCTTCGAACACTAAACAATTGCTAGGTTTTGAACTCGAATTGGGGCCGTAATTGAACGATATCATGGCTTCTTTCAGTATATTAGCCTATAATATACCATTGCTTACATAAAAGTTTATTATGTAAGTCATAACATAGCGACAAACATTTTCAAAATATCTTGACAAATTTATCTTGACATCGTCAACATCTGAAAGAAAAATTAATTCAATGAAAACATTGTTTTCCGAATAAATTATCAGAATAAATTGGTAAGTGGAGCTGCCGTCGATAGTTATTATTATGCTGGTAAAAAATATTTTACAGATATTGTTAATTTGACTTTGGTTTTTAAACTCCCAAATACTCAGACATCTAAAAGTTAAATAGTACTCAAGTAACATGCTGTCACTGTCAGTTCCATAAATATAATATAGTATTCAGCAGTAAATTTATGAGAAACTCACCTCTTAACATGCACTGCTTCGTAATCGTTTTGATGGTAGCAACAAAAAATTTGTCTTTCAGGCTTTTAATCTTGTTTTGCCAGTAGCTAATAATTTTAGGGCACCAATTCTTTGCGCGTAGCAAGCCTGTCAGCTGCGGCTGGGTAAAGAGCTTCGAAATCTTTAATGAGGAGTCTCCAGCCTTCAGATCCCTTCAGGACAGGATATGTGTTTAAATATTCTTGAACCTTGTCCGTTTCTTGGTAACATGTATACAGAGGAGCTCTAACTGTTCATGAATTGTCCGCCAGGGTACGCTCACGATGTCTCCCTTCAGCTGGTCTATATAGCGCTTTTTACCAAATCAACTTCACCTGAAACAAAATTAATAATATAATAAAATAAAGACGTTTTGCTACAACCGACCATTGCATTCTACTTGACTTGACAGTTAAACGTGATAAATCACTATATCATATTGCGTTTCAGTGGTCATGGTAGGAGGCTGGAGATAAATGGGGAAATGATTACTGCAGCGCCCCCTAGCAGCTTTACATCATAACACATATCTAAGAACCAACTCTGATAACCTAAAACCCATTACAAAAAACCGCATCGAAATCAGTTTAGTAGTTTTTGAGAACTTTTCAAGTGCCGACTTATCTGGTTGCTGCAGCGCCTTCTGGTGGTCTACCACCTTGAAACATGTCTAAGCTGCTCTGAAATGATACCTTTTGAATGCAAAAAACCGCATCGAAATCGGCCTAGTAGCTTCCGAGGAAAATGCTAACAGACACCATACAAACAAACAACCTCTAACCCCTAACGCACAATATACCGGTACCGTTCCGTCCGTCAGTCGTGGGTAAAAATAATAGGTACTTATTGCTATCACGATAGAATCGCTATCAGAATCCCAAATAATGTTTTTTTAATCCAAATGTTAAACAAAAGTACGTTTACTTACCTACCTAAATTATTACTTGAAATGAAACACTTTTATAATAGTAATAATAAAAAACTATGTAAATAGTAAATTAAACGCGAGTTAATCCGTAAAAAAGTGTTTCATTTCAATGTAGGTATAAGTAGTGCTCGGTTAAACCTCAAAAAACAATAAATTATTAGTGTTATAAATCGGTATCGGTGCTACTTACTAGAATTTGGCACTGATAAATATTTTAAATTACACTTTTTATAACGCCGCTAATTATATAGTTTATTAGATTTAAAATTCATGTTTTTTTCCATTAAAAACTTAAGCACTTAGGTACTTATTCTATTTTTTTCAACACTAAGCAGGCAAGTGTCTGACGAAACGAAAAAATAGAAAACTAGGTACTTACTGGCAAAGTGTTCGATGATTTATTCACCAAAGCCCCATTTTCTTCACCAAAGTTCTCCCATGGGATCCATTACAGAAAAGCACAGCAACTCGCACCGCACGCTTGAGAGGTCACAATGATGAATGAGAGAGATGCGCCTACATGCCCGTTCCCGGACCCCCGCGTTCGATGCATGCACGTAATTTTTAAGTGAATACGCACCATATATTTTAAAACTTACATAATACTTTTTTGTGTTGAGCAATATTTTATTCAACCGGCACGATTCTTTATCGTGCAATAATATGTATGCGCACTGAATTTTAATGGTATGCATGCACGTAATCTTTATGTGCATACGCACCATATATTTTAAAACTGCTTTAATACTTTTTTGTGTTGAGCAATATTTTTTTGAACCTGGCACGATTCTTTAACGTGCAATAAATGTATGCGCACTGAATTTTAATGTTCCTCGGGATTGTTATATTTATTGTGCAAATAATCGAGAATGGCACTATAAAATTTGCTGCATAGTTTGAAATATATACATGCATTGCATCAAATGTAATGATGCAACTCTTTGAACCATAACTTTCTACGCAAAAAACTATATTTTATAGTGCATTTAAGACGTTGCTAATAATATTGTGCTTTGATCACTATATTTTATGATGATATTCACAATTGTACGATAAAAGATAGGACATGTGTACTTTATATTTTGGTGAGGTTTCTTGCACAATAAAGTTTAATGCCCAGCAGAATAATTATACATTCATGTCACTATTTAAAGTGTTGCGCACTGTTTTATTAGTGGTAAGCAGGGTATTTTAAAATGTTTGCATAATATTTTACTACGTCGACTTCAATCCATTTTTCTCAGTGTAGTCCATATTGTGCAAAGTAAAAGCGAATACGGTTGTTGTTGTACAGTGATCCAATAAAGTGTTGTTAAAGCTTTAATTTAACTTTCATACCACTGTTACGCTGTATGATTGCTTTCAAATAATGTTTAGAACATCTTTGGGCTTGTAATTGGTCATTTTAAAGAGTTTTCTCAACTTCAATAGTTAAGTCGAATGAAAGCCTTGCAGAATGCTATCATATGATATGAAGTACTATTATAGTAACTAAGTTGCTATTTTGTTGAATGTGTAATAATCAAATGTTGAAAGATAGTGCTATGAAAGCTACTTTGACGACAAATTAGCAGTTCAGATGCTCTCAAAGAGCTGTCATAACACTTACGGTTGAATGAAGGCGATCGAGAGAATCTTTATACTATTATCGAGTAAATGCGATACGAACTCGTTGAGTCTACGTTTACTCGACATGTTTATATAGCCAAAAAGCGTTGAATGCTAATAAATCAAGAAAATAGCTTTTATTCGGCTTTTTGAAAACGGGATTTTTCATACGAGTGTTTTGACCCAAAGTCCTGAGAGTAATTGCTTGTAATATGATCTCTTTGCTAGTTGGGACTGTAGGGAATGGAACTTTTCATTCCAAACTCTGTGGTTTCCATTAGTTGCTGCAAATGGTGTCTCTCCAAAAGCGACAATATTACCAAGCCTGGGCTAATGCGGTGTCTTCAAATGATCCAAACACCAGTGCGCTCAGAAAGAAGTACAACTTTGCCGCCAGCAGTGCGATTCTCTAAGTTAAAGCCTTGTTAGCAGCGGCTGCCGCAGCGACCAGCGACCAGCGATGAATTGACTCTGTCTCTTTCATATTCATAGAATTGGAAAGAGACAACAGATAACAGCCATGCACGCAGCGTCTATGTGTCGCTTAGAGAATCGCATAGCTACTAAAGTACTTAATAACTTAAGTTAACAATTCATTATGATTTATCATTCTTCACTTTTCATCCCAAAAAAAACGATAAATTACCTATATATTTTGGCCGTTTGTGTCGCTAGGGGAGAGACACTTGCCCGCTATTTTTGTCTCCGCTGTGTTTGTTTACACAATTTTATGACCACGGCTTATATTTCGGTTCGACGCGATTCTGTTTCGGCGTGCAGTGGTACTGGGGGTAGCGATGCGCATTTGTCTGGCACAGACTATAGCTCGTTAGATTAGTCGTTAAGTCTTAACTATAAGTTAGTTAACTGTTTTTTTATTATTAGTATTGACGTCAATAAGTGCCTGTAAAACTTTACATTGAATAAATAATTTGACTTTGACTTGACTTTGACTTTGACATACTGCAAAGGAGAAAGCCGATCTCCTGGACACTCTTTTCACATCAAACTCTACCTTGGACGATGGGGAAAACTCCACCAACCATACCGCATTGCGCTAGTTCTATGCCAAACGTTCGGTTCCTACAAAGGTCAGTACGTAAGGCTCTTTTTACCCTTGATATCCATAAGTCGAGTGGGCCTGATGCAGTTCCTTCCATTGTGCTTCGGATGTGTGCTCCTGAATTGGCGCTGGTTCTAACGCGCTTTTTCCGGCTCTCTTACACTACTGGCGTTGTCCCGAGCTCTTGGAAGACAGCCCTTGCCACCGGCGATAGCTCAGATCCGTCGAACTACAGGCCAATAGCCATCACCTCTTTGCTTTCCAAAGTAATGGAGTCTAATACAAACCGCCAGCTCTTAAGGTAGAACCAGCTACAAAATGATCGCCAATATAGTTTTCGTTGCAGTCGTTCGGCTGGTGATCTTTTAGAGTACCTTACTCACCGATGGGTGGAGGTAGTCAAGAGTAAAGGGGAGGCACTGTCAGTTTAGCTTGGATGTAGCGAAAGCCTTTGACAGTGTATGGCACAGGGCTCTTCTCTCTAAACTTCTATCATACGGGCTTCCTGAGAAATTGTGTTCGTGGGTCGCCAGTTTTCTTTCCGAGCGTAGCATCAGAGTCGTAGTCGACGGTTCGTGTTCTGACATGAAGCCCAGGAATGCTGGAGACTGGAACTTCATGATGGAAAATCGTATCATAACTGTTTTGGATTTCTTAGAAAAGTCTTGGATTGTAAAAGCGTGGGGCGCTGGAACAGGAAAGACTTTCTTGTTAACAAATACTAACTTCCTGGCGGAAGCTGCATGAGGTCGCACAAAAGCATAACGTTTATGCCGCCAAAGGGTTACCAAATGGAACCAAAGATATCTTGTCCACGAACAAGAACTCTAAATTCTGCCACTGTTGACGCATTACCCTTATGTACTTATTTTCCTGAAAGAAGAGGCGTTAAAAATGTCGGTGAATGTCGTATCTCCTGACTCCTCGCTGCTGGCGCATGTTTTGTCTGAGTTCGACAAACTGTTACTTTGAACAGACTGTTTAATGTAGAGCCACCTACTAGTCGTGCTGCAACTCCAGTTAGAGCGCCAATCTGTGTAACCTGCTTCCCGTAACATCGCTTAACTTGATTTCTTAGCAAGTTATACAAAAAGTCTTTCGTTTTCCAGCGCCCCGCTTTTACAATCAAATATTATAATTAATGTAATAAAAGCACATAGTTCACACTTCAGCCCAGAAATAGAGACAACTTGAACGATTCGTAATTTATTTTTTGTTTTTAGGTGCATTTATAAAAGCGTGTTTTTCTAGTGTTTTTTAAACTATTATTATTCTGCGAAATGTACCAAACCATCACGCGCTTGTGTTAAAAATAAAATTTACTTTTTTAAGATGGGGGTGACCTGCGGAATAACTATACTAATATTATCATGTAAGAATTATTGTTTCATGCTTAAAATTAAGAAAGCTGTCGACGAAAAATGTTTTTAGGAGTCATTAGATTTATGTATTGTTTGTTATTGTTCAAAGAATATGTTTCAAATTTCAACAAGGTCACGACCTTGTGCAATGATCAGGCTAACTTACGTAAGTTCTTTTAATGTATTTAACTAATTCAGCGCATAGTAAGTACAATTAAAAATACGTAAATTTTTCCAATTTCGTGCAGGATCCCCTTAAGTTAAGTGCAATCGGATACGACGACATTCTTGTATTAAGGTTTTTCATTTCCAAATTACACAGGCAGTCGAGTTTTTTTAGTTTTTAAATTACCGTTTTTAGGGTTCCGTAGCCAATGGCAAAAAACGGAACTATAAGAACTATACTGTTGAAACTTGGTAACTACTTAGATGTATTCTGTGAACCGGTTTAAGATTTTCACACAAAAAAAAAAAACAATAAACTTTGGGGGTTACCCATAACTACTTAGAACTGAAACTATAATATTTTTTTTATCAAACCCATACCTGTGGGGTATCTATGGATAGGTCTTCAAAAATGATATTGAGGTTTCTAATATCATTTTTTTCTAAACTGAATAGTTTGCGCGAGAGACACTTCCAAAGTGGTAAAATGTGTGTCCCCCCGTAAATAAAACTAAAAAAAATATTTGATTTACACTACCATGCAAACTTCCAGCGAAAATTGGTTTGAACGAGATCTAGTAACTAGTTTTTTTAATACGTCATAATTTATTAATTAAAAAAAAATATACTATTATTAAAACATCGATCAAAGTTACAACGAACTACAACTTTTATATAATGTTACTTGCTGCTACGAAACCCTTCATGGGCGATTCCGACTCGCACTTGGACGGTTTTTTTTATATCTTGGCATTAAAAAATGTTTAACCATTTATGAATAAGTAATTTTTAACAGAATAATTTGTCATTATGAATTTATTGAATGGCTATACTTAGCAAGGGTAACGAAACATATTTTTTACTTGTCGGTTGTCAGCTATTTCTGTCACTGTTGTCTGTGGTTGCCAGATTCGTTATTTTTAGCTCATGTTATTTTTTATTATTGGCTTCTTTAATAATAAATATATGTTGTGGATGATTAATTGAACCAAATGTGTTACCTAGGTATAAAACATGTTTAGCTATGATTGTAAATGTTGTCGAAAAACTTCAAAAAACAAAGTCCAACCGTTTACCTACCTACTTAAAATTGTTATTTTTAAACTTTAACTCACATAACTCTGGCTATTGATAAAAAATCTGAATCTAGACCAATAAGTAGTAAACTCATTGTCGGGGTCTTCAAATGTGTGGGCCGTGGACCCTCTGTCCTTTAAATAACTCTGGCACAGCTTAGACATAGGGCCACAGAATAAATATTATATGTAGGTATCTTTACCTTCTCTGCCTGCAGGCAGCGGCTGGCGGCGGCGGGTGTTATGTAAATTAGGATTTATGAAAATTATGAATTTATGATACATGTTTCTTCTTTTTACATTTTTAAGTAGGTACCTAATTTAGTTGTCTCCACTTGTAATACAAATTAAAATTTACATAGTGCCTATGTAAATTTAACATAGTAAGTAGGTACCAGTCAGTAGAATGTGTACAAGTTGCTAAAATCATATTATCATTCATTATCAATCAGTAACACAGCACATAGGTACAAAAACAAGTGTGGGCGGGGTGCAGCAGGCGGGATACCTTTCGTTGACATAATGTATTTATTCCTAAAGTAGTTTGGCATAACGAATTTGTTTTACTAATAATTTTACTTTGTCATAATTGAATTTATGCAGTTTATTAATGTAATTATAATGTAATATTATGTATATAATGTAATATAAATTATTGTGTAATTATAATTAGGACTAAACATTATGGAAATTATAATTATAATTTGCATAATGTTTTTATGCAAAGTGTGTAGTCGCATACTAGTGTATTTCGTCATAAAGATTATGGGTATAAATGAATAAAAATTGTTAATGATTTTCATGCAAACTTTATATACCTAGTTACTTACATGCATTCTGTCAACATAACAATCAGGTATGTAATGTATTCTATTTTCTAGATTATATTTATCCTGTATTATATAGTGTTAAAGTAGGTTTAGGTGCGGCGGCGGGGGTGGCCCTTGGGCCACCCGTAAGCCGCCTTTTAGTTTTTATACATAAGTACAAAAAATATGATATACTTACCTACTTACATCTAAAAATAATTAACCAACACTTACCTTTTCTCTTAGAGCAATGGGATCATGCTTGTGTATAATATGCATATATTAATTATGGTTTGATACCATTATGCCTTTTTTAAATAATGGTTGTGAATTTTATGCTTAAACATGATTATGGTGATTGTATTTATGATTAAAACCATTATTATGGTTTAAATTTTTATGCAAATGGCTAGTGAACCGCAGCTGGTGCAAGCGATTCCGTGTACCGCAGCTGGTGCAAGCGATTCCGTGTACCGCCAAGCAACGCACGCAACGCATCACAACACCACAATACAAGTACTTAACACAAATCAATAGAGAGGAAGGAAACAGGCTTATTCTAGGTTGTTCAGTTTTTGAAATAATAGGCAGTGCATACTGCATTGTGGTTAGCGGAAGTGCTCCATCATGCTCACTTGAGATATTGCAAGTTCAATGGCACCGCGCGTCGCCGCGTCCCGCTCCCGCCGCCCGCCAGCCGCGGCCGAGCGGTGGTGGTGCGACTGGTGCGGGCGCAGCACAGCACCGCCGCGTGCCGCGCTGCCTCGTGCGGTGCACGGCGCGGCGGCGGCGCGGCACCGGCTGCGAGGCACTCGCCTTATCAGCGCATCACATGCAGCGGGCCGATCGCCGTAATGTTATGCAGCGCGTCTTGACTGCGTTTGCGTCATAACGTTTGATTTCGTATTGCCGTAATTAAATAATGACGCACACGTCACGCTCACCTCAACGCAGCGCACCGCCGTATTGTCATATTAGAACCTCACTTACGCGTGTTTTGTATCGCACAAAAACGGTATCGCGCTAAATTTAGACGTTTCATAAATGTCAAATGAAATGTCACTTTGCAGTGTTCATCGAGTGTTGGTAACGCATTGCAGAAGTGTATGGATTGTTAATTTTGCAAATCTTGTTAGTAACTTTTATGTCATTTCCTACAGATATAGTAAAAAAACAGCATCATACACAATTAACGAGTAATGTACTTACCTAACTTATAATGTCATACCTATCTACTTAATTTTTCAGGCACAAAATTTGAGCATGAACCATTTGCGTTGGCAATTGTTGGATTTGGCAGATCAAGAAGATTTGGGATTGTAGCATAATTTTGTTTCTCCCACAGTAACCACTCGATGGATCGAGATATGAAGTAGCTTATTTGTTGATCAAGCGCGTGCTCTATCTTACATAAATAAATTTACATACTATGCTTCATCCAAATCTGTTTAGCTGTGAATGTAAATCTTATTTTTTAGATGTTTGTTGTCTGTGAGGATGCTTCACTACGATCCAGTATTTGCTGGGCGAATCGTGAATGCATGTGCTGTGCTGCACAACATGGCTCTACGTGCTCAAATTCCTGCTCCTCAACTTAATTTACAAGAACGCAAGCGTGAGGCTTTAAATCAAGTCCGCAGGGTGGCTGCTGAGGCAGAGTTAAGAAGAGTGGCTCAAGTACCACAAAATATTGATAGGCGTGTAAATATCGAGTTAATGTAGGGGAGGACAGTCCAACAGGCTCTTATTCAAAGGCTTTGGAACGAGAGAAACCTTATGTAATAAAAACAAATATAAAATTTAATAAAAAATTGTTTATTATTGTCGCAATATCTCAAATCCTTAAATTCTACACATAGGTACTTATATTAGGGGAAGTCCTTAGTTAGCTCATCATCAGAACGACGACAGCAGCAATGTTTATTCTATAAGCAAAATTTACATTTTTAAACAGCAGTATTCTACCTTCACTCGTTAGTTGAGTTCGATGGCGCAGCGGCTAGCGCGTTCGGCTTGCGATCTTGCACGCTAAGCACTTTGCCAATGCCGGGTCGCTGGGTGGATGACCAAATTAAAAAGATCTCGTGCTTCGGAAGGCACGTTAAGCCGTTGATCCCGGGTTGTTGTCGTAATATGACAGTCGTTAAAACCCACCAACCCGCATTGGGCCAGCGTGGTGGGTTATGGCCCAATATCCCCACGTACCATTGACCACGTGGTAGGCATGTGCCCAGCAGTGGGACGTTTATAGGCTGATGATGATGATGATTCTATCTTCACATCTCAAAAGCTCTTTTTCTTTTCGCATCCCTGACTTAAAATAAGGATAGTTTACCTTTTCTAACCGCATGGATTGTGGAAGCTCTTTAGTGGCCTCTGCATTTTAGTTAATATAAAGCAAATGAACACACAAAATTTATCACAAAAAAAATGCTCAGTAAATACCTCTTCAATTTTATGCTAGCGAACACAGATTGACCATGAAATAAACAAAAATACACAAATAATTTATAAACATGGAAAGCAAAAAGTATCACATTGGATAATGAGTTGTGTATTAGTAAAGCAAACCCAACACAGAAAAAGCAAACTGCGAGAAACGCCAATGGCGAGGTCCCGGTGGTTCTCGAGAAACTCCACCAATACCTCAATTTGTCTCAGAGACGATTTCTTTTCTGGGTGTCGCCATCAAAAATTGAACCGTAAATCTACAAAGTAAAAACTTCTCATAATCTCATATTATCTTTGTAACTACTGCCGGCAAACCAATTAAACGCCAACTTACTTTAACAATAGTTACACAATACCTTATCAAGTAAAATAACTCCGAGCGAAATACAAATAAATTCAATTATTTTAATGGTTTACTATTGTTTAACAAAAAACGTATGACAAAAGATAATTTTACAAACAACGTATGAAACTAATCATTTGACAAACTTTCTTTTCGCAAACATATTACTTTAAAAAGAATCATTTGACATAACACAGATTTCGCAAATGTTTTTCTTAGAAAATATATCTACTGTTAAAATCTTATTTTAATAATATTCACTTGACTAAATAATTCGTTTGCCAAATTGGTGATTTTACAAAAAGTATGGTATATTAGGTATGATATATTATATAAGCAAGGATGTAAGCAATTTCAATTTATTTATTTAGGAGTAGGGCAGCTAGTATTTCTGTTGTCTAATAAAAAAAATAACCTCGAAATTTAAGACAATCGCTACGCTGCGCTTCGCGATTGTCTTAAATATCTAACCTATCACGTGACCTACAGGAGTAGGGCAGCTAGTATTTGTTAAATGTTATTTATGCTTTACATTGTTTTGCCAACTAACATGTTTAAAAAATAATCAATTTGTGAAATAATGTTTTAGCATAATATTTTTTTTTTTAGTAAATAGGTATATTTTCTAATGAGTAGTTTATTAAACAATAGTTTGTAAAATGATACATTTATCAAGTATTATTTAGTCAAATGTTATTTTTCAAATGAAAATTTGGCATTTGTTTTTTGTCAAATGATTGGACACCTATTTTAATATTTAAACCTAACGTCAACCCAACTGTCAATCAGAACCAACAGTGCTTTTTTCTTTATGGGAGGGTATGCAAAGGGATACATCCATAGATCCATATTTTGTGTTCAATATTTCCGTTTTAATACCATTTTTACTATGCTTAGAACAAAATCAAGTGTTATGTTTGTGTATAAACTTAGATCCTAGGTTATTAGGCGTGATGTAGCCCTGTAACAACAACTTTATTCATGGACATAATCGATTACATAACGAATAATCGATATAGAATTATTAAAACTTGCGTACGGCAACACACACTGGTTTCACGCGTAGGTGCAGTTGACGTGCAGTGCAGGTGACGATGACGCGTAGTTTTATTTTAGGGCAATACCAATTGTTGTTTGCGTTTAACGTGTACTTCACGTATGCGTGAACTGCACGTACACTCGACTAATGCGTCATAAAATTACGGCGATCGGCCCGCAGCTCGCTCGCGGATGAGCGCGGCCTTGGGAGCGGGCACAGCCGGCTCATTGATGCGGCCGCGCGTGATACACGCACAGTCACACATGTCAGTTTCGATAGCTGTTATCTGTTATGTTGGTGGTAGTCATCGTAATTCTCCGGAATATTATGTAGTGTTAGTTGTTACTCGCAATCTATTACTCGTATCTAGTGTATCTCCGTTTGGTGATTTACCCTATCTGTTTTGTTCGTCACAAATCATGTCACTACTCATACTTTTTTTTTCTGCCTGTCTGGCTAGTTCTGTTGAGTCTGTTTTTGTTGGGGTTCCTGATGATAGATAAATAACGGTCACAATCATGTCTTAAATGTTTAATTCTTAATACTTTTCTGTATTACACCATTACATTCTAACTTCCCACTTGCGACCATGATTCGGGCTATTTCGGTCAATGTACGATTTATGCGCACTGAGAAACCATTTTGGTACCTAAGTAATGTAATGCATTATGAATAATAAACCCTCAGAACAATAATGTTTCATTTAATTTTGTTGTTCTGAGATTTTATAAGCATCAGACTACATTCTCCGTACTCCTATCTACCTAAGATGTAGTGATGACGCGAGCTGTGAGTCGTGACCTTGTGCCCCCCCGCCCGCCCCGCCCCGGCGAGCGGCGGTGCTGTCCATGTCCAGCCTCGTCATTGTTTGATGTTGACACTTGTAGTTTTGACGTAGGTTTATCAGGTAGTGCCGACTACTACCTATACCTACTACACACTTCAGTCAATAGCTATTCGAATTCGTATTCTAGCAATAGAAATCCAAAAAGTCTAATAGGTATTCACAATATGCATGGCTTCGTTTATTTTGCTTGTACTTAGTTGGTAGGTACAGCTACTATGATAGTCTTGATTTTTTTGCATAATATATATTTTATTAAACTCTAAAGGTAGCCATAACTATGAAATGACAATTTTTCTACGAGCTACCTATTTATATTACCCTATTGAATTGTATATTTGGTTGGGCCGCGCCGCGCATCCGCTGCTCATCTCTGGCGCGCGCGGGCAATGGCGGGCATGAGCGGCGCGTGCCGGCGACGTGATCCCCGCGTGCCGCGCGCGCCGCGACGACTGGTCCATCCTAAATACCTACGTACTGTACGTACGCGAATCTTGGCGATTTTACACTTGCGAATCAATTTATAGGATGGTATATGGTGGCCCAGAATACTCAACAAACATGTTGGTGTCAGGTAACTCGTATAACCTAAAGAGGCAAAAGAGCGTTAAGTAAGTACAGCATCTGCGATTAGATCGTAAAGTGATATCATAGAGTTTGTTATACCTACATCGTATCTCTTTAGAATCTTTAGGGGATACAATATGTCACTGCATACTTAACAAAATAATTATGCTACACTAACACTAATTGCAATAAACAGTTAGGTACGAAAATTTACAATAAAAATAAAAATGTGCTTATCGTTTGCATCCATCATACATCAGCAGTATTCATCAATGCTATGATCTACCCAACAAATGTAAATAACGTTTCTTCAAGTCGTCCGTCCCTCGCTCTAATGGTATTTCAGTACGTAAGTTAGAGGGGGAGAACCGGTTGCAACAGTGTCCTCGCGTTGCACGCTAGACTCGAGGAGTCGAGTCGTACGTAGTGATGGGTAATCACCCGGGTAATAACCCACGGGTAGGTTAAAACCCAGTTATCACCCATTTTCACCCAGTTATAACCCATTTATGTGGGTGAAAACTAAATAAGTTACATTTTGACGTACGGCCAGCAACAGGAGTGACAGGGATGCGCGGGACAGGGTGACACGTAGTATCTGCACATATATAAACGGGATTTAATGCAAAAATGTAATAATTAAAACTGTATCAAGAATTAGTTACAGTATTTAGTAAAATGTCAATTACATACTTAGACAAAATAATCGTAGATGGGGTATAAACATAAAAAGCTAAGCTAAGCTAGTTCTCTTCTAGGTACCTTAGAAGCTGATGGCGGTTTGTACTGGACTCCATTACTTTGGAGAGCAAAGAGGTGATGGCTATTGGCCTGTAGTTGGACGGGTCTGAGCAATCGCTTTTTTTTGCTGCTGGGCACAGGCCTCCCATGTGAACAATAGCACGTGGGGATATTGGGCCATAACCCACCACGCTGGCCCTGATGCGGGTTGGTGGGTTATTATTATTATACCCTATTTATGGCAAATAAACAATTAACTAGTTTTTGATAAAATATGTATTTATCATGTTTTATCAGTAAGCAGACGATATAAGGTGAAACTGCAAGAAACTTCAAGGGCTGGTCAGGTCAAGTGTTTTAAACATGACAAAAAAGACAAAAAAGATTGCAAACTAACGTACCTAGGTAGGTACTTATCGCGGACGGGTCAACAATGGGTGGGTCAACGGCCGGCCGCTGCCCGCGTATTGTAAATAATCTTTATTTAATAGTTAATTAATTCATTTTATTTTTCTTCTTTTATTGCTTTAAAATAAATTAGATAGGTAGGTACTCAAAGACTATCAAATTAAAATTTAATATTTAATGAAAAATAAAAAAGCTCGAATTTTTTTTTGGCATTTTTGTCATGTCTAAAAACACTTGACCTGACCAGCCCTTAAAGTTTCTTGCGGTTTCTAGCAGTCGCCTTATATATTTATATAACAAATACCAAGATAATAAATCACAGGCCCTATAGTTTTTAGTTAAAAATGCACATGTATATTCATAGTAAACAGCGTGTACAGCTTTTAACTATCGAATATAAATATTCTTCACAACTTATAGTTATTATACTTATTCGAAAGAAGTCAGAGAGTCAGAAGTCAGTCTACTACCGAAGGAGCTAAGGACATCGGCAAAATCCCATACTAGCTGGACCTGATATTCAATGACTATGGGCATTATTAATTTTGTGTTGATTAGATACCTAACATAATTAGAATTAGTGTCCTAACTTCATATTCAATATAAAACTTCACAAATGCGAGATATCTTATTTTGAAAATTTTTGGGCTTTTGAGGTTAGAAAAGTCTTTTAACGATCTAATAGAATAAATTCTTAACTTAAATTGAACTTAACTATCTGATAACTACGTATAGTGATAAGAGAAATGTAATTGACATTAAACAATGAGGATTCTTATAAAACACTTATGAATGAATGATCGACGACCTACCAAACAACTGCAACAATATTCTGTTATTCCTTTCCTTCCAGACACATTATTTTCTATTACTATATATATATATACATAGTTTTGTTTTCTTGAAATGTGTATGGATTTAATTTTCCCTCTTATCAACGTATTTCTCCACTAAGTACCTCTCAAGCGATACTCTGATACATCTATATGGAAACGCACATGTTCTCCATAGTAGGACCGAGCCTGTCGGATTTGGTATGTTCCCAAGGCGAATAATATTAAATCATTACTAGCCGGGGAAATGTTATTGAATTGTAGCATAGTACGTATGGGAGCAAACGCAAAGATCGACTGCCGACTGCAAAAAAAAATCAATGAATAACATCTGTCATTCGATTTTAACAGTGACGTTCCTTTACACGCAAGCCAAAGATTTGGTTTTTATTTCGTTTACTTATTGTATCATTTTCAGTATATTAATACTGTTCTAAAATACTTAAATGAATTTTTGTCTAAGTAGAATACTATAATCTTTTTTTCGACGAGCGTAAGGTGGGAGTATTAAATGCAAGCACGTGAAATTGTAACCCTACGCGTGAAAAGGAATTTGACATCGTCGTCAAGATCTATTGTCTGTGGTCAAAACCGTTCAAAAGCTATGATTAAGTTTTCCCATTCATATTAATTATTTTTCCGCATTAATTAATTTCTCTAGAACTAGAAGTTCTTAGGGTATATTATTTGTAATTTCAAAGTTAACTAATAACAGCATATTTTTTTGAATATAATTGATTTGTGCCCATAGTCAGGTCCATTTTCGCCATTGTCCTTTACGCTCATATGCCACTCTGCTACCTCTATTAGAGTTTGTTGTCGCCTTTAAGGCCCTGAAATATAGCTCCCATATTAACTCCCAATCTTGTTCTTAACTCTTTTGTGTAGGCGCTGTAGAGTCTTAGCTCATAAAAAGTTATGCCCAATCCGGGGGTACCTACAGGAAGGTTAGAGCAGGCGCTCACTCGTAGCTCGTAACACTCCCTTTTGAGTTATAGTCAACGACCTAATAGATCTATTAAATCTCTTATCTTAGCGCCTAAATGTTTGTTGGGTAGGAACAAGTACAAAAAGTATTTATTTATAAAAAAAACAAAACTTAATGCTACATTACAGATATAAACCCAATGCGACAGTACCTACAGGCACTAATAAAACTTTCTAACTTAACCTATTTACATTTGTAGGAAATAACAAGCAGTGCAGCCCTTGTGAACTCACTCAGAGTGTACACCTGCGTACACCCAATAACCCATACGAAGTAAAGCCTGCCAAGCCAAGCCAGGTGGGACGACACAAATAGACAAAAACACACAGCACATTTATAGAACACTACGTGCTACGAATGCTACGACGCGACGCGCGGCGGTTGCCACAATCCCGGACTTTTTCAGATTTTTAACCAAAGTTATAGCCAACTTCTTGAGATCGTAAAATTAGTCAATCAGTCAGACGAGATTCGACGAGAACGAGATGTAGACGAGATACATAAATAAAATATTGAGTAAAATCCTGTTTATATTCTCACTAAAAACAGGACAATCTGTCCGTAAAAATCGTAGAAAAAACCAATTAAGTAAGTAAGTAAGTAATAATAAGATAAATATTCTAAACTAAGACAAGCAAAAAAATTTACAAGTGTCCAAACTTGGCGATACTTGGCATCTGATGCAATGTGCCAAAGGTTGATCGTTCTATACTTACACCCAACAGCAAAGAGGCACTATTACCAGCTGCTAATCACAATAGTAATCGTGTTACGGAATTTATCGAAGGCAATGGAATCTTACACTAAGTTTACACATTTTTTGTCAACAGGATTTTTAAAGATCTTAAAAATAAGGCCACTTTTTCACATTATTTTTTTATTAAGTATACCCAAGTATGCATTTAAAATTGTGGTAAGTAATTACATTACTTAATGACTTGATTAAATATCATTTACAATATATTACGTTTATTTTAGGAAAAATAGAAGATTTGATAAGGTTAAGCTAGATTTTCAACAAAACTTTGTTATAAGAGCGTAAAGATCAATATCGATTGGAGATATTTGCCTTTTTTTGATATAGGCCGCAGGCGGGTGGGCCTAACGCCTAACCTAACTATGCTACCTACCTACACATTCTTTGCCCAGGCGTCCCTGAGCTGAACCCAGAAAAAACGCCAATACATTATTGCCTAATAACTTATTGAACTTGCAAACTCATTAAATATACAATGATGAGGAAGTGTGCAAATCTATAGGTTCGCGAGGTGAGCGCGCCACAGCGCCGCGTCATCGACAGCGCGTGCGCACGCGATCGAGACCCACTCACGGAAACAAATAAACAAATGACTGCACACGGTTACTTCATATCATAGTGCCTCTTAGTAGCTCATGGCGTGGCGAGCGTCTGCCGTCATACGCTGCGCACCACGCCGCCACACCACGCCGCCACACTACACCACGCCACACCACACGCCACACCACACGCCACACCACACGCCACACCACACGCCACACCACACGCCGCCACACACGCCGCCACACACGCCGCCACACACGCCGCCACACACGCTAATTATATTCCATTACATCGTTATTTTTACGGTAAAATAATAAAAAAAATACTATATAGGTACTTACTGCCTTACAAATAAACAAAGAATATGCTAATAACTATTCCATGTTTTGTTCCTGTCATGTAAACGTAATTTTAAATAAGAGTAAGAAAGACAAAACACGGAATACTTAACTGTTCCGACCTTATTATCTGTTTATTTGTAAGGCACCTAGACGTAAAATGTGGATTTGTTATCTGAAGGTACACTGTAAGGGTTGATTTCCCCTTACGCTAGAAAGATGATTGGTATTGATAATAAATTGATGAGGCAGACCGGGAATGGTAAATGAAACCGTTCAGTTGTTACCGTCTTATTAATAAACATGGACTAAAGTAAGAGTAACTTTACTCCTAGAGTGTAGATTAGGCACTAATTTATTTATGTAAGGTATTTTCATCCGGGAAGCATTAGTTTACACTACATGTCCTCGTTGGATTACGTAATATTGCAAACGGATTCTTTTCTTATTACTTAAATTGACGATGTCGGTTGGACTAAACGATTGTACAAACACGCGCCATTGCTTATATGAACACAAGTTATTGTTTTTTAACGTCCACGTGAAAATTAACTACAGTAGCGCTTATCAGGCGGCAATGTTAGCTAATTATTTTCGGAATATTATTACATCGCACCGGCCCCGGCCAGAGCGGCCCGAAACGCTGGGGGCGCTGGGGCCGACGCACGATCACAGAGGCCCGGGATCGATTCTCCGGTCGGGCAGTGTGTAGGGCACTGGCTACCCGCATTTGGCAAGCGTGCTAATACCTATTCATTGCGGCGATGACTCGTTGCAATGGTAAGTCTATTGCCCAGCTGTCAGACAGTTTCAAGTAGGTAGGTATAGGCTTAATTTCCTTAAAATGTAATTCGCTATTATTACGTACTACTATTTGTTAAGTATTAATGATTAGTAATTATTATTTTGAAATTATTATGACAGGAAGTATATTTTTTACAATTTCAAAATTTATTTTCGGGCATAAGTGTTTTTTATTCTCTTTTATTCTACAACGAGTAAGCGCTTGGCCTTCATCTCCCCTGATGGTAAGTGACGATAAGTCCGAAGGTAGAAGCATACCTACGCTTCACCCGGAATATTCAACCACTGATCGAGGAACTGGCTGTTTTATCAGCTCTAAACTTTCAGAACACAACAATGCTGTAAACATCGTTGTTATGGCGACAGACTTAGATAAGATGGTGGTAGCTAGCCAGGTGGAATTAACAGCCCTACCACCAACCAAACCGAGCACCTACACAAATATGTACCCCCCGCTAGGAATCGAAACCGGCACCTCTGCGTCTGAGACCATGATCTGATAATAGCTATCTATAAATGATAATTATTATTATTTATAGAATAGTTGTCTAAACGCTACTAAATGTATACTTAAATATAAAAGTTTACACACTCAAATACTTATTCTAACATAGGTAAGTACATTAATCAGGACCAAATTATCCCCGAAGGGTTCAAGGATCAAGAATCAATATCATTTATTCAGGTTAGGCCATGTTTATGTTACAGCATTTATGAAAGTCATTATGCCATCATAGGTTCGTAAGTCTATCTATGGAAGGCTCCCGGCCTTGTACTAAGAAGAACCGGCAACAAACTCATCATGGGCATTCCTTTTCTCCCTTTATTTTACTTACAGGTTCAATTGGAATTGAAAAATAATCTCCCTATCATAGAAGGGCACTTTCCATTACAACAATAAAAACATAAAACAACGACAACGACGACTTAAAAATAAAAAATATAATAATAAAAATAAAAAGTTCAGATATTCATCAATATAAAATAATGAATGTAATCAATCAACGTCTTACAGTATTACAGAAAAATAAAAAGTAAATCTACAACTACTAATAAACTTACTAATAATAAAAATAAGTTAGCAAGAGCAGAGCAGGCGTCACCCGTTCACGAGTAGGTATGACATGAGAATCAGCCATGGCTTCGTTCAACCATGTTTTGGGGAACGTAACTACCCCACAAGCCACCACCGCAGTGACACTTTGAGAGAGCATGACGACACACTCGAGCAACTCCAATGAAGGCAAGCAAGAAAACATTTAGTCAGAGGCTGTGCATGACCGCAAAAGCAGTCCTCTACCATAGTCCACTTTTCACCAAATAGCGACTGCACATGCACATGCGCTCACCGTGACAGGTGGTGAGCCCATCGCCGCTATAAGCTATTGGATGTATGTGTAATATTTAGTCCGTTAGTCGCCTTTTAAGATACCCAAGGGAAAAGAGGGGGTGGTAGTATTCTTTCATGCTACGCGACACGGTAATAATAAATCAAAGCTATCGTTTGAGATGCTCTATAATATTTGCTTACTCAATAATACATTCTGTTCTGTATTTATCGTACAACGCCTAACATAAATGTTTTGGCAATTTTTTTCCCCGTCGTCGGTCGTGTTATGTTAAAAAACAGGCATAGGCACCATTTGCATTGCAATCTTTCTATCTAAGTATCTATTTTTGTAGGTAATAAAAAAATGATTGCAATTAATTAATAGCAGAAAAATTCAAATTCAAATGTGTTTACACGTGGAACACGCGGGAGTCGTCGGGACACTGAACGATAGGACACATATAACACTTTAAAGTTATCCGTTAGCGCAGAGTCCTGTTATCACATGAGTATAGGTACTCTTGTATTTTGTATGGTTGACTGTCAAATAAAAATAGGGAGCCCACTGCCCATAGATACATTTGAAAACATGTCTATGACTTAAGTTGTATCCTTGAACAAGGATTCCTTGTATAGGTACCTAAATGATCTTGATAGCTAAATCTGTTTTTTATTTAGGTATAAATGCTTTTTTGTCTGCAGTTCGTTTTTTAATAATGACAAGGAAAGTTTAAAAATAATATTATATATCTCATTATATATTTTGAGGTTAGACAAACATGGTTTTACCAACACAACCATATCAATTCAACATTGATATTGGTAAATCTGCACGCTTGTCACGCGCAAACCCGGGCTATATGCATCAAAAAAATCCAATAAAACACCTTTGCCCTTTTTTACCGTCGCATGTCGCGCAACAAGTTTTATTAAACAGAAAAATGTCCGACTGTTACGATAATTCGACTTAAGTACTTGTAAACTTTCCACCATGACAATTTAGTCACCTGTAACCAGCGATATATACGTTCCTGTAACTAAATTTTATAAAACAAAAAACGTTCGTCAAATTTGTCGGATTGTTTGTTTATTAAACAGGGGTCCTGTTTAATAAACAAATAATCCGACAACAGGGCGGGTTACCTGGGCCCAGTATTTTTTTAAATAAATAAAATTATATATGTACTCTCCTATGTTTATGTTATGTCAAACCCAAAAAGGCCGAATAGGACCACCGGGTTTATCGGCTAAAAATATGGATATGGACATGGGCTTCATTTGACATTTAAAGCCCATATTTTGTCCTTATATGGGCATATTATGGCTTCAAATATCAAATGAAGCCCATGTCCATATTCATATTTTTTAGCTGATAGGGTAGTATGTAATGGCCCAATTTCCTCATGCTGTTAACCAGCTATAGGCATTTGAAATTATTCCGCACATCGACAATAGGTAACCTCATATCATATTATATGCATTTGCATTGCACCCCCCTCCCGGCCCGGCGCCCATGCATAGTAGCGCTTCATTATAAGTGAATATGGGCTATTTTGCCTGAAATAAATGATTTTATTTTTTATTTTTATCTAAAAGTCATTTAACTAAGTATAACGTAGGTTAGCTACGTACTAGCTATGTTCACTTAGGTATAGTTGGAATTTGTTAGCGCTCTTTATATTTTCTCTTTTCACATCAAGTAGCAATTACCTCTACCTCATATTTATCTACAAATGTTGACCTTGAAAAAGACTCTATATTTGATTTTGCTAATGGTAAACAGTATGCATGTGCGTCAGAAGCCGCAGCGACGGTGATTTTTATAATCGTCTCGCAGTAAAAAAAACGTAAAACAAGTTATTGGCTAATATCGGCCGGTTTCCGATGACGACACAGCCTACGGACCATCCACAACTTAAGTACGTCACTGCATCCAAAGCACAAAGAATTAACTTTGTTTTAGTACAAAGGTAAACCTTTCTTAAGACAGCGATAAATTACAAAGCCGGGGTCCACAACGGGCAAGTTGTACCAGTGCAGTATACGTGCGTCAATGCAAAGAAACCAGCTCTCATCACCCGTCACTTACATCGCTGGCTCAATTAACGTGTGGTTTTGTCTTGCCGTTACGCCATTCAGTGCTGGGATCGGCGCCTTATCACGAGTATGTTCTTATTGTTTAGGGCGCCATCGCCATAATGACCTCAGCTGTCGTAACACCAGACTACGAGACACAATAGAAATTCAATTGTTAAAATCTTCTAGGTAGGGTAGGAGTCTTCGGGACAGGCCCTTGTCGAAAGTCCATGCTTTTGAGAATTACACACGATTACCGTAATTGTCTAAGTGACCGCCTGGGCAGCTGTAGCGTAGCAGCACATTCGTAATAATTAAAATATGTTTCATAATTCGGTATGAGGAAAACATAACATTGATTATGAGGTGGGAATTATGACTTATATCACGAGTTCACAACAAAATCAAGATGCAGTATTCAATTGGAATATTTTGGTTTCAATTTATTTATTTATTTATTTAATAGAACATACACGACCCTCACAGGCTCAACCTAATGCAATGGTGTTGTTATTTACAATAAAGTTACTATACTAAGGGCTGATTTTTCCATCCTTGGATAAAACTTATCCGTCTGATAAAGTATTACGCGACTTACTTAAAATGTCACCTGTAAAGAAAGAAAAGTCATGATATGACTATACCTTTTGAAATGGTTGTGTAATACTTTAACAGACAAATAACTTTTATCTGTCAATTGAAAAATCGGCCATAAAAGCTATTTCCGTGAGCTCACTCAGCGTACGAGAAAATAAATCACTTTTCTCAGCCATAGCGTATTGCAATGTATCAACTGTCCTCCTATACCAGACGCAAACGCTCCCGATCTATTTATTAGATTTTTGGTGAATTGGTAGAGAAGCATCCGATCGCTACAGATTGAGATAATAGATAATTGAAAAAAGGATAAATACTTAGATAAAGAAAGACGTTACATCGATAGTGTTAAAATTATCAATTGTGCGTTCGCTATGACGAGCTACAATAATTTGGCGTACGTCAAGTCTAATTTTTTTTAAATTTATTTATTTAGGAAACGCTTTTTTTAACAAACATGCTTAACATAATCTTATAAATAACACTTAACCAATAACATAGTTTCACAACATGGATACTCGTATTATGTACGAAGCACTGCTGTAATAGAATAAAACATTTTTCCTGAATGCGTACCTACTTATTTACTAACAATGATATTTTACATATTTGTATGTAAATTAATATGTGAAATCTATGAATAATAATTTATTCGTTCTTCAATCGCGTGAAAACAAATAGATGTTTCATCACCATTTACAATGGACACAGCCTACTTACACAGGTGGTAACAATAATACTGACTGATAATTTATTGTACTAAAATAACACTTAAAATACCTAAAAAAATAACAGAACAATTATACATAGGTACACAAGTTTAAGGCTATATAAAATAAAAGACACCTTACTAAGTAGCCCAATACTTAGATAATAAAAATAATGAATCGGTCATTCATTACATTTTGGTTTTGTTTTGCAGGACTTCATGGTTTGCCGGAACGCAATGGTAAACTCAAAGACTTGGAGTTTTTCGACGCTACGTTCTTCGGCGTGCACGCCAAGCAGGCGCACCTCATGGACCCGCAGCTGCGGCTGCTGCTGGAGACCACGCACGAAGCCATCGTGGACGCGGGCTACGCCGCCGCGGAGCTGCGCGGCTCGCGCACCGGCGTCTATGTCGGCGTCTCTAACTCAGAGTCTGAGGAAGCGTGGACTCAAGACCCCGACAAGATCAACGGTTATGGCCTCACCGGCTGCTGCCGAGCCATGTTCCCGAACCGTATTTCTTATACGTTCGACCTGAAAGGCCCTTCGTTCGCCATCGACACAGCCTGCTCGAGCTCATTGTTCGCGCTGTCGCAAGCCTTCACAGCCATCCGCGCGGGGCACTGCGACGCCGCCATCGTAGCCGGCTCCAACTTGTGCCTGAAGCCGGGCAATTCCCTAAATTTCCACCGGCTGAGCATGCTGTCGCCAGACGGGCGCTGCGCCGCGTTCGACGCGAGCGGCAAGGGCTACGTGCGCTCCGAGGCGGTGGTGGCCGTGCTGCTGCAGCGCCGCTCGGCCGCGCGCCGCGTCTACGCCACCGTCCGCAACGCGCGCATGAACATCGACGGCTACAAGGAACAGGGCATCACCTATCCGATAGGAAACATGCAGCGTCTCCTGGCAAAGGAGACCTTCGATGAAGTAGGCTTGCGCCCGCAGGACGTCGTTTATGTCGAGGCGCACGGCACCGGTACTAAGGCAAGTATATCGCTCACAGACGGCTCCGGCGATTTAGGGTTTGTTGTTTAACCCTGCAGCGCTTGTAAACCGAGAGTATGTTTCAGGTGGGTGACCCTCAAGAAGTCAACGCGATCGCAGACCTGTTCTGCGAGAACCGCAACACGCCGCTGCTGATGGGCTCGGTGAAGTCCAACATGGGCCACTCGGAGCCCGCGTCCGGCCTGTGTTCGATCGCTAAGCTCGCCGTCGCAATGCAGCGCGGTGTCATTCCCGGCAATTTGCACTACAAATCTCCCAACTTGGACATACCGGCGCTCAGCGATGGACGCATAAAGGTAAAAACAATGTGTTAAAACAGTACATGATCTAGTTAACGCATATTAAAGCGTGACAGAGTAATACGAAGATGTTATTGGCAGGTGGTGGACCGCAACATGGAGTGGGAGGGCGGGCTGGTGGCAGTGAACTCGTTCGGGTTCGGCGGTGCCAACGCGCACGTGATCCTGGATGTGGAGCGCGGCGCACGGCCGCTGGAGGCGCAGTACGCGGTGCCGCGGCTGGTGCTGGCGTCCGGGCGCAGCGACGACAGCGTGCGCGCGCTGCTGGCTCTGGCCGGGCAGCACGAGCGCGACGCCGGGCTGCACGCGCTGTTGGACGCCGTGCACGCGCGCGCGCAGCCCGGCCACGCGCACCGCGGCTTCGCGCTGCTCGGCGACAACTACGAGGAGGTGGTCGAGGTGCGTGCCTGCCGGGGCCCTAGAGATCCGGTGCGCGAGACTGTGGGAGCAGCGCAGCGGTGCTAACGACCTATGTGTGCTTGCAGGAGTTCGAGGGCGGCGAGCCGCGGCCGGTGTGGTTCGTGTTCTCGGGCATGGGCTCGCAGTGGGCTGGCATGGCGCGCACGCTGATGCAGCTGCCCGAATTCGCGAAGAGCATCGAGCGCTCGGCGGCGGCGCTGCGGCCGCACGGCGTGGAGCTGGTGCGAGTGCTCACCGAGGCGCCCGACGCCGCCTTCGAGGACGTCATCAACTCCTTCGTGTCCATCACCTCGGTGCAGGTGGCGCTCGTGGACGTGCTTCGAGCAGTCGGCATTCGTCCCGACGGCATGATCGGCCACTCCGTTGGCGAGATGGGTGAGTCGATCGCGTCACACGTTTACCTTGTAACGCGCATAAACGTGTTGTTTTTACTGATGTGATTTAACCCAACGCGTGTAAAGTGTCGTCGTGCATACTATTTGGGCATCTTGTGCCAGGGTGTGCGTACGCCGACGAGACGCTGACGGCGGAGCAGGCGGTGCTGGCGGCGTATTGGCGCGGCCGCAGCATCGTAGACGCCAAGCTGGCGTCCGGCGCCATGGCCGCCGTGGGGCTCACGTGGGACGAGTGCGTGCGCCGCTGCCCGCCCGACGTGTTCCCCGCCTGCCACAACGCCAGCGACAGCGTCACGGTACCTCCTAAACCATGTTTACCTATTTATTTATTTATTTACTTATTATCAGGCAACAAAGTTACAACATAACAGGCCCATAGATACATACCTTAAAAACTAACATCTAACATATACATAGCTTTACATACATAAGTCTCTCTGCTCGATGTGAGCACTACCGACATACACGTAGGTTTGTGAAATGTTTGTTATACCTAATAAATTTACCACATGCCACCCTTAACAAACAGTCGGTCGGCAGGTGTCGGGCCCGGAGCCGTCCGTAGAGAAGTTCGTATCGGATCTGACGGCGGAGGGCGTGTTCGCGCGCCGCGTCAACAGCAGCGGCGTGGCGTTCCACAGCAAGTACATCGCGAAGGCCGCGCCGCTGCTGCGCAAGAGCCTCGAGCGCGTCATCCCGCAGCCCAAGCCGCGCTCCCCCCGCTGGGTGTCCTCTTCGCTGTCGCCCGACCAACGCAACACTGACATCGGTAAGCACCACATCACTAGAGCTGCGCGTCCACTGCATCGGTTCCTATGGTACAGCGATACCGATCCAGTGAACGCTGTAGCATAGAAATCAATACAAAGCAACAAATCCGTTCGCTCCGTACGCTCCGATTCCGATTCCGATGCAGTGGACGCGCAGCTTAAGTGAGGCACGATTCGTTGCGACGGCGACGGGGAAATGAGCATTCGGTCGGTTTGCAGCTAAGATGAGCGACGTGGCGTACCACGTGAACAACCTGCTGTCGCCGGTGCGGTTCGCGGACGCGCTGTCGTTTGTGCCGGCACGCGCGCTGGTGGTGGAGGTGGCCCCGCACGCGCTGCTGCAGGCGGTGCTGAAGCGGGCGCTGCCCGCGCCGGCGACGCACGTGGCGCTGGTGCGGCGCGACCACCCCTCGGCGCTGCGGCACCTGCTGGCGGCGCTGGGGCGCGTGTACGCGGCCGGCGCGCAGCCGGCGGTGGGCCGCCTGTACCCGCGCGTGGCCTGGCCCGTGCCGCGCCGCACGCCCGGCCTGGCCTCCAGCGTGCTGTGGGACCACTCCATCGAGTGGGCCGTGGCCAGCTTCGCCTCGCCTGCGCGCTCCGGCGAGAACATCATCGAGATCGACCTGTCACGACCCGAAGACGCGTTCTTCGCCGGCCACGAAATCGACGGAAGGATTTTGTTCCCGGCCACCGGATACTTGGTAAGCGATAATAATACATTCGATATATTCAACCACGCCTATTATTCCCGTAGGGGTTAGTCAGAGACTATATGCAATGAGGACCGCAAAAGCAGTTCTCTACCATAGTCCATTTTTAACCAAATAGCGACTGCACATGTGCTCAGCGTGACAGGTGGTGAGCCCATCGCCGCTCTATGCTGTTGGATGTATATGCAGTATTTAGTCCGTTAGTCGCCTTGTACGACACCCATGGGAAGAGAGGGTATGGTTGTATTTTTTGCCCGCTACGCGACACGACGCGATAATACTTAAATTACAAATAACCTTGAATTGACTTATAGCCCGGGTTTGTGTCACCGACCTTGAATTGACTTATAGCCCGGGTTTGTGTCACCGACCTTGAATTGACTTATAGCCCGGGTTTGTGTCACCGACCTTGAATTGACTTATAGCCCGGGTTTGTGTCACCGACCTTGAATTGACTTATAGCCCGGGTTTGTGTCACCGACCTTGAATTGACTTATAGCCCGGGTTTGTGTCACCGACCCGCCGGCGGTGATAAGCCAATACCCATACATTGTCACGAAGACTCAATTTGAACGATGGAGGCCTTCGCCCAGCAGCGGGCCAGCAGCACAGTATAAATATAAGCTCAGGGACCGGAAAACCCCTTTTTTTGGTTAAGCCCATTGTTAGGGAAACCCCATCAAAAGCTTACCGAACGATAGGGTTTCCCTATTGATAGGCTTAGTCTATCGTAGCGGTAACTTTTTTGAATAAGGTTAACTGCTTCCAATGCACTTACCAAATCAAATAGGGTATTTGTAACGGTAATTTTAAGCGCTTATCAACTAATAAGGTTACCCTATTGTCTCCTATCTCGTTTTCGCGCACAGCGGGCGGCGGGTTGCGGGCGGCGGACTGCAGTCCGCCGCCGCCGCCAGCTGTTGTTACATGGAAGCTTCATACAACCGCGCCGAAACAGTATTTGTCTATGATATTACTATACAAGTTTTTTATTTAACTTGCAATGCATGTTTATTGGGTGAAATCTTGCAACTTAATTTTGATCCACTTCCCGGTTACCGATTGAGTTGAAATTTTGCATACATGTGTAAATCGCGTGACAATGCAATATTATGATGACATGGCGCTAAGGAAGCTGGAAGCTGGAAGGTGGTCATAGGAACTTCGCAATGAAACAACACAATCTCATCGAGTTTGGGCTTGTTTGAATCGTCTTGACGAGTAGTTTGTCTTTCAATGGTAACCAGGGTTTGATGATGGAGCTGGAAGGTGGTCATAGAAACTCTGTAATGAAACAACGCAACCCCATCGAGTTTCGGCTCGTTTCATTCGTCTTAACGAGTACTTTGTTTTTAGATGGTTACCAGGGTCTGATCTGATGATGAAGCTGAAATGTGGTCCTAGAAACTCAGTAAAGAAACGACACAACCCCATCGAGTCTCGGCTCCTTTGATTCGTCTTGACTACCTTTGGTGCTAGATGGTAACCAGGGTCTGATGATGGAGCTGCAAGATGGCCATGGAACTCAGTAATTAAACGACATAACTCCATCGAGTATGGGCTCGTTTGATTCGTCTTGACGAGTACTTTGGTGCTAGATGGTAACCAGGGTCTGATGAAGGAGCTGCAAGTTGGCCATGGAACTCAGTAATTAAACGACATAACTCCATCGAGTATGGGCTCGTTTAATTCGTCTTGACGAGTACTTTAATGCTATATGGTAACCAGGGTCTGATGATGGAGCTGTAAGGTGGCTATAGGAACGAACCATTAAGACGAACAAACGAAAAGTTTGATTCTTCTTAATGGGTGGACCGTTTTGATGGGTGGTGAGTGGTGGTGGTTTGATGGATGTGAACAAATATTGGATACACGTTCAGTGAGATCAACTAAAAAGTAAAAAATAAATTAAAAGTAAAAACCTTTTATTTTAATGCGCTAAAAAGAAAAAAATAAACTTTTACTAACTAATTTAATCTCATAAAAGTTTGTTTATTTTATTTTATTCTCTTTTGAAACCTACTAACTAAAATAAGTAAGAATTTTCGTATGCTCCCTAGAAGCTTTGTCTCTGTTCCGTTTCTTTACTCATGTGCTGTTGTTTTATGTTTTTTTTATTTTTTTTATTGAGTTGTCATAGTGACTGCATTATGCCTGACGGTAAGCAGCCGATGCAGTCCAAAATAATGAGAGCGCTTCCCACCGTGAAAAAAACACGGTAACAAGCGCATCTATTGTATTTTTTGGTACGAGTACTGATAGTCTACACAGTATGATGGTGGTTCCTAAGACCAGCACGTGTAGTCCGGGAGAGACACTCTCTGTAGTAATCCCGGTAGAAGACACTGAGAGTAGCAATGTCTCTACGCAGCTGGAGGTCCTCAAGAGACGCTGTAACCTCAGCATCTCCAATAATGCGTACCGCTCGCCTTTGCAGTTTATCAAGTGCATCGAGGAGGTATTTAGCGGAGCCGTCCCATAATAGGTGGGAACAATACTCCATACTCGATCGCACCTGAGTCTTGTACAGCGATCGATACGTGTACGATCGAGAGCCAGGTTCAGTTTGGAAATAAAATGAAAAGAAATAATTTAATCACAGAAAATAGAGTAGGTACAAAAGATGGTAATTTATAACAATGTTCGTCTATTTTGCCAACGCAGGGCATGTGAATGGAGATAATTAGGTAAACAGAATTGACAAAAAAATACTAATAATTAATTATACATTTTAGCCAATATAATTATATTGAATATTACGTCACATATAGCAAACGTCACATATGGCCCGAACGCATTGTTTTTGTGATATGAAAGCCTTATTCATGTCGACTGAATTTCCCCACAAAAGTATGCCGTATTTAAGGTTTGATGCCACGTATCCGTAATAAACCATCAATGCGGTTTTTTGGTTGATTTGCGTCGTGAGTCGCCACAGCGCGTAAGCAAATCTATTTATTTTAGATCATAATTTCTTAATATGTTTTGTCCATATGCACTGACTGTCAATTATTATGCCCAAAAAAAACGACTTCATCTGATTCCGATATTGGTTCATTATTAAGAAGCACAGATAGATTTAGACTTTTGGGTTTTCTATTATAAAATTGTATTTAGTTTTGTTTACATTGACTTTTAAATTTTTCTCTGTCAGCCATTTCGTAATATTATTAATAGTATTGTTAATATCTTCATTAAAGTTTCGGTCTGGAGTTTTAGGTATTACCACAGATATATCGTCAGCGAATAAATTGCACTGATAATTAGTAACAGGAGGTAGATCATTAATGTATATTATGAATAATAAGGGTCCTAAGATAGTCCCTTGTGGGACACCCACATTATTTCGGACAAGTAGTGATTTTGCAGAAGTGTCTTCCTTATGTTCATTAACGTAATTAACTTCGATATATTGTGTACGATTTCTAAGGTAAGTTTGTAACCTTTTTAATGCATTTCCTCTTAAACCGCATTTCTCGCATTTAGATAAAAGTATGTCATGTTAGACAAAGTCGAAAGCTAGAAGAATAAGACTGTTGTATCGATATTCTTGTCAATATTTTCGGTAACATTTTTTATCAAATTAAAGGCTGCTAATGTATGTGGTTGAGTTACTTTTCCGAAAACCATTTTGTTCCTTGGCTAATACTTTAAATTTTTCTAAAAAGTCATAAATTCTATTGTGCATAACCTTTTCAAAGACTTTAGATAGTACTGGTATTAATGCAATAGGTCTGTAATTATCCATTACATCAATATCGCCTTTTTATGTATTGGTTTTATGATTGATAGTTTGAGGGCTTCCGGAAATGTGCCTTCAGTCATTGAAAGGTTTGTTAAATAACTTAATATGTCAGAAAGAACTAGTGCGCAGTATTTAAGAATCTTTGTGGGTAGTGCGTCATAGCCCACAGATGTTGGGATATTGAGGAATCTTATAATTTTAAATATCTCGTCATGTGTTGTTGGGTATAAAAAGATGCTCGGTTATAAATGTTGGATATTATTAACAGATGTCGTAATAGAATAATAATTATGAAAATTAGATGATTGGATTGTAATGTCAGAATTAAAATTATAATTAGAATTAGATGATTGATTTGTAATGTCGGAATAAAAATTAATAAAATGATTACAAATGTCAATAGGATCCGTAATATTCATATTGTTATGTCTGATTTTGCTTATGTAACTATTATTAAATTCTGGTTGATCATACGATTTAATTAGATCCCACGTGGTTTTACAAACATTTTTACTTTTATGGAGGCGTGTCTCGTTCATAAGTTTTCTAGATTTATTAATACACATCTTTAAAATAGAGGAATACTTTCGATACTTGCACTTAATGGACAGATTCTTTTTTATGTAATATTTAAAACGCAATTTTCTCTTTGACACATATGACTTTTTAATTTCCCTTGTGATCCAATTGCAGGGTTTAGATCTATTTCTTAACTTAATTTTACACGAGGGAAAACATAATTTAAAAAACAGTGTTAAGGTGTCATGAAATATATTAAATGATGTTTTTAGATCAGTAGTCTCATATACATCTGACCAAGACAAACCAGATAAAAATTCCGCAAATTTTTTCATATTTTCAATGCTGAAATCCCTTCTGTAAATGTACCGTGCGCTATTTTGCTTTACTTTATTTGGTATTGGGATGCAGAGTATTTGACAAGTAGCATGATCTGATAATCCCACTGGGCAAGTATTTCCTTTAGCTGTAGGAATATTACTTACTATCTGGTCTAAGCAAGATTTCCAACGAGTTGGCACTTTAATGTGTATTATGGTTCCATTGTTTTGATTTAATCTAATGTACTCTTCTTGAACATTACTTTCTTTTAATATGTTTATATTGAAGTCACCGGCATTGATTACTTTGGTGTTTCTTTTATATCTTAGTTTTGAGAGTAAGTTCTCAAACCGCTCTAGGAATATATGAGAGTTAGAGCTGGGTGTTCTATAAATACAGACAACTATACATTTAATTTGAGGAATTTCAATGCCACAACGCCCAAATGAACATTGAATTGGTAGTTCCCTAAGAAATGGAAGTTTCTTGAATGCATAGCGATCCCTACATAAGATACTTACGCCGCTACGTCTTGGCAACCAGTTCTTGCCTTTTCACAACGATATCGGCATGCTATGCCGCAGGATGTCCCAAGTATCGCTCATGCACCGTACCGTCATCCGCATAACAATGAATATTGCCCAAGGACAACATGTTATTAATATTCAGAAGAAATAGAGTAGATGAAAGCACAGAACACTGCGGCACTCATGCATTAACCTTGTAAAACGTGGAGGAACTACCCTCACAAAGGACACGAATCCTCCGCTCCACTAGAAAGTCTGCAACCGAGCCGCACAAACGGGGCAGCACACCGAAGGCTGGCAATTTGGAAAGAAGGAAACGATGCCACACTCTATCGAAAGCTTTGGCGATATCAAGGCCAACTGCCAGGGATTTGCCATGCTTGTCCGTCGCTTCACCCCACGCGTGAGTAACGTACGCTAGAAGATCACTCGTTGATCACTTGCATATTCCAAAATCCAGACAAACTAAAGAGCCGGACAGAGTCCGGACTAGTCTTAAAAGTCCGGACATTTCCGGTATAATCCGGACGGATGGTAACCGTAGTCGGGGGAGGCCGGACGTGACGTCAGACGGCCCTGCATGACTGATACAGGCAAAGGAATCAAGTTCGCTACTCTTATGTGGTAAGGCTTGGAAGAACGGTCAAGTTGCCTTGGCTTAATGTCCGGACTTTTTGTGGGGACTTATTAAGTTTCCAAATAATAACGTGGTTTTTTATTTGTCTTAGACCCGGTGGGTTGACCAGACCATAAAACTGAACAACTTTCTCCAAGAAATAGGCCAAAACACGACATATTATTTTTACTTTTCCATACAAACCTTGCTCGGTCAATAGAGACTTTGAAAGAATAAAAAATATAGGTAGGTACCATAATAATGTACAATTGTATGATCCCACTAACCCACATTGAGCCAGCGTGGCGGGTTATGGCCCAATATCCCCACGTTCTATTGTCCACGTGGGAGGCCTGTGCCCAGCAGTGGGACGTTAGTAAGCTGATGATGCTGTTGTTAGAGCTGCCATACGTCCATGAACATGGGGTTACCATACATTATTCATTTATCATATACCATGGATTTATCCGGACAAAAACAACAAAAATTAAAGGAAAAAAATACTTTTTAAAAACAAGCTTTTATTATGTTCTTGTTGTTAAAAGATCTAAAAATTTAAAAATAATAATTTAATCCTAATAAGAAAAATATCATTATAATAGGTATACCTACATTGCAACCTTTAACGGTAATTAACCATATTCGTCTACGTCACAATAATCAAATATCTTAAGTAGGTAGATACCTATTAGACATTTTTATTCAACCATAAAACTTTACACCTTGTATTTAATCTTTGCGTTTATATCACATACCCATTTTTTTTATAAAAGCGTAAGAATTACATTGTGATGGAACATTAAAGAACAGTTAGCATTATTACACCGTCATATTTTTTTTGCAATCACAATGTAACACTCTTTTATTTATAAAACATTGAGTATGTGATAAAAACGTTAAGTTTTTAATACAAGGTGTAATGTATTATAGTTTAATAAAAATGTCTAATAGGTATGTACCTACTTACGATATTTGGTTATTGTGACGTAGACGAATATGGTTAATTACCGTTAAAGGTTGCAATGTAGGTATTGTTTTTAAAAAGTATTTTTTTCTTTTTTAATTTTAACTTTTTAGTATTATTTTATATTTTAATACGTTAACATATCAATAAAAAATGGTCCACCCATTAAGACGAATCAAACTCGACGCGGTTGTGTCGCTTAATTACTGAGTTCCTATGGCCACCTTCCAGCTCCATCATCAGACCCTGGTTACCATCTAGCACCAAAGTACTCGTCAAGACGAATCAAACGAGCCCATGCTCGATGGGGTTATGTCGTTTAATTACTGAGTTCCTATTGCCATCTTCCAGCTCCATCATCAGACCCTGGTTACCATCTAGCACCAAAGTACTCGTCAAGACAAATCAAACGAGCCGAGACTCGATGGGGTTTCGTCGTTTCTTAACTGAGTTCCTATGACCACCTTCCAGCTCCATCATCAGACCCTGGTTACCATTGAAAGACAATCTACTCGTCAAGACGATTCAAACGAGCCGAAACTCGATGAGGTTGTGTCGTTTCATTGCGAAGTTTCTATGGCCACCTTCCAGCTCCATCATCAGATCAGCACCAATTGTCACGCGATTTACACATGCATGCAAAATTTAAGCTCAATTCGTAACCGGGAAGTGGATAAAATTTAATTTGCTAGATTTGATGACAAACGGACAGGTGAAACTAATTAAAATCTTGTAAAAATCTAACAAGCTGCATTGCAAGCACCGCGCGACAAGTCTTAACGTGAACTGATTGACAAGTCACACGAAAATTAACTTTAGTGCGAATAACTTATTTACGAGTAAGCGATATTTTGCAGCACGCTCGCCGCGAGGGGGCCTCTGTTGAAAGCTACACACGTAAACAGTTATGCAATAATAAGTCTAATGCATTGCACGTAGAAGCTTGAATCGCTTGTGCGCGTTAAAACCCTTTTTATAGGGTTAGCTTCAACAGGGTTTTTGGATGTGGTTAGTGCTTACCCTAATTAACTGTATCAATTTGGTTATCTTTTCGATGCGGTAAGTCGACGATATGCTAACCGTATTGATAGGGTTAGTGAAAACAAGTCTATGAATTACCCTATCAAAAACCCCTTATTTGGTAAGCGGTTCCGGTCCTTGTATAAGCTAAAGCAGTACGGAAGCTCGGCCCTTTTCTTGTTTTATATACCTACGCGCCAATTGAGCGTTAGGGATGCCCTCTTATTTTTATAAACTGAAAAAGTTTTTGTTTAGTTAGCGCTGTATCCCAGCTAGTTAGCGCTTTTTTGATATAACTAGCAAAGCATAAGGGTTGTCACTTTAATTTATTTTAAATTAAGAACTAATAAGTTAAAGATGGCGGCTAATTTCCTCATTCTATTATCGGATTCATTGTCGGAAACCCCACAGATCCCCTGATATCGATTTTTAAAGCAATCGGTTAAATAATTAAAAAGTTCAAGATGGAGGCTATTTTGTCTCATACTTATAACGGAGTCGTCAGAAACCACACAGATCCCCAGATATCGATTTTCAAAGCAATCGGTTAAATAACTAAAAAAGCTAACTAAGCTAAGCTAACTAAAAATAAATAAATTTTAAAGCAATATTTATTATTAACGATTAAGTTTCGTAGTATCAATTCTTATTATTTTTCACCGTTAAAATAACGCGCGCTCAAAAAATATACTTAAGTAAGTACGGCAACTAAACAACCAAACGATTTATTTAAAAGAAAAAGCTTTTTATTTAGTAATAGTAAATCATTCTTACCTTTCAACATCAGCAGGAAGTTTAAAAAATGAAAGCTCCGGTTTTGAAGAAGCCGAGTTCAAGCAGCCGTAATACTACGCAATACACTCGCGGCCTCGCGGCATTTTTAAAAATTGTGCGCACAGCTCCCGAAACACAACAGCGAACACTCGTTCTCGACGCGATACGCGCCACTGAGAGCACTGCGATGTCCGCTTAGGGGCCCTGTAAAGACGTGCGTCTGTGGGCGTGCGTCATTTCGAGCGTTTGTACGTAGCTTCCTTACTGCTTTAGCTCATATTTATACTGTGCCAGCAGTGTGGCCATACTTTACTGTGACAAAGTACTAATTAAACTACTTGCTAATGAACAACGAGTTTTCGATTCCTAACAAAACTTGAAATTACTTAACCTAAACTTGTTTTTAGACGAGGATTATTAAGACGTGACTTATCTTTTTATAGACATTAGTTTGGCGTACGATGGCGAAGATTCACAACAAGAAAATAGAGGAAACACCGATCATATTGGAGAAAGTGCATTTCAAACGGGCAACCATAGTGAGCCGTGAAGTTCCCCTCCGCTTCATGATCAGCATCCTGGAAGGCACCGGAGAGTTCAACGTATGCGAGGGCGGAGCCGCCGTGGTGACGGGCCTGGTGCGGCTCGTGGAGCAGCCCGAGGCGGAGCGCCTGCCGCTGGAGCAGGCCGAGGCGCCGGCCCCGGAGCCGGCCGAGCTGCCGCTGGACGAGGGGGACGTGTACAAGGAGCTGCGCCTGCGCGGCTACCACTACGGCGGCGTGTTCCGCGGCATCCGCGCCACGGACGCGCGCGGCGAGAGCGGCCGCCTCGCCTGGGCCGGCAACTGGGTGTCCTTCATGGACACGATGCTGCAGTACTCGCTCATCGCGAGCAAGACGCGCGACCTGTACCTGCCCACGCGCCTGGACCGCGTGCTCGTGGACCCGGCGCGGCACGCGGCGGCGCTGGGCGGCGGCGACGCGCTGCCCGTGCGCCTGCAGCCCGACATCCGCGTCGTCAGCTGCGGCGGCGTCGAGATGCGCGGCCTCAAGGTCAGCCTGGCGCCGCGCCGCCTCAACGCGCAAGCGCCGCCCAAGCTCGAGCGCTACGCGTTCCGGCCCTACGACGACGCCGCCGTCGCCACCGAGGACTCCACACGCTCCAAACGCGACGCGCTCATCGTGTGTATGCAGCTCGTACTCGAGAACTGCGGTGCGCTGCGCCTGAAAATGGTGGAGGCGGCGCTGGAGCGACCGCCGGAGGCGCTGCTGACGCCGCTCGCGCTGCAAGTGTTCGAGGGCGAGCCCCAAGTGCGCGTAGACGCGGGCGTAGCTGCTGGCGCCGCGCCCGCGCCTTACACCGCCGCACTGCAGAACCTCGGCGTGAAGGTGACGCAGAAAGACGCTCGCGAAGGCGCCCCCGACGCCGAGTGCCAGTTGGCAGTGGCGGCGGACGTGCTGACGCGGCACGGCGCCGCCACGCTTCAGCACCTAGCCGCCGCGCTCGTGGAGGGCGGCATGCTCCTACTGGAGGAACCGCGCCGCGCGCTCGACGAGCCTGGAGCGGCGGAGGAGCTCGCGCGCGCCGGGCTGTCGCTGGTGGCGCGCCAAGTGGCGACCGGCTGCGAGTACTTGCTGCTGCGCCGCGCGAGCACGCCGCCGCAAGGACGTGTAATCGTGGAGGTGGGCGCTGACGATAGCTACGCGTGGGTGGATGCGCTGCGGGATGCACTGGAGCGCGCGGAGACAGAGCCGCTGCGAGTTTACGTGGTGGCGTACACGCGAGACGCCGGCGCGCTGGGGTTGGCCCTGTGCCTGCGCGAGGAGCCGGGCGGCTCGGCCGTGCGCGTGTTCTTCTTGCCCGACGCGCGCCAGCCCTTCGACCCGAGCGCGCCCGCCTACGCGCCGCAAGTGCAGAAGGACCTCGTGTGCAACGTGCTGCGCGCGGGCGTGTGGGGCTCCTACCGACACCTGCCGCTCACCGACGGCTCTGAGGCACTGCTTCAGGTTAGCAAGCTTCTTTAATAAATAAATATGGATACTTCCAATCGTAGATCTCATTTTTTGTCAATAAAAAAGTAATGTAAATCGATGTTAACGTTTTAAGAGAAAACTGGCGGGCAATAATACGATAAAAAACATACTAACGCAGGTGGAACACGCGTACGTGAACACGCTGATGCGCGGGGACCTGTCGTCGCTGCGCTGGATCGAGTCGCCGCTGCGGTTTGCGGACGAGACGCCGCGCGCGCCGGGCACCGAGCTGTGCCGCGTGTACTGCGCGCCACTCAACTTCCGCGACATCATGCTGGCCACCGGCAAGCTGCCGCCCGACGCGCTGCCCGGTAACCTCGCCGGACAGGTAGGCCATCGCTCCCACCACCGCCCGAGCCGACGCGTCGTCTCGGCGTAGACAGGGAACTAATCTCATCGGTATGTCGGCAGGATTGCATCCTGGGTCTGGAGTTCAGCGGGCGTGCGGCTAACGGGCGCCGCGTGATGGGCATGCTGGCGGCGCGCGGGCTCGCCACCAGCGTCGAGGCGGACTCCTCCTTCCTATGGGACGTGCCCGCCGCTTGGTCGCTGGAGGAGGCCGCCACGGTGCCGGTAGCGTACGCGACCGCCTACTACGCGCTGTGCGTACGCGGGCGCATGCGGCGCGGCGACGCCGTGCTCGTGCACGCGGGCTCGGGCGGCGTGGGGCAGGCGGCCATCGCCATCGCGCTGCACGCCGGCTGCACCGTGTACACCACCGTGGGCACGCCTGACAAGCGCGCTTTCCTGCGCGAGCGTTTCCCCGACTTGCCAGCGGAGAACGTCGGCAACTCCCGTGACACTAGCTTCGAGCAGCTCGTGCTGCGCAGCACGCGCGGCCGCGGAGTGGACCTAGTGCTCAACTCGCTGGCCGACGACAAGCTGCACGCTTCCGTCCGCTGCCTGGCCGAAGGTGGCCGCTTCCTCGAGATCGGCAAGCTCGACCTCTCCAACGACACCCCCTTGGTGAGAATAAGCCTTCAATTCTCTCTCAAAACTAGCCTCGAGAGGTGAGATTGTGAACGACGCTTTTGTGTCGGCAGGGCATGGCGGTATTCCTCAAAAACACGACCTTCCACGGTATTTTGCTGGACGCACTGTTCGAGGCGGGCGGCGACGACGTGGAGAAGGCGGCCGTGGTGCGCTGCATGAACGAGGGGCTCGCGGGCGGGGCCGTGCGCCCGCTGCCCGCCACCGTGTTCAGTGATCAGCAGCTGGAACAGGCCTTCAGGTTTCTATACACAGTTACTCGTCACTCTGATCATTTCAATAGTTCACAAAATTATAAAAATGGCCATAGATTTCAGCGATTCCAAGGTGTTTCATTTTGTGCGTACAACCCTTTAGATACATGGCGACGGGCAAGCACATCGGCAAGGTGGTGCTGCGCGTGCGCGAGGAGGAAGCGGCGGGCGCGCGCACTGGCTCCAAGCTGGTGTCGGCGCTGCCGCGCACCTACATGCACCCCGGCAAGAGCTACGTGCTGGTGGGCGGGCTCGGCGGCTTCGGGCTGGAGCTGGGCTCGTGGCTGGTGGCGCGCGGCGCGCGGCGGCTGGTGCTGGTGTCCCGCAGCGGCGTGCGCACGGGCTACCAGGCGTGGTGCGTGCGGCGCTGGCGGCGCCAGGGCGTGCAGGTGCTCGTGTCCACCGCCGACGCCACCACGCCGGCCGGCGCCCGCGGCCTGCTGCAAGAGGCAAGGGCGCTGGGGCCCGTCGGCGGCGTGTTCAACCTGGCCGCCGTGCTGCGCGACGCCTACCTCGAAAACCAGACGCCCGCCGATTTCCAGGTGGTGGCCAAGCCGAAGGTTGACGGTGAGTCACTTGCGCCCCGCGCCTTATAGACGTCTGCCGCCGAGCGTGCGCGACCGCCCGTACTCACCAGCGCCCTCGTTGCAGGCACACGCGCGCTGGACGTGGCCACGCGGGAGCTGGCGCCGGAGCTGGACTACTTCGTGGCGTTCTCGTCGGTGTCGTGCGGCCGCGGCAACGCCGGCCAGACCAACTACGGCTACGCCAACTCCGTCATGGAGCGCATCGTGGAGCGCCGCCAGGCCGACGGCCTGCCCGGCCTCGCCGTGCAGTGGGGAGCCATCGGTGAGTGTCGCTCGCCGATCCCAATAAAAGTTTATTTTTGAAAAAATTTCAATTTTGACCGTTGCATAACATGAAACTCTGTGCTCTCGCAGGCGATGTGGGCATGATCGTGGAGCAGATGGGTGGCGACGAGGCAGTGGTGGGCGGCACACTGCCGCAGCGCATCGCGTCGTGCATGGAGGCGCTGGGCGCGCTGCTGGCGCTGCCGCACCCCGTGGCGGCGTCCATGGTGCTGGCCGACAAGCAGCGCCGCACCGCCGCGCCCACGCAGGACCTCGTGCACGTGGTCGCTAACGTGCTAGGTGAGCCACAGCCCGACGAGCGCCTTCGCTAGCCCTCGGAGCCCTCCTTTACGGTTACTCCTCTGCCCGCAGGTATCAAGGACCCCAGCAAGGTATCCGAGACGGCCAATCTCGCCGAGCTCGGCATGGATTCGCTAATGGGCGCCGAGATCAAGCAGACGCTGGAACGCGGTTACGACGTGGTGCTGGGCGTGCAGGAAATCCGCGGCCTCACCTTCGCTAAGCTGCGCGAGATGTCCGGCGGCGGCGGCGGCGGCGGCGGCGAGGCGGACGCGGAAGCGGGCGCGAGCGTGGCGGCGGGCGCGGGCGGCGATTCGGGCGCGGACGCGGACGGTGCGCTGGTGCAGCTGGCGGCGCTGGGCGAGCTGCTGCCGCGGCAGGTGCTGGTGCAGCTGCCCAGCGCGGGCGGCGCGGGGCGCGTGTTCATGGTGCACCCCATCGAGGGCGTGGTGGACGTGCTGCGCGGCGTGGCGCTGGGCGTGCGCGGCGCCGTGCTGGGGCTGCAGTGCACGGGCGCGGCGCCGCTGGGGGACATGGCGGCGCTGGCGCGGTTCTACTTGGGCCACGTGCGCGCGGCGCAGCCCGCGCCGCCCTACACGCTGCTGGGTTACTCGTTCGGTGCCGGCGTAGCCTTCGAAATGGCACTTCAGCTCGAAAAGGTGAGCGTTTTTTTTTTCATCATAACCTTATTTACATTAACACATTAATTTGTTATACCGGCTAGACTATAAAAAACTAGAAAATTATTAAGAATTCTGATTTCCGCCTTACGTCTAACAATATATATATAACGCGGGAATGCAGCCAAAACACGCGGGAGTGATACACACACTACAAGCTAACCGCTACATCCAAGACTCAAACGCGTCTTTTAATAAAATGGAGACACTTCAGTACAAAACTACAAACGACCGCGGAGTCCAAATGCGCCAGCGCGACTTCTCTATAGTCACTGCCTGACGAGACTGCTCAAGGGACTAACTGGGAACACACGGGAGCGCTAAGCGCTTACAAACAATACTACCGCCCAGTTAACCTTAAAACACACGCGCGTCTCCCAAAGGCTCGATCGCGACTGTAATGGGGACAAACGGGGTGCTAATACGTACTTACAAACACTAAACAACCGCCCCGTCCTAAGCCACGCGCCAAACTGACAAAGGCTCGAACGCAACTGCGTAGGCGCTGCTATGCGCCTTCCAAGCCGGGGGGACCAAGGTCACCGTCGGTTCCCAACAAAATGCAAAAAATCTGTTTAGTGGAATATGCCCAGATCTGAGCCTTAAAGCAATTTTTAAAAATTGGCTACTTAACTTAACACCTAAAAACCACAAAACTCGAGGTGGTCCACATTGTAATGTTTCGTACCATATTCCTTTTTTGTGAACGTAAGTCAAAATATTCTTACCACTTCTCCTTAACTTTTATTTTAACGATATTTAAAATTTCTGTGTAATTTATTCTAACATAGACTTCATGACCATGTTAGATCCTTTTTTGGCTAAAACATCAACCCTCTCGTTTCCTGCTAGTCCGATATGAGAAGAAATTCATTGCAATAAAAGAGATCGGCCATCTTTAAATAATTTATGATTTTTTTGCTACACATGCTATCGGTGTACCTCTGCTTGACCGTTAAGGTTATTGTATAGTAGTGGTAATAAACGTCCCAATATAAGAAGTTTTACCTGCATCCGATTCGATAGTAAACTAGCCAGGATTAAGCTCGATACATAAAAAAGCGCAGGATTTAATAGCGATACCGTCGACAGGAGGGCTCGGCGTCTCGGCTGGTGCTCGTGGACGGTTCGCCGGCGTACCTGGCCACGCACACCACGCGCGGCAAGAAGAAGAGCTCCGAGCCGAGCGCCAGCACTAACGAGGCCAACGGGCTCGCATACTTCGTGCAGCAGTTCAAGGATGTCGACTTCGCCAAGGTTAGTAGCCGGCGAGACAAACTCGTACCGGCGGTGCCGGTCGCCGCATGTTTTACTATCTTTGTATGAGCGAATGTACTATCGCGGACTCCGTCGCTTTACCAGTCTAAAGGTCAAAATCCCTCGCACGCCGCGTCGTCTATTCGGTTCGGGCACGCACCCGGGCGGGCGGCGCGCTTCATCCAAAAATGGCTGCAAAGCGGTAAAGCGATGGTGACCCCACCGTACCGTGTCGTAACCGCTGGGGGCGCAGGTGGCGGGCGAGCTGGAGCGGCTGGGCAGCTGGCAGGCGCGGGTGGGCGCGGCCACGGCGCTGCTGCGGGACACGGCGCACGCCGCCGCAGACCTGGCGGCCGCCGCCGAGTCGTTCTACCGCAAGCTGGTGATCGCCGACGCGTACCGGCCCACGCGCCGGCTCAACGCGCCCGTGGTGCTGTTCAGCGCGCGCGACAACTACATCACGCTGGGCGACGACTACGGCCTGCGCGCCGTGTGCACGGGCGCGCTGCACACGCAGCAGCTGCCCGGCAACCACCGCACCATCCTCACCGGCGACTCCGCGCGCGTCATCGCCGACCGCGTGTCCGCGATCCTGGCCGAGCACTAGCCGCCGCCCGCCGGCCGCGCCGGCGCCTCCCCGCAGGCCCCCGCCGCGGCCGGCCGCAAGCGCCGCCGCCGCCGCCGCCGCTAGCGGTGCCGCCCGAGTCATTTGTGATATAGCCCCCGCGTGGAATAGCGAACTGTAATAAACGGGGCGCCGGTCGTTGTACTTGCGCAAAGGAGACTGGGTAAAAGCTTAACATTGTTTGGCAATAATAAAACTGTAGTGGTGTAGGCAAATTTGTGTATATTGACAAAAAATATGATAAAAAATGTATTAAGACTCGCAGCCAGCGCCTAGAGAGTTATATACGATTAGCGAGTACTAACAGAGTATCGTAACTAAGTTTTTTGTTACTCTGTAAGTTTGCGCTATCGAAATGCGAGGCTGCCGCACGAGCCGCCGCCGCCGTCGCATGCAGATGCGGCGACAGCAGAAGCGCATATCGGTACATGACGAGTATCTTTGCCACTTAACTACGTGGCAGATTTAAAAAAAAGGTGGTTTTTGTTATTAGATTTTTATGGATCTTATCTTCTATCATAAATCTAGAGGATATTAGTCCCATGATTAATATAAATAAAGATGAATGTATCTCAATATGTGATAGTTGTAATTTAATTACCAGTTTGGAATACATTATTTGGCATTGCCGGTAAGTTATGTATCATATTACATATGTGCCGCGGCTGCCGGTGCGCGGCGCACCTTGTAAATAGTGACAGAAGCCTAGTTTGACATCACATGTATCAATAGTTTAGAAATAAGTAGCAGTTTAAGTATAAGTATGATTAGTCCTTGTGTATGGTTGTTGTGGTAATTTATTTTGTTACTGACTTGGTGTCAGCGCCCTGTGATTAAAAGTGCATTATTTTTAAACTGTTGTCTTTTATTGTATTTTCCTATGGAAAAGTAGAAAAAAGGAAAGCGTGTCACGAATGCAAGAGTGTTTGTAGCTACTTCCGGTATTAATTTGATAGAAAAAACCATATTGGGTAGGAACAAAATTAAATTTGTCTAAGTATAGGATTCTCTGTCTATACGTTTCCAGCCCTAAACGTCTCAACTTTGGTAATGGCAACGATAAAGTTAAAAAAAATATTTCCCAAACGTAGAATCTTCGACTCCAAGCTTAGTTCTCCGGACATTTATACTCCGAACGTAGAACCCTGGAACACAACGCAGCGTGAGCCGGTTTGTCGCAGCCGCCTACTGTGACCGCCACCTCACCCCCAGTCAGATGATGTGTTGATATAATGATGATAATGTATTGATAAGAGCACGGTGTGCGAGCTGACACACGCACATTATAATAACTATTGCATATTGGTAATTTCACAATGACCTCAATGCGTTTACATACGCATCACTTTTACAAACAATTGTAGAATTAATTTCTTACAATAAATCAGTATTTTTCTAGCATTCAATCGGGTAGGATTATTTAGCACTCTCCGGAGTAACCTATCTTTAGCAAGCATACGAGTGTGGGATTCAGCCCCCACATTTTAGTCCTTCGTTAGCCCGTTGCTGGGACGAATTCGGTATCGTTTTCTTTGACTTTCGCGCGGTGGTAGTCGAAGATCGTAACGTAGTCGCGTTGTCAGTTCAGTGATCATAGCAGTGAATCTGTGTGCTTCGCGAAAGTTCCCGCAAAGGATTGATCAGCAGCAGCCTGACACGTAGCATTAGCGTGCAGGCAACCACAAGCATAAACGTCGTCGTTCTCGCTCAGACGAGATCACACGTGGCAGCAAGCGAGCCATACAACCACTGTTGGAAGTATCCAGCATCTATCAGCTACAACTACGTGACTTCAAGTAAGATTGTTCCTTTTATTTTTACTTAATCATGGAATCTCTCATCCAGCGTCAAGCCAATATCCTCGAGACATTAAAGCAGATAAATAGTAACTTTAATAAGGACTCGGCGAGTCGTAAAACGACAGGGTATCTTAGGAAGCGTTTAGAGGCGGTAAATAATCTTTGGGGAGAGTTCAAAATGAACAATGAACGGTTACAGTCATATTATGAGGATAGAGAGCAACAATATTTTAAGAAGGATATTTTTCAACAAGCAAAAGACTTTTACATAGCATTACGTACTAACATTTCGACGTATAAAAGGGATGAAAAGCAGACGGTAGACGTCGCAGTTCAAGATGGAAAGGTGAATGAACTGTTAACTCAGCAGCGCACTAAACTTTCGCGCATATAATAGGCTCATACTAAGTATTATTCCGAGCGAAATATCCTAAAAATGGGAATTAGAGGATGAATTGCGTAATATGCAGATGAAATGGAATATGATTGATAGCATGCATTTACAAATTGATAATATTTTACAGGGTTCAGATATGAGTTATGATTAGGAAGATAGTAGATATGAAAGATCTTTTAAGCAGATGAAACGTGACCTAAATAAAAAGTTGTCATCATCAGCTCACGTTCAGCAAGCTACTCCAACTATCGATATACCGATCTTTAGGGGCAAATACATACACTGGCCAACATTTTATGACTTATTTACTGAAGCTATACATAATAGTCGTATATTATCTAAGTCACAAAAATGCAACATCTTAAGTGCAAGGTCAAAGGAGAAGCTGAACGGATAATTCAACATCTTAACATGACCTCAGAAAACTATGATACTGCCTGGGAATTGTTGACACATAGATAGATACAACAACCCACAGATTTTATTTACAGTGTAAATTTAAACCTTTTTGAATCAGCCAAATATCTATAAACAAACATCATACGAATTGAAAAAACTTTATGATAAAGTACTGAGTGCATCCACGCAATACACAACTTAGGTATTAATACAAACACTTGGGATCCTCTGTTAGTACATCTGTTAGCAAAGAAATTGGATCCGGTTACTTACAGTGACTATAAGGAATCACGTTAGTCACCGCGAGATTTACCAACATTAAAAGAGTTAATGACATTTTTAGAAGGAAAGTTTATGGCGTTAGAGCCGCTACAAAGAGAAAGGAAGAGAAAGGATATAACACCACCTTCAACATCCTTTAGATATAATCAAAACTATCAAAAGTGTAACTCGTTCAACAATAAACATATAAAACATTTTACATCATTTAAAGCAGCTCCGACTTTTACATCAAATATTAAATGTCCATTATGCACTTTGGACCATCAGTTGTTTAGGTGTCATAAGTTCCTTAACCTTCCAGCGGAAACTAAAATGAGAACGGTTGTGAAATGTCGAGTTTGCCAAAACTGCCTTTTCATGCATAATGAAAAATGTCGTAATGGAATGGCGAGTGTATGATTTAGAGAGGTCAATCAGTGCTCTGGGTACCTAAATGTCAAGAGAGATCATCGACTGACCTCCCTAATAGCGACTCAGCTACCAGGCTATTGCTAGCCAACAATGTATGGTCCAGATGGCTCACTCGAGGAACCTCTAAACCCTACAGCCTATGCTAACTTAATACTATAATTAATCTAAAACGACTTAGTGATTAAACGAACTTACCTGAAGTGATGTTCTATCACAATTATACGAGTTGCTTCGTCCGAAGAGATTAGGTAACACTTGTAGTAACACGTATCGTGTCGCCTTTCATCCACTAAGTTAAAAGCAAAAAAATAAACTTTTTTGTAGGGTAGTTGTCGTTTTCCTCTGCGCCTCGATTGTACGACCGCTCATATAGTTGAAAGCCCTGAGCCTAATATTTCACGCAAAGGGGATATCTAGGGAGGGAGGGACCTAATCTCTTCGGACGAAGCAACTCGTATAATTGTGATAGAACATCACTTCAGGTAAGTTCGTTTAATCACTAATTATACATTCGTTGTTTCGTCCTTTGAGATTAGGTAACACTTGTAGATTTTGAAAGATAGTGAAATATTAAAACGTCTTTTTCCGTGTAAATCAATAACTAGGTATATTAGATAAATATAATCAAAAAACAAAACCTAAATAAACCTAGAGGTTTATAATATATTGTAATCAAATCCTATTTAAAAATTATGATTAACATCAATCTCTGACAATGGACATGGCAAAGTCTGGTTCAGGTTGGATGTTTCTATGGTAGTGTTTTGCAAAAACAGAAGAGTTAGCACTCCACCTAGCAGTTTTGCGAATAGTATCGATACTGACGCCTGCTCTATGTGCAGCTGAGGTAGTTAGCATGCCTCATGGTGGAGTGAGTAGAAAATAAAGAAGTGTCAACTCCGCTAGCTAATAAAGTATCTTTTATCCATCTACTAACAGTATTAGAAGATACTGCTTTGAGGTCTTTTGAAACATAAAAGGATTATTTTCGTTGTTTCTTACAGTTTTCGTCCTCTCAATGTATGTCATTAATGCTTCCGCTGGACATACTTCTGAAAGTTCTCTGTAAAAGGTAATATTCAGATGAGGCTGTATTGAACCTAGACAAGATGTCTTAATAATGTCCTGTATCTTAATAAAAATGCTAAGCTGATTATTTATGTGCACCCTGTGTGCTGTTACAAGTATAAGAAATGTAACTTTTTAAGTTAGCTGTTCTAGATTTAAAGCGGTATTGGGATGCAATTTCGATAGGAAATTTAAGACTAGTGATAGGTCTCAAGATATATCATATTTTGGGGCTGAAGGACGACGTCTGTAGAATCCTTTGAATAGTTTTGTGTTACGGTCATCAGACCCTACTCTTGATCCTAAGATCAGAGATAGAGCAAAACGATGGCTGATTAATGAACCATATTGTAAGCTCGAATAGAAAAGCTTTGTTAAGAAATAAATTACTTGCGGAGTTGGCGCCTCGTATAGATCCACACTGTGATCTTTATAAAAGCTTACCTAGCAACGGATTGCCACATCATATCGTTTTATTGAATTATAAGACAGAGAAGCTATCATGATATTTAAGGATGATGGTGGTACACTCCTCTTCAGTAATGCCGTTCGTAATAACCTTCCTGCAATCAGTGTCCGCTTGGGTAGGCTGTTGGAAACCGACATTAACACGTTATCGCTGGGCACAAATTGTACCAACTCCCAACAGAGAAGAACTTGGAACAACTACAATGCCTTCTGCGTGATCCGTACTTTTAGTATAACAGCGAATGGCGCGAATATGTAAAATAAAAGATGATGCCAATTTAACCTAAATGCAATGCAATTTGTAGCGCAAGCTCTAGGATCTCTGTTCCAAGAGACATACCTACTTCTTACATTTATAATTTGTTCTGGATGCAAAAAGATCATTATCAGGCTTACCTAGAACTCTTACTATTTTATTAAAAGCATTATTTATCAACTCCCCTTCAGTGTCAGGATGTAATTTTCGTGACTCTGCATTTGCTATTACATTATCTTTTGAGCTGGTGTACGAGTACGAAGCGAAAACGAATATTTTTCGGATTTCGCACCAACGCCACAACCTCTTAGTTATTTCAGTAAGGTGTGGGAACCGAACTCCGCCCATACGGTTTATATAAGAAATAGCAGTTATATTATCAATACGTAACAAAATTTGACAATTTTTAAACTTTCTAGCAATTGTTTGGAAGCTAAGAGTTCTGAATACTTTATGTGCTCAACTGATTCTACAATACTCGACTGACCACTAGCAGTCCCCACAGCACCTGCCGGCCCCCCCCCCCCCTTTTCTTGCTTGCATCAGAAAAAGAAATTCTAAGCAGTAATTATCTTGCCTGATACGATTATCCACCCTTCCAATAGATTTTAACTACCAAGAAAAATCGTCTTTCAAATACGGTGGTAACAACATATGTAACTATCGTAGATAATCGTATTATAAATTGCAAGATATTTACACGTTTCCATTTGTTTGGTGTATAACCAACCATATTAGACGGCGGGGTAAGATGCAGTGAGAAGTTCTACTAGTCGTGCGAAGTGCCTAATTTTATATCGTTCTTTAATTTTAAAATGTTGTAACACTTTTTTGATTATGTTTCTTTTGTCTTTGGTTAAACTTATTTGAAATTTTGTCGTATCTATTAAAAAAACCAAGATTTTGCAGACTGTATTAGGGACTGTACAGCTCTTTTTGTCATTAATAATGAAACCTAAAGATTCTAAAAATTTTCTTGTTACCAAGACATTATCGAGACAGTTTTTATAATCTCTAGCAAGAGCGCAGATATCCTTTTAATAGATCGTTGATAAATAGCCCAACGACCGAAGAAGACACATAACTGGTTTTAATAACAATTTTGTAAAAACAAACGGTGCTGTGTTAGGACCAAATTAAAGTAATGAATTTCTTCAAATCGGATTCGCAAATATTTTTTATGACTAGGGTGAATACCTACTAAAAAATAAGCATCCTATAAATTCAGGGTAGCCCTGAAGCTATCCTTTGAAATTAGTTTCATTGTTGTTCTTAAATGTTTAATTTTAAAGTGTTCAGTCGTAATATGCTTATTAGATTTAATATAAACCTATTTGTGGCGTTGGGTTTCTTGATCAGAAAATAACTAGACAGAAACTGACCTTCACAAGGTTGGCAAGGAGAAGTGGCGTCTGAATCGGTTAATTCAAAATATGGCCACTCTGTATTATAAGATAATGAAAGTAAGCGTGGTTCGTGTAACTGAGAAACACGTTTAAAAAAAGCGTATAACCTTTTACCCAGCAAAAAATAACCGGATCGTCGGTTATTATTCGCAAACTATCGTAAAAATAGGACAGCATACCTGCAGAATGTACCGGATCCAGCGACGAGGGCCGGGCTTCTGAAAGCGCCGCGGCGATCGCGGCGGCTGCTGCTGCCGCGGGCGTGGTGCCGGTGCAGCTGGAGGTGCCAGTTCCGACCGCCTCGCAAGTCCCGTTTGCCTGGCTACCGAAAGTGGAGGCCTCTGTTTTAAAGGCTGGTTTGGAGTTTGTTTGGTATACAGCTGATCCTTAAAATCTTTCTTTATTGTTGAACATATGAAACTCCTTCTCGTCATAGACTCATTATGCTGTGTATCGCATAGCTGATGACTAGTTTCAATCAAGAACTTTATGACAGCTTGGTCTCTATGTTCCAATGAAAGCAACTTGGTCAAAGAGCCTCCAATGTAGGAAATGGCAGCCGCCAGTTGAGCTTACTTATATTCTAACGCTTTGTCTTTCTTGATCAGCGTTTAAGCTGCCAGATAAAGCTGCTCAGATAAAGCTGCCTTTTTCTCTGGCTCTAGCTTTTTCTCTTAGGGCTTTGTCCCAAGAGGTTCAGTATCCCTTTGTCAAGTTCTGGACGAACAGTCACAACATTTGGAGGCGGTTCTACTTGCATCGAGTGAATGGAAGTGGCTTCGGCTTCTTGCGTAGCTGAAGTAGACGGGCCTGGTCCAGGCTCCTCTAAGAGAATCGGTCCCCAGTCTGCCTCAGGCTGCATTTCGTTTTCGCCTTATTGAACAAGGTCGAATGTTCATTGTTTTATTTTATTCACCTAAGGTGAAAATTTATGTAATCCACAATCGTTTTTAAACATAAAGTATAAAAAGTGAAGAAAATATTCCTTCTGAATCATCACTAATTAAATTATTTTAATTCTTATCTTGTCAGAATACGGTAATAGTCCTTTTAAACTATACACACTATTTTCAGATAAGTAAACATTCCTTCTGAATGTGCACATCACTAATTAAAGTAACGGTTTTAAATAACGTGAAGGCAACATCCCTTTTAGATGTACACAACACAAATTAAAATTATTTTAATTCTTATCTTGTCAAAATACGGTAATAGTCCTTATAAACTATACACACTATTTTCAGATAAGTAAACATTCCTTCTGAATGTGCACGCACATCACTAATTAAAGTAACGGTTTTAAATAACGTGAAGGCAACATCCCTTTTAGATGTACACAACACAAATTAAAATAATTTTAATTCTTATCTCGGCAAAATACGGTAATAGTCCTTTTAAACTATACACACTATTTTCAGATAAGTATAGTTGTACACCTTTCTTTTAGATGTACTAGTCCTTACAGCAACACATACTATTTTTTCTTAAATAAGTATAACGGTAGCACTCCCATGATAATGCACACAATTAATTAACATATTTGAATCGTTTTAATTAAGTAACACACTGAATTACCTTCAGATCGTAACGATACAGGCTGCGGCGGCAGCGAGTTACACGCCGACAAACTGCTGCTTTCTATGCGCAAACGTTTTTCTTTCTTTCTCATTTTCTTTCTATACAATAATCACTATCGTCGTCACTATAAACTCGTTTAGGCATTGTAACACTCAATGAGTATGTTAAAGGGGAAAAATCGTGGTGATTGGCGAAGCACAAAAACGCGAATGAGCGGTCGTACAATCGAGGCGCAGAGGAAAACGACAACTACCCTACAAAAAAGTTTTTTTTTTGCTTTTAACTTAGTGGATGAAAGGCGACACGATACGTGTTACTACAAGTGTTACCTAATCTCAAAGGACGAAACAACGAATGTATAATTACATACTAGTCGTCCTTTGAGACACGCCGCTCAGCCCGGTGCAGTCCGCCGCGCCGGCTGTCATCGGCACGCTGCTGTGGTGGTGGTAGACCGCGCTCCTGCGCAGCTTCTGGAGCTGGTGGCCCTAGATATCCCTAGACTTCCCTTGGACTACCCCCAGAGCTCTTGACCCAAGACAAATACATACCGATCTGCACAATACCACTTAGCATGCCACGTGTCCGTGTCAACCAAACAAATCACTGATTTTAACTAGCCCGCCCTGGTACTAATTTATTAACACTGTTTAGCAATTATTACGGGCCCCCCGAATCAACTTATGTGCCCTACATATCAAATTATCATATACAAATTAATTTCACTGCGACCTCGTGATGTCTGTTCTTTCATGAGAACCCCAAGTCTGTACGTCACACTGACAGCCGTCTGTCCAATATTTTTAAAACAACAGTGGGGGCGTACGAAATGGCCGTTTTGTTCCATACACACACCTGCCCCGATTGGAAGGTTCCGATTGCTAGCTTAATCGATCGGGCAAGGAGAGACAGTTGCTGTGGCTTGTCGTGGAGTCGAACCGCAGTCCCATACTCTCCAACTAACAACTTTACAATGCTGCCCTAGCTACAAGCAGGAGGGCAAGTTATTCTCTTTCAACAACATACTAAATCTAATTAGCCAAATTAAAATAATGCTAAATTATCTTATTCACCAAAACTTATTTTCTAAAAATTTACAAACATCATTTATATACATTGTTCTCTTGCTTTCGTTGGAGTTGCTCGAGTGTGTCATGCTCTCTTAAAGTGTCTCTGCGGTGGTGGCATGTGCGTCGGGTCGTTACGTTCCCTAAAACATGGTTGAGCGAAGCGATGGCTGATTCACATGTCATACTCGTGAACGGGTGCCGCCTGTGGAGGCTGGTCTGCTCTTGCAATCTTATTTTTTTTATTGGTAGTATTTAATAGTTTTTCTTTTTATTTCAAAGATACTGTAAGACGTTGTTCGTTTTATTTATAATCGAGCAATACCTGTTTTTTGTAATCGTATCAAATGTTTTTTTTTTGTTGTAATGGAAAATGTCCTTCTATGACAGGGAGGGCATGTTCCAACTTGTATTGACGCTCATAATTTGTTTAATTGTATGTTGTATGATTTAGTAACGACATATTGTTTTGTAAATGTCGTTACTTCTATATTATTATAAACCTGTGGAGTTTCTTGCGCCCATTCTTCTCCACAGTTAAAAGACTTCCTGAATGGGCGGGGTGGGTGGGCGGGTGCCCGTCCATCCTTTAACTTTTGACGATTCAAAATGCTTATTCTAAGTTTACTGAATAAAGAGATATTGATTTTGATTTTGATTTTACACCCGTGCCTTGCCATTTTGTGCCATTGTCGGAGCGAATAAGTGAAGGTAGACCCTTACGCGACACGAAACGATCCAACGCGACGACGAAGGCCTCCGTGGACAACGAAGAAACTTCCAAGAGGACGGCCTTAGTAGCCAGGCACAAAAAAACAGAAAATATTTACCTACAACCCGGGCGTTGCGAAGGTCGGTTTTACCGAGAAAGGTCCAGCAAAACCCGTTGCGTGCGACCCCCAAGAACGGACGAGACTGAGTGACTCGGTCCGAAGGCAGACCCCCTGTTTGCGGCTGCACGGGTGAAGACGTCCACTGTGACAAAATAAACACCGGAAGAGCACTACACAAATAAAGCTCTTCGAACAAACAATATTCAAAATTACAAATTAGGTTACCTAGTAAGACATCCAACAGACGTCAACCGTGACGTACTGGCCTATCGGAAGGCTTCACACTCCTCATGGGCATGGGCTACCATACAGACTACGGGAGGTTCCTCAATTTCCCAAACTTGTGCATAGTTATGGAAAGAGACACACACAATGACTCTAGCATGAGTCGTCAAACTGTGTACATAATAGAAACAAAAAACAAAATAGTTGGCACTGCCAGCAGTGTAGAGCGACCCAGAGCTGTCTGGGTGCCTAGTAGGATACGTCCTAGTATGCCCGAGCCCAAGAGTAGGTCAATTGGGCTGGATGACAAAGTGTGGGTCTGCCCGATCTAGACCAATGTATATGCCGTTATCCCTGCGGGCGAATCAGTAAAAGGCTGTTAACCTAAAATGGTTAAATGCATTACCGTTGCCGAAATTAAATTCCTCACCGTAGATTATGTCCTACCGATGTGAGTGTGACTTGTGTTTGCCCCGTCAAACCCCCAAATTGCCTGCCACCAAACGGTGTCAACACAAAATTAAAGTTTCAAATTTAAGATTTCCTTAAAATCTCCCAAACGCGGCCGCCATAGTAGTTAGCAAAACCGTCCGTGGTTTTGCTCTCGCAAAAGAGGCAGGCTAGCTATGGCCTGCCCGGGTCCCCCATCCCCAAAGAAGGCCCCCGCCCGTGTGATACCGCGAGTGGTACTATAACCGCGGGTGCTCGATCGCGCTGCTTCACGCAAGCGCGCACAGAGCGCGGTGCAAGAAGAGTTCCCTCCTTCGTATCACCGTCGGGGCCCCGCCCGTGTGATACCCAAATCGCACACGGGCCGGCGGCATGGTAACCTGCAGGCGCGTGTTTGCGCGCCAGTGCATGGTTCACATGGTTTACATTAAACTCTTGACACAAAGGGTTCGTAAACTTACTGCCGTTTTCAGGAAAATTAGACACATAGCTAACAGCAAACTTCTTAGAATATTATACCTTTCATTGTGTCAATCAATATTGCTATATTGCATAAATGTATGGGGAGGAGCACACAAAACCAATGTTTTGCCACTAGAACGAGCACAGCGTGCAGTTCTTAAGTGTATAAATTGTCTTCCTTATAGATATCCAACTGCAAAATTATATACAGAATATGGAGTCCTTACAGTTCGACAACTATATTATTTAGAAATTACTCTTAAGCAACATAATACCCATGCCTCAATCTCCTTGACAGTAAACAGTAGACGAAAACTTAATAAAAATCCAACTCCATTACTCAAAACAAAATTTTCAAATCGCTTTATTCTTTTTAGTGGTCCCTTTCTATACAAAAAATTAAACAAAAAACTAAATTTACAAAATAAATCAAAACATGAATGCAAATCTTCAGTTAGGGAATGGCTGTTAACGCTAAACTACCATGAGACGGAGGGACTGTTGACTGTTGTTACTTGATCGTGTATGTTAGTTATTGTGTGCGACATAAATCATGATCATTAATTATCATTTTTTACTTTTTCTATAAATTTATATTATATTACACATATGTTTTTTTTAAATGGCATACATGCATTGGTTATTTATTATTATAGCTTTATTTTAATACCTACTTATTATATAATTATTATATTGTTTATAGTGTTATGCATGCGCAACATCATTTACATCTACATACACTTTTGGAAGAGCGTAAGTGCCTATAAGAGCAGGTTTGACCTAGTTTAGGTACTAAAGTGTTATACAAAATGTATCAAATTGATGTTTTGAACAATAAAGATTATTATTATTATTCCATTTATTCATTTATATACATACTATTTACATTTTTAAATATTTCTATAAAAATACAAAAAACATTTAAAAATATAAAAAATAGTAGCCCACCGGTATCGGGAACAGGGTCCAAGCTACCGGTGGTCAGGGCTCCTGAGAGAGGAACCTCCTAACTATGCGCGCCGTGTCCAAAAGTACTGCTTTCTGGATCAAGCCCTTGATCCAGCTGCCCAACGAGAGCCTCTTTAGGTGTTGGTCGAGGCTCTTGGCAATCATGCCATTGGCCGTCACGACTATCGGCACAATGACTGCTGTGTTCACATCCCACATGTCGACAACCTCGCGAGCCAAGTCAAGATACTTAGTTTGTTTATCTTTCTCAGCCTTCACGAGGTTCTCGTCATGAGGGACTGTTATATCAACAATCATTGCGCGACGCTCTAGTCGGTCTATCACCACTATGTCAGGCTTATTGGCAACAATAGTCCTGTCAGTGATGATAGACCGATCCCAATACAATGTGCAATTGCCATTTTCGAGAACTGGGTCGGGCACATACCTATAGTACGGTACTTCCGATTCCACAAGATTGTATTGAACAGCAAGTTGCTGGTGGATAATCCTGGCTACAAGGTTGTGCCTGTGCAAATAGTCTCCGTTAGCTAGACTAGAACAACCGGAAATAATGTGGCGGATGGATTCCCCGGGCCGGTGACATGCCCGACATATGTCAACCGTACCGTCCTTCACAATGTATTTCCGGTAGTTGTTCGTCATCATAACTTCATCCATAATCGCACAGACAAAACCTTCGGTTTCCCCAAAGAGGTCACCAAAACGCAGCCAGGCTACGGACGCTAGGAAGTCTACATCGGGCCCATGTAGGACCCGATAAAAGCGTCCGTGAAGCTCCTTGCTCTGCCATACCTCCCTGCGGTCGTTAGTATCTAATACCACAGGTTTGCGCCAGTTCTCGTTAGCCAAGGAGAGCGTGGTAAGGCCCTTGTCCACCGCCACCACATCTCGATGCATACCCACGTCGGCCTCGAGGAAATATTCCCTAAGGCTACATATCTCGCGGTTGTGTAGGGTCTTAGCATTTAAAAAGCCACGACCCCCGCACTTCCGCGGGATATACAGCCTCATAACCGATGACCGTGGGTGATGCATCCGATTTGCGGTAAGCAGTGAGCGTACCCTCCTATCTAGGGCGTCTGAGTCCACTTAAGTATGCCGAAAGAGTACATCAAAACTGGCATGACCCAACCGTTGAAGGCGCGCACCTTGTTCCCGCCTGATAAAAGACTGTTAAGTACTTTGTTCAGGCGGCCAAAGAAGCGCTCCTTCAACGATTGTTTCACGTCACCAGCATTGATACCTAACGCTTCCGACATACCTAAATACTTGTAAGTTTCGGTTGAGGAGAGGGATCTATTATTATTATCTTATTATTATTATTATTACCTTCCGGTGTGGGGGCGCGCCTCGCGCATGACTGGGCGTCCAGTCCGCTGGTGGGTGTGTGCTCCGCCCTGGAGCACCCCTGCCCGTGTAACGCTGCCACCGCTGTTGTGTGGTCGGTGAAGCCGCTCCCGACCTATTGACACACAACAAGAATAAATGCTGTGGTGCGCATGCAATGCGGCGTTGAGGCCTATAGCCAAAGCAAAGGCCGCTGCGCCTTGCCATACGCCGCCTCTTAATTACAGGCAGCCCTTGTCGGTCCTGGCACCGCGTCGTAGTGTGGCCCGTTTGGCCATAGTGTGTACAAGCCGGGTCCATACCGGCTGCTGCAGTCAGCGCCGCCAGCAGCCGCTGTAGTGTGTCCTGGCTGCGCCTGTACCGTGGGATTCGCCTGGCGTCCCGTTTAAACCTGCGCCTCTGATGGCGGCAGGTCAGGCTAGGAGGTCGCTACAACCCCCGCCTCATCGCCGAGGAACTTTAGAAGCTTTTCCAATCCCGGCAGAGTAGTCCCCCCTTTCTCTGCCGTTTCTTGCTCCAACCGGGAACGAACGTCCGTTGGCAGCTTGTCCAATACAATATGTACCAGTAGGAGCGACCACTCGGCTACTGGCAACCCTAACTGTCGCAACGCGGTACACGCAACTGTGACTGGCGTCAACAGCTGCGTCGTTAAGTCCGCCCGATTAGCTACCTTAGGTAGCGACAACAATTGGCGCGCGTGTGCGTCTACCAATGACCCTTCTTCCACTTCGCCACCCAAACTTCCTAACTGATATGTAGGAAGCCTATCAGGTATCCTGGGCCTTCCCATTGGTGGCGGTGTGGATGGCTGGACATCCCCTATCCGTCGCCTCTTGATGTCGAAGGCCGCCTGTACGACATCGTCATTTATTTCCATTATTTGTGCAAAATCGTCCTCGTATGCCGACCATACCTCTTTGTTGGATGTTAGAGCAGTCTCCGACAAAACCACCATGGCGTACTCAACCGAAGACACCTGCTGCCTTAACTGCCTGGCTCGCTCGAGGATGACATCGTCGCAGCCCCTCCGAGACAGCAGACCCTGCGTGTTCACGAACCAGCGCAGCTGCGTCGCCAAGACTGCCTCCGCCATCGCGTTGTCAACAAAAAACAAATAAAAGAGGGATGAGATTCTATGTCCAACAATAACACGAAGGCAGGGCAATGTTCCCAACACACATACCCTTTTAATTACAATGTAGCAACAACCAAAATTAATAAGTACACAAAAAAACTTAAACGGGTTTGCAACAAGAAGCGCACTAACAAATAGAATGTGCAATTATTCTTACATAAACCGTTATGCATAAATCAACCAATTTAAACCAATGTAATAATCAAATTAAATTTAAAATTGGTTTTCAAAAATGAAGGCACCAACAAAACAAAACGTGCCAAATGTATAAACTGTTATATAACAATCCAACCAAATTTCGAACAAGGCAGGCAACACCTAACGTGCAAATAAAAACTCTGGTTGTTTCCAAAAGGCACACAATAAAAATAAAAAGTGTTCAAACAAATCTACTCGGTTCCAAATAACCAGAGTAATCAAAATGAATATTCAAGTAACATAACACAATGATGAACCAATAAATCAAACTTAAATTGATTTTCAAAGAAAAATAAAATAAAATAAAAATGTTTCTTAATATTACATACGCCACTATGTAACCAAATCATTTACCAAACAAATGTTACAAATGAATGGAACTCAAATAAATGAAACTAAATTATTTTCAAAGAAAGAAACAAACTTATGGGACAGAATAAATGTTACATAGCCGCCATGTAAGCAAAACAAAGCAATACATCAACCCTAGTTGATTCTAAAGCAACCACAATAAACATTGAATGTTCAATTAAAATTTACTATGTAAATAAACAATTTATAATGTAACTTATCTGCAATATTAATATAATATGTCTACAACTTTGCAATCGCTATACAACCAAACTACAAATATTGTGAATCAAATGCCTACAATATTTAAATATGTTTTCAAACATTAAAACAATAGACCAAATCAAAGGTACCACAATTTTCAATGCTTTAACTTTAAATTGTAAATTAAGTTTTCAAAGCCCCAAGAATCAAATAAGATGTTCAATTATTTGCAAACCGCTAGAATCTTAAAATTCCGTTTGCAAAACAAATGCAACAATTAACTTCAAAATATTTATTTGTTGTCACAAATCCACGCTACCCTTAGCGAGACTAATTTTAAATTAAAATTAAAGTTAGACAACAAAGCAACAATGAACTGCCGCAAAACAGTTTAATCAGAAAGTACAACTTTCTTGTCTGACAATTACACCGCTCCAGTGAGTAGATGGTACTCAAATAAATTCAAAGCAAGTAAATACATTCTAAATGTGTAATCAAAAACCAAATGTTCACATTGCACTATTGATATTTATATGACCATTCTATTGCAATTACAGCAAGTTAGGTTTGACAATTGCAGTCTTGCAGTGAAATAATCTTACATAACCAACGCATTTCAAATGCGAGACAAAACCAAATTAACTATGATTACCAACTTGCTATGATCAGAATAATCATATGCTATTGCTGGTTGCAACTTATTTTAACGCTAATTCCCGTAGATAAAACCACGCTCTGTTTACCAAAAAATGTATGATTTAGAGAGGTCAATCAGTGCTCTGGGTACTTAAATGTGAGGTCCAGAGAGATCGTCGACTGACCTCCCTAATAGCGACTCTGCTACCAGGCTATTGCTAGCCAACAATGTATGGTCCAGATGGCTCACTCGAGGAACCTCTAAACCCTACAGTCTATGCTAACTTAATACTATAATTAATCTAAAACGACTTACATACTAGTCTTCCTTTGAGACACGCTGCTCAGCCCGGTGCAGTCCGCCGCGCCGGCTGTCATCGGCACGCTGCTGTGGTGGTGGTAGGCCGCGCTCCTGCGCAGCTTCTGGAGCTGGTGGCCCTAGATGTCCCTATACTTCCCTTGGAGTACCCCCAGAGCTCTTGACCCAAGACAAATACATACCGATCTGCACAATACCACTTAGCACGCCACGTGTCCGTGTCAACCAAACAAATCACTGATTTTAACTAGCCCGCCCTGGTACTAATTTATTAACACTGTTTATTAATTATTACGGGCCCCCCGAATCAACTTATGTGCCCTACATATCAAATTATCATATACAAATTAATTTCACTGCGAACTCGCGATGTCTGTTCTTTCATGAGAACCCCAAGTCTGTACGTCACACTGACAGCCGTCTGTCCAATATTTTTAAAACTACAGCTATGCGATTCTCTAAGCGACACATAGACGCTGCGCGCATGGCTGTGATCTGCTGTCTCTTTCCAATTCTACGAATATAAAAGAGACAGAGTCATTTCTCAGCACTGCGACAGCCGCAGCTATCAAGGCTTTAGTTTAGAGAATCGCACGGCAGTGGGGGCGTACGAAATGGCCGTTTTGTTCCATACAGCGAGCATAATACTCTATTGCACGATGCGTTCAAACAGCCAATAAATTTTAATAATGTAGCGATATCCGTTACGTCATCAACTTCATCTGCGTCATCGATGCCGTCAACATCAAAACAACTTAATGTCAACCATGTTGCAGCAAATAATGAAGAAGTCTTACTAACAACATTGCTTTTAAAGATAAAGGCAGCTGACGTAAGTTTCATTACTATAAGAGCTTTGTTAGACCAGGGTTCCCAAAATACTTTAATATCCGAAAATGCGGCTCAAATGCTTGGATTACAGCGGCAACGTTATCATGCGTCTGTGTCCGGAATAGGTACAGGTGAGAAACTTAGCAAAGGAATTTTAACAATAGAATGTCAATCTATTTATAATGATTTTAACTTATCAACGGAAGCATTAATTATCAATCATGTAGTTAACAATTTACCGAATAGCACTTTTAACAAGCAATCATGAATGCATTTGCAAAACGTCAATCTAGCTGATCCAGAGTACAACATCTCAAGACCTATCGAAATATGAACGCTCGGGTCATACAATAAGTTTCAATTTCGCGCGAAAGTCGTTATTCTGTGCTTGTATCAAGACGAAAAACGAAACAATTTTAAAACACACAAATTTATAATATTTGACGTTTTTTATACTTATTTTTTTATATAAAAAGATATATGAATGATTAAAAATGTCAACCTTATTAATAATGTTTTCCAAAACTCATTTTAGCCGTTACTTTATTTTACTTTAAAAACTCAGTTATTTTCAATTTCTATTACTTACCTACCACAATATAAATAAGTGATAAGTTAAGTTAACAATTCATTATTATAAATTACCTATAAGTTTTAGCCGTTTGTGTCGCTAGGGGAGAAACACTTGCCCGCCATTTTTGTCTCGTAAGTACCAGAATACGTTTGTTTACACATAATTCTATCACCACGGCTTATATTTCGGTTCGACGCGATTCTGTTTCGGCGTGCAGTGGTACTGGGGGTAGCGATGTTCATTTATCTGGCACAGACTATAGCTCGTTAGATTAGTTGTAAAGTCTTAACTACAAGTTAGTTAACTGTTTTTTTATTATTATTATTATTAGTATTGACGTCAATAAGTGCCTGTAAAGGTTTACATTGAATAAATAATTTGACTTTTGACTTTTTTAGACCTATAGATTTGCTCCTAGGCGCCGCGGTTTACTCAGACATAATTATGAGCGGTTTGATAAAGGGTCCGAATCAAACACCCATCGCTCAACAAACAAAATTCGGATGGGTACTATCTGTCAATGTGAAGAAGTTCCAATGTTATGTAGTTATCAACAGCTTAGATGAAATCTGCAAGTTCTGGGAAATGGAAGACATCAGCATTAATTCTAACACCTTAACACGAGAAGAGCAATTTTGCGAGGACTACTACTAAGCAACAACTAGAAGACTGAATAATGGAAGGTACGAGGTTGCACTTCCTATGAAGCAAGGGTTTGAGGAGAAATTAGGTATATCTAAGCAAAAAGCGATTGTTCAATTTAAACAATTAGAGAATAAGATGACGGAACTACATTTTCAGAACAATATTAGTAATTTTTAAAAGAATATCAACAATTAGGTCATATGATTCCGTCAATGTCAAACATTGAACCCAGTTTTTTCTTACCACATCATGGTGTATTGAATCTGGACTCTAGCACGACTAGGTTACGCGTCGTATTTAACGGATCATCAAAAACATCGTCTGGTCATAGTCTCAATGACCTAATGGAGTGTGGCCCAAATCTACAAGTTGACTTACAAGAGCTTATTTTAAGATGGAGACAATATAACTACGTCATCACAGCTGACATCGAGAAGATGTTCAGACAGATACTTATAAGAGCATCAGATCAGCCACTGCAATCAATAGTTTGGCGGAACACTTCTGATGAGCCACTACGCGAATATCAACTTGCGACCGTAACATATGGCACAAAAGCAGCGCCGTTTCTAGCAATACAAACATTACGTCAACTAGCAAAAGATGACGCATCAAAATACCCGATGGCAGCAGAAGCGCTGGAAAATTCATTTTACACCGATGACCTGTAGTACATAGATTTTCTCAGCCAGCCGTGATCGGCCAAGGATCGTACTCGATGATGATGGCTTTCTCAAGAGCCGCGTACGGCGGGTTCGAAGCGTCGCTTTAGACCCTTGAGACGTTGATAGTTGATGATGGTGATGGTACCGATGATGAAATTAAACACTATACTTTGTCACACTGATTTTAATAGGTAACCAGAACAGATAAATTATTAATTAATATTAAAATGGCGTCCACACGCCTTTGATGACAAAACCAATAAACGACTGCCATTTTTAAAGATCTATGAACTTGACAGGTTTTACATTAAGTGCCCTCTATTGGCCGCCGTTAGACCAATCACGATCACTGCTTGAATGACAAGTGATTTTTTCTGAACTTATGATCGATAACAGAAAGGCTGTAAACATTAAGATGATCCATATTGGAATTTAAATACAAAACATGTTAATTTTCGATTAACATTCCTCCCACCACCAGGGGGAAATGAACTGAATACTTGAAGTCCCTAATGCGCTCTACTTATATTAACAATAACACATAATATGAGTCATACACATGACTTAACTTTAAGAATGGAAACACTATATATACACAGAAGTGCAATGGTTAACTTAAATTACTTTCTATTGGTATTGGTAATTTACACAATTTGACTACTGGTCTTATAAGCTCTCCGCTTTGAGTCTTTTCGCTTTGAATTTAACTGATCTAACAATGTGATCTGATCCCTTGAATAATTCAATAACTCTACCCCTTCGCCAGTGAAGAGGGGGTGAGTTCTCGTCAATAATAAGAACTAAATCGTTGAGCTCTACATTGTTAATATGATTATACCATTTATTACGTAACTGTAGTGTCCTGAGATACTCAACATGCCAGCGCGACCAGATCGTCTGGTACAATTTCTGAATAACTTGAAAACGGGACAATCGCAACATTTTAGTTTCCTTCCAGTGAGCTTCTGGCAAGGCAACTAGTGGCTGACTTATGATGAAATGACCTGGCGTGAGAACCTCTAAATCACTGGGGTCCTCTGACATAGGTACAAGAGGCCGTGAATTAAGTATAGACTTTATTTTGGTAAATAGAGTAGACAGTTCCTCGAATGTTAAAATGGTATCGCCCACCTTTGTGCGTCAGCGCCGTGCTGTACGGGTGCGTTGTGAATTCTCTCCGCTTTTTATTAAAAAAAATCCAGACTTTAATGCAATTTATTGCTAACAAGTTATATAATAGTGTTCGAGTGTACATTAACAGTGTTTTTAACATAAATTTCAATTGAATAAGTACGTAAATAGTAAAAAATCTTCAAGAAATCCGTTGCAACTTACAACGTGTGCAGTACGGCTACACGCTCCGTTTCGCGTTGCGTCACCGGCCGGCGGCCGGCGTTTGAAATTTGACACGTTTCGTTTTCGTGCATCTCTGCGAAATGACGCCGATTTTACCTAGCATTTGTGGCAAGTGTAAGCAGGTGGTGAAGACTAGAAGCTTTTTAACATGCAATGTTTGCAAGTTGAGTTTTCACATTGAATGTGTGGGATGTGAGAAAAGATTCTACATCATGGAGAAGGAACACAAGTGCAAATGGAAATGTCAAGGTTGTTGTGACAAGAAACTTAAAAGTAATGAGAAAACTTTGAGTTCGGCTGTTGATATTGCCGCCGCACATGGAGATGGAGGGAACCGGGGCCATGAGATCAGCGACATCGAGCCGAAGCGTACAACATGGCCGCCGTTGCATGAGTCTCCAAAGTCTCCATGCACAACGGAAGACTTCCATGATTCTTACGAGAACATCACTGTACGTGAAAAACCTCAACAATGCTCACCGTCCTCGCCAAAAGCAGTGATTGTAAATGAAACAACGAATGTCGGACTAAAAGAATATATCGCGGAACAGATGAAATACCTTGGTGATCATGTTGTTTCCAAAATTGATACCCTTACGTCAGCCATACAGTCCTTTAACATACGTTTGTGCAATTTTGAGGACAGACTCATTGCAATGGAAAGACGCTTGGACCAGGAAGAAGCCCCAATGCAATCAAACCTCATGGTGACTATTGAACAGCTAAAGGCTGAGCTGAACATTTGAGACCAGAAGCTTTTATCAAACGATTTAGAGATCTCCGGAGTTCCTGAAACGGCCGGTGAGAACCCTGTGCATATAGCTACACTCGTTGGAAGCAAGCTTGGAGTCTCCATCGATAGCCATGACGTGGTGAGTGCAGTGCGCGCGGGAGTGAGGCGAGATGCTGTCGCGGCAGCCCCAGGCGGGGGAGCAGGCGCGAGAGCTGCCCCACGCGTGCTTGTTGTACGCCTGCTGCGTCGTGCTTAGCGTGATGAAGTGTTGCAAGCGGCGCGTGTCCGGCGTGGTGCGGATACGGCAGACTTCGGTCTTCCTGTGGAGGTTCGCCGCTTCTATGTTAATGAACGTTTGACCCGGTTCAATAGACAGCTTTTTCGGCGAGCCCGCGAACAAAAGCAAAGAGCTCAGTGGAAGTATGTATGGACGAAGAACGGTGCTATCTTCGCCAGACGTGACCAGGGGGAGCCAATTACAAGAATCCGTACAGAAAAAGACCTGAACAAGGTTTTTAACATCAACTCGGTTAGCGGAGATTGATTACACTTTTATCAATTTTGAGAATATTGTTCTGGTTACTGTGTTGTTACTGCCAAAGTTGTTAGATTTTGTAACGGTACAGAATGAATGGTATCCGTCCGTTAGTAAGAAATGTGTGGGAGTAGCACTAAAATAAATATTAATGCGTAGCACCATTAATATAATAAGCATGAAAAAGGGAATAATAAACTAGTTCAGAATAATGGTCCGTGGTCTAACGCTTTATCTCTAGTTTGAACTTCGCGGGGACTGCTCTGTGTGCTCCTTGCGACATAGGCGCCATCTAGCGTGAGTTATTTACTTAAGCTTTGCATAAGGTTGCTAGTTTGACTTCTTTATTTTGAATTTCGCGGGGACTGCTCTGCGCGTCCCTTGCGACGTAGGCGGCGTCTAGCGGGAGTCATAAGGTTGTGAGCTTGACTAGGACCGTATTTTTTATTTTGAATTTCGCGGGGACTGCTCTGGGGTCGGGAAAGTGGTTCACCTACGGGCGGACGCCATCTATGGTCGGAATACGGAACCTTTGATAATTTCCCAAAATATAGGATTATTGGCTTAAGTGGAGGATTATTGAGAGGGAATTGTTAATAGAAGGCTACATTTAGATATTCAAAGATGAAATATTGGCTGTCGGACGAGATTTGGTTAGATTATGGAAAAATTTTAGAATTGCGCGGCGAAAGCGGCAATGAGCGAGCGAGAGGTTGAGAAAAAGACAGAAAGAGAGGTCGGATGATAGCTCCACGTGGCGCGACGCGAAGGCGAGGGGCATCGGGGAAACAGCTAGCGATTGGTTGAAGGGAAGAAAAGCGGACTCGCGCGGGCGAATGTTAAGTGCGCATGGCGCGAAAGTTAAGATGCTTGGGAAAAGGGCGGAAAATTAGCGGGCATTCAATTTTGGGACGTCGGCGGTGCGGTCCAACTTAAGAGTGCGGTACTACTCATACGGGGAAAATAGTGTCCGAGCTTTGATAGTGCGCTAAGTGATATTCGAGCTGCGATATTAATTAAGATTTGTGAAATTGAAAGTGATTAATAAAGTAAAACTATTGCGATCGCAACTCGAATCCGTTAACGGAATGAAGTATTCCGGGGTACATCGGCGGAAACGCGTAACGGTGGCAACGAAAACCTATGTACCTTTCAACAGACTTCGGTCTGGATGATCTTTGATTGTATTTAATAAGATAGGCGTTTTAAATCATTACGCTAAACAATACACTATCTTCGACGGAGTAATGGGGGAGAGACAGTTGTCTCCCTAGTGAAAGTTGAAGATAGGTCAGACACCATTTAGCTGGAGGTAGACCCGTATGACCCAGTCCAATTTCGAGTCTACCTCCGTACATACAGTGTAGTGATAGGAAAATAACACACTGAGTATACTGGCTCGACTGATAGAACATTTAGGAGTTAGTTGCTTTCAGGGGCAATGCGACTCTCACAACACATCACGAATTTAAATTAAATGTGGCTCGGGCCTAGATTGCAAGGTACACAAAAAGGGACTGTTAGTTCGACAAAATATAGGCATTTTCAAGTGAGGAAAGTTGTAGGAATCTATAGGTAGGCGGATATATATATGGTTAGTTATTAATTCAGACTAATAAGGTAGGGATAATTAAGTTACGGCGCTAAATAAAATTATGATGAAGTGATGTGGGTCCTAGCTAGGCAAGTAATCTGTTACCGCAGGCCGATAAAATTCTAATTGTTTCCTAAAGTTGTTACCAATTAATTATTCATTTTAAATAATTAACAGAAGTATGATAATATTGTACCATCATTACTTGGAATACCTAAAAGTCTAGACTGGTTTCCTATTACAAAAAAAAAATACTAAAAGTTATAGCAAATTAGCTTAGCTGTACTGTGATGTTTGATTTCTAATACTGAAATGACCAAACAGGCATTTTTTAGCTTTCCCTGGGATGCAATACGGTCTCATATCGCTACACTCTTCAAGGTATGGAAAATTTTACATCCGATACCGATTAGCAAAAATAAGCTGATACAAACTGAACAACTAAAACCAGTTTAGAACCTAGGATAAGTCGTTGAAAGAAGACATTGCAAGCTATGAGCTTCTAATAATCTGAAACATAGAAATAATTGATTGATAACAACCAGCTAATTAGCCTGACAATGGTCTACTAATACCATTTGAATAGACCTCTTAAGATATGTAAGTACTTACTTCTAATAATATGAAGCATAGAAATATTTGATGGGAACAATCTAATCAATCAGACTAATACCTAGTACAGTCTAATTTATACTTATTAAAGTGAGTAAAAGATAACTTCTAAATGTAATTGATTCAATGATTAACAGGGATAATTAACTACCTAATTTACTACCTACTAAAAGTATACTAACTATGATTTAGTAGTCTATCAAATTAACCACTCAGTCTGAGAGACAGGGGGTGGAAGTTGATGGAAAATAATTAACTTAAGTCCACTTCCTAAAAGTCAGGGATGTTGAATAAATTAAACATCTTTCAATAAACTTGAGATGTACTTGTACTTTATAAGATCTGTATAATGAACACTAAGAGTAACCCAAAGTAATTTACTTCAAATGATAGTATTCTATTTAAGTTCACTTCCTAAAAGTCAAGGATATTGAATAAATTAAACATCTTTTAATAAACTTAATAAACTTAAGATGTACTTATACTTTATAAGATCTGTATAATGAACACTAAGAGTAACCCAAAGTAATTTACTTCAAATCATAGTATTCTATTTAAGTTCACTTCCTAAAAGTCAAGGATATTGAATGAATTAAACATCCTTTAATAAACTTAAGATGTGATAATCTGCCAATGCAGCCAATCCAATGTAGTTATATTGGAACTTTATAAGACCTGTATAATAAATACTAAGAGTAAATAAAAGTAATTTTACCTGTATTAATAGCATTCTACTTTAGCCACCGCCTGAAGTGGCGTTTGATTAAATTATCCACCCTTTATAGAACTGAATATAAGTTATTGCATTGAATAATTAAGTTCTTAATGTGAAAAGGATATTTGGATGATAGCAAGCCTTGAGATAAACTCTATTGATTTATGTGGAATAATAAGAATTTAAATTGCTAACACATAGTTCATAATGTAAAATGAAATTAAATTTTGAGGAGATGTAAATTCTCAGTTTTAAAGAATTAAAGGCACAAGCTAATAATTAAAGTTAAATTCAATCTGGTCAGGGCTGATATAATAGAATGAGCTGGTCGGCATGCTAATAGCGGGGAGGGGCTATTAAATTACCAGAATCCTCTAGTACCTATGTCATGTAAATTGCACAAGACTTCTTATGTATCATGCTACTTTTAATAAATAATAATACCCGCAAGCTAAGCTATCATCTGATTATCTTTGAGTGGTTACAAATCTTCCCCGCAGCTGCAGTGAAGGATTTAGGTCACAGTTCAGACGGAGTCATTGCTAGGCTACACATATCTATGTTATGATCTATAGACTGGTAGGTAATTAGGTCAGGAGAAAATAATTTAACACAGGGATAAGCCAATTACTAAACTTTCACGAAAGAGCTTGAGTTACTTAAATGCGGTTAACAACGGAGGGTTCACTAGACGATCTGGCCAAAATAGTAGTTATTATAATATTACATTGCTTGACTGAAATTCACTGCAAATAGAATTAAGCTATGCTAAGGTTTCATCATCATACAAACAATACGCACTACACAAAACTACAAACACAACCATTAGATTGTAGATAAATTAGGTTAAATAGTTTTATGAATTAGATAATAAGTTAAGTTAAGGTAAAAGCGGCGAGGATGTGTGTATGTATTATAAGGTAGCTAGGCATATAGGTGTGAAAGGCATTAGATTTAGGTATAGAAATGATAACGGGGTGTGGAGGTTACAATTTGGTAAGCCATGACCAGGATCAGAAAGTTAAGTTATAAATTATCATTATTATAGTTGTATTGGATTTCAGTCAAGCGGTAATACTTTAATTTAGAAGTGGGATTTTTTTTCCCACAAATTGTTGTCGTGTTGCGATGCGTGAGTTTAGAATTGGCTTAATAGGGAATAATTCAATGAAGATTAATTAATTCAGAGATATTGAAGAATTATAATTTGACACTTTTCACAATAAACTTTGTTGGATCTTCTGGAGTTGATTCATACACTTTGTATTACGGGCTCTTGATAATGGGTGAATTATAATTTGACACTTTTCACAATAAACGTTGTTATCTTCTAAAGTTGATTCATACACTTTGTATTACGGGTTCTTGATAATAGATTAAGACCAATATTGTAGACAGTCGCAAAGAGAGCTGGAGCTAAATTTTGTTGTACGAAATCTGTAACAAAAAGATTCTCAGGTTAGGTTAAAGGTCAAAGGAGATAAAACTACAAAACAATAATGTAATGAGTATTATTTGAAATACAATACCTTTCAGTTATTATCTTTTTCTTCTATATTTAATGGCGGATTTCGCCAGCATCAGGTACCGTGCGGCTGTTGGCGTTGTTGTTTTCCCAAAGTATCATAAGTGCGCGAAGTACATAGATATAGTTAATAACCGGGGGTATGGAGTATTAAATTTTAAAATTGTTGAGTTATCTGTGAATACTGAAACCTTTAGTAATTGTTTTCTATGAATACTGAAACCAGGTATCCAATTTTTGATAGGACGATAAGATAATAATTGTTGATGTTAGGAGCTATGGTAACTGTAGTTTTGTTTCTATTCCTGGTGATAGAGTTCATATAGGCATAGGCAACTGGTTCATACAGCCTTGTGTTGAGTTATTTTTAGGATCGTAAAAGGTCGATAGGGTGACATAGTTCAACATTTATTGATTTAGAAAGATTTGTAGAATAGGGGGCGGTTTAATTATTATTGCTGTCGGATGGAAAGGCAAGGGGGCGAGATTGGACAGAATTAACCAACTAAATTATTGCAGGATTCAATTTATATTATAGGACGGCGATATGCTGTACAATATTATAAAGTTATGACGCTAACAGCATAATATAAAACTAATCATAATTATATTTTGACTAATAATCGTTGAGCGATTGCGGTTTTTAGTTGATGTGCTATTCCACGTATTATAATTTATTTTGTTGGTTATGTTAGAGAAAAAAATATAATAATGTACTTGAGTCTCACATCTGAAATCCATAGAGTAGTTTAGGCTAGTCAAGGACTATTACGTTCTTTGTCTATGGTTGGACCATAGAGACAAATGATTTAGCGAGACCATAAACAATCTAGAATTAGGAATGATTATAAAACATGAAGTCATAAAACCAATCGGAGAGGAAACTTCCTTATCGCGTAATCATGTGATTTTGTTATAGCAAGCGGAATCACCTGTTATTTTCCATACCTGTTATTTTTAATACCTGCGATTTTTACATTGAAAGAGATTTTCCTAATACTTATCACGTAGTAGATTAGAATGCAATGACATTGTGGTGGAATTATTATTATGTGACATGTAGGCGGGGACGATTGCTCTGCACAAGGGAAATGCCGCTTCATTTTGTTAGTTCGATAAAATCCTAGGAAAAGTAACATAAAATAATATTTCGGTTCAAAATACACGCGTTGATGAGAAATCGCGATTATAGGGAATAGCAAGTAGCAGGGATGTCATGTAGGGGATAGAATCATGTGACTATTCATTGCTAGTAGGAATTTTGGTTTAAAAGCAACGTAGTTTGGGATGCATAATGTAAACGGATAAATCCGTCTAGTAGGCGATAAAAGTCGTTACCGTCTGGAAACAACTATCTAATATCTACTCTATTGTGGGGAGGTTACCTATTAGCGAGACTAGATGGCGTTGGGTTACCAATAAAAGATTTTATTTTGGATGATGGTAAAAGGGTGCTGTCTAATAATAATATGTATAATTGAAATACTCTTGCAGCGTTGTAAGTAGTCGTTACCGGTAATCATTGCTTCTTACCGTATAGTTGAAATCGTGATAAATAGTTAATTATGAAGATTTATAAAGGATAATTATTAGCTTAAGATGAGGTTAACGTACGCAGAAGTAAAGCTCGCTGGGCACAGCTTACTATACCTACTTACCTAATATTATCAGTTGTGAGTTACCTAGAGATATCTAAGTCGGGAGAGCGGTGAAAAGAAAAGACCTTACTACATGACTAATTAGTTAGGATAGGTAGAGATAGATAAATCATTAAATTCACTGGGTTGGATTAGCCTATTAACGGGTTCGCTGTCCAAGAAATATTAATTATAACAATTGGTTTTCTATTGTTATGTATCATATGTGATATATGAGAAAGGGAAACTGTTAAGAAGGGTACCTTGCACAATTGTCTATCTCCGTTGAACGATTAAGATGTTGAAAAAAAAAAAAATGATATTACTAGTTAAGTGTTGTGTGAGAAAGTGTAGGAAGTATACTAGTGGGAGCATTGCACAGAATAGGGTGTAGTGAGTTTATTCTACGACAAAATAATATATATAATTTATAAATCATATCCAATCAGTACTTGTTACAATACTCAATTACAGTACACAAAGCAAAACACGATCACCCATTTTACAGACAAAAACATTGAATCAGATGCTTGACCGCGTCTACATAAGCCAGCAGCTTTGCTTGTGGGTAAATCGAAAGAGGCACTTGTACAAGAGGCTGGTATTAACTAATCGGGTAGTGCCGAAGGAGAATATTCTGACGTGTATCCCAGACGCTAGCTTTGATTAGTTGGTGGTTCTTCTAGGGCAACCATGCCGACTTACTAGGGATCATTGACTAGTCGAAGTTTGATTCTATACACACACAACACTAAAATATTATATTTATAATTATCTTAGAGCCGGCATTTAATTATATTTAAGGAACGATAGAAATTATGCATGCTAAAGAGATGTTAGTAGGAATACGATAGGCAAATTAGTAGAGAGAAAAAAAAAATTACTTCTCGAAGATATCTAAGATTGACGGATGATGGATAATTGTGGAAGGTGGATATTAATTGAGCTTGGGAGCAAAATAGGGGTCGAAAGAAAAATATAATAGTAAAGAAAGAATAATAAATCGAAAGAAAAAAAATAATAGTAGAAAAAAGAAATAGTTGATTGGCTTGAAGTCGAGATTTAACGGCAAAATTAACGAGTTATAGCACTGTTATGCTATAGGGATAACAAAAGCGTATGTTATCACATCAATTATAAAGGCGAGTTGCGGGCGGATGTCACGTCATAATCAATAGTTAACTCGTTTTATTATTTTGAAAGTTAACACAAGCTACTTATAAAACAGTGATCGATTTTATATACCACAATTTTAAGTTGTAGGATAATTTTAAACTCATAGTCCGCAGAAACATTCAAGCCGGAAATAAAGCGATGATATTGCGAGCTGAGAATAAATTCTTAGTGTAAAATTTATTAATAAGTAAATCCCTGATATTGCGTTTACAATAAGATTACAATACAAAATCAACTATCACAATTCGAATCATACAAAGTAATTATTTAGATGTTGTCTCGCGTCGACAGGTACAAATTTTAATTTAGATGGGTAAAGACATTAGAACTGAAATGGGTTTCGGATGTGTGACGTTCTTAGGACACGTACTGTTTAGTAGCATAATTAAAATTTAGTAAAATCGGCCGTATTGGACATATTTCGTTTTGCGGATATATATATTTAACCGAGGTTATCGTGGAGGTAAGCATAGTTCAAAGTTTACTAAACCCGACCTAGAGTCATAGCCTATCTTTGTATGTCAGAAGAAAATAATAAATTTATAAGTAGTAGATTTTAAAGTCAATAGTAAATTTATTTTCCCGAGGTGAGACCTGAAACCTAGTTCGCACTAGGACATTCAAATACTTTAACCGGTAATGTTGATTATAATAAATATAGATGTTCGGAACTTATAATAATATTCTAATACTGCTATATTAAAATTGTTATTATGAAATTAAATAGGTTTGCTTAACAATTGGCAAATAATTATTAACTCAAGAATTTGTTTAGTACAAAGTAAATGTCTACAGGTTTAGAAATGATAGGACGAACGAAACGCGTTTTTGACTTGTGGCAAGGTCAGCGCAGACTGTCAAAGCGGGATTATCTTGTTTGGTTATTTATTAATATGAATTGCTAGAATTCTTAAATAATCTAAATTATTGGCATCTAATATGTACGTGATGTAATTGTAGATGATTAAAATTAGTGCTAAGGTAGGTTATTGTCGAAGTTATGACACAACCTTAAAATTGTTAGTTTTAATGTAAACTACATGTTGCATCTAGATTGTTATAAACAAACTAATTAATTGGCAGTTTTCACATAGGCATGTAGGCCGGGACATTGAGTTGATGAAATAGTGTTATCCAAATCATTCATCACGGAAAGATAAAGATATTTTTATTTGCAAGTGTGAATACAAAAGTTTATTTCGGTTAGTTCTATCCTGTTTTATTCTAGTTTTGTGGTAGCATTTTACCTAGGGTTGTTCTAAATTATAAGTAATTAAATATTAATTGTCTGTTGCTGTCTTCTACGTTAGAGAAGGAACGGAGAAAGATAAGGGGGACTCATTTTGTTATAGTCAGCTGTATGATAGATAATCCTCCTAGTAAATATTTCTTGTGATGGCGGTAGTAACATAGAATGGTTATAGGATGTTTTGTTCATTAACCGATTATCCTCACCGCAGCTGTGGATAGGGATGGCTAAAATATGTGAACAAAGGTGGAGAAGATTGGTCATTATAAATTAAAATAAATACTTGAATTGCATTATGCCTGACTAAATAGTGCGAAGAGGTGGAGTAACTATGTTAGAGAAATTCTCTATTGCATAATATTCGAACTTTTGACATTTTCAATTGTAACTTTAGAATTTTGATTAGAGTATTTAACTAAGCGGGTCCAACGAAGAAGGCATGCTGAAAGCGAGGTCTTTGGTCGTCTATGCACACAATAAAATTATAGATGACACAAGGGAGCATTCTTAATTGGCACTGTTAAACTAGTAAAAGTAGCTTGTTTAGGGTGTTCGAATATTTTTAGTCGCACTGGGCACAAATAGAACTTAGTTAAGCGTGTGGGTTGTTTGATTTACCTGGTGAAGCAATTGAATCGAAGTTTCAGAACTGTGCTGTAGAAGTGGGAATTACTCAGCACACAATAAAATTAAGTGGTTTCCATTTAGCTTCATTTCCTAAACTAGCCTTTCTAAAAGTTGTGAGAATTCTGCTGTAGGGTAATTCCATTCGAGGACGCCTTATGGAGTGTGGACCAGGGTAAATATGCTTGACTGAACAACAGAGGGGTATTACCGTTAGCTGCGGAAATGAGGTTATTGATAGCATTTCATTTTAGCGTTATCAGGGAACTCGCGCTACTGGGGAATTTTACAATCTGGACGGAAGGCTGAAAGTAGAGTAGAGTAATTAAGGAGTAACCAATTAGAGTTACAAACATTCGGGAGATTACCATCTTAATAATGTGTCTAGTGCGAGTGTAAAGTTAAAATCATCAAAAAAAAAAAAAAAAAAAAAAAATTATTAGCACTATTGAATCACGCAGTTTGGAATTCAGTAAATATGAAAAGGAACTCACAATATTAAATTAACATGAATACTAAAACTAAGTGTCACCTTTAGTGACTTACTATTTACCGATTTGATCGTTATTAGTTATATAAAAGGTAGGAAGTTAAGTAAAGTTGTGGGGGCGGATAATATAGTTACCGTTGTGTTTAATTTAATAAGAAAATGAAAAATTTCAAAGGTATAGGAAAGTTAAGGGGTTATTGACATATTTTATATTAGCAAATTATACTAAATGTTGTCTTTCATACATAGTAATAACTAGGGATGAGACATAGTTATTGGATAGGTTTTGGGATAAGTATTTGCTTATACGCATAAGCTCAGTACTTGTCAATTAGTATACAATGTCCAGCTCGTACCGGAGTATTTACAAGTACTTATCGATGACGCATATATTGACAGTTAGACAGAGATTAATAGCGCACAAACTTCTAATTGTTCTGAACTACGGGGTATCTAGTTCAAAACTCAAGGACGTGTTTCGAGATACGTACCACCTTAGAGTGAGGGAGTTTATCCATAAGTATTTACGATCGACAACCTTATTGTAAGGCGTTAAGACCTTTATTTGTATGCACGGTGTCACTGCGTACCGGACGGAAGCGAGTCTAGTATTCTATCTCGGTTATTTGCAGGACTAGACATTAGATGTATCTCATCTAAAATAAAGTTATAACTCTTGGGCGATGATGGTATGCCTACTGGTTTTGGTTGTTATGGGGGGTTTGGTTAAGATTTCTTATCCGCGGAGAGGAAAATAGGTTTCGGTTTAAAGAAGTAGCTAATTAGGGATTGTGGAGGACGCGGGTTCGATTCCTGCCTGAGGTAGACAATTGTTCCGACGTTTCGTTATCTTAGGTAATTATATAAGTTAAGATGAGATTGGTAGCGTTGAAGTATGAAGGAAGGTTTTAATTCAAATTATTAATTATTATTCATTAACCTAGTTGGAACTAAAACCATGACGGCGAAGTGGTTGATGCTTCACCCACGAAAGATCCCAGGTTCGATCCCTAGGTTGCAACATTTAGATGCGAAACAAGTTGTAAGAAAAGACGTAAGTTAAAAGAAGGCCATGATGACAGATGTACTTGAAATTATTCTAGGAAAATAATTTAAAGAATAGAATAATTGAATGGTTCGGAAGATGTTATAAACTTTACGTCGGAATCGTCATAGAGTTGAAGAGTTTCCGCTAGGGGGCGTTAGTAGACAGCGCAAGAGACTGTTATATTGATTTAAATTATAGTATGATTTGTTGTTATGATGGTAAACAAAAGGCAAATCATTATTCGGAGGTTGTGTATGATTAGAGACATGGTAGATACCTAAGTTATTGGGAAATATTTGCCGAAACTAAGTTTACTAGGATTTCGTTTCGAACACGAGAACTGGGTATGCAATTATGATTTTGTGTCAGTTGAATAGAATGAGGGGTGTGGGTTTTTTTTGCAATGAGAATGCTTATTGAGGAAGGAGTCATTAGGGATTTGGGGAGGAACTATAAATAGTAGGAATGTCTTTGAGGAAGAGGGCTAGGATGACAATGGGGTTGGCAAGGAAGGACGTGCTACTTTGTACTTAATTAAGTACAGGGTTTAGATATAATTCGCCGCAGATAAGAGTGGTACTTTATCTGCTTAAATTCTATCGGGGGCGGCTGTAACGGTACAGAATGAATGGTATCCGTCCGTTAGTAAGAAATGTGTGGGAGTAGCACTAAAATAAATATTAATGCGTAGCACCATTAATATAATAAGCATGAAAAAGGGAATAATAAACTAGTTCAGAATAATGGTCCGTGGTCTAACGCTTTATCTCTAGTTTGAACTTCGCGGGGACTGCTCTGTGTGCTCCTTGCGACATAGGCGCCATCAAGCGTGAGTTATTTACTTAAGCTTTGCATAAGGTTGCTAGTTTGACTTCTTTATTTTGAATTTCGCGGGGACTGCTCTGCGCGTCCCTTGCGACGTAGGCGGCGTCTAGCGGGAGTCATAAGGTTGTGAGCTTGACTAGGACCGTATTTTTTTACTTTGAATTTCGCGGGGACTGCTCTGGGGTCGGGAAAGTGGTTCACCTACGGGCGGACGCCATCTATGGTCGGAATACGGAACCTTTGATAATTTCCCAAAATATAGGATTATTGGCTTAAGTGGAGGATTATTGAGAGGGAATTGTTAATAGAAGGCTACATTTAGATATTCAAAGATGAAATATTGGCTGTCGGACGAGATTTGGTTAGATTATGGAAAAATTTTAGAATTGCGCGGCGAAAGCGGCAATGAGCGAGCGAGAGGTTGAGAAAAAGACAGAAAGAGAGGTCGGATGATAGCTCCACGTGGCGCGACGCGAAGGCGAGGGGCATCGGGGAAACAGCTAGCGATTGGTTGAAGGGAAGAAAAGCGGACTCGCGCGGGCGAATGTTAAGTGCGCATGGCGCGAAAGTTAAGATGCTTGGGAAAAGGGCGGAAAATTAGCGGGCATTCAATTTTGGGACGTCGGCGGTGCGGTCCAACTTAAGAGTGCGGTACTACTCATACGGGGAAAATAGTGTCCGAGCTTTGATAGTGCGCTAAGTGATATTCGAGCTGCGATATTAATTAAGATTTGTGAAATTGAAAGTGATTAATAAAGTAAAACTATTGCGATCGCAACTCGAATCCGTTAACGGAATGAAGTATTCCGGGGTACATCGGCGGAAACGCGTAACGGTGGCAACGAAAACCTATGTACCTTTCAACAGACTTCGGTCTGGATGATCTTTGATTGTATTTAATAAGATCGGCGTTTTAAATCATTACGCTAAACAATACACTATCTTCGACGGAGTAATGGGGGAGAGACAGTTGTCTCCCTAGTGAAAGTTGAAGATAGGTCAGACACCATTTAGCTGGAGGTAGACCCGTATGACCCAGTCCAATTTCGAGTCTACCTCCGTACATACAGTGTAGTGATAGGAAAATAACACACTGAGTATACTGGCTCGACTGATAGAACATTTAGGAGTTAGTTGCTTTCAGGGGCAATGCGACTCTCACAACACATCACGAATTTAAATTAAATGTGGCTCGGGCCTAGATTGCAAGGTACACAAAAAGGGACTGTTAGTTCGACAAAATATAGGCATTTTCAAGTGAGGAAAGTTGTAGGAATCTATAGGTAGGCGGATATATATATGGTTAGTTATTAATTCAGACTAATAAGGTAGGGATAATTAAGTTACGGCGCTAAATAAAATTATGATGAAGTGATGTGGGTCCTAGCTAGGCAAGTAATCTGTTACCGCAGGCCGATAAAATTCTAATTGTTTCCTAAAGTTGTTACCAATTAATTATTCATTTTAAATAATTAACAGAAGTATGATAATATTGTACCATCATTACTTGGAATACCTAAAAGTCTAGACTGGTTTCCTATTACAAAAAAAAAATACTAAAAGTTATAGCAAATTAGCTTAGCTGTACTGTGATGTTTGATTTCTAATACTGAAATGACCAAACAGGCATTTTTTAGCTTTCCCTGGGATGCAATACGGTCTCATATCGCTACACTCTTCAAGGTATGGAAAATTTTACATCCGATACCGATTAGCAAAAATAAGCTGATACAAACTGAACAACTAAAACCAGTTTAGAACCTAGGATAAGTCGTTGAAAGAAGACATTGCAAGCTATGAGCTTCTAATAATCTGAAACATAGAAATAATTGATTGATAACAACCAGCTAATTAGCCTGACAATGGTCTACTAATACCATTTGAATAGACCTCTTAAGATATGTAAGTACTTACTTCTAATAATATGAAGCATAGAAATATTTGATGGGAACAATCTAATCAATCAGACTAATACCTAGTACAGTCTAATTTATACTTATTAAAGTGAGTAAAAGATAACTTCTAAATGTAATTGATTCAATGATTAACAGGGATAATTAACTACCTAATTTACTACCTACTAAAAGTATACTAACTATGATTTAGTAGTCTATCAAATTAACCACTCAGTCTGAGAGACAGGGGGTGGAAGTTGATGGAAAATAATTAACTTAAGTCCACTTCCTAAAAGTCAGGGATGTTGAATAAATTAAACATCTTTCAATAAACTTGAGATGTACTTGTACTTTATAAGATCTGTATAATGAACACTAAGAGTAACCCAAAGTAATTTACTTCAAATGATAGTATTCTATTTAAGTTCACTTCCTAAAAGTCAAGGATATTGAATAAATTAAACATCTTTTAATAAACTTAATAAACTTAAGATGTACTTATACTTTATAAGATCTGTATAATGAACACTAAGAGTAACCCAAAGTAATTTACTTCAAATGATAGTATTCTATTTAAGTTCACTTCCTAAAAGTCAAGGATATTGAATGAATTAAACATCCTTTAGTAAACTTGAGATGTGATAATCTGCCAATGCAGCCAATCCAATGTAGTTATATTGGAACTTTATAAGACCTGTATAATAAATACTAAGAGTAAATAAAAGTAATTTTACCTGTATTAATAGCATTCTACTTTAGCCACCGCCTGAAGTGGCGTTTGATTAAATTATCCACCCTTTATAGAACTGAATATAAGTTATTGCATTGAATAATTAAGTTCTTAATGTGAAAAGGATATTTGGATGATAGCAAGCCTTGAGATAAACTCTATTGATTTATGTGGAATAATAAGAATTTAAATTGCTAACACATAGTTCATAATGTAAAATGAAATTAAATTTTGAGGAGAGATGTAAATTCTCAGTTTTAAAGAATTAAAGGCACAAGCTAATAATTAAAGTTAAATTCAATCTGGTCAGGGCTGATATAATACAATGAGCTGGTCGGCATGCTAATAGCGGGGAGGGGCTATTAAATTACCAGAATCCTCTAGTATGTCATGTAAATTGCACAAGACTTCTTATGTATCATGCTACTTTTAATAAATAATAATACCTGCAAGCTAAGCTATCATCTGATTATCTTTGAGTGGTTACAAATCTTCCCCGCAGCTGCAGTGAAGGATTTAGGTCACAGTTCAGACGGAGTCATTGCTAGGCTACACATATCTATGTTATGATCTATAGACTGGTAGGTAATTAGGTCAGGAGAAAATAATTTAACACAGGGATAAGCCAATTACTAAACTTTCACGAAAGAGCTTGAGTTACTTAAATGCGGTTAACAACGGAGGGTTCACTAGACGATCTGGCCAAAATAGTAGTTATTATAATATTACATTGCTTGACTGAAATTCACTGCAAATAGAATTAAGCTATGCTAAGGTTTCATCATCATACAAACAATACGCACTACACAAAACTACAAACACAACCATTAGATTGTAGATAAATTAGGTTAAATAGTTTTATGAATTAGATAATAAGTTAAGTTAAGGTAAAAGCGGCGAGGATGTGTGTATGTATCATAAGGTAGCTAGGCATATAGGTGTGAAAGGCATTAGATTTAGGTATAGAAATGATAGGTGGGTGGGGAGGTTACAATTTGCAGCAATATACAAACATTAAACACTATATTGTGCTATCTATTTTGAACAAGGTAATATCCACCTGCCTACCTGCTTGTTTCTTCAATTATAATGTAACATCAACATATAAAAGTAAATATTTTTTGTTTTCTTATAAATACCAATTTATTGTCTTTTGTCCATATAGTTTACAAGAAACACTATCTCTTTATTGTCAGACTTTATCAGATTATCTTTTTGGTAGCAATATTTTTGTTTTGAGTGTAATATTGTTACAGCTGTTTGGGCTGGAGTTAACTATGTTAATTATTGTTTGGACTAGCACATGCGTTAGTAATTGTTATCTGTTAACAGTTACTTTTGAATATCCGTTCAGTGTTTCTTATCACAATGGTTTCTATAAAAAGCAATGTTGTTTTAATTATTTTGGTCTTGCAAAAGATAGTAGTAATTTTATTTTTGTTAATGGGATTGTCTGTCTGATTGCCATTTCGTTTCAGTTGCATATTGTGCAACTCATGTTGGTAAAGTTTATTTTATTGCATAATATCATTCCTAGCACTGTTGTTACACACATTACTGGTTTCCAGTTTACAGCTGATTTTAAGTGTTTCTTTATTGTTTTTACCTATTTTGGTTCATATGAAAGCTTTAGGTATAGTGTATCTTGCAGATGTAAATTACATTTTAGACTGTTTGTTACCGCGTTTGAGAATTACTGTTGTGATAACATTGCTATTACAGTTAAAACTCTAACAAGCTGTAATATTAATTATGTTGTTTTTTTAGATTATTATTTTCAAAATGTTACATGTAATAATCATTATGTTTTGTTGACTGTTAATTTTTACTGTTCAGCTTTTGTTTCTTGTTACAATTGTTTATTTGATAAGAAATGTAATTTTGAAGGTGTCAAAGAGATAGTTAATGGCAGCTATTTTATTTTAGTTAAAAAAGTTTGGTCGCAATGGCACCTGTCACTCCTATTGTTAGTTAAGTTATTTAGTTTGCATAAGTATGTTCTTGGTGTTGCGTTAACTCATAATAGGAAAATATATTTGATAATGGTTATATTTAGAAGTTTGTTGTTAGTTTCCCGCCACAATAATTTCTATGAAAATAAATTGTTTTGTATTGAAATGAAACACTTTTTACGGATTAACTCGCGTTTAATTTACTATTTACATAGTTTTTATATTATCCTGACGTTTCGAACCCTTTACAGGGTCCGTGGTCACAGGGAGACTGAGGTGTTGGTCGTCTCATTGTCAGAAGTTATTTGCCTACCGTCAATAATTTTTATATTTTACCGGGTGCGTTCAAGTTTACACAATACGAGCTAACAATATTTTTAGGTCTGGCAATGTGTTGCTGTTGGGGCTGAGATTTGATGACCTGTATGATGGGGTCCCAGGCAGGTGGTAAATTCCAACCATCCTCTCTATTGAAATTACGATGTTTTTTAATTTCAATAGCCTCGCGTATCATCCTAGGGATGAATCGTTGTTCCTTGGCGAGTATTTGAGGTTTGTCAAATCTGATGTAATGGTTGGGTCCCTCGAGAGCATGTTCACACACTGCAGACTTATTTTCGCGCCTATGCTTGACGTCGGCTATATGTTCTTTTACGCGGGTTCCTACACTTCTCTTTGTTTGCCCGATGTACGAGAGCCCACAGTCGCAGTCCAGTTTGTACACGCCTGCATCTTGAAGGGGTATATTGCACTTGACAGGTCGTAAGAACTGGTTGATCTTCTTTGGCGGCTTAAAGTAAGTATTGATTGAAGCTCGCTTCAAGATGTGACCAATCTTGTCAGTGACGCCTTTCATATATGGAAGTACTGCAGGTTGGCGCTCGACTGTGGTTGGTTTTTTGCGTTTTTTGTGACGAAGCCGCGGTACTTGCAGTTTGTTATCCTGTAGTACATGCTTGACATGCTGAAGTTCAGCAGCCAGGTGTTGGGTGTCACAGATGCCGCGTGCTCTCTGAAACAAAGATTTCCCTACAGTAGCCAACTGTCTAGGATGGTGGTGAGAATCACCATTGAGGTACCTATCTGTATGGGTTACTTTACGAAACACAGTGTGGCTCAAACTATGGTCAGGATTCCTGATGATTAAAGTGTCTAAGAAAGCTAACTTGTTGTCTGCCTCTAACTCCATTGTGAACTGTATTTTAGGGTGTATGGAGTTAAGATGACTTAGAAAAGCAGATACTTTATCAGTTGGTAAGATAGTGAAAGTGTCATCTACGTACCGCTTATAGAACCTTGGGGTTACGGGTGATGTGCTTAGGGCCCGCTCCTCGAAGTCTTCCATGAAAATATCGGCGACAACGGGTGATACAGGGGACCCCATAGCAACACCCTCTATTTGCAAGTAGTAAACTTCATTCCACAAAAGGTAGCCAGATGTTAGACAATGCTCTAATAGTACTGCATATTCGTTGGGCATATTTTGTTCAACTAGTCTTTTCTTGGTAATTTCAATGCAGTCCTGTACTGGTAGACATGTAAATAGGGACTGGACATCAAAACTAACCATGGTTTCATTGTCAGCAAGATGTAGGTCTTTAATATCACTGACAAACTGGTAAGAATCCTTCACATAAGCTGTTGTATTACCTCTTAGTGGGGAAAGTATTTTTGCTACATGCCGGGCCAAACGGTAAGTTGGTGAGTCGATCTGGCTTACAATCGGACGTAGCGGAGCCTCAGGTTTGTGGATTTTTGGTAACCCATACAGTTTAGGTGGTTTGGGGCAGGAAGGTATTAAATAATTAGTGTCTAGATTTAACGTTTCCGAGTGTTGTTACCTAGTGTGTCTACCAGTACAGGACTGCATTGAAATTACCAAGAAAAGACTAGTTGAACAAAATATGCCCAACGAATATGCAGTACTATTAGAGCATTGTCTAACATCTGGCTACCTTTTGTGGAATGAAGTTTACTACTTGCAAATAGAGGGTGTTGCTATGGGGTCCCCTGTATCACCCGTTGTCGCCGATATTTTCATGGAAGACTTCGAGGAGCGGGCCCTAAGCACATCACCCGTAACCCCAAGGTTCTATAAGCGGTACGTAGATGACACTTTCACTATCTTACCAACTGATAAAGTATCTGCTTTTCTAAGTCATCTTAACTCCATACACCCTAAAATACAGTTCACAATGGAGTTAGAGGCAGACAACAAGTTAGCTTTCTTAGACACTTTAATCATCAGGAATCCTGACCATAGTTTGAGCCACACTGTGTTTCGTAAAGTAACCCATACAGATAGGTACCTCAATGGTGATTCTCACCACCATCCTAGACAGTTGGCTACTGTAGGGAAATCTTTGTTTCAGAGAGCACGCGGCATCTGTGACACCCAACACCTGGCTGCTGAACTTCAGCATGTCAAGCATGTACTACAGGATAACAAACTGCAAGTACCGCGGCTTCGTCACAAAAAACGCAAAAAACCAACCACAGTCGAGCGCCAACCTGCAGTACTTCCATATATGAAAGGCGTCACTGACAAGATTGGTCACATCTTGAAGCGAGCTTCAATCAATACTTACTTTAAGCCGCCAAAGAAGATCAACCAGTTCTTACGACCTGTCAAGTGCAATATACCCCTTCAAGATGCAGGCGTGTACAAACTGGACTGCGACTGTGGGCTCTCGTACATCGGGCAAACAAAGAGAAGTGTAGGAACCCGCGTAAAAGAACATATAGCCGACGTCAAGCATAGGCGCGAAAATAAGTCTGCAGTGTGTGAACATGCTCTCGAGGGACCCAACCATTACATCAGATTTGACAAACCTCAAATACTCGCCAAGGAACAACGATTCATCCCTAGGATGATACGCGAGGCTATTGAAATTAAAAAACATCGTAATTTCAATAGAGAGGATGGTTGGAATTTACCACCTGCCTGGGACCCCATCATACAGGTCATCAAATCCCAGCCCCAACAGCAACACATTGCCAGACCTAAAAATATTGTTAGCTCGTATTGTGTAAACTTGAACGCACCCGGTAAAATATAAAAATTATTGACGGTAGGCAAATAACTTCTGACAATGAGACGACCAACACCTCAGTCTCCCTGTGACCACGGACCCTGTAAAGGGTTCGAAACGTCAGGATAATATAAAAACTATGTAAATAGTAAATTAAACGCGAGTTAATCCGTAAAAAGTGTTTCATTTCAATGTGTAGTGCTCGCTTAAACCTCAGAAAACAATAATTGTTTTGTAGTTTATTCACAGGCATATTTAATTGCAGTTATGTTATTTTAGTGGTAGGTGCTTTGTTTGCAATTTTGCAAATACGTCTGTTACTTCTATTGTTAAGTAGGCTAACTTTGTTGCATAATTGTATTCATAGTGTCACCACAACACATTTGAATAGCTACTTGTTTTTGACAACTTTTAAGAGTAATCTGTTAGGTTTTCATAATAATTACAAATACAATAATCCTATTGTGGGTATATATTTTAGACTTGCAGTTGTATATTTTTATCTTTCTGGCTTTTGGTTCATTGTCCTTGAAGTAGTAATGTTGTCAGTTGGCTTATATGTATTTTTTGTGTTAACCTTTTTAGATCATTACTGTCATTATAATCCTATTGTTGCCAATATTGTTGAATATCTGTTACCAACGGTTTCTTTCAAGGTCTTGTTGACTGTCTTTTATTGCAGTTACTTGGATAATATGAAGCTGTATTGCTTTTTTAAGTCTTTGTTTGCAATTGGTTGGTTTCTGCCTACTATGCACATCAGTATTATACAGTATTTGTTAAAGATTACTGACAGGCGACACATAACTGTCCTGACATTATTTTTAAATAACTGTAAGTTAAATCAGATACTATATGCGGTTGTCATTCAGTTTGTTAAGAATAAATTATTTTCGGTGGGTTTACTAAATCCTGGATCACTGAGTACGCGGCATGATGAGTTCGTAGCGGCGGTTTTGAGGCATCCTGTTGACATATTGGCTATAAATGAAACCTGGCTGAGGGAGGGCGAGGAAGCGCGGGCCCCGGTACTCGCAGGATATCGCCTGCGGCATAAGCCACGCCCGCTGACGACAATGCGTGCGCGTGGTGGTGGTGTTGGTTTTTACCTTAAGGCTGGCATACATGCACGTTTACTCGCTCACCCTGCATCTATCAATGTAGAACAAATGTGGCTTAGTGTTACTGTTAATTGTCTTAAATTGGCTATTGGCACTGCATATCGTCCGCCTTGGTTAGACTTAGATACCTTTATTGATGCCCTTAATGAATCGGTTACCTCTTTTTCGGGATTTGATCACATTGTTCTATTGGGCGATTTTAACGTTAATATGTTGCATAGTGAAGCCACAAACACAAAAAAGTTGTTTGATTTTTTAGACTGTGTGGGCCTTACTCAACATGTCTATAAGCCAACACACTTTACTGACCATAGTGAGACTTTAATAGATTTGATATGTTCAAATACCCAGTTAATAAATGTGCAGATAAATCATATTCCTGAACTTAGTAGTCACGCACTTGTAACATGTAATTTACATTTCAAAAAACTTAAGCAGCCACCTAAGTGGATTACTTATAGACCACTCAAAGATATAGATTTTGATCTATTTAATGAGGACCTTGGTTATATTGATTGGGACAACATTATTTGTCATAATGTTAACGAAATGGTCGAAAAGTTGACCTTCCACATAATTCAATTGTACGATAGGCATGCTCCTATCAAAAAGGTATTCATTAGGGAACATTCTTATCCTTGGGTAACTTATAATGTGAGAGAGATGATGAGGTTGCGCGATGAGGCATATATACGTAGTCGTAAAACGAATTGTGAGCACCATAAAAAATATTATAAGGAATTGAAGTCAGTTGTAAATAAAGCTGTATATACTGAAAAAACTGCTTATTTTCAGAACTATATTAATGCAAATATTAATGAGCCACGTCTGCTATGGAAAAATATTAAGCAGAATGTTGTTAATTTTAATGCTAAAACCGCGGAACTTCCTTCTAGTTTGCTTGATCCTAATCTTATTAATGATCACTTTGTTTACTCTATACCTGGTAGCAATGTCGTAAGCTTGTCTGATTTAACATACTATGAATTTCATAGATTCAGCTCTGCAGTCTTTCATATGCAGCCTACTAATGAGGGTGCAGTTCTTAAGATTTTAAAATCAATTAAAACTAATGCAAAGGGCATAGACGGTATTTCCAAAGAGATGATGTTACTGACACTCCCACATACACTCAGTTTAATTACAGCTATAGTTAATACCTCTATTCTCACTGGAACATTCCCTGATTCGTGGAAAATCTCTCTAGTACGTCCATTGCCTAAAAATAATAACCCTGCTGGTTGTAAAGATCTACGCCCTATTAATATTTTACCATTTTTATCTAAAATCGTTGAAAAAACAATATGTTCACAATTAGTTGATTATTTAGAGCAGAACAAGATATTACCTAAAAGGCAATCCGGGTTTAGGAAGGGACACAGTACGGCTACTACTTTAATTGATGTAATTGATGATATTTTAGCTGCACAAGATAAAAAGCAAGGTACCTTACTGGCTCTGTTGGATTTGTCCCGTGCATTCGATACAATAAATACTTCGCTTTTGTTGTCCAGGTTGTCGTTTTATGGTTTTGACGATATGGCAATCAAATGTTTTTCCTCCTACCTTGATAAGCGGTTTCAGGCTGTAGAAATACTTAATACAAATGGAAAAACATCTACATATCAGATATTCTACCAGTAAATAGAGGGGTGCCTCAAGGTTCTATCCTTGGACCTCTACTTTTTATATTATATATCGCTGAAATAGCTTCATGTATTAATTTTTGCAAGTTTCACCTTTATGCAGATGACGTCCAAATTTACATTTCTTTTAATCCTAATGAAACGAAAACTGCTGTTGATAGGTTAAACAAGGACCTGGACAGCATAGCTAATTGGTGTAGTGCAAATAGTCTAGTTATAAATGCCCTAAAGTCAAATTATTTAGTATTTGCTACTAAAGCTCATAGACACAGAATAATGAGTTTCAACCCACAGGTATTTGTGCGTGGAGCTCCATTAGAGCATGTTACCGAGGTTCGAAATTTGGGTCTTTTGATGGATGAGTCACTTCGATTCGAAAAATACGTTCTGCAAACTGCTCGTAATTGCTTCTACAGACTCTCAGTACTGTGCCGTATGCGCGATTACCTGTCTATTGAATTTCGTATCAAACTTTGTGAAGCACTAGTCTTATCAAAATTAAATTACGTTGACACTGTGTTTGGTGAATGTCTTTTAGGTCGCTCCAAGAAACTTTTGCAGCGAATTCAGAATGCCTGCGTACGGTTTTGCTTTCCAGTACCACGTAGAGCACATATCACACCATTTTTGAACGATAACCGTATGTTGAATATGTCAAGCAGACGTTTTTTACATTTTTCCTCTTTTTTATTTGGTATTATCAAAAATAAACAACCACCGTAACTATATGAGAAACTAAATTTCTCTAAATCGCATATAAGATTTGCAATACGTCTGATCGGCTCCCAACACAGGACGGCTGCTTTCCGTGGCAGTTTTCGTTATGCTGCAACGAAGTGTTGGAACAATTTACCACCACCACTCCGTAATTCTGTTTCGGTGGGTTCTTTTAAGGTTAATGCTAAGAGATATTTTTTGAATTTGCAGACAACTGATAATATGTAAGCTGTCGGATTGGGTTTAAGTTTAAACTTAGCTTAGTTTTATTTAACTGAATTGTTGGAATACCAATACAAATATATAACGAGTGTTACAAAGTTAATCCTAAATAAAGTTAATAGTGTATTATTTTTTTTACATACAGTTTTGAGACTGGCATTTGGTCATACGAATGTTTTATAAATGAGATAAAAGTATATTATGTATGAGATAAAAATATATTATGTACAGCGCGTCGTCGCGCACATTCGCACAACTGCGGTCTCCACGGAAGATCAGCGTTGTAGTGACTTGCTCACTGCAACAAATGCTGAGTGGAGTCCCTTTAGGACACATTTTTTTTTTCGAACTTTTTGTCTAATATAATTATGACAATTGTAATTATGTTACTGTGTGTGTTCTAATAAATACATTTCATTTCATTTCATTTCATTTCACCTCTGTCTTGAGGAGGTTTTTAGCGCTTTTGACTGCCGCCTCAAATAGGCCCCCCGTGTGGGGCGATGCAGGAGGATTGAACTCCCAGCGAATGCTCTGTTTTCTGATCTCCTCCTTGAGGATAATCTGATTGTCCAACAAGAACTGAGTGATCTCCTTTAGATACGAATTAGAACCCGTAAAATTGGTACCTCGGTCCGATCTGATTAGTGAAGGCAGCCCTCGTCGGCTGACAAACCTGGTGAATGACGCGATAAAGGCCTCGATGGTCAATGCAGAGACCACTTCGAGATGGACAGGTTTTGTACCTAAACATACAAAAACACACAGGTAAGCTTTGAGTGATTTCGCATTTCTTAGTAAACTGCTTTTGACTAAGAACGGTCCAGCAAAGTCTGTCGCTACGCCTGAAATGGTCGTGCGACCGTGACTCTATCAGCTGGTAGGTCTGCCATGAATGGTGGCTGAGATGAAGCATTGAACCTGAAACAAACTAAACAATTTCTTATGACCTTTGATACTTGACGTCTGACTGACGTAATCCAATACTCTCGCCGCAGTATGGCAATGAGTGCGTTTGTCGCTGCATGATAATATGACTTGTGATAATTTTCAATGAGTAATTGACTCCACCTATGATCCTTAGGTATCAAATATGGATGCCTGGCTCCATAAGGCAATGTTGATTTCCGTAGTCGGCCGCCGACTCGGATAAAGTGGTCTTCATCCACGAAGACACTTAATTTCTGTAGCGATTTACAGACCAGTTTTCCTTGCTTGATTAATATAATTTCATCTTTATATGAATCCATTTGAATTTTCTTAATCCAATGTCTGGTTGCTTCACGAGTCTCGTCTAATGAGAGTGTAGAGTTAAGATTCCGTTTTTCTTTTGGCAATCTAATATTTAGGCAAAGTCTAAGTACCAATGAGGTAATATTGATGAGCTTACTGAACGAGCTGACACGTGATAACAGCGCGTCTTCCCATGGTTCGACCGGGGTAACAAGATGATCAATTTCTTGAATCCAGGTAAATCGTAAGGCATAGTAACTGGTAACAAGGTGAACAAATTTTACGGCAAGCTGGGAGAAATTGTCACGGGTTGTGTCCCTTTGCGCAAATCGAGAAGCTTGAAATATCCTGTTTGGTATCCCAAAAGCTTAATGCAACTTCTCCGCGAGAAACTCAAATATCGAATAAAATATAAGAAATTTCATAATCCCCTCGACTTACTATATCTACAGTCTTTAAAACGCAGGTGCGATTTGTTGATGACTGCTTCTTACAAAAAATATTTGGTTGAAATGGAAAATTCGCTGGCCAAAAACCCCAAGCTCTTTTGGTCTTACATGAAGCACAAAAAAGCTAATAGTAGTAATTACCCGTCTATTATGCACTTTAACGAAAAGACAGCCGTCAATGGTAAACAAATTGTTTCCTTGTTCGCTAGTTGCTTTATGATGGCTTACAGTATATCCACAGCTGACACAATGCGTGTCGTCGTCCCACCAGTTGCAGCCAGCAATAGCAACGTTGGTAAAATATGGTTCTCACCAAGCCAAATTCACGACGCCATTAAAAACCTGAATTTAACTAAGGGCGCAGGTTCGGATGGGATACCCCCCGTGTTTTTGGTGCGCTGTGCCGAGTATTTGTGTTATCCACTCTCAATTATTTTTAATGAATCTTTGCACTCCGGTATATTTCCTTTGGCATGGAAAAGAGCGCTCATAGTTCCGGTCTTTAAATCAGGTGACCAAAAATCAATAAAAAACTACAGGCCTATTTCACTTCTACCTGCCATGGCTAAGCTGTTCGAATCTCTTCTCTGCCCTATCATATCATGGCATGTTATGCATTCAATCACTGCTAGTCAGTCTGGGTTCATGAAGAACGATCTTATCCGTGCGGTGACGGAGAAAGAATACCAATCGCCGCCCCTCTCTCCGTCCGGTGGGTGTCGTAAGAAGCGACTAACGGACTCTTTCGAGCGATGATCTGCTCCACTGGTGGTAGGGCTTGACCCGTCTGGTTGGTGACCACCGTACGCATGGTGTAAAACCCGTCAAGTGACTGCTTGTCGGTCGCGTATAACCAGAGCTCGAGAGGATGATGCTGCGATGTATTTGGTCTGTGGAGGCTTCCGTCAAACCAGTGCCAGGAGGACTTCGTTAACCTGCCGACCAGGGAGACCCGTAGAAACGGTTGTCCCGCTGGCCGCCCGTGGCACAGTACAGGGGCCCAAGCGAGCCTAACCAGCTCGTGAGACTGCCTCACCATGCCACGCATAATCTCGGGGTGGTCCGTCGTGCCGGTTGGTGACCGGAAGGTGGGGTCCCGGCGGCCATTCCCGGGGGGGTTCGGGGGCCCTTCCGTTCGGCAGGTTAATAATACTCGTCTGTGGGCAAATTCCTGGGGAAACAGGCCACCACACTTTGACCATTCGCATCGCGGCATCATTTTCTCGATTCACGCCTCTCTCTTTCCACTCCTAAAATGACAGCGCCTAACAACAAAACTGGTTCTACAGCGGTGCACACCCCCACCACAACCTTACCGTTTGAGGTGGAGTTCGCTAACATCCGCGGACTCCATGCAAACCTCAATGCCGTCCACCACCATCTTGAGACGGCACGGCCAGCAATGTTGTTCCTGACGGAGACGCAAATAATCCGCCCAGCTGACACCACCTACCTGAACTATCCCGGCTTTGTGCTTGAAGAATCCTTCAAAGCCAAAGCCGGAGTTTGCTTATTCGTTCGGGCGGATGTTTGCTGTCGCCGTCTGCGCTGTCTGGAGGACCCTTCCTTCTCCCTCCTAGTGGTACACGTCGACTTAGGCTCTCATTGCCGTGTCTACGTCTGCGTCTACCGATCCCATAACGGCGACATGGAGACAACTCGACTAATTGAACATCTTAGTCGGGTAGCAGATGATGCGCAGGAGCGGTTTCCATCGGCGGAACTGGTGTTTTTGGGGGACTTCAACGCCCACCATGAGTTGTGGTTAGGTTCCTCCAAAACAGACCATGCTGGTAGAACTGCCCACGCATTCGCTCTCACGCATGACCTGACGCAACTGGTGAACCAGCCCACCAGGATCCCAGACATAGTTGGCCATGTGCCCTCCTTACTCGACCTTCTGCTGACGAGTCGCCCAGCTGGATACCGGGTGGAGATTCGAGCTCCTTTAGGTTCCTCGGATCACTGCTTGATATCCAGCACAGTGCCCTTGGCATCGCGCCCGCCAACAGCGGTTTCGAAACGCCAGATTTGGCACTACGCGTCGGCAGACTGGGACGGGATGCGGGAGTATTTTGCATCCGTCCCTTGGAGGCAGCGCTGCTTTAGTGGGAAGGACCCGACCGCTAGCACCACTGCCATTGCTGATGAGATAGTATTAGGAATGGAATACTATATCCCACACTCCTATGTCATCAGCAAAGGCAGACGCAATCGCTGGTTCAATCGCGAGTGTGCCAGCGCTGTTGAGAGCAAACAGACGGCATACCGCGCTTGGATCAGAGGTAAAGCTCATGGGGATCCCGAAACTCGCTCGCTAAAAGCAGCCTATAATAATGCCACCAAGTCGTGTAAGAGGGCCTACATTAGAGCGGATGCCCAGCGCGTTGCACGAGTAGGCCAAGAACTCCTGACGCATCCTACGGGCAGCCGTAGCTACTGGCCAAAGCCGTGCAATCCAACTTCTGCCAATCCTCGCTGCTACCACTGAGATGTCTTGACGGAACTTTAGCTCACAAGCCGCAGGAAAAGGTCGATCTCCTGGCCAAACTCTTTGAGGCTAACTCCCGGATCGATGACTGTGATGCACAGCCACCCTCAATTCCTCACTGTGGCCACACAATGTCTGATATTAAAATCAGACAGTGTGATGTCCGTGCGGAAATGCAGTCAATCGATGTCCGGAAAGCTAACGGTCCTGATGGCATCCCAGCAATAGTTCTGAAAATGTGTGCAGCGGAGTTGTCCCCTGTGTTAACGCGTCTGTACCGTCTCTCGCTCTCTTCGGGTTGTGTGCCGGAATCTTGGAGAGAAGCTAATGTGCAACCGATCCCTAAAAAAGGAGATCGGTCAGATCCGACTAATTACCGCCCTATAGCCGTAACTTCAGTGTTGTGTAAGATCCTAGAACGAATATTGAACAAACAGCTTATTCGATACCTAGAAGATCACTCCCTAATTCACGATCGTCAATATGGGTTTCGGCCAAAACGGTCAACGGGTGATCTTCTAGCGTACGTCACACATCTCTGGGGTGAGGCTATTGACAAGCGTGGCGAGTCACTGGCAGTTAGCCTTGACATAGCCAAGGCTTTTGATCGGGTCTGGCACAAAGCTCTTCTCTCCAAGCTCCCGGCATACGGTTTGCCCGCTCAGTTCTGTACCTGGATTGCTAGCTTCCTGCATGAGCGTAGAATCCGTGTCCTTTCGGATGGATGCGCTTCGCGGTTCATGTCAGTGAACGCTGGTGTTCCTCAGGGCTCCGTTCTATCCCCCACGCTGTTCCTTCTGCATACCAATGACATGCTTCCTCTTGGAAACATTCATTGCTATGCAGATGATAGCACAGTGCATGGGGGATATAACGGTCACCCAACGGCTGGGCGGGTTGACACCGAAATGAAGCGAGCAAATCTTCTCATTGAGCTCGATCGGGTGTTGGATATCATTTCTAAATGGGGCTCCGATAATCTGGTGGAGTTCAATGCCAAGAAAACACAGGTGTGCGCGTTCACTGCGAAAAAGTCGCCATTCCTTCCTCTTCCCTCTCTTCAGGGTACATCTCTAGGCCTGCAGAGCAGTATTAACATGCTCGGTATTGATATCCGCTGCGATCTGAACCAAAAGGACTACATCGAAACCGTGATTAAAAATGCCTCACGTAAACTCGGTGTCCTGTACAAGGTGCGGCGATTCTTCACGCCTGATCAGTTGTGTCTATTATACAAGACACAGGTGTGCAGTCTTGCGTGGAGTATTGCTCTCACCTTTGGGACGGCTCCGCAAAGTACCTTCTCGATGCCTTGGACAGATTGCAGCGCCGCGCTGTGCGCATTTTTAGCAATACAGAGGTCACTAAAACTCTCGAGCCTTTGCAATTGCGTAGAGATATTGCGTCACTCAGCGTCTTTTACCGTTTATACCATGGCGAGTGCTCTGAAGAACTCTTTGACCTCATCCCTCCTTCTCCCTTCCTCCATAGGAGTACGCGTGCTGCTCTGCGGAGTCACCAATTTACAGTCTCTAACATTCCATCTCGCACAAAGAAATTTGGTGACTCGTTTCTTTGCCGCACTTCCAAAAGATGGAATAGTCTACCAGCACACGTATTCCCTCCTACCTATGACATAGGGTCCTTCAAACGAGGCGTGAAGAAGCACTTTGTGGGCCGGCAGAGTGAGGATGACTGATGCTACGTCTCTTACGCTGCACCAGTTGTCCTCGCGCCTGGACCTCATTTCCACTTAACATCAGGTGGAGTGGGGTCATTTGCCGGGCTTAGTATTAAAAAAAAGCAAAAAAAAAAAAAAAAAAAAGAACCGGTCTACCACGTCAAACCCTGCTGAATTCTTGTCTGATATTAGTCAGGCTGTTGACAAACGAAGCCAAGTTCACACTATATATACAGATTTCAGCAAGGCCTTTGATAGTGTTGATCACAGTATTCTGTTGTCAAAGTTATCACATTATGGCCTAGGTGATGGACTAGTAAAGTGGTTTTCATCCTACTTGTCGGACCGTACGGCTAGTGTGGTCGTGGAAGGTTACACGTCTGATCCACTACCGGTTCTTTCTGGCGTTCCGCAAGGTTCTCATCTTTGGCCAACCTTATTTAATATCTTCATAAACGACGTAGTATCAATCCTAAAATATTTTCGCTGACGATTTAAAGATAAGTAAAGAGATTAATAATCCAAATGATGTAAAACTTCTCCAATACGATCTCAATGATTTAGCACAATGGGTCAAAGTTAATAAGATGGATCTCAATGCCGATAAGTGCCATTTCATTCGATTCACTAGAAGCAAAACACAAACATCGCCTACATATTACATCAATGGGAAGCGTCTCAATGAGGTAGACTATATTCGAGATCTTGGCGTAACATTGGACCAACAGCTTCGATTCAATAGACATGTGGACAGCATCGCGTGTAGGGCCTTTAAAGTGTTGGGATTTGTGATACGGAACTGCAGAGAATTGAAGTCATCTACTAAAATTTTGTTGTATAATGTTTATGTGAGATCGATACTAGAGTATTGCAGCCCAGTCTGGTCGCCACACTACGACATTTACATAAAGCGTTTAGAACGAGTACAGAAACGGTTTCTATGGCACATATCATTTCGAACTGGTCTTGCTAAAAGGCTGCCCTCGTACACTGATCGACTTTCAAATTACCAAATGATAAGTTTAAAGAATAGACGCCAAATGTTGGATCTTCTCTTTTTGCATAAGTTGATTAGTGGTGATCTGGATTGCCCTGGTCTTTTGTCACAGCTACAGATTCATATACCTCTAAAATTGCCTATAGAAGGTAAATATGTCCCATTCAAGACTAAGGGGTCAAAAAGCAATCTCGGTCATTATAAACAGGCTTCAACGTCACTACAACGAACTGCAGAAGAAAACTGATGTTGATGTATTCTCGTGCAGCACTTATAAATTTAAGAAGGCTGTACTTGAATCATTCAAGTTATAGCCTTTTCTTAATAAGTTTTTCTAGTTTACATTCGCAAGTCGTGGCAGCCTGTAAGTGAATCTGCACTTAGCTAATAACCTAGTTCTTAAGAATATTTTTATGTATACTACTAGTGTAAGATTTGTTGGTTGTCCTTAAAAATAAATAAATAAATAAAAGTAACGCATGCCATTCTGACGCCTTCCTAAGTAACCAGTCTGGAGACCACCATAAATTAAAATGTATGAGATCTTCAGCCGCCATGCCACGTGATGCGACATCTGCACGGTTTAATTCGGAACGTACATGTCTCCATATCATAGGACGTTTTGAATTTTGAATGTCTTGAACTCTGTTACATTCGAATGTTTGAAGCATGTATGGTTTTGTGTTTATCCAAGATAACACGATTGTACTATCTGACCAAGCATTGATGCTGTCAAATTGAATTAAACTGTCATATGACTCTGCTACATGATTCAATAGCTTGAACACTAAATGAGCGGGACTGAGTTCCAACTTTGATATCGTTTGCTTTGATTTCTGAGAAACTACTCTTGATTTAGCTATAAGTAAACGTACCATGACATTTCCTGACGCGTCCACGGTCCTGAGGTAGACGCTCGCGGCAAACCCACTCTCTGCAGCGTCTCCGAATCCGTGAAGTGAATATGAGACAGTCTGTGGCAGTGCAACACATCTAGGTATCTGCAAGTTTGACAAATAGTTAAGGTCTTGAGTGAGTTCGTCCCACTGACGACATTGACTCTTACTGACAGGTTCGTCCCATTTGACTTCATCTGAAAATAGTGTCTGAAGAAACACCTTGAATCGGAACACAATAGGCGTGCAATATCCACACGGGTCATACAGGCGTGCTATTGTACTAAGGATATGACGTTTGGTAATTGCTTTTCCTAGCGGTACATTGATCTGATATGACATTGAGTCTGATACTGGGTCCCATTGAATACCTAATACTTTAATAAAGCTTTTATCGTCAGTATTAAACTGATGGGGCAGCTCGCAGTGTTCCTGCGGCAAATCCTGCAGTAATTCATTGCAATTTGATGACCATTTCCTGAGCTCATATTTGGCGCTTTTCATTAGCGCGATGAGTTCTGATTTGAGGTGTTGAGCCTCTGATAACAAGTCTGCGCCCGTGAGAATATCGTCAACGAAGGTATCTCGTCTGATGACGTTTGAAGCTGATGATTCATGATGACTAGCCTCCCAATCATCGGCGAGTTGTAACAATGTTCGAATTGCAATGAATGGACTTGATCGTAGGCCGTAGGTATTAGTATTCAACTCATATACCTGAATTTGTTCAGACGGGTCCTCTCTCCACAAGATGAGCTGGTACTTTCTGTCTTCAGGGTGTATCCAGGTCATTCTAAACATCTGCTTGATGTCGGTCGTGAAGACTATCTGATGCCTTCTGAAATTTAACAATATTTGGGTAATATCATTTTGAAGTGGTGGACCTGTGTGAAGACACTGGTTTAGTGACGTTCCTGTTGAAGAACGAGCACTCCCGTCAAATACTACACGGATCTTATCCGTTCCCTTTTTGAATATGCCATGATGAGGGATGATGAAATGTTCTGAGTCTAACTGAAAGTCCGATTTTGACATATAAATAAATAAATAAATATAAATCATTTATTTACCCTTCATAATTTGGTTCTTAAGGCTAGAGCTCTTTTTAAATAGACATTAGTGAAAATGCCCAAGATTGTGAGGGACTGGAGCCTGATATGGGTTTCAAAAAGAAACCGGGAACTACAGGTCGCCAGGCCTCCACCCAGACAGATTTTAGCTAAGGAGCTGGATAATGCAATATTACAGTTTCAACAACAACAACAATTCTAATATTAATATAATAAAAAACAAAAAATAAAAAATATATTAATCTGAGTTAAAGAGTGTGTTGTGTGGTTTGTGGGAATGTGTGATAATGTGTGAGTGATAGGGTGTTTATTTATGTGTGTGCGTGTGTGTAAGTATGGTGAAGTATGTGTATGCGTGGTTTGGAAGGTAGGATCATATCATAAAATGCATAAAAATGAAAAAAATATGTGTACTCTATTTAATAGGAAGAAGGAACTTTTCTGTCGCGTCATAATCGAGGGACTTCAGAAATTTCATCACTGTATGTTTGCAGATAAATTTTAGGAGTGGATAGATGTTGAGAAGTGTGTTAATTTTTCTAATTTCTAAGTGTGTCTGTAAATTGTATATAAATCTAAAAATCGTCTTGTCCATTTGTTATTATCGGATTTGCGCACTCTTGGTCAATCACTACGGATTCACTTGGCACTATAAACCGCACTGGTCGGGACAACAATGGTGAGGTCCCCTGATTAGCACTTAGCGCGCTACGTGCACGTGCCGTATTCGTCACTTCACTATCACTGGTACCGGCTCTGAGGGCGGGGCGGGGGGGACAGGGCCCTCCCGCGCGCTGCTCCGGCTGCTGCTGCTGGGCGCGGACCTCACGAGTCCGCTGCGCTGTATATCTGCTCCTTATCTTTGCATATACAAAGATACTCGCGACGATCAAGATGATGAAGATGATGACGTACGAAATTGTATAGTGGTGTACATCATGTATGGTAAACTGTCCTGACTGTGATTTCTTTAGTGTTTCCAACTCGTCCTTGATCTGTTTATATTGATGATGATTGCTTTCTAATGTCGGATAGTCGAGCTGAATAGGTGTGTTGAGCAATTTATTTAATACGGATATTTCTGGAACGCTATCTCCTCATTGATGCTAATTTTGTTAAGAAATTTATTATGAGCGTAAATCGAGAAGGAATCACCCCTTAGGGTACAACCTTGGCCAATACTTATGATTCCGTTGTTATTAAGCTTCTTTACTGTCATTTACGAAGATGTGCATAAGATACGAATTGTACATTCGTTGCAGCAGGAAAACAGCCACGAATTCTGGTGATGTAATTTGATCCATTGATCGCGGCAGGTAGTAAGCGATGATATACAGGGCGTTTCACTTATGATATCATTGTCAATCAGATTAATTTTGCAGACAGATTGTTTTAGAGCAAGATCGTATACTGGTTTATCAAAAGAGCATAGTAATAAACTCTGCGTTGAAACTGAAATGCATGATCTGACGTCATTTTCTGAGAGTAAAATGACTACATCCTTTTTCATATTATATGCTATGTAAGGTAATTTTGACATTATTTTAAATGATAAATTAGTCGATCTTTTCTGAGGAATGCTGATTATTCTGTTCACTTCATAAATGTCACTGTTTACTAAGGGAATTTTTATTTCTATGATCAAAAAATTATTGACAACTCTGGCGAATACACTCAATAATTTGTATATGTCTCTTATCGCATTTACACTTACGGGTAAACTTTAAATCATCCTGTAGGTAGCGTGATATCAGATTTATTTGTTCGTTCAATTGTTCTGGTGTAATCAGATGCGTATCAATGCGCCCGTGACTTATGTCTGTCACAGTGTCCAATAGGCTTTGCTGAATTCTCCTTAAATTCGATAAAATGATGCTAGCCGTCAGTGACGATGATGTTATGTAGAGACCATTTTTATTATTAAAAGCAAGTTGAACCATCTCCATTAATATATTATTTAGTCGTTGTTTTATGAAGGTAAACTGCTTGTTCATATTATTCTCGTTGCGTTTAAGTACATTGTATTCTGCTTCAATGACTATTGTTTGGTTGCGGATTAAGTTTTTTAAATGATTTTCGTTTTGTGTAATTTTGATGATGTCTTTTTCGTACTGTTCGGCGAATCTTTCATCTAAAACGCCGAAAAGAGAGTTCGCTAAGTAACCCACGCCATTGATTAGACCCCTTCTCTGTCTCTTTAGTGATTTATGCTGCAGTAATGTGTTATAATGTTTAATTTCTTGTATTTCATGCTGTAATTGATAAAGAATGCTTTTATACTGTGGGTCTGATCCGGCAACTTCCGTAAGGTGAGTGATGAAGTGCTCCATGTCTGCTAGCCCTTGCCAGTAGGTGGACATGTTATAGTAAACTATGAGCTTCCACTCATCTCTTATATGCTAAAGGTTAGTTATTTTATCAAAATATAGTGCTTGATTGTCGTTTTGCAGATCTGTTACATTGATGACAGATGATGACGATACTTGTTGCTGTAAGCTTGGTGTAAATAGGCAAAATAATGATAGAAATAAGGTAAATGCCGAGAACTTGTTTTTTGGGGTACGAGAACGCTTTGATGATGATGATGATGAGGCGTCACTGCGTGATGGTTTGTTGATATCTTGCTTTTCATAGCTGTTTGCCTGAGGTTGCTCTTTTGTTTCTTCCTGATTATGTACCGGAAGTAAGCAAAGTTTTGTTATAGGACGCTTGATTATGCCACATTTTGTCTTTAATGTGACGACGCGGACGTGGCCGTCCTTTCCAGGATGGACATCGACCACCCGCGCTAGGCCCCACTTTGTTGCTGGCAGATTCTCGTCTTTGATCAGTACGACGTCATTGATTTTGATGTCTGCTTTAACGGTTCGCCACTTGCTTCGCGTCTGCAGAGTTTGTAAATACTCATGCGACCATTTCTTCCAAAATCCTCTAGACATGGTCTGGACAAGTTGCCATCTCATTGGAAGGGTGATGTTGCTTGATTCTGATTCTGGACTTGATAATAAGGGACTGCCGACTAAAAAGTGACCGGGACTCAAAATATCGAGGTCCTCTACATTTTCAGTTACTGAACACAGCGGTCTCGAGTTGAGGCAAGCCTCAATTTGCGTCAGAAGGGTTGTAAATTCTTCATACGTTAGTTTTTGTGTGCCAATAACGCGACGCAGGTGATACTTCATGCTGCGGACCGCTGACTCCCACAGACCTCCAGCGCTGGGCCACGCCGGCGCGTTGAAGTGCCAATTAATGCCAAGGTCACTGATACTGTTTATGAAATCCGTGTTGATACATTTAACTATCTGTTGATATTCTTTTCTGAGATGTTTAGCTGCTCCAATAAAATTTGTGCCGTTGTCACTATACATCTCTTTAGGTGTTCCACGCCTGGCGCATAGTCTCCTGAACGCGGCAAGAAATGATGCTGTGCTGAGGTCAGAGACTAACTCCAGGTGTATAGCCTTGGTGGTTAGGCACACGAAAACGGAAACATAACCTTTTGTTGTTCTTATACCGCGACCCTTATTCGCCTTTAGCTCTATATGTCCTGTGAAATCGACCCCACAGTAGCTGAAGGGTCGCGAAGGTGTGACTCTAGGTGCTGGCAGGTCAGCCATGATCTGATTAAGTTTTTGATGACTAAATCGGCGACATGTGACACATCGCCTTAACTGCTTTTTCACTGTGCGCATACCGCTAAGTACCCAATATTTATCACTGATATAAGACAGCGTTAATCTAGGACCGCCGTGAAGAGTAGCGGCGTGCGCCTGATTGATGATCAACTCGGTGAGGCGGCTTTGATTTGATAAAATTATGGGATTTTTCCCAGATACTTTAGAGTTTGATAATCGCCCCCCGACTTTCAGTATGCTATCTTTATCCATAAACGGATTTAAATTTGATATTCTGCTATTTATTTGCACCTTCCCTTTTAAATTTAAATGTTTTATGTCGTCTTTAAAATCAATTGCTTGAATATGTTTAATGATAGTATAAAGTGCATTATTTACTTCCGATGAAGACAATGTACCTGTCGATTCAGCATTCTGCTGACCCCGAGCGCGCGCAACGAAACGCGATATCCAAGCCATTGTTTTCGCCGCCCGAGTAATTGAATTGTATCTGTCTAATAACTCTGATATAATTGTTGTTTCTTTTTGATATAAGGCTGTGCACACACTGGCCTTTTTTGTTTCCAAAGTCGGTTGTTGATATTTGACATCTGGGATGTCCGTGGGATTAAAAGTGGTCAACCATTTGGGACCTTCCCACCACAACGAATGATGGATGAGCTGATCGCTTGATAACCCGCGTGTTGCACAGTCTGCTGCATTCTCCTCTGACCGTACATGACGCCATGCTGATGGTGGCAAAACATTAATGATTTGTTGTACGCGGTTAGCGACAAATTGCTTCCACCTTGCAATGTCTCCTTTTATCCATCCAAGGGCGACCATTGAATCAGACCACGCAAACAATTTTATATTTGTTTGTGAAAAACAATCCAAAACCTTCTTCATCAGCGTGGCCAACAACAATGCACTACATAATTCTAGCCTTGGAATTGATATTTTAGTATTTAACGGAGCCAACTTTGTTTTGGCGGCAACCAATCTTGATGTGCGCTCGCCCTTATCATTGATAGTTACGATGTAAACACAACATGCAAATGTTTTATCTGTGGCATCTGCAAACCCATGCAATTCAAACAACTGATCTGTGTTGCCGAAATGCCTTGGAATGATAATGGTTTCTATGCTTTGCAGGTCAGGTCGTAACTTTTGCCATTCGTTTTGGATGTCAGTTGGTAACTCGTCATCCCATGATACACCGGCGGCCCACGCTTTCTGAAATAATAACTTTGATCTGATTGTTAAAGGTGATAGCCAGCCTATAGGGTCAAAGACCTTTGAAATGTGTGAGAGTAGCTGCCGTTTTGTACGAATGTTTTCACTGTCGCAAAGCTGATGTTTGTCATTGAATGTAAAGGTGTCTGTTGTTGAGTTCCAGCGTAAACGTAATGCCTTTGTGGTTTCGGCGTCCTGGAAGTCGATTGCTGCTGCATTAATTTGATCTTTAGAGAGTCCTTCTAATAGTTGTGGATGATTACTAGACCACTTTCTTAGGTTGAAGCCTGCACCTCTTAAGATAGCGATCAGCTGATTTTGAACGCTTTTAGCTTCGAGTATCGAGTTGCTTCCATAAAAGAGGTCATCCATATAAAATTTGTATTTTAGAATATCCGGGGTAAGTGGATATTCTTCCCCGTCGTCGATGGCAAGCTGACGTAGGGTACGCATGGCAAGGAATGGAGCTGCCTTTGTACCGAAGGGAACCGTGGTCAGATGATATTCTTCAAGTTCCTGTTCTGGATATGCTCTCCAGACGATCGTCTGTAATTGCTGATCAGCCATTCTGATGAAAATCATTCTGAACATCTTCTCTATGTCGGCATTTAAAACATATTTATACTGCCTCCAGCTAAGAATTAATGTTTGTAGGTCCTGCTGCAGATTTGGACCACGCTCCATTAAATCATTCAGGCTGTGATTTGATGTTGTTTTTAATGATGCATTGAATACGACTCTACATTTTGTGGAGTCAGAATCTGGTTTCCAAACAGCGTGATGTGGAAAGTAGCATGATGGTTCAACGAGAGTGTCGACTTTGCGCATATGACCAAGTCGTTCGTACTCAGCCATGAAGTCGCGATATGGTTTAGCTATATTTTCATTTTTACAAAGCTTTTGCTCTAGTCGCCGAAATTGTGCCACTGCTCTTGATTTTGACAACCCTAGCTCCTGTTCATAGTTGGGCTTCATAGGTAATGCTACCTCGTATTTACCACTTTCTAGCCGTCTCGTAGTTTTTGCATAGAGATCCTCGCAGTACTGGTCTTCCCTGGTAAGAGAAGAAGTATCAGACGTGGTGACGTCCTCCATCTCCCAGTACTTGGAAATGTCGCTTAAGTTATTAATGACCACGTGACAATTAAATGCTTTCTTCACGTTTCCCGACAGGATCCACCCTAGCTTAGTCTGCTGGGCTATAGGGGCCTCCTGTGCACTCTTGATGAGACCACTCAAAATGATATTAGAGTAGACATTGGCGTCTAAGAGGAGGTCTATGGGGCGTGAGATGTTGTACTGAGGGTCTGCCAGATTGATGTTCTGAATGTGTGGCCATGCTTGCTTGTTGAATGAAGTACTAGGTAGATTATTGATAACCTTTGTAATTACCAGTGCTTGCGTAGAGAAATGATAATCTTTGTAAATCGATTGGCACTCTAAATTTACAATGCCTTTGCTCTGCCGACAACCGTTGCCTATCCCTGAGATAGATGCTGAATATTGATGGCGTTTAAGACCTAGCATCTGCGCGGCATTCTCTGATATCAGGGAAATTTGAGATCCCTGGTCTAGGAGCGCGCGCAGTGTAACGAAATTTCCTTCCGCGGACTTGATATTGAGCAACAATGTAGTAAGTAAAATTTCCTCGTCATTACTTGCGACATAATTTACATTGTGTGGCTTATTGTCGGCATGTATTGTGATTTCGCAGAATTATAAGTCGGTAGCGGCATTGACTGAAGTGGCGGCCCGCCTAAGCTGCCCGAATTGGACACCGTTGCGCGTACACATGCATCGTGAAGCAACGTATTGTGTTCGCCGTTGCACTCCTTACACCGCTTCGCAGAAAAACATTTATTGTTGAAATGATTGTATAGACAATTTTGACACAATCGAAACCGCGAAACCGCTTTTAGTTTTAAGCCCGATGTCATACCTAAAAACTTCTTGCATCTGAACAAGTCATGATATTGAGAACACAATGGACATTTATTGTTTTGCGTCGTAACAATGGCCTGATATGGTGTCCTCTGATATTTGCCTTGATAATAATTAGGCTGCTGTTTGATGAAAGTTTGCTTTGCTTGATTATAGGTAGGCCTTGGTTGATACGACGCTGATGATTCGCGTTTATGAATTGGCTCTAGGGCTGTGAATTTATTCTCCAGGAACTGCATAAATTCATCTAATGCTGGCAAATCGCGTGGGTTTTTTCGAGCCTCTTTATAATCACAGTACGTTTCTTGATCAAGCTTTTTTGACAGAATATGAACGAGTATCGGGTCCCAAGTTATCGTATCCACGCCTAAATTGTGGATAGCGTTCAGGGTCTCCATGCTGGTGTCATATAGCCACTTGATTTCAAATGCTGTTTGTTTCTGAATGTTAGGTTGATTGAGAAAGGTCTCTACTTGTTTTGTAAATAATAACTGGGGATTATTATATCGGTGCGTCAAAATCTCCCAGGCTGTGTCGTAATTTTCGGCTGATATATTCAAGTGCTGTATAAGGCGCTCAGCCTCTCCCTTGATTTTTCCTTTAAGGTGCTGCATTTTTTGAGCTTTGCTGAGCGCATTGTTGTTGTGTATGGTCTCGGTAAAGAGGTCAAAAAAAGTAGGCCAGGACGTATATTTACCTGTATAAACCGGAATCTCAATCTGTGGCGTCACTTGATGAATGTGAGCTGATGAAACGATTTTTTGATTAATAACCCTTTTAATGCTCTTGTAAGATGATTCGTAAGTGATGAATTCATCTTCATAATTTAGATCGCCACCTTGCAATATATTATCAATTTTTAAGTGTAGACGATCTATGGCATTCCAACGATTTTGTAAGTTACGTAATTCGTCTTCTAGTTCCCATTTTTCCGATAATTCCTCAATGTCTATACCGCGGATAAGTCGACGCAATGCTCTGAAGTTTGTTCTCTGCTCTGTAATAAACTCGTCTATTTGCCCACTTGGATTAGTGCCCTTATCCGACTTATTTTGATCGCTTTGATTGTTAGACGATCCTGCTTTAGCGTCTTGAAGTTGCTGCTGTTCTGGTGAAAATGATGTAATCATGTCCAGAGTTGCTTGATAAATGTTGGAAGCTGATTGAAAAATATCTTTTAAAAGTATGTTTCGGTGCTCGCGGCAGTTTTGTATTCAGCAAGCGCCGAATTATTATGATTAAACTCAGACCAAAGGTTGTTTAATCTGCTCAGTCTCTCTTGGAGATACTCAGGTGTTTTACGACTATCCGAATCCTTCTTAAAGTTGCTTTGTATCTGCTTAAGAGTCTCATAAAGCTCTGCTTGACGTGCAATAAGTTTCTCCATGATAAAAAATATCTCGTATTGATGGAAATAAAGGGAACAGTCTTACTTGATTTTCGTTGATAATCCAATGCACAGTCAGGAATCAGGATCAGTTACCCTTCGCTGCGACGCTGCGAACTTGCCAGCCCACAGAGTGATGATGATGATAACACGTAGCTCGTGATCGTGGAACGATGATAAAAAACGTGGCAGCCCTAGCCACTACCGCACCAAAGTCACAGGTCACTACAAACTGTCTCAATAGCACTTAAGTTCAGATGTTAATTGTTCGAAAAATGATATTTGATGCCGGCACTTCGCGACGCGATTTGCTTCGCCAAATTATGATACGCGAGGTCCCAGCTGTGAACCAAACCGCACGCTAGGTTCAATGCTCGAAGGACCAAAAAAATGTGGGGGTTCTCCACACTTTGGGGTTGATATGCTGAGAGGGTTTCGGGGATGATAAAATCAAACCGCTCTGATTGAGTGCTGCTCGTACACTGATTTAATATGATAAATTGAATATAAAAATGCTAAATTAACAAAACTAACTCGCGGCGATGTTGACATGTAAAGGTGCCGCTACACTACTTGCAGATATAATTACACACTGCTAGCGTTGATATTTTTACTTAACTGTACGATGGCTCGTACACTTCTATCAGTAATTCAGAAAAACATCCGATCATTTTGTCTAAAGATGGTCGTTTCACTGAACTTATCATCAGTCAAGCATACTTAGCAACCTAGCATGGTGGCCCAAAATTAACCTTAGGGTACATAAAAAACCGCTACTGGATAATAAGCGGAGTCCACGCAGTCAAAAAACGTTTACGTAAATGTGTCACCTGCAGCAGATTCACCGAGTCAAATCAACAGCAAATCATGGCGAATTTGCCCCCCGCCCGAGTCAACCCTTCACGCCCATTCACTAATTCTGGAGTTGACTTCACTGGATACGTCGAGTTAAAGTGTAACAAAGGCCGTGGCATCCGTACATCAAAGGGATACATAGCGGCATTCGTTTGTATGGCGACTAAGGCTGTCCATTTAAAAATTGTGTCAGACCTGAGCACTCAAGCATTTTTAGCAGCATTTCGCCGATTCTGTGCTTGACGGGGCGCGGAGCGATAATGGGAGTAACTTCGTCGGTGCCAATCGCTTATTAAAATTCTTAATACTATTAATAAGGAGTTTATGGATAACCTCAGCGAAATGGAGGTTATTTGGCATTTTAATGCCCCTCTGTCTTTAATCATGACGCTTTTTAATAAACGGGTAGCAACTATTCAGCAAATTGGCGGAACGTTTAGTAGTGGCTGTATAGTTGCGACCTACACAGACAAATAGCTAATTCAATGCTCTTTTAGCGAGTGGAGTTGAAGCGAAGCTTGGAGAGAAATTATACTCAGGATGGTCAGTCGTAGAATGGATACTTTATTTTAGTTAATGATCATATATATTACAATTATTATATTTACAAACATAGGTTGCTTAACTTAGTCATTTACGCAAAAGAGAGAGGAACAACGGGTGTCTCATTCACCCGCGGCTTGAGCTCATCAACAAGTTGTTGAAATATAGGTAAAGACAACCTATAATTGATCACAAATTAAAAGTATACCGGCACACTACAGAAAAAAATATTTAATTATATGTTACTGTTCATTTTGGAAACTCTGTTAACGATTGTCATGGGTCGCGAGTCGCCGCAATCTTTTGACATTAGTAATGAGTAAAATTTTAAACACTGAAAAAAGACGACAACCTCAGGCGGGAATCGAACCACACACCTTCCGCATTCCGGGCGGCTGCCTTAACCACTTGACTACCGAGGCCTGGCTTTCAACCGTCGAAATTTGTCAGTGCTTGATGCTTATGTTTTTAGTCAACATTGCTTCATCAAATCTTAGAAGCTTTTACCTCTGACATCCGAAAGAAATATTTTTACAAATATTTGAACATTCGGTTAAGATGAAGCAGCGTTTATAGATTTATGTTTTATATTTTAGCGTTTTATTAACGCTTAAATATACTTAAGTAATTTTTATTAAGCACTGAAAAAAGACGACAACCTCAGGCGGGAATCGAACCACGCACCTTCTACAATTTTACTTAAGTATATTTAAGCGTTAATAAAACGCTAAAATATAAAACATTAATCTATAAACGCAGCTTTATCTTAACCGAATGTAGTCGCCACGTCTAAGTGGCAAGTACGCGACGTAATCAAGGTTGTGGACCCAGAACGACCGGTTTGGTTAGGGCTAAGGAAGATGTAGGTACTCACGGGAAGGTGTCCGGAATCGCAGGAACCTGGAGGCGAGCTGGCGGAGGGCAGCGATGCAGGCGGTTTCTAACGCACAGCACACAGTCACTTCACCTAATCACAGGCACTATCTTCACAGTATCATTAAGGGCAGTCCAAAGCGATATCAGGGCGCGTATTTTCTGTGCACACCTCGCGGTCGCTAGCAGACAGAGTGACGCGCCGACACGCGTCGTTTCTTCACCTGACGCGCGCCAACTTCGCGATACAACGCTAGATGGCGCTAGGCGTATCTTAATACGCTTATAACAAGACGTCTCGCCCGTGGCGAGTACATCCTCCGGGGCCCAGAGTGGGCTCATCCAGAGGGAGCCTGGCAATCTTGAACACAGGCCTCCGGAGGTGTCCATTGGCGGTGTCCAGGTCCACCACCCGCACGACGCCATCCTTCCCAGGCAGGGTGCGAGTAATGCGCCCCAGTCTCCATTGAAGGGCAGGCAGGTTGTCCTCCTTGATGAGGACGAGCTCGCCAACTCGGGGAGGGGCGGATGGGGACAACCATTTGGAGCGGGTTTGGAGTTTGTGGAGGTAGGACTGGGTCCACAGCGTCCAGAAGCGCTGGGAAAGGGCCTGTACCATCTGGAATCGCCTACGTGTGGAGATCGGCCTATCTTCCACGGATAGTTCGGGAAGGGCCGTTAGTGGGCGGCCTATAATGAAATGTCCGGCTGTAAGCGGCTCAAAGTCTGAAGGATCAGACGAAAGTGGGCAGAGAGGTCTAGAGTTAAGGACAGCTTCGATTCGTGCTAAAAGTGTAGAGAATTCCTCGAATGTGAGGTGCTGTTCGCCAATTACGCGATATAAAAGTTGCTTAGTTGATTTTATATTGATCTCATGTAACGCAACGCACCATGGTCCCTTAGAGACGTTCAATAACCAAGTAATGTGCTGACCAGCAAGCTTGTGCGCAATCGTGTCATTATTCAAGGCAAGAAAGTTTTGTACTTCAATGAGCTGATTTCTAGCGCCTACATAATTTGTACCGCAGTCCGAGCGGATGAGAACCGGGGCACCGCGGCGTGCTATAAAACGCTGTAATGCCGCGAGGAACGCTTCCGTGCTGAGCTCCGAGACTGGTTCCAAATGAACCGCCTTAGTGGAGAGGCACACGAATATACAAAAGTACGCTTTTAAGAGTTTAACATTACGTAGGGTACTAGATTTAACGAGGAATGGTCCGGCGAAATCGGTCGTGACTTGACTAAATACGGGCTGAGGCGTAACTCTATCGGCTGGCAGGTCGGCCATGAAGGGCGCTTGCGGCTGGGCCCAGCATCGAAAGCATCTAATGCATTTAAAGACTCGGTGTCTAATAATACGGCGCGCGGACCATATCCAAAATTGTTGGCGTAGGATAGCGTGTAAAGTGTCAGCGCCAGGGTGGCAGTGTATTTTGTGGTAGTGGTCAATGATGAGGTCTACAAGTGGGCTAGAGCTGGGAAGTATGAGCGGATGCTGCGCGTCATATCGGATAGACGCATGGGACAGTCGTCCGCCAACTCTAAGGAGCTCATCTTTAATAAGAGGTGACAGTCGCTGGAGTCTGACGGAGCAGATTTTGCCAGTTTGAAGGCGGTGAATGTCTTCCGCAAACTCATTGTGCTGAACACTGCGCACCTAGTAAAGTAGGGCCTCTCTTCGTTCACTGACGTACAAGGGGCCTGAGCGTCGCGAATCTGGGTGGTGTCTGCAGTTGTGCAGAAAGCGTTTTAGACAAGCTGTCACTCCGACGAGCTTGTCTAGTGAACTGAACCGAGTGAGCAGGTCAAAGTCAAGACCGGGCACTGTGACCAGTGACGGGATGTGTTTGTGCTTAAGGCCGGGCAGTGCGTGATGGCCCAGAGCTAAGGGCATCGCGGGCCAAGACTCACAAGGCTGTCTAAGCCACGTGGGAGACCACCATAGGTCGTGAGCTGACAGGGATTGCGCAGACATCCCTCTGCTTGCGCAATCTGCTAGGTTGAGCTCGGAAGGTACGTGTCGCCAGGTACATTCTGGTGAGCCTGAGCTGATTTTAACTACCCTGTTGGCTTCAAAGGGTTTAAGATGATGAAGCGGTGTATTGAGCCAGGCCAGGACTATTGTACTGTCTGACCAACATATGTGTTGTTGTATACTGATATGGGCGGATAACTGAACTGACACACGGATCATGAGCTGGGGAGAGTAGGGTGGCGGCCGACAACTCTAACTTGGGGATTGTGAGGCGATTCTTGATTGGTGCGACTCGCGAATTGGCGACAATCAAGTGTACCAAAGTATCTCCGGAGGCATCGAGCTCATGGAGATAAACAACGGCGGCAAACTCGGCTTCAGAGGCATCTGCAAACCCGTGAAGCGAGTATGCAGCTGAGCCTTTGTTTGCACAAATGTGCCGGGGGAAGCGATTGCTAGACAACAGCGGCAGATCCTCTGAGATGTGGTGCCACTCCGTTTGTACAACAGAGGGTGTGGGCTCATCCGATTCCAGCTTCAGTAGCCATAATTGCTGAAGCAGCAGCTTTGCGCGGAAGATAACGGGAGAAACCCAGCCGTTTGGGTCATAAAGTGAGGCTACGGTGCTTAAAACAGACCGCTTTGTGACATGTGTGATGGGGGGCAGATAGATGCGGTAGGTGAACTCGTCTGACTGAGGGCTCCATTGTATACCCAAGACCTAAATGGACGTGGAGTCTGGGTTCATGTCGAAGTCCTTGGGCATGTCGCATTGGTTGTCGGGAAATCTCTCGAGCAGCTTAGGCGAGTTAGATGTCCATTTACTGAGCTGAAAGCCGCCTAGGTCTAGTAGACTTATTAAATCGTCCTGGAGTGCTTGGGCTGATTCAACTGTGGCATGACCACACAAGATGTCATCAACGAAGATAGACTTGCGAAGAACCTGAGCGGCTCCAGGGTAGCGATGACCTTCATCATCAGCTAGCTGAAGCAGAGTGCGGATTGCATGGTATGGGCTTGATCTTAAGCCGTAGGTGACTGTATTGAGGGCGTAGGTGAGCAGAGGGTGATCTGGTGAGGACCGCCATAGTATCAGCTGATACTGTCTCTGGTCTGGGGCAACCAGCACATTTCTGAACATCCTCTGGATGTCAGTGCTGAAAACGACTGGATGCATTCTGAAGGACATGATGATGTCCACAATGTCCTGTTGAAGGGCGAGGCCTGTGTGTAGGCATTCATTTATGCTGACACCATTGGAGCTTTTACAGCTATCATCAAAAACAATGCGCAGCTTGTTCGATCCTGACTTAAATACGCCATGGTGAGGGATATAGAAGTGAGGTTTATGGGCGAATGTATTTGGGTGACAGAGAGCTATGTGCCCTAAGTCGATGTATTCGGCCATAAAGTCGACGTATTTAGAACGCAGAGACGGGTTCGCCATAAGCTTCTTCTCAATATTGAGGAATCTGCGTAATGCGATAGGGAGAGTTTTACCTAGTTGAGGGGCGTCCTTTAGAAAGGGCAGAGCGACCGAATATCTGCCGAAGGGATTGCGTGTAGTGGTAGAGCGGAAGATTTCCTCGCATTGTTCCTTCAGGGGATCATTATGAGTGTGATGTTGAGGCAGGGGCTCCTCAGACTCCCAGAACCTTTCCAGACTGTAACGTATGTCCTGGGCTGATTCAGCTGAGTCTGGTTGTGAGCTGACGACGTGAGCTGAGTTAACCTGCTGCGCCGGCTGCGCATACAAGTCCTCAATGGGTCCTATCAACGCGAAGTCGAAAATCGTGCCGAAGGCTATGGGCTTGCCCGGGCCCAACGAGACCTTAGTCCCGTCCAACACCTGGCCAAGAACGTCCGACCCCAATATGAGGTCGATCGGGGCTGGTGTGTGGTAGAGCTGATCAGCCAATGGCACGGGTGGCTGGCCTAGTATGTGGGAAATGTTTGGTACCTTCTCTAAGGGAAGGTAGCCAGTGACGTTTTTTAAAATATGAGCTGTGGCAGTGATTGTCGGAGTATCATTGTGAGTGGGTCGGCATACTAATTGTTATTGCCGCTTTTGACTCATGTTTGTGCTGATTCCCAACTCCTGTGATTTTTAAAGAAGTGGGTTTTGATGGCAAGTTCAAAAGTCGTGCGATGCGTTATTAATGTCAGCATACTGCCACAGTCCAATAAAGCTCGGGCTGTGGGAAGATGGCCATGTACGTCTGCGACTCTTAGTGAGACGGTTGGCAACAAAATGGGTGTGCCAGTGGGCACAGAAGGTGAGTGAGCTGATTGAGTATCAGCCGATATTGTATGAGCTGAGTATGCATGAGCTGTGTGGGCATGGGTTGACTGAGCATGGGCTAAAGGGACATGGGCTAAATGGGCATGGTCTGAATGGGCATGGACTGAATTTACTTCTTCGCTAGGGTGCTCCGTTATAGTTGGGAGTCATAATTGCTGGCGGCGTTCGCGGGGCCTACCTGGCGAACCGGACCTGGGCGGGCTGGCTCTGTGAGGAGAGCTGGGTTGCGCCTGTTTGGCATGTGCGGGTTCGTGCCGCTTGCTGTTTCTGTGTGCTCGAGTGCTCCCTCAGCTGTCGGGGTATATGAGCTGACGAATGAACTGGGTGCGTTGAGTCGTCTGGTCGATGAAGGGACGTGTGTTGGTTGGAGCTCCCACAGTCCTTGCATGCCCCCCTTGACCTGCACTCGCTCTCGTAGTGACGGCCGAGACAACGCTGGCAGCGCTCACGTGCCTGTACAAAGTCCCAACGGCCCTGTGTTGGCTGGGCATTGTACCATTTGCACGTCATGAGCCTATGTCCCCTAGTGGCACAATAGGGACAGTAGGGCGTCGAGCGTGAGGAAGAGGACGAGGACGATTATGAGGAGCAGCTTTGCTGGAAAGCCGAGTAGACGGGGAAGGGCTGTCTGCGAGCCGGGGAGGTGGATGGGTGGTGACGCATTTGCTGCGCTGGGCGGAACGGCTGGTGAGTAGGCTGATCATAGGCGCGGTGAGGCAATGGAGCTGAAGAGCGGCCACGGTAATGTTGCTGAGCCATCTGAGCATAAGTGCGATGGGGCAACTGAGGAGGCGCGCGGCTACGAGAAGGGCCAGGCTGGGGCTGGCTGGGTTGAGCCATGGCTATCTTGAAGAACTCTGTCTCCACACAGCGCGCGTGCTCCTCGAGGTAGGAGATAAGGTCCCTTAACGTGGGCAGGGTGTTACTAGACCCGTGCCTGCGTTCAAATAGCGTGCGGAGCTCGCCCTTGAGCTTCCGCACCACTATTGACACAAACACATAGTCGTCTCCTATTGGCAGATCTAAATTGTTGAGGGCACACTGAGCTGATATGAGCGGCGTGAGGAACAGTGTGCGGATGTTCGAACGCGGATGGATGCTTGGCTGCCCTAGGATGATGTCCACAAAACTATCAATGAGAACCCGGCGGTTCTCGTACCGCTTGGTGAGGATGTCCATGGCCACGGCAAAATTCTCATTGGTGACCCTTAAGTGGGACACCATACTTAATGCCTCACTGCTGAGACTTGAGAATAGGTAGTGGAGCTTGACTGCGTCCGACAGGGTCGCCATGTCGTCAATCAGACTCCTAAACAGCGCAATGAAGGAAGGCCAGTCCTCCACTTTTGAGCTGAACCTGGGCAGTGCTATCTTGGGGAGGACGGCTGTGGGCGTATTGACGCCGAAACTGGGCTGAGCGCTATGGGTTGGGGATGACGTGGAAGAGGTTGAGATTTCTTCCCTTTTTTTTTGTGGTTTTTGTGTGGTTCTCAGTGTATGTCTTCTCGGTCTTCTCGTCCAGGTCCTCCTCGTCAAGAATGGTATAATACACTGCGTCCATTTTGTCTTTCACGTCTTGTATCTGTGTGAAACGTACGTTAAATTCCATTATGGAATGTGTGGTGCCGCCAGCAATAATTTGCGATCCTATCTCAAGGAGTATGGCCTTAATGGCCTCCCTAAATATCGCGGCTTGTGACTTGGTCGGCATCGCGACGATTACGAGACAAAAAAAAATAATAAAAAAAGTAAACTAATTTAAAAGCAGTAAAAAGAACAACACTCTGTATATATTACAGTTTACATTTACAGTTTTATTTATTTAAAATGCTATTGTAATTTTGGAATTCTAATTTAATGTGATATTTTATAAGTACTTACCTAATTTAATTGCATGGCGACGAAATGTTTGCATATCGATAAATCGGTAAAACATGTTTGTTCATATTATATTATAAGACCTTAAAATTGTACCATGTTTTGTGCAAATAAATTTATTTATTTATTTATATTTATTTATATTCTATAGTTGGGCTGGACGTACCTGTTCACCAAGGTAAGGGCAAATGGGCTAAAATTAATGCAACAATAAACAAAATAAAAACTTAGTTGGGACGCCTTGTATTTGGCCCACGGGTGGGCAAACGCGTGTGTATGTGTATGCCTGTGTTAATTGAACGGGCGTACGTAAGATTAGCCGACCGCAAAGAGAAAAAACAAAAAAAAAATTACGTCATCCGTAGCCCACTAGTGGGCAAGCGTATGCGTAGGCGATGGCGGCGCATCCAATCAGCCGGGAAAGCGCGAGGAAAAGGAAAAGAGAAAAAAAAAACGAAAAAAAAGAAAGTGTGGGATACGTTGTACCCACTACAGGTCTGCCCACAGTTGGGCAGACCTGTAGCGGAAACTAGCGCGAAGAATGAGTCAGTCGCAAAAAAAATAAAAATTAACAAGTAATAAAAACTTAATAAAAAAAAATTGAGACACTCTGTTTGTGTCCCACAAGTGGGCAAACGTGTGTAGAAGCGAAGGCGACGCAAATAGCCGTAAGCGATTTTAAAAAAAAACTGATGAAACTAAATAAAACACGCTAAGATCATGTGGTGAGCACGCACAAAGAATGAGCCGATCGCAAAGGCAAAAATTAAAAACAAAAAATTATATAAAATTAACACGAACGAAAAAAATAAAGCACGCTGCTTGGCACGCGTGGTGAGCATGCACGAGAACTGAGCCGATTTAACACGACAAGAACATAAAAAATTCATTCAAAAATAAAACGGGAAAAAAACAATTTTGCATACAATCTCTCGTCATAATACCAGTCACCATACAAATACAATTTATTAACTAAATGCGAGTGTGTTATACGTAACAAGATTTATATGTGCAGATAAACGTAACGCAAACGTAACGTAATAATTTAACTACTAATTTACCGAACAAAGTATCATTAGGCAATAATCATTTAGGTACACAAGCGCGCTCAGATCACAACAACATTGTATGACACCATAGATCTGTGATCAGACAATCGGATGCATACACGAAATCAACAATAAAAATCACTAAACCTGTTAGCGTAAATTAACATGGAGTTAGCACGAATCGGATACTGGTAACATGAACTTTTATTGGGGTAGTAGGTAGGTAGAACATAAATTTCCCCGGGCTTAGCAACGACTTAAACGTTCAGAACAGATACTGTATGTGTATCGAATAAAACGGCCGTTTCGTGCGCCCCCGCTGTAGTTTTAAAAATATAGTGACAGACGGCTGTCAGTGTCAACACACTCACGTTGGAAATTGGTTAGGTTAAGTTTTATTCGCGCGGTCGTGTAAAGTTTTCGGTGTAATTTGATATATTATGTGGGGCACATAGGTTGATTCGGGGTGCCCGTAGGAATTATGAAACAGTCTGGAACATAAGTTTAGTTTGAAACCAGGGCGGCCTAATTGGATTCGGTGATTTGGTCGGAGTGCGACACGTGGAGTGACTGGTGCAAGTGGTACGTATTTTTCTGGGGTCGAGAGCTCTCAGGGGTAGCCACGGGACGCTTAGGGCCTTCTACCCATCACAGCAGCCAGAAGATCGACCACCACCACAGCAGCCCGAAGCCAGCCGGCGCGGCTTAGTGCGGCCGAGCTGAGGACGAGGCGAAGCGGCGTCGGGGACGCGCAGTCACCGTCTTCATAGTATGTAAGTTACTTTAGATCTTTTATTTTATAAGTACCTAGTCATTTAAGTTTAGTATTAATTAAAACGGTAGCAGGGAGACTCAAATTAGGGAGGTTAGTCGAGTGAGCCCTCTGGACCACACAATTAGGTACCCAGAGCACTGATTGACCTCCCTATAGTATACATTTTTTGGTAACCAGGAGCGTGGTTTACCTACGGACCTGAATTAGGTAGTAATTAGTATTAGTTTTAGCGTTAAGATATTAAATTGTATTCAGAATGCAATGTTGTAATATGTAGGTTTTGTTGTGTGATTACAGCAAAGTAGTGTAAGATTGTCTCACTGCGGTCAGTGTAACAATAATTAAGTTGGTTTTGTCTCGCATTTAGAATGTTTTGAGTATGTAGGAAGTACACTGCGGAAAGTGCAATTGGCATACCTAACTTGCTGTAATTGCAATAGAATAGTCATATAAATAGCGCAAGGTAAGCATATGTTTCATGGTTTGGTATACATTTAGAATGTGGTTAACTATGGTTAACTGTTGGTTGGATTAAAATCATATCACAGTACAGTATTTACTTGCTTTGAGTTTATTTAAATACTATCTACTCACCGGGGCGGTGTAATTGTCAGACAACTTTAATGTACTTACTGATTAAAACTGTTTGTGGCAGTTTATTGTTGCTTTGTTGTCTAACTTTAATTTAGAATTAGTCTCGCTAGGGTAGTGTCGATTTGTGACAACAAATAAATATTTTTGATGTTAATTTTGCATTTGGTTTGCAAACGGAATGTTAAGATTCTAACGGTTTGCAAATAATTATTCATTTCGTTTGTTCCTTGATTGCTTAAAAACTTAATCTGGAATTTAAAGTTAAAGCATTGAAAATTGTGGTATTTTTATTTGGTCTATTGTTTTAATGTTTGAAAACATATTTAACTATTGTAGGCACTTGATTCACAATATTTGTAGTTAGGTTGTCTAGCGATTGCAAGGCTGTAGACACATATATTAATATTGCAGTTATGTTACCATATAAACTGTTTGCTTACATAGTGAGTTTGGCCTATGTATGATTGATTAACATTTGTTTATTGTAGTTCTCTTTGGGAAACTAATTTGAGTTCCATTCATTTGTAACATTTGTTTGGTAAATGACTTGTTTACATAGTAAATTTTAATTAAACATTCAATGTTTATTGTGGCTGCTTTAGAATCAACTAGGGTTAATTTATTGCTTTGTTTTGATTGCATGGCGGTCTGTGCAATGCTTGTTATTGCATTATACATTGTGTGTTTTCATAGTTGTGTACCTATATGATATTAAGGAACAATTTTATTTGTAATTTTGATTTTTCTTTGGAAATCAATTCAAGTCTGATTTACTGGTTTATCCTTGTGTAATGTTAGTTAAACATTCATTTTGTTTACTCTGGTTCTTTGGAACCGAATAGATTGTTTTGTTTTACATAGCGGCATATGCGAAATCGGTTGAACACCTGTTGTTTTGTTGGCACATTCATTTGAAAACCCATTTTAGATGTATTACATTGATTGAAATTTGGTTGGATTATTATATAACGGTTTATACAATAATAATAGCACATTTTGTTTTGTTTGTGCCTTCATTTTTGAAAACCAATTTTAAAATTTACTTTGATTATTACATTGGTTTAAATTGGTTGATTTATGCATAGGGACTATGTAATAATAATACTTGTACATTATATTTGTTAGTGCGCTTCTCGTAGCAAACACATATAAGTTTATTTTGTACTTATTAATTTTGGTTGTAGCTACATTGTAATTAAAAGGGTATGTGTGTAGGAAATATTGTTCTGCCTTTTGTGCTATTGTTGGACATAAATCTCATCCCTCTTTTATTTGTTTTTTGTTGACAACGCGATGGCGGAGGCAGTCCTGGCCAAAGAGCTGCGATGGTTCGTGTCCGTGCAGGGGCTGCTGTCCCGGAGTGACCGAGACGACGCCATCCTCGAGTGGGCGGAGCAGCTGAAGTAGCGGGTGTCTTTGGTTGAGACCGCCATGTTGGTTATGTCGGAGGCAACTCCACCGTCCAACAAAGAGGTATGGTCGGCATATGAAAATGATTTTGCCCATACCTGATAGGCTTCCTACACATCAGTTAGGAAGTTTGCGTGGCGCTGTGAAAGAGGGGTCATTAGTCGACGCATACGCGCGCCAATTGTTGTCGCTACCTAAGGTAGCCAATCGGGCGGACTTAACGACGCAGCTGTTGACCCCAGTCACAGTTGCGTGTACCGCGTTACGTAAATTTGGGTTGCCAGTAGCCGAGTGTTCGCTGCTACTGGTACACATTGTATTGGACAAGCTGCCAACGGACGTTCGTTCCCGGTTTGAGCGGGAAACGGCAGAGAATGGAGGGGCTACTCTGCCGGGATTGGAGGAAATTTTAAGATTCCTCTGCGATGAGACGGGGGTCGTAGCGACCTCCCAGCCTGACCTGCCGCCATCAGAGGCGCAGGTTTCATTGGGACACCAGGCGAATCCCACGGCACAGCCGCAGCCAGGACACACTACAGCGCGGCTAGCGGCGCTGACTGCAGCAGCCGGTATGGACCCGGCTTGTACACACTGTGGCAAAACGGGACATACTACGACGCGGTGCCAGGACCGAGGAGGGCTGCCTGTAATGACGAGGCGGCGTATAGCAAGGCGCAGCGGCCTTTGTTTTGGCTATAGGCCTCAACGCCGCATTGTATTTGGTGGACCACACCATTTATTATTGTTGGGTGTTCACAGGTCGGGAGCGGCTTCACCGACCACACAACAGCGGTGGCCGCGTTACAGGGGCAGGGGTGCTCCAGTGCGGAGCACACACCCACCAGCGGACTGGAGGCCCAGTCATGCGCGAGGCGCGCCCCCACACCGGAAGGTGAACCTTGCGCAGGCGCGCAAACCCGCGCCTGCAGGTTACCATGCCGCCGGCCCGTGTGCGATTCGGGTATCACACGGGCGAGGGCCCGGCGGTGTCACGAAGGAGGGACCCCTCCCTGCAACTAGCTCTGTGCGCGCCAGCGCGCAGCAGCGCTATCGAGCTATGCCGCAGCGGTTATAGTACCACCCGCAGTATCACACAGGCGGGGGCCTTCTTTGGGGATGGGGGACCCGGGCAGGCCACAGTTAGCCTGCCCCTTTTGCAAGAGCAAAACCACGGACGGTTTTGCTAACTACTACGGCGGCCGCATTTGAAAGATTTTAAAGAAATCTTAAATTTGAAATTTTAATTTGTGCAACATTGTTTGGTGGCATGCTTACTGGGTGTTTGACGGGGCAAACACAAGTCACCCTCACATCGGTACACAATCTACGGTGAGAAATTTAATTTTGGTAACGATAATGAATTTACCATTGTAGGTTAACAGCCTTTTACCGATTCGCCCGCAGGGATAACGGCACATACATTGGTCTAGATCGGGCAGACCCACACTTTGTCACCTTGCCCAATTGACCTACTCTTGGGCTCGGGTGTACTAGGACGGGTCCTACTAGGCACCTAGATAGCTCTGGGTCGCTCTACACTGCTGGCAGTGCCAACTATTTTGGTTTTGTTTCTATTATGTACACAGTTTGACGACTCGACTCCGCATAGTCTAGTCATTGTGTTTGTGTACCATTTCCTTAACTATGCATAAGTTTGGGAAATTGAGAAACCTCCCATGGTCTACATGGTAGCCCATGCCTATGAGGATTGTGAAGCCTTTCAATAGGCCAGTACGTCACGGTTGACGTCTGTTGGATGTGTTACTAGGTAACCTAATTTGTAATTTTGAATATTGTTAGTTCAAAGAGCTTTATTTGTGTAGTGCTCTTTCGGTGTTTAATTTGTCACAGTGGACGTCTTTGTTCCATCGGGCGATGTACGAAGGGTTCCATGGCGATAATAAATAACGACTGCGTCTCTTAATGTGATGTTGTATATTTACAGTGACTACATTGTGACTAACTTATTATCTAAAGCTAACAAGACTATTTATACAATAATAACTACGTAGATGTTGGAGGGATGATGCCGTGTCATATCTTTATCGGATCTGCACGCGTTTAGAAATGTGCTTACAAACTCTTTAACCAATACGTGATGATAATAAATTATGTGGCGACGCAGGCCGCCACAGTCTTCACCCGTGCAGCCGCAGACGGGGGGTCTGCCTTCGGACCGAGTCACTCAGTCTCGTCCGTTCTTGGGGGTCGCACGCAACGGGTTCTGCTGGACCTTTCTCGGTAAAACCGATCAACCTTCGCAACGTCCGGGTTGTGGGTAAATATTTTGTGTTTTTTTTTGTGCCTGGCTACCAAGGCCGTCCTCTTGGGAGTTTCTTCGTTGTCCACGGAGGCCTTCGTCGTCGCGTTGGATCGTTTCGTGTCGCGTAAGGGTCTACCTTCACTTATTCGCTCCGACAATGGTACAAAATGGCAAGGGCACGGGTGTAACTGAATGATGTTTGTAAATTTTTAGAAAATAAGCTTTGGTAAATAAGATAATTTAATATTATTTTAATTTGGCTAATTAGATTTAGTATGTTGTTGAAGGAGAATAACTTGCCCTCCTGCTTGTAGCTAGGGCAGCATTGTAAAGTTGTTAATTGGCGAGTATGGGACTGCGGTTCGATTCCGCGATGAGCCACAGCAACTGTCTCTTCTTGTCCGATTGATTGAGCTAACGATCGGAGCCTCCCGATCGGGGCAGGGGTGTGTATCGAATAAAACGGCCATTTCGTGCGCCCTCGCTGTAGTTTTAAAAATATAGTGACAGACGGCTGTCAGTGTCAGTGGGACACACTCACGTTGGAAATTGGTTAGGCTAAGTTTTATTCGCGCGGTCGTGTAAAGTTTTCGGTGTAATTTGATATATTATGTGGGGCACATAGGTTGATTCGGGGGGGCCCGTAGGAATTATGAAACAGTCTGGAACATAAGTTTAGTTTGAAACCAGGGCGGCCTAATTGGATTCGGTGATTTGGTCGGAGTGCGACACGTGGAGTGATTGGTGCAAGTGGTATGTATTTTTCTGGGATTGAGAGCTCTCAGGGGTAGCCACGGGACGCTTAGGGCCTTCTACCCACCACAGCAGCCAGAAGATCGACCACCACCACAGCAGCCCGAAGCCAGCCGGCGCGGCGGACTGCGGCCGAGCTGAGGACGAGGCGAAGCGGCGTCGGGGATGCGCAGTCACCGTTTTCATAGTATGTAAGTTACTTTAGATCTTTTATTTTATAAGTACCTAGTCATTTAAGTTTAGTATTAATTAAAACGGTAGCAGAGACTCACTTTAGGGAGGTTAGTCGAGTGAGCCCTCTGGACCACACAATTAGGTACCCAGAGCACTGATTGACCTCCCTCTAATATACAACGACAATTTACAAAGCCAGCATTCGTCCCGTCATGACGTATGCTAGTGTAGTATTCGCTCACGCCGCGATCTCTCACCTGCACCGGTTGCAGAGCGTTCAAAACCGTTTCATGCGAGGCGCCACGGCCGTTCCGTGGTACCTACGCTATGTAGATTTACATCGCGATCTCGAACTTCCGACCGTCCGTTCCTTTATGAAGGACGCCTCTCAGGCGTACTTCGACAAAGCGCTTTCGCATCCGAATCCTCTGGTGGCGGGAGCTGCCAACTACGATGTTGGCAGCTTTCGCCCCCAGAGAGGACCGCGCCGCCGGTTTCCGCGACACGTCTTAGACGACCCCGATGATGCAATAACGATTGCAAACGCGCCAAAGCCCGACACTACATACCCAGCCACACTAAACTTGCACACTAGTTTAGGACCAAGACACCGCACTCGTAGAATAAGTGTGCGTAGACCCGGTTCACACCCGCCCGGTGGCAGGTACATTCGTAATAATGTACCTGTTACTCGCGTACCCCCCACGACACGGTAAACCCGAGCCGAGGTACCGTGTCTCCTAGAGGCGCCCTCGGGTTTAGCCGCTCCCTACCGGTTCGAACCCCTAGAGGCTCTGGGGGGGGGGGGGGGGGGATCGGAGACTCGCTTGCGAGATGCCATCCCCCACCGGAATCCCTCTGGGGAATTTCGACCACTCACGGCTTGAGGAACGCTTCAAGTTTCTCGCCGCCCCCAAACAAGCCCGGTAACGCTGTAAAGGTCATCTGCGACCGACAGCACTCACACTCAAAAAAAAAAAGCGGCTTGCCAGTGCGCATCCTGTAGTTCCACGGGCATGATATTATTCGTCTCGTCATGACTCCCATAAATTATATTAAAAAAATAATGTTGTAATTGCGCCCTTACTAATATAGTTTTTACAGTGCGACATAAAAGAGTAGAAATTAAATGAGGGCGCTGTTGTCGTTAACATAGCAACCCTGATAGGTCGAGCAAATTGGTCTTGATACTTGTTTTTATTTAATATTTTTATATAATTGGAAAACATCACATACACATTGCTCTGATATAAAGGAAGTAGCTAAGGCACTTGTGTTGTAGAAATCAGAAACAACGACGGTACCACAACACCCAGATCCGAGACAATATAGAAAAGTTGGTTTTCTACATTAACCCAACCGGGAATCGAACCCAGGACCTCAGAGATGGTGACGCCAAGTCCGGTGTGCTCTACTCTCGGCTACGGAGGTCGTCAAAATAATTAATTTGAGTAGTTTGTATGTAAAAATGAAAACAGCCATTGTACATAACTTATTTTTATTTAGATACAAAACTAATAAATTAAAGTCCAGATACTCTTCAAGTTTTGCAAATGGTCGCGGCTTTCATCATAGCCAATAAGTTGCCTTAATTGAGCTATTAATTTGCATATTGTTAGTACTTCTTTTTTTTACAGTGAAAAAAAAATCATTTTTTGACGGATTGCACACATATCAAAGTCATCGAGTTCCTTTGCAAGTCGACCCTTTCTGTGTTTAGCGGGAGTCGAAAATTTTCCTCCATTTTCGGAGCCTTGTTTAGCTATTCTCCGCACAGTACTTTCAGACACACCTTGAAAAATAAAAAGATATATGCATAAAAAAAAAACAAAACCAAAATTGTTCAGTCCTATGGACTGAGTTATTAACATAATTGGTAAAACTTTTGAATCGAGTCGCCTGAATCGGGCTGGGGGTGGTGAAGGTAAGGGGTGGGGGAGGAGTACCCCTACTTACCCCCCCCCCCCTGCCGCAAACAAGTAGTTTTTAAGTTATGTTAATTTTTGTATTTTGAGGTTATGTATCATGGTAAAACTTTTGAATCGAGTCTCCTTAATCGGTGGCGGAACGGGAGAGGACGAGAGAGGAGTACCCCCACTTACCCCTCCTGCCTCAGACAAGTAATTTTGAAGTAATGTAACTTTTTTTAAAAAAAATTGAAAGTTACAAAAACCTCGTTTTTGGTCCACATACTTACTAACATAACCTAACCTAATTAACTCTTTAGACTTTTCTCATGGCGGGGGCTTAGCCCCCCTCGCAGGGGAGCTGCCCCCCCCCACGTCCCCACACTTCGGTTCTGTTAATATGGTATTGTATTACCTAAAAACGTGTAATTTTTCGTGATTATAGCCGAATTTGACAAAACTTTAAAGTGGTTTTTTAAATATTTTACCGCAACAGCTGCAGCTAAAATGTTAATAAGCCTTTATTTAAGAACCACTTAGACCCCCCCACAGAGTTAGTTTCTTCAAATTCAGGCGACTCGATTCAAAAGCCAACCGACATAATTTACTATACTTACCACATTCTACCCCTTACCACTTGATAAAATGTCCCAATAAATTAAAAAGTTCAAGATTCTCGAATCGAACTATAATAACCAACATTTTTGTTTGTAATATCATAACCCCAAAACTTTTAATAATATTTAAAAATACTGATTGTTTCACGGAATTTAGCCTATTGCGCATAGGCATATTTTAGATAATTATACTTTCAACAGCTTTTATAACTTACTTACCAGTATAATCTGCTGTACGTTGGTAAATATCCTCCAGATTACGTAACGAAGTTCCGTCTTGAAATTCTGCCAAACTTCGCAAAAAAACCTTATATATTATGTTACGAGAACCGCCATGGATGGTCATAATCATGTTATCAGTGTTTTAAATCCAGGAATGTAGAAATATCACTAAAACAACAATTTATATCGTAACCACGGACAGAGTTGAACAACCACTTGACATTAATGACAGATAATCAATGTTGCCAAAAAATGAGTGAATTTAGTTCTGGATTATTTAATTTCTACTCTTTTATGTCGCACTGTAAGTGTACATATTTTATGGAACATGAGATCTGAAATAAAAATAATTTAATTGAATTGAATTAAATAATGGAGTTTCCGTGGACTTCTGGAATGTCAAAGCGGCAATACCTTGTATAAACAATAACACCACCTTTTTACAATACTTTGCTTATTACTAGGTTAAAAAATCTGAAAGGAAGCTTATAAACTAGTATTAGTATTTTGCAATTACGTCTTCCTCTAATTCTAGTAAATCAATAAATTCTAACTTAATTAGTCGCTGTTTCACGTAAATGTCCGTAATACTTCCACATGGCGTACGATCTATGAGTCAAATTTGTAATCCAATTATTCCTGTTCTATTTCTGGATGAATGAATTATGTCTTAAAATTAATCCTTTTAACTATCATGACGAATAAATGTTCATTTATGGCGGGGTTCTTTAGATCCTAAGCCGCATATTATCCTTTCAATGGTGTTGCTAGTGATATTCTTTATGGACCGGTAGGGTTCATCCGCAGAATAATAATTACAGCATATTCTGAGGGTACATCAAACAATCAAACTGCACAGAATGATACGTTCCGTTATTCGTAAAATTAATTCGGTAGTGCGGGCAGTATAAGAATCCTAATAAAAGCGTCAATTAATTTATTGATATTATGCCGGCGCCACCACGACTATTTAAGCCACCAAATGCCTCAGCTGGTCTCACTCGGATCCCATCACGCTTCACCATGTCGCGACCCCGGAATATCTATGTATTATTACATGTTATTTTAATATACATTGCTCGTTACGATATTGGTAGAGTAAAACAAAAATTAATGTTTTTTATTTTTAGCGTTTTATTAACGCTTAAATATATTTAAATAAAATTTTAAACACTGAAAAAGACGACAACATCAGGCGGGAATCGAACCACGCACCTTCCGCATTCCGGGCGGCTGCCTTAACCACTTGGCTACCGAGGTCTGGCTTTCAACCGTCGAAATTTGTCAGTACTTGATGCTTATGTTTTTAGTCAACATTGCTTCATCAAATCTTAGAAATTTTCACCTCTGAGATCCGAAAGAAATATTAAATATATTTAAAAAGCGAAGAAGAAGCGACGCAGGATTGAGTGGCGGCAGCAGACTGTGGCGAGTGCTCTCGGGACCCCAGATTCCCGACTATATCGTAAAAGGGGTTTATGACTCAACTGTCAATAAGTGGCTCAATCTCTCCAGTCATCAGGAGGCATCTTCAGATTACTTAAAGCGTGGCAAATTGTACCAAATGAATAGGTATACTATTAAAGCTCTTGAGATTTAAGTGAAAATACTGTAATGTCTTTATCATCATCATCCTACGCACGTCTACCCCTCTCCACCCCTTCTTCGGCGGGCCCACTGATTTTTTTTTTTATACCAAGCCCGGCAAATGACCCCACTCCACCTGATGTTAAGTGGAAATGAGGTCCAGGCGCGAGGACAACTGGTGCAGCGTAAAAGACGTAGCATCAGTCATCCTCACTCTGCCGGCCCACAAAGTGCTTCTTCACGCCTCGTTTGAAGGACCCTATGTCATAGGTAGGAGGGAATACGTGTGCTGGTAGACTATTCCATCTTTTGGAAGTGCGGCAAAGAAACAAGTCACCAAATTTCTTTGTGCGTGATGGAATGTTAGAGACTGTAAATTGGTGACTCCGGAGAGCAGCACGCGTACTCCTATGGAGGAAGGGAGAAGGAGGGATGAGGTCAAAGAGTTCTTCAGAGCACTCGCCATGGTATAAACGGTAAAAGACGCTGAGTGACGCAATATCTCTACGCAATTGCAAAGGCTCGAGAGCTTTAGTGACCTTCGCATTGCCGATAATGCGCACAGCGCGGCGCTGCAATCTGTCCAAGGCATCGAGAAGGTACTTTGCGGAGCCGTCCCAAAGGTGAGAGCAATACTCCACGCAAGACCGCACCTGTGTCTTGTATAATAGACACAACTGATCAGGCGTGAAGAATCGCCGCACCTTGTTCAGGACACCGAGTTTACGTGAGGCATTTTTAATCACGGTTTCGATGTAGTCCTTTTGGTTCAGATCGCAGCGGATATCCATACCGAGCATGTTAATACTGCTCTGCAGGCCTAGAGATGTACCCTGAAGAGAAGGAAGGGGAAGGAATGGCGACTTTTTCGCTGTGAACGCGCACACCTGTGTTTTCTTGGCATTGAACTCCACTAGATTATCGAAGCCCCATTTAGAAATGATATCCAACACCCGATCGAGCTCAATGACAAGATTTGCTCGCTTCATTTCGGTGTCAACCCGCCCAGCCGTTGGGTGACCGTTATATCCTCCATGCACTGTGCTATCATCTGCATAGCAATGAATGTTTCCAAGAGGAAGCATGTCATTGATATGCAGAAGGAACAGCGTGGGGGATAGAACGGAGCCCTGAGGAACACCAGCGTTCACTGACATGAACCGCGAAGCGCATCCATCCGAAAGGACACGGATTCTACGCTCATGCAGGAAGCTAGCAATCCAGGTACAGAACTGAGCGGGCAAACCGTATGCCGGGAGCTTGGAGAGAAGAGCTTTGTGCCAGACCCGATCAAAAGCCTTGGCTATGTCAAGGCTAACTGCCAGTGACTCGCCACGCTTGTCAATAGCCTCACCCCAGAGATGTGTGACGTACGCTAGAAGATCACCCGTTGACCGTTTTGGCCGAAACCCATATTGACGATCGTGAATTAGGGAGTGATCTTCTAGGTATCGAATAAGCTGTTTGTTCAATATTCGTTCTAGGATCTTACACAACACTGAAGTTACGGCTATAGGGCGGTAATTAGTCGGATCTGACCGATCTCCTTTTTTAGGGATCGGTTGCACATTAGCTTCTCTCCAAGATTCCGGCACACAACCCGAAGAGAGCGAGAGACGGTACAGACGCGTTAACACAGGGGACAACTCCGCTGCACACATTTTCAGAACTATTGCTGGGATGCCATCAGGACCGTTAGCTTTCCGGACATCGATTGACTGCAGCTCCGCACGAACATCACACTGCCTGATTTTAATATCAGACATTGTTTGGCCACAGTGAGGAACTGAGGGTGGCTGTGCATCACAGTCATCGATCCGGGAGTTAGCCGCAAAGAGTATGGCCAGGAGATCGACCTTTTCCTGCGGCTTGTGAGCTAAAGTTCCGTCAAGACATCTCAGTGGTGGCAGCGAGGGTTGGCAGAAGTTGGATTGCACGGCTTTGGCCAGGCGCCAGTAGCTACGGCTGCCCGTAGGATGCGTCAGGAGTTCTTGGCCTACTCGTGCAACGCGCTGGGCATCCGCTCTAATGTAGGCCCTCTTACATGACTTGGTGGCATTATTATAGGCTGCTTTTAGCGAGCGAGTTTCGGGATCCCCATTAGCTTTACCTCTGATCCAAGCGCGGTATGCCGTCTGTTTGCTTTCAACAGCGCTGGCACACTCGCGATTGAACCAGCGGTTGCGTCTGCCTTTGCTGATGACATAGGAGTGTGGAATATAGTATTCCATTCCTAATACTATCTCATCAGCAACGGCAGTGGCGCTAGCGGTTGGGTCCTTCTCACTTAAGCAGCGCTGCCTCCTAGGGACGGATGCAAAATACTCCCGCATCCCGTCCCAGTCTGCCGACGCGTAGTGCCAAATCTGGCGTTTCGAAACCGCTGTTGGCGGGCGCGATGCCAAGGGCACTGTGCTGGATATCAAGCAGTGATCCGAGGAACCTAAAGGAGCTCGAATCTCCACCCGGTATCCAGCTGGGTGACTCGTCAGCAGAAGGTCGAGTAAGGAGAGCGCATGGCCAACTATGTCTGGGATCCTGGTGGGCTGGTTCACCAGTTGCGTCAGGTCATGCGCGAGAGCGAATGCGTGGGCAGTTCTACCAGCATGGTCTGTTTTGGAGGAACCTAACCACAACTCAAGGTGGGCGTTGAAGTCCCCCAAAAACACCAGTTCCGCCGATGGAAACCGCTCCTGCGCATCATCTGCTACCCGACTAAGATGTTCAATTAGTCGAGTTGTCTCCATGTCGCCGTTATGGGATCGGTAGATGCAGACGTAGACACGGCAATGAGAGCCTAAGTCGACGTGTACCACTAGGAGGGAGAAGGAAGGGTCCTTCACAGGGACTTCACAGCGACCAAGGCCAAGGAGTTGCTATACCAGTACTGGGTGCCCTTATAAACTTGGTGAACTGTACAGTTTGTACCTCACTCTTCCTATAGTCACGTCGCCCCTCTCTCTCCAGAGACACTATCACCGAGGGGCACCAACTCGGGTGACCCCCTCGGGCAGTCCTAAAGAGGACTGCGCATCCGTGCTCAACACGCTGCTTGGGCATCCTGTGGAGCGAGATGTGATTCCCAAGCAACGGAGCGATCCAACTTACTCTAATCAATCAATCAATCAATCAATCAATCAATCAAATATTTATTTGCTCAAATATGGTACAAAAATTGTTCTTAAAATAATGTTAACCAGCATATTCTATCGTATAATACAATGTGCAAATATTCAAAATTACATTAGACATTACACAAATAATTAACAAATTATAATAAAATCATAGTCAACGTTAATACAATTAAAATAAAGCATGTCAAATATTATCATTTAAGTAGTCGTTAATGGTATAGTACATTTTGTTCATTAAAAATTGAAATAGTTTGGATTTAAATTTATAAAATGTCAGTATTTTTATATCACCTGGCAATTTATTGAAAATTCGAATACACATGCAATGAACGTTCTTTGAATATAATATTAATCTTTGGTCAGGTATACATAGATTTTCTCTTTTTCTGCCTCTATATTCAGATCTATTCTTAGTTTCAAAGAGATTGCTATATTTTTTTACAAAGATTCCTATGTCAAAAATGTAAAGACAGGGTAGGGGTAAAACATTTAATGCCTTGAACAATGGCTTACAGCTATCTAAGAAGTCTGCACCAGAGATTGACCTAATACATTTCTTTTGTACCCTAAACGCTCTGAGCAAGTCAACAGAGTTTCCCCATAGAATAAGCCCATACCTCAGCAATGACGACACGTAGCCGTGATATGCCATTAGAGCAGCTTCTTTAGATGCTACATTCGCGATTCTATTAAGAACGTAAACATATCTTTCTAATTTAGATACTAATGTGTCAATATGAGCTTTCCAATTACACATTTTATCAATTGTTACGCCTAAAAATTTTGTTTCATTTATGATGTCTATTTTATTATTATCATATTTAATGTTTATATTTATATTTGTCTTGTTATGAGTTTTAAAATGAATGCACTTTGTCTTATTTATATTTATTTTGAGGTTATTAATTTTAAGCCATGTAACAATTTTGTTAAAGCTATCATTAGCAATAGTTTCTAATTCTCTTTCATTTTTACTTTTTACTATAAGTGTTGTATCATCCGCAAACAATATGCATTTTTGGTCTGTAACATTTGGCAGATCATTAATGAAGAGCAAAAACAATAAAGGTCCCAGGACACTCCCTTGTGGAACACCGCATCGGTTATAATCATATGTAGATGAAGTTAACTTTCTGGTGTTACCGGAAGTTCTACAGATTTCTACACATTGTTGCCTATCAGACAAGTAGCTGTCTATCCAAGATAAAGCCGTTCCTCTAATGCCATATTTTTCCAGCTTGGCTAATAATAAATTATGAGGCACAAAATCGAACGCTTTGCTCATATCTAAGAATATAGCTATAATACTCATTCCACTGCTCATATTTTGTGTCACTTCTTTAATTAAGTGATAGCACGCTAGAGTGGTCGAGCAACGTTTCCTAAAACCAAACTGATCACTTTTTACTAGATTTTGCGAGGACACAAATGAATATATTTTCTCATGCATATCCTTTTCTAGTATTTTTGAAAATATAGATATAAGGGTAATAGGTCTATAATTTGAAATTTCTAAAGGCGAGCCATTCTTATGTATTGGTTTCACTATAGACCATTTAAGTTTAGAGGGAAAGTGTCCTTTTGATAATGAAAGATTGATTATATGAGTCAAAGGCAAAGTAATAAAAGAAGCAATTTTTTTAATTAAATCAGTTGTAATATTGTCGTAGCCAGTGGAATAAGAATTCTTAAGTCTCATAATTATTTTGTAAATGTCATTTTCATTCATAGGCGTTAGGTATATACTATTTATATGTTGTTTTATGTCATTCAATATATTTCGGTTTCATTTATTACCCAAATTATTTTTGTTCGTTAAGTTAATAAAATATTTATTAAATTCATTACATATTTCAACAGGATTATTAATAAGTTTATTATTTTATTTTATTTCATTTATGTCATTTTTTGTTTCAGCACTTTGTACATATTTTTTTAGTATATCCCACGATGATTTACATACATTTTTTGATTTCGCGATATAATGAGTGTTAGCAATCTTTTGCGCTTGTAAAATACATTTTTTTAATATTTTATTATAATGTTGATAACGTCTTTTAATAATTACTTTGTTAGATGACGCCAACCTATATTTAAGTAAAGCTGTCGCTTATGAACACAACATCGTTTGATACCTTTGCTTAGCCACATATTTTTTAACGGTTTGCTAGTTTTTTTCACTCTTATAACTGGAAAGCATAAACTAAAGAATAGGGTTATATGATCGTGAAAACAATTGAATGATTTCTCTACATCTTGTTCTTCTAGTACATCATTAAAAGTAAGTGAAGAGATGCAGAGTACAAACATTTGTATGTTAAGTTTACACATGTCACGTTTAAACTCAAACCATTGCTTAAGTTTTTTTGAATATTTTTGGTCACCGTGTAATTCAAATGTTAAACTCTGACCCTTTTCATGGTCTGATAAACATAAACAATGTATACCTGGTTTGATTGTGCTATCTATGTTACTAGCAATCAGATCTAAACTCGCTCTTTACGCGTAGGTTGATTTATGTGATTAACTATGTTGTAACTAAGGAGAGTAAGGATTGCCGGCTTGACCCCACTTTAGTCAGTCTCACACAATCGATGAGTTCTACGGCGGGTATCATCAGTCAGATGGTCTACTAAGCTAACCGCCGCAGATTAGATAAAGGGGTTATCCTCATGATCATTAGCTCAGTTTACACAAGTAATAAATAAGTGAACAAATTGAATGCCATCAAAATAGAAAGATTAACCACTTTACTTTCATATTATTAGCTCAATCAGTTTATAAAAGTAACATCAAGAGAATACAATAGAGTGCCGTCAGAATGGAAAGATTAAAACCACTTAACTTTCCAGTTGTTAATCGAAAATTAACATGTTTGTATATATTTCATTGTGTATCATCTGAATGTTTAACGCCTTTGCGTTATCGATCTTTCAAAAAAAAAGAATCACTTGTCATTCAATCAAAAACCTGTCTGTCTAGTTTATAGTAAAGATGTCATAAAAGGTGGCAGTCGGCCATGCATTGGTTTTCTCATAAGGGGCGTGTGTGTACGCCAAGTAATATTAATTATATTAGTTAAATCAGTTGTTCATTGGTTTTGTCATCAAGGCGTGTGGATGCCAGTTCAATATTCATTATAGTCATTCATTGGTTTTCAAATTCAAAGGCGCGTGGACGCCATTTCATGTAAATTATAGTAGTCAAATCGTGTTACCTATTAAAATCAGTGTGACGAAGTAAAGTGTTTATTTTTCATCATCTGAATCACCATCATCAACTATCAACGTCTCAAGGGGTCTAAAGCTACGCATCGAACCCGCCGTACGCTCTCCTTGAGAAAGTCATCATCAACGTGTGCGATCCTTGGCCGTCGCGATCACGGCTGGCCGAAAAAATCTACGCACAATATTTTGGTGGTACCCACGAGGGGAACCGTTTAAAAACCCAGGACGGGAATCGTTTAAACCCAGTAAGGGATAAACAGCATTAGGTACTGGACACGCGGTTGCCGTCCAAGGTCATTGCCGGCAAACTCGCGTCTAAGCTGCCGTCAAGATTATAAGTTCAGTGTGAAATACCGAATATCAAGTCAATCTCGGAGTGTTTCAGTGTTTAAATTCAGTGGTCGTAATAATTCATCATAATTATCACCTTCATCAAAGGGTCGAGATTCGACGGGGCGTATTTATTGAAGATAAAGATACGCCATTTTGTAATTGTGTATCGCACCGCTACGCTACGCAACGGGAACACAGACAGCCGACACAAGAGGGCGCGCGCTGCGGTTCACTCATTATTACGGACTCATAAGTTAGTGTTATGGTGTTGTGATTGGCCAATAATTCATGTAAGTACATTCATTCTCATCAAACCAATCTCAATCGGTCTAACTTTATTCAATCTTTACGAATATTGAATCACTCATTCAGTCAATGTCACTGTCATGTCAAGTGTCTGTCAATTAAATAACTAGGTTATTATCTTGTTTGTTTACATATTCTAAATTTATGTTTCTTTAGTTTTGAATTTGTTACAAGTGTAACTGATCTCAAGTGTTACTGTTTCTTACGTGCATTAGTCAGTAGATAGTCATCATGGCTTCGCGTAGGACTAGAAATCAGTTTAGAACTCATCATAGAATGTTGTTGGATTTTGCCGCGACGATCGACGAACAAACTGGGTCTGTCTCTGTTTCAGTGGCAAAGCATTTTAATACCTACTATAAAGATTTGGTTTTAGCCTACGAAACATTGTTGGGTTTCTCAACTGACGAAGTGTCTGAATCAGACATGTCGCTGTTCGAGGTGCAATTCACGGAGGTCAACAAACTATTGATAAAACTGGACCAGGCGTCGTCGGAGTCAACCACTGGTACTTCAAAATCACACAAGTTCACATCAAACCAGGTAATGGCCAAATTACCACTTATAGAACTTCCCAAGTTTTCCGGTAACCTCATGGACTGGGTTCCATTCTATGACTTATTTTATTCATTGGTTCATGAGCGTGATTTGTCGGATGCTGAAAAGCATTATTATCTTAGATCCTCATTGTCAGGTGAAGCTCTTCACATTGTCAGACAGCTGCCGGTAGATGACAAGAATTATTCAGTGGCGCTTAATTTACTTAAGTCTAGGTATCAGAATACTAGATTACTACTTGATGCTTATATCGGTAGGATAGTAAATTTACCTATCATCACATCATCAGTCACTCACCTGCGTTCACAATTTTATGATCCTCTTCAAGAAGCTCTTCAGGCGTTAGAAAAGCTAGATCAGCCTGTCAAAGAGTGGTCATATGTTATATTGTATTTAACATTGCAGAAACTGCCTGTTAAGCTGCGGTCACTGTTTGAGGAACGCTACGGCACGAACCTTGATGCTTTGCCTACCATTAGTCAACTAATGGAGTTGTTGGACGAACAGTGCCGACTGCAGCTGACAGTGGCATCAGCACCCGAGCCTGTCAGGAGACCACCTCTGGCTTCACTACCAACGGTGCGTCCACCAGCTCCACGATCAAGTCAACATCGGATGACATCAGGCAAGGCATACCAGGCCAATCAGGTGATGTCATCATCAACAGATCAAGGATCATCAGCTCGTCAGGTGAGGCCTTCATGTTCATTTTGTAGTGCCCAGGGACACTCACTTTATAGGTGCCCGGCCTTTCAACGGTTGTCACGATCTGGTCGTAAGTCGTGGGCGACTAAGTCGGGACACTGCTATCGATGCTTGAGGAAGCACTATGCAAGTGACTGTACTCATAGGAACTGGTGTTCTTATTGTGGCTCCCAGGATCATAACTCACTCATTTGCAACGCAGAGGAGAACATCGGTGCTCCCCGGCAGCAAAATCAACCTGCTGCTCGATTGGTCACCCAACGCGCAGGTGGTCGAGACACGCCAACTTCGTCAAAAGCGCGTCATGTCTCATCACCAGTGCATATCACTGGTGTGATCCAGGAAAAAGCGGACCCATCGTCAGCACATCATCATCATGAGGCCTCACCGGTGCAATCCATGGCTCATCTGTTCATCACCAGCTAAGGCCACGAGTCGGTGACAGAGCGCATCTTGCTCAGACTACCTTTCATTCATTCGGGTTGGGGTTACGTATGGGCCCTGATAGGGCATGAGGTAAGGCATAGAGGATGGGCCCTGATAGGGCATGAGGTAAGGCATAGAGGTTGGTGCATCTATGGGACCATCACTCCCCATAACTATTTGTCCTACTGCAATAGTAATGGTCAGGTCAGGTAATGGTCAATTTGTCAAGGTCCGTGCCCTGTTAGATACAGGAGCCTGTGTTTCAATCATCAAACAATCATTAGTTCATCATTTAAAATTGCACCAACAGGTAATAGTAATATTCTTTATGGAGGAGGTCATCAAGCAGTTACTACACCGGGCACTGTTGTCAAATTAGTCATTAAACCCGTAGGAGCTCATTTACCAATAGTTGGTACCCGGGCAATGGTTATGTTCACATTATCAGGAAATATTCCACCATATGATATTAAATTAAAGAATCAGTCAAAGGCATCAAATATTATTCTTGCTGATAGCAACTTTGATAAAGCTCGAGATGTAGATATCATACTTGGTACAGATGTGCTCAATTATGTACAGTCGAACCAACTGAATCATGACCCACTTCGCCGATCATTCCTTTAAAATCATAAATGTAGTTAGGTTTCTTCGCTTTTATTCATGTTGCACTTAGTACGTTTTAAATATGAATAAATATGCGTCATTACGGGTCAGAGATGTATGCAATTTTAACCTTTGTTGTCACTGCACTAGATATGCTTTAGACAAAGCAGTCTTAATTTGAATTTCTATTAAGATGTCATTCATACATAATCGAAACTCTTTTAACTACGGAGAAAAGGTATTTTAGTTTTAAAAATAAAGTGACGTTGCGTCTGATGTCAAGTTGTAGTCTGTCTGAAAAAATTGAAACAATAATTGAATTGAATTTGATTGAATTAAAACAAATCGTATAATGGCCAATTTGGCAGAACAAAAAGCTCGGATAGTAGTGCTTAGTGAACAAGGCTCCAGCATTCGGGAAATATCACGAGAGTTAAATATAAGTCGCCACACAGTCAGAACCTGGATCAGAAGGCACGCTGAAGATACCCTTGAAGACAGACGACGTTATAATCATGGCGTTCGTCGGATCACGAACCAACAGAGAACGGAAATGCAACACCATTACAAAGAACGTCCTTTTACTGATACCCGGTATTTTGCGGCACGTTACGACGTATGTCTACAAACAATAAGAAATAATTTGCACCGCACTGGGCTGCATTACAGGCATTATGCATTATGCTAAGAAAGCTCACTTAACGGATGCACACAAAATTGAGAGATTAAATTTTGCACGTAATTACTTAGACTTCGACTGGACAAACACCATCTTTACAGACGAAAAATCGTTTTGCTCTTCTCAATATGGTCGCTTAACTTTGTGGCGTTACGATAACACTTGATACACAGAGGATCACATAGTGCCCAACCAATTATATCTGGCCGAATTTCAGCTAACATATAGGCCTGGATGGATGCTGGAAGTGTAGGCGAACTTGTTCAAATTTATCCTCGTTAAAATGCTAAGAACTATGTCGATTTATTGGAAGAATCAATGTTACCGACTTTGCGAACAGTTTACCCGCGTGAAGAAGTGCCAGTATTCTCCTACGTTCATGATAACTGTCCAGTGCATACTGCCAGAATTGTCTCCAATTGGTTTACCCAACATAAAGCTCAAACCCACAATTTATTTATAAAGTTATTTTCTAGTTTTTCAGTTTACCAAGTGAATGCCATTTTTTTAAACTTAATAAAACCTATTGATGATATTAATAAAATAAAGTTTATAATTCTTCAACTTTACTATTTTATTATATAGTGACCACCACATGTTCCAAATGTGATTGGGCAAATGTGAAAGTAACTGGGCCCGTTACAGACTGGAGTTGTAAAGCGGTAAAATTACCTCGCTAAAATACGGTAATATTCGGTAAAAAACGTTTTAAACGTATTCATACCCACTAGGCCACTAACTACTATTACGATTACACTATTATTACGAAAGTGAGTATGTTTGTGTAAATGTCTTTACTCTTTAACAAATAAATGTATTGAATGAGATTTGACAGATATATGGATGAATTCAAGTCAACTGATCGCCGTTTGTTCAGTCCTCAGAACAATAACTAAATATTGTTCTTAGGTTCAGTCGCTCACCGTCACCGACAGCGGAACGGCAAGAGCGCTTATCGGCGCACAACACAGCACAATATGGTCAATTGCACTAATCGGCAACGTCGCATGATGGTTTTCATATTTGCCTTGTCAGCTGTCAGTGTCTTATAAAATGATAACAGGTTCGTTACATGTAATGTATGTTCAAGCTAATTTCAACCTACTCGTATTAGAATGACTGTAGGAAAATGACCTTAAGGTGGGTCATGATTCAATTTGGTCGACTGTACTTGATGGTTCAAAGATTTCAACCAACATTCCAGGGATAGCGGCTTATGGATCATGTTTCGGTCACGTCATCATGAGTAGTAGGGTTTTGAGAGTTCTGGCACACTCAAAACTGGTCTGGTTCTGGCCCCCCGCTGGGCTAGTTCAAGTCGTTTCCAAAACTAAAAAAAAAAAAAAAAAGGAAAACCTCCCCATTTGAATCGATTGCGCTGGGTCCCAGAGCGATATCTTTAACCGTTTCCGAGATACAATTTTCGAGCGGCAGCTCTCAGTTCATTTACTAATGAATCGTTAATGACTCCTCGGTCTTAATTCCCGATGCACATCATTATCTAATGACGTACCGATGCCACTGTACTTTTGTTTAGTTGATTTACTAATAAATGACACCTCAGTCTTAATCACCTTAACAACTATGCGATTGTATTTTATTGATTCTTCAGGAAAGCGCTTTGTCTTCATCTCACCTGATGTTAGGAGATGAAAAGTAAGATCAAAGGCATAACTTCACCTGGAATCCTCACTACTAAGGCGACGGATAAACTAAGCTCTTTCTTGATGTTATATCTTAATTACGAATAAATTTATTCAACATTATATTTCTTTGGTTTTTTTTTATTACTCCTCTAGGTTTTTCTGAGGTAGGGGAATCAAGTAATAGGCAAAACATTTTGTTTTGCACAATTTTATTTCAATTGTTTTTTTTACTTACAAATTTAGCTTACCTATGTTATGAAAGTCTTAAACATTTGCTTTAGCATTACATCATTTTGAATAGTATCATCAGTAAACATATCAATAAAATCTGTCAAACTCATATCTCTACTTTTGAAATACAAATAAAGTAAACAATATTCACCACAAACAGATGAAAATACACTTTGAATAACTTTATGATTATAAATCCATCTATTGGTATTTTTTCTTAAAAATGATAAATGACAACTTTCAGGTTTACGACCAAAAGTATCAAAGTATTCGCCAACTCCTTTATTGTTGATACATAATGCTATCCAATGTGAACCAGGTCTAGTATCAGGATCAAGATTACTAATCATGTAGAAAGGTGGTGTAACATGTATAGGAATGCGATTAGCTGCGTAAACATTAAACTCCAGTGAATGACAAACTTTTTCAAACATTTTGTTATTTCTAGGGTATTCATAATAATATAAAACATGTGTCTTCATACACAATTAAAACTTAACTACTGAAATCTACACTTATGTTCCTATTTTTATCTATTTCTATAATGTTATCAAACTCGGCATAAACAATACAATTAACAGTTTGTGTTAGAGCTGCCTCAAATCTAACTTCTAACCGAACACTTCCATGTCGGATAAGATTCCAATGAGCTGTTGAATTGGCTGATAAATCTGGAGTTAAGTCAAACGCCATCAGGCAGTATCCATTAGCGTAATCAGCTCTAGAAATACCGTTACCCTCATTTAGGAAATGAATTCCTGTTCCAGAGAACAAAGTATGATAAGTTGATGTAAACAAGTTGTTGCTAAAAACAGGTTGTAGAGCTTTGGAAGGAATCTGTGTTCCGTCGATGTATAAGCAAAAAGAACTAATACCATAATGATTGAAATCAAAAGGATTTTTTGTAAGACACCCATTAAACGCTGTATTATCTACAAATCCTACTATACATCTTTTTGGTACTTGACCGAGGAAAATATTATCAAGAGTTTTTCCCTGAATACCTGCTGGAATGGTTAGAACTTTTACTTCAGCCCTAGTAATAGGATATTTAGCTGAGGTTGATAATAAAACCTTTTGATGGGCAAGCAAAACAGTAGGGTTTACACGAGCTTTTCGAATCATAAGTGTAGCATCAATAATGGAAACTTTTAATTTTACATCATCAGAGGAACACAATAAATTAAATGTATCTCGAGAACGTACTAATTTTACACACATTTCAACACCATTAATCAAAAACTTTTCTTGGTTGAATATGTCTCCATGTAAATGTCCTATCATTTCGACCTCCTTACTCTCCTTTACCAATTTTTGTCTAATAGTGAATCCTTTATTTGACTCATCAGTTGAATTCATTTTTCCTGTTGTGTCTTCATACCAGAGTCCACATGTTAGGTGTGATTGTTTTGCTGATGGTGCATAATTTAGTAGTGTTTCAATGTAAGCTCGATAACCATAAGTATTATTCGGAGGTGTTATCAGTTTTTGATTCAAATAAACATCTAACTGGCTAAAGAGTGAGTGTAACCAATTATTAACCGGAGCCACAGTAGTTGTTGCTGTCAGAGGTGTTAAATCCTGATTTAGAATTTTTGCTTTTATGTGTATCAAAGTGTGTGATAAATCTATGTAGTCATCACCACTTCCAGGAATCTGAAATTCGATTGGTCCATCATCACTGAGCGATGAAATTGGTTTGTAGTGAACCCACTGACCGCTTTCGATACTAGTTTTAGTTGATGGTAATGCAAATAAATCCAACTCGGACTTAACACATTCACATGAATGATTATGCAAAAAAGACATTATTTTAAATATATTTTTTAACACTCTGAAAATATGTCGTTAATTTTTAAATTATTATTCTTCTTTGTTTTTTTCAATGCTCTTCGTTTTGAATGCTGCGACTGACTGATACTTTGTAACTGTTGTCTTTTACTTTTATATCCCGAACCACTCATGACTTGATCTATTTTTTCATCGGATTTCCTTTTTAAATTTGAAGTTGCTTCCTTAACACGATTTTTTAAGGATTCATTAAGCGGTCTTGTGTGTACCATGTCTGATAAAAGTCCTACACCAGCATTTAATGCTTCTTTACCGATAACTTTAGCCCCACTCGACAATAAAGGTAATACTGAACGGAATAGCCCACCTAAGAAGCTTCCAATACCGTGTCCACGTTGATGTGCTGCACCCTTATAAATCACACCAACTCCGGAACCGGCTTGATGCATATAGTAATGTTCATAAGGACAGATATTGTTGTATTTTGGATACATTGTTATTTCCGTTTAAAGTGTAGTTTAACACAAGTCGTTCCAAATTGGAATGGTACGTTTTCTCCTGTGTTCGTTCTTATATCTACTTCTATCGTATCGAACTCTCTTCGCATAACTGATACATAATGTGGAGGTGAGAAGATATGCATTTTATTTGATCCATACGTATATTTAGCTGGATCCAATGGTATAATTCTTAATAATGAACACATAACATCACCAACCATCTGGGGTTCGATAATATCACAGTACACATATAACTGTGATGGTAAACCTAGATACAAATTAGCAGAAAATTTAATGACTGTTTTAGTAACCACATTAGTATTTGGATCAAATCCAAGTTGAAGACTTAACTTTGGTGAAAATTGTAAAGAAATAATTTTTTTATCTTCATTAGTGAGAGTGACATATTTCGATATCTTATCATAACGTAATCTAAAAGTTTCTCTCGAGTTACATGCCGTTAAAACGTCTTCAATGTTTTCGTAACTGGATGCTGGTATATGAGTTTTATATGTTACCACCGACTCATTTCCTTCATCACCTGGAACTTGCATTCTTTTGGTAACGTACATTAAATTTTCATGATCTTGAACAGTAAACATGGTACAGGGATATTGAAACTCTACTATGCCCACATACCATTCTCCTTCTAATTTAATCGACTTCGGTAATTTTGTACAGAAGTTAGTGGTTCTGATTTGGTAACGTTAAATAAAAACTGTCACTCGTCATACTTTCTCAAGACTTGAAGCTAATACCCATCTATTAAACTTATTCGGATAACCTTTCCATTTGACCAACAATTCCTTTCTGAGACCAGAGTATCGAGTACGCAGTATTTTATCTATTTTATACTTCGAAGAGGAATCATAACTAACCTTTTGCATTTCCTTTTCATAGAAAGTTCCAGTAATCATTTCATTTTGTAAATCTTTAAGGGTGTATACCACCCAAGGTGACCTATCTATAATCGATGTAATAACAAAGATTTCGTCACTCCAATTAGTTTCATAACCTTTTTGGAATATGTGTTTATATTTTGTGATTCTAACGTAATCACCAATACTAAATTTTGGTTTGTATGTTTTAGATAATTTTGTACTATCACTATACAAATTACGCCACACATTTTTAAATTGTCAACATAAAACATAAACACCTCATAATCAATCCCACATGTAAAGAAAAAATACATATTTATACGATTTCATTTGATGTCAAACCAAAGGTACCAATTCGTAATATTTGCACTTAAATAATTGCTTTCTTCGAACAATTGTAAGTTGAATTTACCACTGCTCGCCAGCTGCGGCTGGTCGCCTCCGGCGTGTTTTATGTTTTGTTTACTAACTATTAAAATTTTTGGTCATACTTCTTTATCACTTGGGACAGAGTAGACGTTTTTTTATGATTAATAATCATGTATCATTTTGAACACCTATTCACCGCAATTGTTGCTGGTCCAAGTGGTTGCGGTAAATCGATCTTTGTGTGTGAATTCCTAAAAAATATAAATCAACTATGTAATACAGAGTTTAAAAATGTCTTGTGGTGCTATGATGAAATGCAACCTTTGTACAACCTAAGTGGTGTTACTTATTATCTGGGAATTCCTGACTTAAGCATGTTCGATGGCAAGGATCCTCAACTTATAATAATTGATATGATCTGATGAGAGAGTGTGATGGTCGGGTAGTTGATATCTTTACTAAGGGAAGTCACCACCGAAATTTAAGTGTATTTTACATAACTCAAAATTTGTTTCATCAGGGTAAAGGACAGCGTGATATTTCCTTGAATTCTAGTTACATAATATATTTCAAAAATCCTCGAGATAGGACACAAATTCGTTTTTTAGGTCGTCAAATTGCACCTGAGAACTCAAAACTGGTTGAAGAGGCTTATAGAGATGCCACTAATAAACCACATGGTTATTTAATGATTAATCTCAAACAAAACACTGATGACGTATATCGGTTCAAAACAAATATATTTCCGAATGAGTATACCTTTGTTAAATATCTAAGAAGGGGTATAAATACAGTAGTAGCCAACATGAAAGCTTCATTCCATAATTATGAAACCAAGAGTTACTACGCATACAAACTTTATAAAAGCATAACATGTGCTTAAACCAAAGTTTCGAAAGGCATTATTAAAATCTTGTAACCAAGAAGAAATACATTGCATTTGTGAGTGCATTTACAACGTTCTTCAAGGAAAAATATCAATTCCTACAAAAGAAAAACACAAACTAGAAAAATATAAACATATTTTAAGAAAGCTTATTTCAAAAGGAGCAAATAGAACGAGAAAAAATATTATCATACAAAAAGGTGGCGCATTTTTACCGATTATCTTGGGAGCCGTATTGAGTGCATTATTAGGATCAGTCACCAAATAACCACTATGGAGAATACAAAAAAAATGATATTAATTGAACCTGAAATAATAGAAATGTTAAAAAATGATAACACAGTCAGAAACGTGAACAATTTATCACGACTCGACGAAGAAATGAATCAAGTTTTAAAAAAGAAAATAGATGATCGAGAAAAATGGTCCTTATATTTACAAACACTACAAAGATATTTGTATTTTATTGGTAAAGATCGAAAGCCTTTAGAAATACCCATAATATCGTTTAATGAAACAGAAATTATAAAAAAAGATAGTCGTGAGGATCATCCTCCAGAAGCAACACAAGACACCTCGAAGATAGTCGAACCCAACGCTGAAGACAACGAAATTAATTATTCTAAAAGGCTTTTAATAAACCTTTTACCCAAGACATACAAAACAAAAGATGAGCTCTTAATAGATTTATTATTAAAAAATAAACAAAAAATTTATTGGGATCATAAAGGAACAGTTTACATCGACAACAAGGAAATTTATAAGAGCAACATAGTTGATTTACTCAGTGATGTTATAAGACCGTTGAAAAACACTTCACCAAACGGGTGGTCAGAATTTTCTAGAGCATTAAAGGAATTAAGAGTACCTTTGACTTACATCGGTAATCCAAGAAGAGCAACTTACATCAATGATATCTCTAGTACTCCGAATTTTGGTAGACGATTTGAATCTAACTTAGAAAAAGATTTCGAATATTCTACACCACCTTCAAGCGCCATAACGAGTAAAGAAAAAGTCAAAAAGAAAATAGATTGGCAGAAATGGACTCCGTATTAGAAATCAAAATGGAAGTTTAAATCAATTAACAGATGCTATGAAAAATCGAATGACAAGAAAGAAAGTAAAAAACTGGTTAGAATCTCAAGAAACTTACACTCTACATAAACCTGTCCAACGACGATTTCCTAGAAACAAATACATTTTGTCTAATTTTAATGAACTTTGGCAAGTCGATTTAAGTGATATGCGATCTTATAGTGAATATAATGATGGTTTTAATTACATTTTGTGTATCATTGATGTATTCAGTAAATATGCGTATGCAAGAGCAATGAGAAAGAAAAATTCTGTTACAGTGAAAAAATGTCTTGCAAGTATATTATCTGAAGCAAAGGTGACTCCCACACATTTGCAATCAGACAAAGGGACTGAGTTTATTTCGAAAGATGTTCAAATGTTTTTAAAAACTTATAACATAAATTATTACACAACTAATAACCCTGATATTAAAGCAAGTATAGTCGAAAGATTCCAAAGAACTTTGAAGACGAAAATGTGGCGCTACTTCACACATAATAATACTTATCGTTACATTGATATCTTAGACAATTTGCTATATTCCTATAATCACAGTTTTCATAGAAGTATAAAAATGAGACCTTGTGATGTTAATTCAAGTAATATTATGACTGTGTGGCGTAATTTGTATAGTGATAGTACAAAATTATCTAAAACATACAAACCACAATTTAGTATTGGTGATTACGTTAGAATCACAAAATATAAACACATATTCCAAAAAGGTTATGAAACTAATTGGAGTGACGAAATCTTTGTTATTACATCGATTATAGATAGGTCACCTTGGGTGGTATACACCCTTAAAGATTTACAAAATGAAATGATTACTGGAACTTTCTATGAAAAGGAAATGCAAAAGGTTAGTTATGATTCCTCTTCGAAGTATAAAATAGATAAAATACTGCGTACTCGATACTCTGGTCTCAGAAAGGAATTGTTGGTCAAATGGAAAGGTTATCCGAATAAGTTTAATAGATGGGTATTAGCTTCAAGTCTTGAGAAAGTATGACGAGTGACAGTTTTTATTTAACGTTACCAAAACAGAACCACTAACTTCTGTACAAAATTACCGAAGTCGATTAAATTAGAAGGAGAATGGTATGTGGGCATAGTAGAGTTTCAATATCCCTGTACCATGTTTACTGTTCAAGATCATGAAAATTTAATGTACGTTACCAAAAGAATGCAAGTTCCAGGTGATGAAGGAAATGAGTCGGTGGTAACATATAAAACTCATATACCAGCATCCAGTTACGAAAACATTGAAGACGTTTTAACGGCATGTAACTCGAGAGAAACTTTTAGATTACGTTATGATAAGATATCGAAATATGTCACTCTCACTAATGAAGATAAAAAAATTATTTCTTTACAATTTTCACCAAAGTTAAGTCTTCAACTTGGATTTGATCCAAATACTAATGTGGTTACTAAAACAGTCATTAAATTTTCTGCTAATTTGTATCTAGGTTTACCATCACAGTTATATGTGTACTGTGATATTATCGAACCCCAGATGGTTGGTGATGTTATGTGTTCATTATTAAGAATTATACCATTGGATCCAGCTAAATATACGTATGGATCAAATAAAATGCATATCTTCTCACCTCCACATTATGTATCAGTTATGCGAAGAGAGTTCGATACGATAGAAGTAGATATAAGAACGAACACAGGAGAAAACGTACCATTCCAATTTGGAACGACTTGTGTTAAACTACACTTTAAACGGAAATAACAATGTATCCAAAATACAACAATATCTGTCCTTATGAACATTACTATATGCATCAAGCCGGTTCCGGAGTTGGTGTGATTTATAAGGGTGCAGCACATCAACGTGGACACGGTATTGGAAGCTTCTTAGGTGGGCTATTCCGTTCAGTATTACCTTTATTGTCGAGTGGGGCTAAAGTTATCGGTAAAGAAGCATTAAATGCTGGTGTAGGACTTTTATCAGACATGGTACACACAAGACCGCTTAATGAATCCTTAAAAATCGTGTTAAGGAAGCAACTTCAAATTTAAAAAGGAAATCCGATGAAAAAATAGATCAAGTCATGAGTGGTTCGGGATATAAAAGTAAAAGACAACAGTTACATAGTATCAGTCAGTCGCAGCATTCAAAACGAAGAGCATTGAAAAAAACAAAGAAGAATAATAATTTAAAAATTAACGACATATTTTCAGAGTGTTAAAAAATATATTTAAAATAATGTCTTTTTTGCATAATCATTCATGTGAATGTGTTAAGTCCGAGTTGGATTTATTTGCATTACCATCAACTAAAACTAGTATCGAAAGCGGTCAGTGGGTTCACTACAAACCAATTTCATCGCTCAGTGATGATGGACCAATCGAATTTCAGATTCCTGGAAGTGGTGATGACTACATAGATTTATCACACACTTTGATACACATAAAAGCAAAAATTCTAAATCAGGATTCAACACCTCTGACAGCAACAACTACTATGGCTCCGGTTAATAATTGGTTACACTCACTCTTTAGCCAGTTAGATGTTTATTTAAATCAAAAACTGATAACACCTCCGAATAATACTTATGGTTATCGAGCTTACATTGAAACACTACTAAATTATGCACCATCAGCAAAACAATCACACCTAACATGTGGACTCTGGTATGAAGACACAACAGGAAAAATGAATTCAACTGATGAGTCAAATAAAGGATTCACTATTAGACAAAAATTGGTAAAGGAGAGTAAGGAGGTCGAAATGATAGGACATTTACATGGAGACATATTCAACCAAGAAAAGTTTTTGATTAATGGTGTTGAAATGTGTGTAAAATTAGTACGTTCTCGAGATACATTTAATTTATTGTGTTCCTCTGATGATGTAAAATTAAAAGTTTCCATTATTGATGCTACACTTATGATTCGAAAAGCTCGTGTAAACCCTACTGTTTTGCTTGCCCATCAAAAGGTTTTATTATCAACCTCAGCTAAATATCCTATTACTAGGGCTGAAGTAAAAGTTCTAACCATTCCAGCAGGTATTCAGGGAAAAACTCTTGATAATATTTTCCTCGGTCAAGTACCAAAAAGATGTATAGTAGGATTTGTAGATAATACAGCGTTTAATGGGTGTCTTACAAAAAATCCTTTTGATTTCAATCATTATGGTATTAGTTCTTTTTGCTTATACATCGACGGAACACAGATTCCTTCCAAAGCTCTACAACCTGTTTTTAGCAACAACTTGTTTACATCAACTTATCATACTTTGTTCTCTGGAACAGGAATTCATTTCCTAAATGAGGGTAACGGTATTTCTAGAGCTGATTACGCTAATGGATACTGCCTGATGGCGTTTGACTTAACTCCAGATTTATCAGCCAATTCAACAGCTCATTGGAATCTTATCCGACATGGAAGTGTTCGGTTAGAAGTTAGATTTGAGGCAGCTCTAACACAAACTGTTAATTGTATTGTTTATGCCGAGTTTGATAACATTATAGAAATAGATAAAAATAGGAACATAAGTGTAGATTTCAGTAGTTAAGTTTTAATTGTGTATGAAGACACATGTTTTATATTATTATGAATACCCTAGAAATAACAAAATGTTTGAAAAAGTTTGTCATTCACTGGAGTTTAATGTTTACGCAGCTAATCGCATTCCTATACATGTTACACCACCTTTCTACATGATTAGTAATCTTGATCCTGATACTAGACCTGGTTCACATTGGATAGCATTATGTATCAACAATAAAGGAGTTGGCGAATACTTTGATACTTTTGGTCGTAAACCTGAAAGTTGTCATTTATCATTTTTAAGAAAAAATACCAATAGATGGATTTATAATCATAAAGTTATTCAAAGTGTATTTTCATCTGTTTGTGGTGAATATTGTTTACTTTATTTGTATTTCAAAAGTAGAGATATGAGTTTGACAGATTTTATTGATATGTTTACTGATGATACTATTCAAAATGATGTAATGCTAAAGCAAATGTTTAAGACTTTCATAACATAGGTAAGCTAAATTTGTAAGTAAAAAAAACAATTGAAATAAAATTGTGCAAAACAAAATGTTTTGCCTATTACTTGATTCCCCTACCTCAGAAAAACCTAGAGGAGTAATAAAAAAAAACCAAAGAAATATAATGTTGAATAAATTTATTCGTAATTAAGATATAACATCAAGAAAGAGCTTAGTTTATCCGTCGCCTTAGTAGTGAGGATTCCAGGTGAAGTTATGCCTTTGATCTTACTTTTCATCTCCTAACATCAGGTGAGATGAAGACAAAGCGCTTTCCTGAAGAATCAATAAAATACAATCGCATAGTTGTTAAGGTGATTAAGACTGAGGTGTCATTTATTAGTAAATCAACTAAACAAAAGTACAGTGGCATCGGTACGTCATTAGATAATGATGTGCATCGGGAATTAAGACCGAGGAGTCATTAACGATTCATTAGTAAATGAACTGAGAGCTGCCGCTCGAAAATTGTATCTCGGAAACGGTTAAAGATATCGCTCTGGGACCCAGCGCAATCGATTCAAATGGGGAGGTTTTCCTTTTTTTTTTTTTTTTAGTTTTGGAAACGACTTGAACTAGCCCAGCGGGGGGCCAGAACCAGACCAGTTTTGAGTGTGCCAGAACTCTCAAAACCCTACTACTATCATGGGAGCGATACACACTCAACAGTCACCATCGACGGTCACATCACCCGACCAGTCGGCAGGCACTTCAGTAGAAGACTATGGACTCCATGCAGTCAGACTGGAGGAAGTCTTAGAAAAGTTTTGGAAGGTGGAACAGCCCCCTTCGAAGCCAGCTGCTCATCCGGATTACTTGGAATGTGAAAGGTTGTATAATTCAAGTACTCAACGTAAGCCAGATGGCAAATATTTGGTTAGGTTACCATTACTTTCAAAAAGGCCACCATTGGGTGAATCAAAGGCTTTAGCCATTCAACGATTGCGATCTTTAGAAAGAAAGATGGCAAAAAATTCAGTATTCGCAAGTAAATACAAAGAATTCATGAAGGAATATGAAACTCTCGGTCATATGTCAAAATCGGACTTTCAGTTAGACTCCGAACATTTTATCATCCCTCATCATGGCATATTCAAAAATGGAACGGATAAGATCCGTGTAGTATTCGACGGGAGTGCTCGTTCATCAACAGGAACATCACTAAACCAGTGTCTTCACACCGGTCCACCACTTCAAAATGATATTACCCAAACATTGTTAAATTTCAGACGGCATCAAATAGTCTTCACGACCGACATCAAGCAGATGTTTCGAATGACCTGGATACACCCTGAAGACAGGAAGTACCAGCTCATCTTGTGGAGAGAGGACCCGTCTGACCAAATTCAGGTATATGAGTTGAATACTAATACCTACGGCCTACGATCTAGTCCATTCATTGCAATTCGAACATTGTTACAACTCGCCGATGATTGGGAGGCTAGTCATCATGAATCATCAGCTTCAACCGTCATCAGACGAGACACCTTCGTTGACGATATTCTCACGGGCGCAGACTCGTTATCAGAGGCTCAACACCTCAAATCAGAACTCATCGCACTGTTACGTTGTAAATTCAGGGCCCTGTCTGCCTTTACTTATCTACAAAAGAAGTTCGCAATGGTTGAATAGTACTTACCTGAAATAATTGCTTTAGAATGATCAAATGTCCAAAAACATTAGTCCGGGTAGCTTGTTTGAATTAAATCGATTTTTCTTCACATTAAAGACATGGAGCCTTGGCTGACACATTACAAGACACACTTTTCTTGCATTTTCAATTAAAACATATTTCTAAATCAGTTTTAGTAAGACTTAAACTTAAATCTAAAGAGATTTTATTCCGTGTTTACGTTTTGTATTTGACATAACACCATAGACAAAATGACAGCCACCGTAGCGACGCCTAGCGGTAGCGGGGCGAAGTAGCTGTCAGCTTCTAGTTTCACATAAAAGATTCAATTTTAAAAATAGCCGAAACAGTTCTAATAATAAATTACATGATAAATTAATATGTATAATAATTACTTTAAGTAATTAAATTTAATTCAAGCAAATTCGGAAATAGAACTATTTTTTTCTATGAGGACTTTTTCGAACGGGAGTAATATTTTTTATATGGATATTGTCTCTGCCCGTAGGGGTTACCAGAGAGGAAACTAATACTCCTTAATATTAAGACAGGGTAATTAGTGAGTTAAATATCACAAAACATAATTTTAAATTAAAGAAAAATGCATTTCCCATTGCTAAACGTTAATTTTTTTTTAGGTCGTGTGTTGTTATTGTTGGCAAATTCTGTTAGCAGAGGGCGAGTTGTGACAGACGTCATATTTGACGTTTTGGTTAGTTTGAAGGAAAATTCTAAAAGAACAATTTCTTATGAATTACCCGACAATGGGAGTAGAAATTATAAGCTGGCCTTCGATTTATAAGTGTTTCCGGCGAAAGGAAAGCTGCCGAGTTGCGACGCCGAAACGAGTTCAATCTCTGGCGTGACGTGGTGCGAGGAGTTGAGATCAATGCACTCAGGTAGGCATGAGCCGTCGTAGTCACCTTTTGTTTTAATCTGAGGTCGTAATAATGTAGTGGATTTGAAGCGTCATTAGCTTGAGAATATAGTCAACAAGTGTGTGGTTTATTTACAGGAATCCGTGCCACAACCGACCAGTCGTGACGCCGCTGGCAGCCACGCGTAGATATAGGATATCCCAGCGCGTGAGTATCTCAATAGCATTGTTTAAATATAATAAGCCGTCATACTAGGAAAGCAAATCGATATTTCATGGTGTCTGAATCCTGCCTTGTCGCCAGGCGACGCAAGGCTCTTGGCCATGTGGCAGACGTGTCAAACCCCTTTATTAAGTGGATATTGCCCCATCCAACAGTAGTCTGGCATTGTTTAGTAATGTTTATTGGAATATCGTAGCCGTGTAGTGCCTTGGGTACTAGTTAAAATTAAATGTTTTAGTGTTGGAGTGTGAGTTTTTAGTTGTGCAACAGCGTTGGGAAGCTTTTGATAACCCATGGCGCTGCGAGTCCCTGGTTATGATAGGTTGCAGCCCCAGATACACAGATAGCAGACTGCGGGACCCTAATTTATGTAACAGTTCTGAACTAGGCGTGTAGTGTTATAAATAGGCCCCGTGTTGATAATTTCAGATGCTTCGAGAGGCCCGTCTCGCCGCCAGGATTTAGAGCTGGGCCCTAAAGCCTGGACGCGAGACCTGCCTCTTCGGGGCACCAGCGGCCACCTGCTGCCAGCGAGCTGTCGCCGCACAGGCGTTGACGGTTTTTGTACCCCCACTCTGGGTTGAATAGTTCTTTATTCAGGAACATATTTTTACATTAGGGTTTCGAAACCTTAACATAGTATTTTCTTTTATATCCAACTACACCAAGCGTTGGTGAAGTTGTGAAACCTTTGAGGATCTGCGAGTTCGACCTGTGTGAAGTTGTATGGTGACATCGTCTCCAGATTCGGATCGACTATACGATCCTGGCGTCCATAAATATTTATTTTATATCGTAATATTAGCTGGCTGGTTAGGCAGTAGTAGGAACAGTATTATAAAATTTATTTTAAATTAAAATTATCACCGACCCGCTTGGTCACTTTTGACTCTTAAGATTTTAGTGAGTTTTAGGGGGTGATATAGCTTTGGAATAAGGTTTAGATTACTTTAAACAGTAAATTATAGTTATTTATAGCAAAATTAATAGAAAGTTTGTTGAACTTTCATTTGAGATTGACCCTAGGGTCAATTTCGACTGATAGTTTTTATTTGTGATTTTCGGCTAAATAAATTAAAAGGAGTAACGTAGATGAATTGTACCTAACATAATATAAGACAAAATTGTGACTAACCCCCCTCTTTTAAATAATAAGAATGAAATAAAATTTATAATTTTATTTTATTGTTGTTGGACAAAATATTTGTGTGTTCTTTTACAATATACTGCCTAGCTGTTGAACATTTTATGGTTTTATTTGATAACAACCCACTGAAGCTTGCATTTGGGATTTTCTTCCTTTTCCCCAAAAAGGGACAAAATCTCAAATGTAACAGCACTAATGAAAAGCGCCAAATATGAACTCAGGAAATGCTCATCAAATTGCAATGAATTACTGCAGGATTTGCCGCAGGAACACTGCGAGCTGCCCCATCAGTTTGATACTGACGATAAAAGCTTTATTAAAATATTAGGTATTCAATGGGACCCAGTATCAGACTCAATGTTATATCAGATCAATGTACCGCTAGGACAAGCAATTACTAAGCGTCATATCCTTAGTACAATAGCACGCCTGTAAGACCCGTGTGGATATTGTGCGCCTATTGTGTTTCGATTCAAGGTGTTTCTTCAGACACTATTTTCAGATGGAGTCAAATGGGATGAACCTGTCAGTAATAGTCAATGTCGTCAGTGGGACGAACTCATTCTAGACCTTAATTATTTGTCAAACTTGCAGATACCTAGATGTTTTGCACTGCCACAGACTGTCTCATATTCACTTCACGGATTCGGAGACGCTGCAGAGAGTGGGTTTGCCGCGAGCGTCTACCTCAGGACCGTGGACGCGTCAGGAAATGTCATGGTACGTTTACTTATAGCTAAATCAAGAGTAGCTTCTCAGAGATCAAAGCAAACGATACCAAAACTGGAACTCAGTGCCGCTCATCTAGTGTTCAAATTATTGAATCATGTATCAGAGTCATATGACAGTTCAATTCAATTTGACAGCATCAATGCTTGGTCAGATAGCACAATCGTGTTATCTTGGATAAACACAAAACCATACATGCTTCAAACATTCGAATGTAACAGAGTTCAAGACATTCAAAATTCAAAACGTTCTATGATATGGAGACATGTACGTTCCAAATTAAACCCTGCAGATGTCGCATCACGAGGCATGGCGGCTGAAGGTCTCACACATTCCAATTTATGGTGGTCCCCAGACTGGTTACTTAAGGAGGAGTCACAATGGCCTGCGTTACCAGTTACTATGCCTTACGATTTACCTGGATTCAAGAAATTGGTCAATCTTGTTACCCCTGTCGAACCATGGGAAGACGCGCTGTTATCACGTGTCAGCTTGTTCAGTAAGCTCATCAATATTACCTCATTGGTACTTAGATTTTGCCCAAATATTAGATTGCCTAAAGAAAGACGGAATCTTAACTCTACACTCTCATTAGACGAGACTCGTGAAGCAACCAGACATTGGATTAAGAAAATTCAAATGGATTCATATAAAGATGAAATTATATTAATCAAGCAAGGAAAATTGGTCTGTAAATCGCTACAGAAATTAAGTGTCTTCGTGGATGAAGACCACTTTATCCGAGTCGGCGGCCGACTACGAAAATCAACATTGCCTTATGGAGCCAGGCACCCATATTTGATACCTAAGGATCATAGGTGGGGTCAATTACTCATAGAATATTATCACAAGTCGTATTGTCATGCAGCGACAAACGCACTCATTGCTATACTGCGGCGAGAGTATTGGATTACGTCAGTCAGACATCAAGTATCAAAGGTCATAAGAAATTGTTTAGTTTGTTTCAGGTTCAATGCTTCATCTCAGCCACCATTTATGGCAGACCTACCAGCTGATAGAGTCACGGCCGCTCGACCATTTTCAGGCGTAGCGACTGGCTGGACCTTTCTTAGTCAAAAGCAGTTTATAAGAAATGCGAAATCACTCAAAGCTTACCTGTGTGTTTTTGTATGTTTAGGTACAAAAGCTGTTCATCTCGAAGTGGTCTCTGCATTGACCATCGAGGCCTTCATCGCGTCATTCACCAGGTTTGTCAGCCGACGAGGGCTGCCTTTACTAATCAGATCGGACCGAGGTACCAATTTTACTGGTTCTAATTCGTATCTAAAGGAGATCACTCAGTTCTTGTTGGACAACCAGATTATCCTCAAGGAGGAGATCAGAAAACAGAGCATTCGCTGGGAGTTCAATCCTCCTGCATCGCCCCATATGGGGGGACTATTTGAGGCGGCAGTCAAAAGCGCTAAAAACCTCCTCAAGAGAGAGGTGGGCAATACCATTTTAACATTCGAGGAACTGTCTACTCTATTTACTAAAATAGAGTCTATACTTAATTCACGGCCTCTTGTGCCTATGTCAGAGGACCCCAGTGATTTAGAGGTTCTCACGCCAGGTCATTTCATCATAGGTCAGCCACTAGTTGCCTTGCCAGAAGCTCACTGGAAGGCTAAAATGTCGCGATTGTCCCGTTTTCAAGTTATTCAGAAATTGTACCAGACGATCTGGTCGCGCTGGCATGTTGAGTATCTCAGTACACTACAGTCACGTAATAAATGGTATAAGCATATTAACAATGTAGAGCTCAACGATTTAGTTCTTATTATTGACGAGAACTCACCCCCTCTTCACTGGCGAAAGGGTAGAGTTATTGAATTGTTTAAGGGATCAGATCACATTGTTAGATCAGTTAAATTAAGGACTCAAAGCGGAGAGCTTGGAAGACCAGTGGTCAAATTGTGTAAATTACCGATACCAATAGAAGGTAATTTAAGTTAACCATTGCACTTCTTTTTTTTTTTTTTTTTTTTTTTTTTTTTTTTTTTTTTTTTTTTTTTTTTAGCAGAAGGAGGCAAACGAGCAAGCGGGTCACCTGATGGAAAGTAATCACCGCCGCCCATGGACACCCGCAAAACCAGAGGAATCGCAGGCGCGTTGCCGGCCTTTAAGGAAGGAATAGGCTCGTTTCTTGAAGATCCCTAAGTCGTAACGGTCCGGAAATACCGCCGCCGAGAGCTGGTTCCACAACACTGTAGTTCGAGGCAAGAAATTTCTTGAAAAACGCACAGTAGTAGACCGCCATCCATCAAGTTGATGTGGATGGAATGACAGTCGATTGCGTGTAGTGCGGTGAAGGAAATTAGCGGCAGGGATCAAGCCGAACAATTCCTCAGAACACTCCCCATGATATATACGGTACAATATACAGAGAGACGCAACGTCTCTCCGAAGAGCCAGTGGATCAAGCCGACCTGAAATAACCACGTCGCCGACAACTCGAGCAGCTCTGCGTTGAATGCGGTCAAATGGAAGGAGTTGGTATTGGGGTGCTCCAGCCCAGAGATGGGAGCAGTATTCCATATGCGGCCTGACCTGTGCTTTATACAGTTGTAAACGGTGGGCCGGCGTGAAATACTGACCCGCTCTATTAAGCTTTTTCGAAGCTAATTTAGCTTTACCTTCCAAATGACCACGAAACTGAACGTCACTCGAAATATCGACGCCAAGGATTCCAATAATCGGATTGGTATCAAGGGGAGCTCCCTCAAAGTTCAGAGGTCCGACGAAGGGATGTTTTATCGCGGTAAATGCGCAAACTTGTGTTTTGGAGGGGTTAAAGCGGACTAGGTTATGTCGGCCCCAATCCGAGACATGACTTAACATGTTCTCGGTGTCAGTCACAAGTTTATTCCGGCTCTCGATGACGCTTTCCAGAGAAATATTAGCTCGCCCGGTGTAGAGCGTATCCCCAGTACTGTCATCCGCATAGCAATGAATGCTGTTGTTATGCAGCATGTCATTGATATGCAGAAGAAACAAAGTAGGGGACAACACACACCCCTGCGGGACTCCAGCATTCACGGGCTTCATGTCGGAGCACGAACCGTCGACTGCGACTCTGATGCTACGCCCAGTAAGAAAGCTGGCAACCCATGAACACAATTTCTCAGGAAGCCCGTATGATGGAAGTTTAGAGAAAAGAGCCCTGTGCCATACCCTGTCAAAAGCTTTCGCTACGTCCAAGCTAACTGCCAGTGCCTCCCCTTTACTCTCGACTGCCTCCGCCCATCGGTGAGTAAGGTACACTAAAAGATCTGTGTATATATAGTGTTTTCATTCTTAAAGTTAAGTCATGTGTATGAGTCATATTATGTGTTATTGTTACTATAAATAGAGCGCATTAAGGACTTCAAGTATTCAGTTCATTTCCCCCTGGTGGCGGGAGGAATGTTAATCGAAAATTAACATGTTTGTATATATTTCATTGTGTATCATCTTAATGTTTAACGCCTTTGCGTTATCGTTCTTACGTTCAAAAAGAAAGAATCACTTGTCATTCAATCAAAAACCTGTCTAGTTTATAGTAAAGATGTGATAAAAGGTGGCAGTCGGCCATCATTTCTCATAAGGGGCGTGTGTGTACGCCATGTAATATTAATTATATTTTTTAAATCAGTTGTTCATTGGTTTTGTCATCAAGGCGTGTGGATGCCAGTTCAATATTCATTATAGTCATTCTTTGGTTTTCAAATTCAAAGGCGCGTGGACGCCATTTCATGTAAATTATAGTAGTCAAATCGTGTTACCTATTAAAATCAGTGTGACAAAGTAAAGTGTTTATTTTTCATCATCTGAATCACCATCATCTACTATCAACGTCTCAAGGGGTCTAAAGCGACGCATCGAACCCGCCGTACGCTCTCCTTGAGAAAGTCATCATCAACGTGTGCGATCCTTGGCCGTCGCGATCACGGCTGGCCGAGAAAATCTACGCACACCTTTTATTAACTCAGTTTACACAAATCACAATAAGAGAATAAAATAGATTCCATCCGAGTAGAAAGATTGACCACTTAACTTTCATGCCGACTCGTGCGTCGTATCTCAGCACACGTGGGGCAGCATCTCAGCACACCAGTCTCCAGAGCACTTCACTGAACCACTACAGACAACGAAATAAGCCCGCTCATGGCTCGACCGCTATATTTATTGACTACTACCACTACCAATGCTGCTCGCTCCGAATAATGTTGCCAGCTCAGAAAAACTAACCAAAACAAACCAAAAAAACTAAATAACTTATTTTAAAAAATAACAATTAATAACATTCAATAAAACATAAAAACTAACTTCCCATTGATTTGTATATTTTTAACAATATTCTCATACTACACAATAAAACTGTATGAATAGTGTGTCGCATCTGCGCGCTCGGACTTGTTCTATAACAACCAAGGCCCGTCCCCAACGTATCACGTGATGCCCGCTGTCATCTAGCTGAGCACAATCTTTGTATGGGACGTCTACTCTAGTTTAATACCTCAATGTTCGCAGCTCGTTGTCAATTCGTGCGGCGCGGCGCGCGGCGGCGTGGCGGTAGCAGTTGCTTTGCTACCTAGACGTGTAGCTGTAGATAGACAAGCAAGTCGGAGTGGGGCGCCCGCCGTACCGATGAAGCTAGTGGCCACTAATTTCGACAACGTAGAGCTCAGTGTTCTTGGTCTAGCTCGAATCACCGTCCGAAAACAAAAAATATTCTCAAATTTCTTCTTGTTGTGGGGACTCCAGCAAACAGTTGAACGCAGTTAAACTCAAAACCGGGCAAAGCCCTAGCACTCACAATTTGAATATTAATTTCGACAACAAAATCGCATACGTCCGTTCTCATTGAAAGCCAGAGCGGAAGGAGGAAGAATACTCCACGCAGAAGCGCACCTGAGTCTTATACAAAAGACAACGTTGCTCCGGCGTGAAGAACCGCTTCACTTTGTTCAGGATTCCGAGTTTACGTGAGGCTGTGGTTATAATGCTCTCAATATAGCTCTTCGGGTTGGGGTCGCTGTGTATGTCCATACCTAAGAGACTGAGACCAGTCTGGATGGGTAATAGGTTGCTCTGGAAGGAGGGTTGGGGGAGAAATGCGGACTTTTTAGCCGTGACAGCGCAGACCTGAGTTTTTTTGGCATTGAACTGGACCAGGTTATCAGAGCCCTATTTATAAATGCGGTCTAACTCCTCAACCAGCTCAATGACAATCTTCCGTCTCGACTCTACTACATCGGCGTGCTTTGCCGCAAGGTGACCCAAATAACGCCGATGTACTGTACTGTCATCACATCGGCTTGCTTTGCCGCAGGGTGACCCAAATAACGCCGATGTACTGTACTGTCATCTGCATAGCAATGAATGTTACCCAAGGATAACATGTCATTGATATGCAGAAGGAACAGCGTGGGCGATATTATAGAATCCTGCGGCACTCCAGCGTTCACCTGCAGAAAATATGAGGCACTGCTTTCGCAGAGTACGCGAATGCTGCGCTCATGCAGGAACCCGGCGACCCAATCGCATAGGCGAGGTGGCAAGCCGTATGACGAAAGCTTGGAGAGAAGCGAACGATGCCAAACTCAATCGAAAGCCTTGGAAATGTCCAGGTTAACAGCCAGTGCTTCTCCGTGCTTGTCCATTGCTTCACCCCATAGGTGTCTTATGAACGCCAGGAGATCACCCGTTGATCGTTTCGGTCTCAAATTATATCCGAGCGGTGACGGAGAAAGAATACCATTCGCCGCCCCTCTCTCCGTCCGGTGGGTGTCGTAAGACTTAGAACTTAAGACTTACATTTATTTAGCTGACCAAATAGACGTGGTTCAGTCCAAATTTCAAAAACATCCTTTCAAGTTTTAGAGGTAATGTTTGTAAATGCTTGCCATCAAAATCATACTTGTAAAAAACAAGTCTCGCAAGTCGCAACACAGTTCTTCTACCGTAAGAATGAGATGAGTGTAATACCAAGTCAGTTGACTTGGCCATTGCATTAAAACACAATGTATCTCACAAGTAATACATAATTATATTATGTTAAATTAGATTGTTTAGTGCGATTGCCAAGTCAACCGACTTGGTATGACATGGATCTCACAACTTTTTACGGTAGAAGAAGTGAGTTGCGAGACTTGGTTTTTTTACAACTATGTTTTGGATGGCATCTCAGATAGCCCTACTTTTTTCCTTTCCGGTACCTTCTATTTCTTGAGTACCAACAACAGATATTCCATTATATTATAGTATACTTACATATACAGGTACACTATTCATTCATGCTTAATTTAAGCTTACTGAATAAAGATATATTGATTTTGATTTTGATTTTGATTTTGATTCAATGCAAATGAATCAAAGTTCAAATTGAATGAAATTTGAAATATACCGTGTTTATACAATGCCTGCTAGGTTACTGAAAATTCAGGCTTCTAGTTTTATGCACAACTATGTTATAGGTCGAAAATGGCCTGAACTGCTTCGAGAAAAGGATAGTACGGCCGTGCCGCTTTTTTTGCTCGACTTGGCGGGAGCACTGCCATGCGCCCAGATGCTTATAAATGCATTACTTTTTTTGTGACGATGACGTTGACTATTTCGACGAATCTAATCCATCTTTCTCTGTTATCATGGCTACTAAAAGAGTAAGCTTGTAGAAGCGTGTTTTTTCTTTCCGGGTGGTTAGGTCTGAATGTCAAAATGTACTGATCTACATAACGTACGTACTTCAAAAAGAGCCTTTCCCGAAATGACCGATTTTCTATAGTTCTTTATTATTAAATGTCGGAAATGAAACTGTCAAATGATGTACAGTCACTTTCTTTATTTTTAATTATTTTTTTTAAATTAAAATATCTTAGCCATTAAAAGGCAAATAAAACAAATAAAACAAATCAAATCAAATCAAATCAAATCAATATCTCTTTATTCAGTAAACTTAGAATAAGCATTTTGAATCGTCAAAAGTTAAAGGATGGACGGGCACCCGCCCACCCACCCCGCCCATTCAGGAAGTCTTTTAACTGTGGAGAAGAACGGGCGCAAGAAACTCCACAGGTTTATAATAATATAGAAGTAACGACATTTACAAAACAATATGTCGTTACCAAATCATACAACATACAATTAAACAAATTATGAGCGTCAATACAAGTTGGAACATGCCCTCCCTGTCATAGAAGGACATTTTCCATTACAACAAAAAAAAACATTTGATACGATTACAAAAAACAGGTATTGCTCGATTTTAAATAAAACGAACAACGTCTTACAGTATCTTTGAAATAAAAAGAAAAACTATGAAATACTACCAATAAAAAAAATAAGATTGCAAGAGCAGACCAGCCTCCACAGGCGGCACCCGTTCACGAGTATGACATGTGAATCAGCCATCGCTTCGCTCAACCATGTTTTAGGGAACGTAACGACCCGACGCACATGCCACCACCGCAGAGACACTTTAAGAGAGCATGACACACTCGAGCAACTCCAACGAAAGCAAGAGAACAATAACACAACTTTAAAAGCAACATAAATTTTGAGTGAGTACCTTTGTCTGTAAGACACTGCTGTTAAAGGCTATCATACCAGCGTAAAATTAATTATTAAAAAAACAATATTGGTAAGAAAATAAAATGTGAAAATATTATTATAACCAGGCTGTTTTGTCTTCTAAATATTCTTTGACTGTATAATAACCTTTCTTATGTAAACAAGATTTTACATGATTCTTAAACTTATCTAAAGGTAAATCTTGTACAGTACTTGGTATTTTATTATAATAGTGTATACCTTGCCCCAAGAAAGAGCCAAGAACCTTCTGTAACCTAAACAGTGGCATTACTAGTTTTGACTTACTTCTAGTATTGAAATTGTGTACATCACCGTGTTTAGAAAAAGAGTTAATATTGCACCGCACAAAAACTATACAATTATAAATATATTGCGATGCAACAGTAAGAACACCAACTTCCTTAAAATATTTCTCAGAGAAGTTTGTGATCCCAGTCTATAAATGGTTCTTATTGCTCGTTTCTGTAAAATAAATATAGTTTTAATATCAGCCGCTGTTCCCCACAAAAGGACGCCATACGACATGACACTGTGAAAATAACTAAAGTAAACAGTCCTAGCAGTTTCAACATCTGTTAATTGTCTAATTTTTCTAATGGCGTAAGCTGCTGAACTGAGTTTGCCGGCCAAATTCGATATATGCGGATTCCATTGGAGTTTTGAGTCCAGGGTTATCCCTAGGAAAACTGTCGAATCTACCAAATCTAATTTATCACCATTCATTCTAACATCGGTTTGTTCGGTCTTGACATTTGGTAGTGTAAATTTAATACATTTCGTTTTTTTAGCGTTTAGCTGTAAATTGTTAGCAGTAAACCAACTAAGTACCTCTGAGAGAGCATTGTTTACATCGTCAAAATTATTCTTATTCCTAGTCACATTAAAAATGAGTGAAGTATCATCTGCAAACAATACAATATCACAGAAGTTTTCTACAAAGAATGGCAAGTCATTGATATATATCAAAAATAAGAAAGGGCCAAGAATTGACCCTTGTGGAACTCCCATTTTTACATGAGAACCGGATGACTTAGTTCCATTAACATCGACAGTTTGTGTTCTAGAACTAAGATAAGACTGTATCAATTTAAGCGCAAAACCTTTGAGACCATAATAATTTAACTTCATCGCCAGTGTTCGGTGCTCAACGCAATCGAAAGCCTTGGACAGGTCGCAGAAAACTCCAAGAGCGTTCTGAGACCCCTCCCAGGCATCAAATATATGTTTTATTAGAGCAACACCTGCATCAGTAGTGGAACGACCCTTTGTAAAACCAAATTGCTTACTATGTAAAAGATTATTTAAGTTAAAGTATTCTACTAACTGTTCGAGAATAATTTTTTCATAAATCTTACTAAGTGCTGGTAGTATTGAAATTGGTCGATAGTTACTGGGGTCTTCTTTATTTCCCGATTTAAATAAAGGTATAACCTTACTAAACTTCATAAGATCAGGAAAGATTCCCTTATCAATACAGTTATTAAATATATGTCAGCAAGATAGGGTGCAATAGAATATATAATATTCTTAATTATCTTTATAGACATGCCCCACAAATAACCTGTGTTTTTCATTTTTAGTGATTTGAAACTTTTAATAATATTATTAGAGTTAATATATTGAAAATTAAAAGAAAAATTACATTTGGGTACATGTTCTTCGAGAAAAGATTGTGCCGCCACTGGTGATGAATTTAAATTAGAGGTTGTTACCACAGGTATATTTATGAAGAAATCATCAAAAATATTAGCAATTTGTGCATCCGAATTGACAAGGTTGTCATTAACTTTTAGAGTAAAAGTGTTGTCCCGTGGTTTTAATTTACCAGTTTCACGGTTGATAATATCCCAAGTGGCTTTTATTTTATTATTAGACTTTTTAATTTTATCTTTAATGAAATTTGATTTTGCTAGTATGCACACTTTCTTAAACAATTTAGAGTATTTTTTTACATATTCTGTAAAATTTAAATTATGGTTATATTGTCTTAGATTATATAGCTCGAACAGTTTATTTCTACTTTTATAAATACCAGGCGTGGCCCAGTCACAGAACTTAAGTTTTTGTGAAAACTTTATTGTTTTAGAGGTAAACACCTGGTTGTATTCTGTAACAAAAACACTAATCCTACATTACCCCTAAACTACTTCAAAAATTTTATTCTACTGTCTTGCGTATATTGCTTATCTGGCTACAATGGCCCTAAAAGTTATTTGATTACGTAATATGGGGTTTCATATTATTATATTATGGTATAAAACATAAGTTTAGTTCATTATCGTGCTAAGTGGTTTTGAAGTAAAATTCAGTATTGAGTGTCAATGCATTCCAATTTGAAATAATTTTTTTATTGATTGGTTTATTTCATTCATATTTTTACAATAATATCACGTAGTGTAATTGTCAGTCATGATCTTAAGCGTTACACTTAGAAAATAACAGCAAATATTTTTTCACTGTAAAACCAAATTAGGCATAATAGGCAGAAACTCATTTGCGCGGTCTGTTTTTATAGTCTATGATTTGCGTTGAAAAAATGGCGGCGATGGTTTCGTGCTGGTAGATGTTGGAAAATATTTTATTTTTGAGTTTAAACGAGTAGTGTTTCGTGTACTTACCGAGTAAATGTTACACCTAGACTTTTTACTGTGTTTTTCCAGTGATTGTTACAACTTTTGAGTGCATAAGAAGGCATTTTTATTTTTTTCCTTGGTGAGACGTTAACGACATGTCACCGCAATCGCTCGGAAGCGACTATACAAGGTGCAGTCCATGGACCGCACCTGAGTGCGCACAAACTTGCTTCGCGGTGACTTATCTAGCTTTTTACATCAATGGCTGCGAACTACTACGCCCGGCTATAGTAAGTCGACTTGCGTTTGCGATGAATACTGCAGAATCGGATAGTGAGATGACTTGCTGTGCTTGCCTAGGAGGGCTGCAGGTGGGTTAAGTTTTTTTGCAGTGCATGGTGGAGACTTGTGGTAAATTGTACGATCAGATATGCACTAACGTGACACCTGCGGTCTCCGATCATGCTCTATGGATATGCCCTGAGTGTGTTTGTACATCAAAGAGAGGTGGGAAAAACTGTGAAACACCAGTAGGCACTCCCTACATCACTAAAAATATAACACACAGGAAAAAACATATCTCGTCCACCATACCAACCATACCAACCATACCAACTCGGGAAAATAATCCGGCTACGGCTGAAATATTGATTCTTCGCATTCAGATGGCAAAACTAACTGAACAACTGGAAGCTGCTGTTTCTACCATAGCGCGCTATCAAGTGGCTATTCAAGAAACTACGCTAAATGTCCAAGCTGTTAACGAGAAGCTGAAAGTCTTGAAACTAAAGCCTAATTGCAGATGTTTTTGCAGTAACGAGCCAGAATCTCTGGCTACAGTTGATAAGCCCAGCAAGATACTGAATGGAGGTGGTAAGGCGATTGCTAAAGGGAACCGCAACTGTGGTAATGTGAATAAGCAGTCCGCCACGATCGCTAATTCTGAGTGCGAAGAATCAACGTCACCATCTAATCCCACCAATATGGGACTTCTCCACCATGATGTAGATAGCTCAGTCCCGGTTATTGCGGGCAGCGATCAACAAGATGAGTTAACGGGTTGGAAAGAGGTACGCTTTAATAAGCGTGATAATGTTTCCAGGTGCACTGTAGGGGCTAAATCTGAGTCACAAACTCGAAATGATATGCGAAAAAGCAAGCGAGTTGATACTTCGATCCAGTGTACTGCAGGACTTTTTTTTTTTTTTTAGAGTGGAGGAAATGCTTTACGCACGCGCATGGGACTCTCCCCCCAACTTCCGCTCCCCCGTCCAGGCCCTGCGGCCTCGGCGGGGGTTCCAGAGGAGGGGGGCATACCCACCAAAACCTCCACTGCTCTCCAGCAAGACCCGGGGGAAAGTCGAGGCGAGACCGGCCATAGGCACTCTGCCGCCCCGACTCTCTAGGCCATTTGTTCAAGGGAACCCCCGAACCGAATGCACCCCTTGTGCAACGAGACCCCTTGAGGTAACCCTCACGGGATTCGACCCGACAGCTCCTGAGCTGTCAAGTCGAACTCTATCTCATCACTTGTGCCGGAGAGGCGGCGAGCGCCCGGATAGTCCGATCGCTCGCCGCGCCCTCAAACTCGTCCGCATCGCTCGACCCGATTTCTCTACCTCACCTGACCTCAGGGAATAGCGAGGGAGAGTTTCCCTCACGTCTTTGCCGAGTCGCAGGAGGCCGGACACACGCCTGGGGTCACGGCCACCTGCATCACAGCCTCAGCCGAGTACCAGGGGCCGATCGCACGCCAGGGTTCACGACCTCCCGCAACTCAGCCTCCTCAAGAGTGCGCTGACGCTCGGACGCCACGGGTTGCTAGATCCGTCACCCTCTTCAGGGGAGGATCGCACCTCACGCTTCCCATGACGCCATGAGCTCAGCCCACGCCCTCACAAAGAATGCGGATACCTCCGCGCGGCAGCGGCTCGGACGCCACGGAAAGCGAGATCTCTCACCCACTCAGGGGAGGATCGCATGCTTCCCACGACGTCCGAGCGCCCCCGAGCCCTCGCATTCTGCTACTTCCGCGCGGCAGCGGCTCGGACGCCACGGGTTGCTAGATCCGTCACACTCGTGTACTGCAGGACGTGACGTAACTTCTCTTAAGGCGGTGGAATATCGTAAGTACATCCACCTGTGGAATATGTTGTCTGAAATTGATGAAATTCGATCGTACCTGGCAGATCTGTGCCCAGATGGCACATGCACATTCGAGGAGCTTAAGCCTAGAGGAGACTATAAGTCCTATAAAATTGGCGTCTTACCAACCTACCTCGATAAATGTCTGTGTCCTAACACCTGGCCATCTAACGCGAGAGTGAAGCCGTGGTTGTTTCGTAGGCCTCCAAACCAGAAAAAACCGTAATCGTGGGTCTAAATCAGTTCTTCCAATTTCTATAGTCTACCAAAACGATTTTGGATTTGTTGAATCTCTGCCAGTAGTCTTTGCTAAGAACTCTTTAGATTGTTCTTTCTCTTGAGTAAGTTTGGTATTTGTATTTGTTGTAAATCACTGATGCAGAGTGAGTGGAATAACTTGATAATGAATGCAAGACAAAACAACTGGTTGTACTGAATAAAATATGTTTATATTTGCTTTACGTACGTCAAAAATAGTTACTCAAACAAAAATCAAAACAAACATCATTTGACATAAACAGAAAGTATTCTGTCAGTCAGAATATGCTTTGAATCGAACATGATTCAAACCATATTAAAATGATACCATAGAGCATACATTGTACCTCTTTACAACACTCCTCCTCAAGTGGATAGCTTTATGTATTAAGCAGCAGGCTCACAACATAGAAAACAAACATCATTATAAAAATCTTAAACGTTACCAAAGTATACACAACAAACACATTCGCTCATGCATAGCCTTCTAACATTCAGGCTCTAAGATTCATCTGATCTACGCAGAACTCGTGCTTGCATTTCGGAAACGCTTTAGTGAAGATATCTGCAGTCATTAGCTCTGTTTGCAGGTATTCTAACGACACAACGTTATCATTAAGTTTCTCTCTGATGTAGTGACATCTAACATCAATGTGTTTTGTTCTCTGATGATGAACTGGATTCTTGGCAATCTGAATCACTGACTGACTGTCACTCAACAGCTTGACAGTTTCATCCTTTCGTGAGATCTCTCTCATCAATGTCTTTAGGAACGTAGCTTCTCTACTCGCTTCGGACATCGCTACATATTCCGCTTCAGCACTTGAAAGTGCAACGGTGCGTTGCTTCTTGCTTACCCAAGACACGGGTGCTCCTCCTAAAATGAATACAAATCCCGTAAACGATTTCCGATCACAGTGATCTCCTGCATGATCGGCATCGACATATCCAGTAAAACTTAGTCCAGTTTTCACAAATGTCAACTTGTAGTCGATGGTACCCTTTAGGTATCTCAAGAGTCTCTTAGCTGCATTCCAGTGCTGACTCGTATAGCAGCTATTGAACTGGCTGAGGTCCAAAACTACATAACTAATGTCAGGTCTTGAGCATACAGCTAAGTACATCACCGATCCAATTAAATTTTGGTAAGGAATCTCTATGGGTGGGATATGATCACTACTGGGCTTCTCTAGTTTTAGTCCAGTTGGCAGAGGTGTCTTAACTGGTTTGCAGTCAGACATTCCAAATTTATTCAGAACCATTTGTATGTAATCACTCTGATTGACACTGATCTCCTCCTTAAGCCGATTTATATTCATACCCAAAAAAGTATTCACTTTCCCCAAGTCCTTCATATCGAATTTCTTCATTAGTTCTTTCTTTACTGTGTCTCTCTCTTTCTCATTTTTGTAGAATATCAGAATGTCATCGACATAAACGGCAATAATAATCATATTCCTAATGTAGACACATGGCTCGTTACCCGATCGCTTGAACTTCATCTCAGTCAAAGCATCATGGAGTTTCTTGTTCCAGGCTCGAGGAGCTTGCTTAAGTCCGTATAGAGCTTTCTTGAGCAAGCATATATGATCCTCTTTGCCTTTCTCCTCACAGAGTCTAGGCTGCTTCATATTAACTCGCTCCATTAAATCTCCATTAAGGAATGCAGTGACCACGTCCATTTGATCTATTGATAAAACATTTTCAGCTGCCAACGCGAATAGTAATCTAAGGGTACTATGTCTGATCACAGGAGAAAAAGTCTCGTTGAAGTCTAGTCCATGCCTCTGTGTAAAGCCGCGCGCTACAAGCCTGGCTTTATACCTAATTTTCCCCCCAAATTCTTTTTTAATTTTGAAGATCCATTTACTATCTACTAAATTAACATTAAATATGTTAGGATCAGGCTTGACTAAACTCCAAGTTCCGTTCTTCTTTAAAGCATTTAACTCAGCATTAATGGCTTCTTGCCATTTCTCTCTGTTATTACCACTGAGTGCTTTTTCCACAGTTGCAGGTTCGCTGTGTTCTTCAATTTCTGCTTGATACAGATAATAATCACTATATTCTCTTGGTTTTCTTTCTCTTTGAGGGTATCTTTTTTCTCTTGTCGGCGGTGTTGCGAACTCTTCCTCAACCAATTCACTCTCGACATCATCAGTATCATGGAAAAACTCATTTTGCCTCTCCTGCAGAGCTGGTCTCTGATCAACTGTTTTTTCTTGAATAGTTTCTCCTAAATCTATTATTTCTTCAACAGTCTCAGTTTGGGATTCTGTTGAAAAATCTAGCATTAGTTGCCCAAGAGTTCCTTTTGTTTCTCTTTGAAGATTTTCTTTCAATTCTGATTTAGGTTTCTCTCTAAAAACCTTAGCTTCTCTCTGGTTAAAGAACTGATCCTCAAAAAAGACCACATCTCTTGCTTTATGAATATGAAGTTTAGCAGGATCACAAAGCCTGTAAACCTTCGACTCGGTGCAATATCCAACAAAAACGAGCTCCTTGCTTTTCGCATCCAGCTTTTTTCGCTTAGCTTTGTTGATGTGCATAAAAGCTTTACACCCGAAGACTCTCAACTGTCTGAGATCAGGCTTCTCTCCAGACCATGCTTCCAACGGTGTCACCTTCACAGCTTTGGTGGGTAAGCGATTCTTCAGATAAACGGCCGTATTAACTGCTTCCGCCCAGTAAGAAAAGCGTAGGTTAGCTTCCTCTAGCATGCATCTAGCCTTTTCCATAATGGTACGGTTGGCCCTTTCTGCTACCCCGTTTTGTTCTGGTGTGTATTCAACAGTTGTTTGGTGAATAATACCGCTTTCTTTAAATAATTGACTAACTTGTTTATTTACAAACTCTTTTCCATTGTCCGATCTAACAATCTTTATCTTTTTGTTGGTTTGGTTCTCAACCAATTTTTGAAATTGACAATCTTTGAAAATACTTCTCTTTCCTCTCTCAAGAAGTAAATAAACGTGTACCGGGTTTTGTCGTCAATAAGTAAAAGAAAATATCTCTTCCCGTTGTGCGACTCTACGCTCACAGGACCGCAGACATCTGAATGTATGAACTCTAGTACTTCAGTTGCTCTGGTCGTGCCACTCTTTTTAAAAGGTATACGTGTTTGCTTACCTTTAAGGCACGGCTCACATTGTAGGTTATCAGGAATTTGGTACCTCACTCCTTCTGCTAAACCATCTCTAAGCAGCTTCATGTTTGATGCTCCAAGATGTGCCAATCTCCTATGCCACAGCTCAAATTCATCAGATATCGTTGCTGAAAAAGCAGACTGGTTAGTATTTGTAATAGCTTTGAATTTCACAACTATTCTTTAAAAATACTACAGTAAAATCTCTGTCTGCAAGTGTACTTACACTAAGTAGGTTTGCAGTCAGTCCAGGAACATACATCACATCATTTACTCCAAATTGCATTCTCTCAGCCTTCTGCACATCTCCTGATCCAATTGCACTTAACTTCTGACCATTAGCTACACTAATATTTACAGCACTATCAAACACTCTATAGTCTGTAAGCCAGTCTTTGCGATGGGTCATATGAGATGACGCTCCAGAATCAACGATCCATTCGTTATTATCTTTCATCATGGCAGTGAACGCAGTCAGCAATGATGATACTTTGTTATCCCTTTTATTTGGGTTCTTTGGACATTTCATAGCTTTATGAGGTCCACCGCAAATAAAGCACTTGACTGTCTTCTCTTTGTTAAACTGTTTTTTGTTCTTTTTGCCTTCCTTTGCTCTTACATTGCAACTCTTAGCTTTGTTGTGCATAGTTAAAGCAATCTCATCAGAGAACGTCGATGGTATTGGTTATTGGTACATGTGAGACAAGCGAAATCGACGAAAGTGTGTTGGGAAGCGCTGGTAAATGCTTTTGAAGACAAGAGTGTCACCAACCGATGCCGTTTGCTAGGCCGACTCATTAGTTTCAAGCTGGAACAATTTAATAACGTCAAAGACTACATTACGGCGATAATGAAAGTAGCACAGCAGCTACGAGACATTGGTAAAGAGGTCGATGATGAAATGTTGGCAGCGCTAATGTTACAAGGATTGACAGAGGTCTATAATCCAATGAAGATGGCCATTGAGAACTCAAACATTACCCTGACGTCAGATTACGTCAAAACCAAGCTGTTACAGCAGGACGATGTAAAACCATCGACGTTCTCTGATGAGATTGCTTTAACTATGCACAACAAAGCTAAGAGTAGCAATGTAAGAGCAAAGGAAAGCAAAAAGAACAAAAAACAGTTTAACAAAGAGAAGACAGTCAAGTGCTTTATTTGCGGTGGACCTCATAAAGCTATGAAATGTCCAAAGAACCCAAATAAAAAGGATAACAAAGTAATAACATTGCTGACTGCGTTCACTGCCATGATGAAAGATAATAACGAATGGATCGTTGATTCTGGAGCGTCATCTCGTATGACCCATCGCGAAGACTGGCTTACAGACTATAGAGTGTTTGATAGTGCTGTAAATATTAGTGTAGCTAATGGTCAGAAGTTAAGTGCAATTGGATCAGGAGATGTGCAGAAGGCTGAGAGAATGCAATTTGGAGTAAATGATGTGATGTATGTTCCTGGACTGACTGCAAACCTACTTAGAGTAAGTACACTTGCAGACAGAGATTTTACTGAAGTATTTTTAAAGAATAGTTGTAAGATATATAACAAGAGTGATTGTTGTATAAAAGGAAATGTACTCCATAGCTGCGAGAAGGTAAAAGGAGTTTACAAATTCAAAGCTATTACAAATACTAACCAGTCTCCTTTTTCAGCAACGATGTCTGATGAATTTGAGCTGTGGCATAGGAGATTGGCACATCTTGGAGCATCAAACATGAAGCTGCTTAGAGATGGTTTAGCAGAAGGAGTGAGGTACCAAATTCCTGATAACCTACAATGTGAGCCGTGCCTTAAAGGTAAGCAAACACGTATACCTTTTAAAAAGAGTGGCGCGACCAGAGCAACTGAAGTACTAGAGTTCATACATTCAGATGTCTGCGGTCCTGTGAGCGTAGAGTCGCACAACGGGAAGAGATATTTTCTTTTACTTATTGACGACAAAACCCGGTACACGTTTATTTACTTCTTGAGAGAGGAAAGAGAAGTATTTTCAAAGATTGTCAATTTAAAAAATTGGTTGAGAAGCAAACCAACAAAAAGATAAAGATTGTTAGATCGGACAATGGAAAAGAGTTTGTAAATAAACAAGTTAGTCAATTATTTAAAGAAAGCGGTATTATTCACCAAACAACTGTTGAATACACACCAGAACAAAACGGGGTAGCAGAAAGGGCCAACCGTACCATTATGGAAAAGGCTAGATGCATGCTAGAGGAAGCTAACCTACGCTTTTCTTACTGGGCGGAAGCAGTTAATACGGCCGTTTATCTGAAGAATCGCTTACCCACCAAAGCTGTGAAGGTGACACCGTTGGAAGCATGGTCTGGAGAGAAGCCTGATCTCAGACAGTTGAGAGTCTTCGGGTGTAAAGCTTTTATGCACATCAACAAAGCTAAGCGAAAAAAGCTGGATGCGAAAAGCAAGGAGCTCGTTTTTGTTGGATATTGCACCGAGTCGAAGGTTTACAGGCTTTGTGATCCTGCTAAACTTCATATTCATAAAGCAAGAGATGTGGTCTTTTTTGAGGATCAGTTCTTTAACCAGAGAGAAGCTAAGGTTTTTAGAGAGAAACCTAAATCAGAATTGAAAGAAAATCTTCAAAGAGAAACAAAAGGAACTCTTGGGCAACTAATGCTAGATTTTTCAACAGAATCCCAAACTGAGACTGTTGAAGAAATAATAGATTTAGGAGAAACTATTCAAGAAAAAACAGTTGATCAGAGACCAGCTCTGCAGGAGAGGCAAAATGAGTTTTTCCATGATACTGATGATGTCGAGAGTGAATTGGTTGAGGAAGAGTTCGCAACACCGCCGACAAGAGAAAAAAGATACCCTCAAAGAGAAAGAAAACCAAGAGAATATAGTGATTATTATCTGTATCAAGCAGAAATTGAAGAACACAGCGAACCTGCAACTGTGGAAAAAGCACTCAGTGGTAATAACAGAGAGAAATGGCAAGAAGCCATTAATGCTGAGTTAAATGCTTTAAAGAAGAACGGAACTTGGAGTTTAGTCAAGCCTGATCCTAACATATTTAATGTTAATTTAGTAGATAGTAAATGGATCTTCAAAATTAAAAAAGAATTTGGGGGGAAAATTAGGTATAAAGCCAGGCTTGTAGCGCGCGGCTTTACACAGAGGCATGGACTAGACTTCAACGAGACTTTTTCTCCTGTGATCAGACATAGTACCCTTAGATTACTATTCGCGTTGGCAGCTGAAAATGTTTTATCAATAGATCAAATGGACGTGGTCACTGCATTCCTTAATGGAGATTTAATGGAGTGAGTTAATATGAAGCAGCCTAGACTCTGTGAGGAGAAAGGCAAAGAGGATCATATATGCTTGCTCAAGAAAGCTCTATACGGACTTAAGCAAGCTCCTCGAGCCTGGAACAAGAAACTCCATGATGCTTTGACTGAGATGAAGTTCAAGCGATCGGGTAACGAGCCATGTGTCTACATTAGGAATATGATTATTATTGCCGTTTATGTCGATGACATTCTGATATTCTACAAAAATGAGAAAGAGAGAGACACAGTAAAGAAAGAACTAATGAAGAAATTCGATATGAAGGACTTGGGGAAAGTGAATACTTTTTTGGGTATGAATATAAATCGGCTTAAGGAGGAGATCAGTGTCAATCAGAGTGATTACATACAAATGGTTCTGAATAAATTTGGAATGTCTGACTGCAAACCAGTTAAGACACCTCTGCCAACTGGACTAAAACTAGAGAAGCCCAGTAGTGATCATATCCCACCCATAGAGATTCCTTACCAAAATTTAATTGGATCGGTGATGTACTTAGCTGTATGCTCAAGACCTGACATTAGTTATGTAGTTTTGGACCTCAGCCAGTTCAATAGCTGCTATACGAGTCAGCACTGGAATGCAGCTAAGAGACTCTTGAGATACCTAAAGGGTACCATCGACTACAAGTTGACATTTGTGAAAACTGGACTAAGTTTTACTGGATATGTCGATGCCGATCATGCAGGAGATCACTGTGATCGGAAATCGTTTACGGGATTTGTATTCATTTTAGGAGGAGCACCCGTGTCTTGGGAAAGCAAGAAGCAACGCACCGTTGCACTTTCAAGTGCTGAAGCGGAATATGTAGCGATGTCCGAAGCGAGTAGAGAAGCTACGTTCCTAAAGACATTGATGAGAGAGATCTCACGAAAGGATGAAACTGTCAAGCTGTTGAGTGACAGTCAGTCAGTGATTCAGATTGCCAAGAATCCAGTTCATCATCAGAGAACAAAACACATTGATGTTAGATGTCACTACATCAGAGAGAAACTTAATGATAACGTTGTGTCGTTAGAATACCTGCAAACAGAGCTAATGACTGCAGATATCTTCACTAAAGCGTTACCGAAATGCAAGCACGAGTTCTGCGTAGATCAGATGAATCTTAGAGCCTGAATGTTAGAAGGCTATGCATGAGCGAATGTGTTTGTTGTGTATACTTTGGTAACGTTTAAGATTTTTATAATGATGTTTGTTTTCTATGTTGTGAGCCTGCTGCTTAATACATAAAGCTATCCACTTGAGGAGGAGTGTTGTAAAGAGGTACAATGTATGCTCTATGGTATCATTTTATATGGTTTGAATCATGTTCGATTCAAAGCATATTCTGACTGACAGAATACTTTCTGTTTATGTCAAATGATGTTTGTTTTGATTTTTGTTTGAGTAACTATTTTTGACGTACTGTTATACGAGAAACTCACAAAGGGTTTTTAAAAAAGATTTATTAATATTAAACGCGAGTGTGTTGTACAAAGGTTGCCGGTTGACTGGTCGGCCAGTCTTCCAGTTCTAACTACGTAATATTCTAATGATACAATGTTGCAGAGAGGGCTGACAAAGCATTCTTTGTCAGCACAACCCTTTACAAATCACGGATATAACAACCCCCCCTTTAAGAGGAAACTTACAGAAGGTGAGTTTCCGTAAAACTACGTTACTCGCAATCGAGGCAATATTGTGATATCCGCAACAGGTTCAGGTTCGTCTAATCTAAAGGTTTTTTATAACATAAATATTTCCGTTTTTTAGACAATTTTAAAATTATGTAACATAATATTATTAGACATACAATTAATGACAATATGCTAAAGATTGGAAAACTAATATGATAAGAGAGGTTTGGTTTTTCTAAAGTTTGTAAAGAATCTATAATTTGATCAGAGTTGTCTTTAAAAGATTTTAAATTATTTAAATTTACAGTTTTAATCTTAGAACTTGGAATGTTGATTGTGATTTCTTTAAAACGGTTAAAATTACAGCAGCTATCATTTATAATATTGAATTCTGAATATATATATGGTATAGTTATACTAGGATTTGCATTTCTTACTAATTTAACATTTTTATGGAAAGCTATACATTCTGTTGGCATGTTAAGTACACCTGTACCTGATATTGTAAAGTCGGAGATTACATTGTTGCATTCTATAGAAAGTTTTGTAGGTTTTGATTGGACAAAAATCCAATTATTATTATTTAATTTATGCCAAAAATCTATATCTCCAGAAATGAATTTAACAGGACAGTTTTCTGGGACAGAATGCAAAGCTTTTGTGATTATTTCTATTTCACATGAAGGATTAGCAAAGACTGCGTATATATCTGTTATTTGACAAAGGTAACTTTCTCTAGGTATGATTTTACAATGATTAAAGTCTTTGAGATAGGTGTACGAGGATTTATCTCTACTTACAGCTAAATATTGTTCAGAAGGTAATATCATCACAAAAGAATTAGGACTATCACTAATATGTGAAGTTGGTAACGGAATATTTTTATAAACATTATAATCTGAAAGACTTACAAGAGGTATTTTTACAATAAACATTAACTTATTATTTAAGTAGTAACATACTAGATCCGCTACATTGATCAACTTATGAATATTACTTAAATCTAAACTTACAGGAAAGTCCTTATATTTAGGCACAATTTTTAGGTTGCTAGTGATATCATTATACATTTGGTTTGGTGTAAGTATTGACGGATGTAAGATATTACTTTTTACAAAAAGAATTGAATTTAAAAGATCTTCAATTTTAAAGGAAATTGTTAACAAATTTGATTGTAATATATTAGAAATAACATTAAGTTTGGTCTTAAAGCTAACAACATTTATAACATCTGATACATTTTTAATTGAATAGGATAAATTGTCGATGACGTCATTCAATTTGGCCTGATTAATATTTATTTCGTGTAAAGAATCATTAATTTTAGAAATTGCAGTTTGTGAAACCATTATACTCTTTGTAATAGATTCTGCTAGCTTTTTGTCATTATTATATAAAACTTGGATTGCGTCATCATAACTTTTCGCATCGTCTTCATCTAATGTTCCAACTATGTGTTTAAATACGGTACCAACTCCAGAGAACCAAGCAGATCTCTTAGAGATACCAGTAGAGATAATATGAGAAATTGATTCGAAATCTCGCAAAATATCATCATATAACACATGTAGAGGTTGTAATATATTTTGACATTGTGAATAATCAATTTCGTTACTTTCGCGACAATAGAATTGAACATTATCAAACACATTTTTAATATTTTCTATATGTGATTTTATTGGAGAAACGTCTACGGGAATAACAATATGAAAATATTCATTCATAATCCTCAGTGTGCCGACAGGGTCAAATAGTATACCAGGGCTTTTAGTGATATATTCTATATACTGATGTTCTTTACTGGCTAGGATGCCATTACAAAATGATGCGGCCATCCTGTAATATAAGAATAATGATAATGGTTAAAGTAGTAATAAAAGGTAATAATAAAAGGTAAGTAATACCTAAAAGGAATAATAAAGAGTAATAAAACTAATCTTATGATTTTTATCTAAAATATTCTAATTAAGTAAAGTAAATTATTTGTATAAAAGTATAATCTTATTATTTTTTTAATTTTCAAAAGCTGGTTTGACTTCATCGTAGTGATGTTTCACATGACGTCTATTTATAAGGAGTGTGAGGTGTGTGAATTATTCCCATGAATTTTAATAATTTTATATGGACCTTTCCATAAAGGCGAAAGGGCTTTGCGAAGTCTTAAACGATTTTTTAAATAGACATATTCTCCTGCTTTATACTTTACTGGTCGAGAATGTTTCATGTGTCATAATAGGTTTTAGACCTTTCTTTGGAAGCATTTATATTTTCGACTGCTTTTTCGCGAGATATTTTCAAACGATGTTGTAACATTTTAATGTATTCAGGGTAAGTGACGTCAGAACGTGAATCAAATATGCTATCCGGAATGTACGGTTTATGACCGAAGACAAGTTCATATGGAGTGAACTGCGTAGTTGTATGAATGTTGCTATTATAAGTCAACATGGCTGTGTATACGAATTTATGCCAATTAGTTTGATTTTCGTTCACATATGATTTCAAATATTCTTTGAGAGTTGAATGGCTTCGTTCTAAAGCACCTTGAGTTTGGGGATGATAAGGTGAAGACCATATTTGCTTTATTTTTAAAAATTCACAGGTTCTTTTAAATAGATCGGCTGTGAAATTTGTACCCTGATCAGTTAATATGGATTTGGGAATGCCGAATAATGATATAAAATGTACTAAGCATTCACATGTCTCTTCTGCTGTAGCATTTGAAATAGGATAGGCAATTGAAAATTTTGTTAAATCGTCTTGAAGAGTAAGTATAAATTTTAATTTCTGCAGCCTGGCTTCTGGTAATGGGCCTACGATATCTAGACTAATTCTTTCGAATGGTCGTGTAGAATTAGTTGTTATTTGCATGGGAGATCTGTTGATTTTTCTAAGTGGTTTATTAGTTTGACACAGTTTACAATTTTTTACATAGTTTTCAATATCTGTACGCATATTCTTCCAGTAATAGCGTTCTTTTATTCTATTATACATTCTATTTGAACCTAGATGTCCTGCTACTGGAATATCATGGTTTTCTTTCATGATTTTTGAAATTTCAGTTGGCACAGGATATATAATAGTGTTATGATGTATGTTTATTGTTGTATTTGTATTATTAAACAGGTACATGAGCATACCATATATTTTTACAAAAGAAAGTTGTTGAAAAGGATTTTTAAAGTCAGATATTGCAATTTCGTTTATCTCGCCCTTAAGTAAGATATCGTCGCGTGCACTCTTGAGAGATTTAAATATTTCAGGATATGTGCAGTTGTCAAAGTAATAATGTTTTATGAATAGGAAGTAATAAACTTTATCCTTAATTTCTACCCTTTTGAAAGAATTAAGTTCACGCTCGTCGTTGAGAATTTCAGAAGGATCATCTGTTGTTGCGAGAATATCTTGGACATATAAGGATTTGATTCATCAAAGTCGATTGAAATAGGGATTAGAATAGTTTTAGAGCTACTTTTAAGGAGACTTTCATTATGTTCTTTTATGTAGGTATTAACCCGTGGAGCGCTCGACGCCTAGGAAAAAAAAGCGCCTCAAGCGCTTCGCTATATAACAATGTTTTTTTTTTTTTTTGGTTTATCTTCAGAAATAACCTAATTACGTAATTCCTGTATAATGTATCCATAAGTGTTATATATCAATGTAATCTGCATGAAATTTCCTATCGAAATATCATAAGCTTAGTAAAAAAATAAACTTACATGTGGGTCTGAGGTGATGATTGAATTATGATGAATGTTATCATCGCAGCGTACCTACACTTTCACACCTCAATACACATATTTCCCATACACTTTCACATAAAACAACACTAACACCACAAAGTTCACTTATTCAAGTATTCACATTTAAAATTTCAGGCTTTGAAGTCACATATTAACTTAGTTATTCACAATAATATGCACCGCATAGGCAAATACCTAACAGCGGCCATCACCGAACTGAGTCCGCGAAATCTCGTTTTTTCGTTGTTTTCATTGTTATTAGTTACATTAGTTATTTGGTAATGAAATGTTATTTTATCAATAACTGTTTATGTAATCGACAAACTTACAAACTATTATTTATATTTCTTACTGAGGAAAAAACCTACTCGCCATACACGCTTACGAAAAAATCACACTTCAAAAGTTCATGACTTTTTTTTACAAAGATAAACACTGATTCCATAATAACCATTATTTTACCACAATCTACACTCTTTTCCAAGTAATTAAATATATACTTTATATAAGATTACTCGCCGTTTTCATCGAGAATTCATTTTTACCTACCTACTACAAAGTGAGTGACGCAACAACTGACAAAAAAAACGTTCGACTTTTTTATTTAATTTTTCTGACTTCCGTTCTAAATTGTAGTCAAATGGTTCCTAAATAAAAGTTACTCCATACAAACCAAATAATAATTCAAGCTAAACGGAAACACCGCTAGTACCAATCGAAAAGCTAAAATTTGAACGCCAGTGGCGCGCTGTAAATCTGTTCTACCTTAAGAACACTTTGCGCACGTGCAAGAAAAATAACATGTATCAAACCTGAGTACATTTGACGCTCGACGGGTTAAATATTACATCTTTGTTCGTGAATGATTTTAAGAAATTGTTATAGTCGTCATTATGACGATTTTCTTTATTTGTTTCAGGATCAAGATTAGAAGGTGAAGGATTTTGTTGTTCTTGAGGTAAGTTGGAAATTGAAGGAATTGTATTTTCAGGATCATATACATGGATTGGAATATCGTCATTATCTAGAAGAGATATAGAAGGTAGGTCATTACTATCTAAATCGAGGAGACTCGAAGGAAGGCGAATATCTAAGTCCTCTATTGTTATAGGACTGAACGGGAGAGAATCATCTGGATTTAATACAGGTTGTGGATTTTCGAGAACGTCATTATCAGGTTGAGATGGACTTTCAACAGGTTTTGAATAATTATTATTTTTAGGAAGAACAGGATTGACTGGATATCGAGATAATGCATCGGCATTGCTATTTATTTTACCCTTTTTAAATTCTATTTCATAATCGAACTCTTCGAGTTTTAATCGCCACCTTATAAGTTTGGATCCCGGATCCTTGTGATTGAATAACCATTTAAGTGGTCGGTGATCAGTAACTATAGTAAATCGGCGGCCATAAAGATATGGTCTAAAAGTACCATACCAAATACCAAAGATAATTGCTAGGCATTCTTTCTCAGTTGTGCTGTAGTTACTTTCGGCTTTATTTAAAGTTCGTGACGCATATGCAATAGGCCTATCATTACCTATAGGGCCTTGTGAGAGAATGGCTGAGATAGCAAAATTAGAAGCGTCGCAAGTTAAAACAAAGGGTTTTGTGAAATCTGGGTAAGCCAAAATAGGAGCGGAAATTAAACAAGTTTTTAATTGTTCAAAGGCTAACTGGTGTTCGTTTTGCCAATGAAAAGTGACGTCTTTCTTCAAAAGGTTTGTAAGAGGTTTAGCGATTTTGGATAGGTTTGGTATGAAACGACGATAATAGGATACTAAGCCTAGGAAGGATTTTATGTCCTTGGGACATTTAGGTTGAGGAAACATTTGAACGGCTTTAGTCTTTTCTGGATTAGGTTTTACTCCGTGATCGGTTATGATGTGACCAAGGTAAGATACTTCTTTACGAAGAAATTCACATTTATCAGGCTGAAGCTTTAAGTTAAAATGCCTGAGTCTGTCGAAGACGTTAGAAAGGGATTTTATGTGAGAATCAAGGTCGTATGAATAGATCACGATATCGTCTAGATATACGAAGCATTGTATGCCTTGTATGCATAAAGAGCCGAATTCATTAACCTCTGGAAGGTAGAAGGTGCATTTTTAAGGCCAAACGGCATTCGAGTAAATTCGAAGTGTCCTTGTGGGACAGAAAAGGCTGTTTTAGGTGCATCGCGTTCAGACATTTTAATCTGATGAAAGCCAGATGCAAGGTTAAGTGTACTGAAGTACTTACATTTACCTAACTGATCTAAAATTTCTGATATATTGGAAATTGGATAGGAATCACCTATTGTGATATCATTTAGACGACGGTAGTCAATGACTACTCGCCATTTACGTTGGCCAGAAGCATCTGCCTTCTTGGGTACCACCCATATAGGAGAAGACCAAGGTGACATTGAAGTTTTAATAATTCCTTCATCAAGCATCTTATTTATTTGGGTATGTACTTCTTGTTTGTGTACATCAGGAAATCGATAAGATTTGGTATTGATAGGATCAGAAGAAGATGTAGATATTTCGTGTTGTATAGCGTCGGTATATGAGAGGTGTTCGTTAGGACGGTGAAAAATATCGGAGAATGTAGAACAGAGTTCATATAAAGCATCTGTTTCTTCGCGATTTAAATGAGAGACTCGCAAAAGGTCGAGACTTTGATTAGTTCGGTCTAGAACGTTATTTGAATTGTCGTAAGGATGTATAGTATTAATAATTTGACACTTGTTGTTTTTATCTAATGGCGATATTTTTAACTTTAAATTGGAACCTATGGTCAAAGGCGATTCGGAAATATTGACGACAGAAATGTTTATTCTTTGATTTGATTTTACTTTTACAATGCAATTGGCTATAAGGAGTGATTCAATAGGATTCTGATCTATGATAAGTCCTTCTTTTATTTCAGGATTTAGTACTGAACATTCTATGATTGTTTCTGTTCGAGGTGCAATGGTATAAATGGGTTCATTAAATTTAAGTTTAAGTTTTTCTTTATCAATTATTAGTAAATCTTTATCGAAATCAATTTTACTGTGAGATTCAGATAAAAAGTCATTTCCTATGATTCCATCATATATGGAAAGTCTAAGCCGGCGACGAGATGAAATTGATGACTTAATGAATCGAATTCTACAAGAATAGAACCTTGTGACTGCATAGGATTAATTGTTGATCCTATTCCAGTAAAGGTTGCAAAGTTTTCTATTATTTTGTTAGGCATTTTTTCTACAGAACATAATTGAATTAAGCTTATAGATGCTCCGCTGTCGACTAGAAGTGTTAAAGGCTTAGAGGATACTGATGTCTGGACTTCGATAAAAGGTCAGTATTTTCTTATTGGATTTGTAGTAATATTGTATATGCTAACTTTCTCTTTTTCTTTTTCAGGTATGCTGCGAGGAGTAGAAAGAGAATATTCAGACGTTGATATCTTTTCATTAGTAGGTAAAGTAATGGAAATAGATTTTTTGACACCACTATGAATTTGGGGCTGATTACCCTGTTTGTTAGTGGGCTGTTTAGAATTAGTAAGATCTCTACCAAAAGTTTGGGGCTGGTTACCCTGTTTGTAGGTAGGATTTGAATTAGTAAGATCTCTACCAAAAGTTTGGGGCTGGTTACCCTGTTTGTAGGTAGGATTTGAATTAGTAAGATCTCTACCAAAAGTTTGGGGCTGGTTACCCTGTTTGTAGGTAGGATTTGAATTAGTAAGATCTCTACCAAAAGTTTGGGGCTGGTTACCCTGTTTGTAGGTAGGATTTGAATTAGTAAGATCTCTACCAAAAGTTTGGGGCTGGTTACCCTGTTTGTAGGTAGGATTTGAATTAGTAAGATATCTACCAAAAGTTTGGGGCTGGTTACCCTGCTTGTAGGTAGGATTTGAATTAGTAAGATCTCTACCAAAAGTTTGGGGCTGGTTACCCTGTTTGTAGGTAGGATTTGAATTAGTAATAGAATTAGATATAGAATGAATTAGAGAATTAGATCTGGTATCGATTTTAGCGCTTAAATTTCTCGCACGGTACCGGACGGGAAATCTTGCCCGTTTAAATGATTGTCTGTTTCACCAGTACCTTGTTCTTCTGAGTTAACGACATGAATAGGCTGATTACGACTTTGAAAGTTAAAATTAGGCGAAGGACGATTATTTTGGTTAAAATTGTTTTGGTTATTATTAAAGCGTCTATTATTATATTCGCGTTTACGACAACGCTCTATTGTGTGCCCTGGAATTTGGCAGTATCGACACACTGGCGGATTATATCTGGAAGTAGAAGGCATAACATTTTCATGATTAATTTGATTAGTAAAATTCGTGCCACGCTGTGTAAATGATCGATTATGATTGAAGTTCGGCGATTGTCTATTAGGTCGCCACTGATTTTGAGAAAAGCTAGTATTAGTCTTGCGAAGAGTAGATTGAATGATTTTTTCTTCCGACAAGGCAGAATTGATTGCGTCATTTAACGTCTCTGGATCGCGGCATCGAACTACTGTTGACAGTCTGGGGCTCAAACCCAAAATAAAAGTATGCAGAGCTAGGTCTTGCAAAGCAGCGACACGGCCTGCCAGTTCGGCTTTCTTTTTAGTTGGAATAGATATGTTGATTTCAGTTAATAATTTGGACAGGCATGATTCTATCCGAAGCGCGAACTGATTGACTGTTTCGTTAAACAACTGATGACACGCTTGGTCTGAGAGCAGTGCGGCGTAGTGTTTTCGTTCACCGAATTGCGATTTTAAGAAATCCTCTAATTGTTGGTATGTTTCGAATTCTTTTATGGAACAAGCGGTTTCTGCTCGTCCCTCGAGTTGCGAAATAATATATTTTAAAAGAATATCTTGCTGCTGTGTAGCAGCAAGATTAATTGCATTTCTGCAATTGTTAATGAATGCATTTAAATTTTCTCGGTTACCATCGAACTTCTTAATAAATTTACAGAGGATATTTAAGTCTATTTCTCTTGCCGGTTGCGTCATGCTTTGTTCGTCTTTGGGCATTGGTATTCGTTAATATAAACAAGCGATAAGACGCCGGACGCGGACCGCGGGCGATAACGCTACACTGGTCTCAGATTGAAACAAAGTTGGAACAAAGGATTAATAACTTAATGAATAACTATTTTTAGAACAATGGAAAAAATGTTTTAAGCTTAACTGAACTCTTAAAACGAATTTGGTTTTATGCACTTTCACTTTTATATTCACTTGACTTCATAGACACAGATGTAGAATAGTTTTCACTTACAGGAACGTAGCGATGATGGTGATCTGGCTCATGATTACCAGGTTGCAGGTCTCTGGATACAGCAGGAAGTAGTAGTCGATTGACGATAAATCGTAATTAGCACAAAATAGTATATTTGATAACTGGATATGGAAGTAGATCGCGTTCACTGGAATCAGCTCGGATGGGTGACCGTTTTGTTGAGGTCACTGAAAATGGTTCGGATGGGTGACCGTTTTTTGGAGATGAGTTCAACCGGTTTCAAGAAATCACTTGTTGAGACACTCGCGTAACTGGACTCACTTTCACGGAACTGAGGCGAACCCCTGGATCTTCAAAGATCCCTTTACGCTGCCACCAATGTTATACGAGAAACTCACAAAGGGTTTTTAAAAAAGATTTATTAATATTAATCGCGAGTGTGTTGCACAAAGGTTGCCGGTTGACTGGTCGGCCAGTCTTCCAGTTCTAACTACGTAATATTCTAATGATACAATGTTGCAGAGAGGGCTGACAAAGCATTCTTTGTCAGCACAACCCTTTACAAATCACGGATATAACAGTACGTAAAGCAAATATAAACATATTTTATTCAGTACAACCAGTTGTTTTGTCTTGCATTCATTATCAAGTTATTCCACTCACTCTGCATCAGTGATTTACAACAGATACAAATACCAAACTTACTCAAGAGAAAGAACAATCTAAAGAGTTCTTAGCAAAGACTACTGGCAGAGATTCAACAAATCCAAAATATAAAAGAGATAAAGCTAGAGTTGCAGTCGGAACTGTTTCTGTGTCTTACGTCGCTGTGAATACCCTGCAGCAACTGGCACACGATGTTAAAGCTGCTTTTCTGCTTGCATCTGAAGAAGCAAAAATTTTTTATTTTGCAAATAATTTTATGGCAAGAGTATAAAGAGTAGATGAAGGACTAAGAGATTATACGGAAGTAGAAGGTGTAATAGCAAATCAAAGATTCAAACTAGTTAAGTGGGTGACAATTATTAAAGCAAATGCAAGAGATGTCATAGCAGTAAATCAGAACGAGGAAATAAAGATGAAATTGAATGAAGTAGTCAAAGCATTTAAGCTTACCCGGAATAAAAAACCTGACAGTTTCGGGTACTCAAGTGTTATTACTCCACTGAAAGTTGCAACTATGACTAAAAGAGAAGTAATAGCAGAAATATCACACCTCTTCGACCCTTTCAATTGGTTAACCTCTTGTGCCGGTTTAGCAAAAGTGAGGATTCAAACTTTGGCAGTTGAGAAACGACTGATTGGGACTATGAATACGAAATACAAAATATTGTAAGTAATGGATTCTCACCAATTTAGTCCAATGAACCGGAACCTAGCGTAGAAATAAGTTTGTTAATTTTGTTTGAGAAGATTAGTTTTTTAAGTTTGTTATTGTTATTCAACCCCCTCGACCTCACGGTGGGCGGTATTATAGTTAGAGTAAGGCCATAAATATGGCCTTAGTGGGCGGTATGTTTAACGTTATATAGCCGTTTTTCATTATTAATGTCAAAGTTGTTTATAAGTGTCAAAATTCTGTTAGTTTTCATTATTTCTACAAGATGGCGTAGGTAAATGTTCTGAATCACGCTATCGTTGTGTTTATTATCACTCGCCAGCACTCGCACACCTATAATAAACAATAAAATCTCTTTACATTTTGTTCCTGTATCAAATAGTTTTATTTGAAGAAACGTTTTTCAGCCATAATGTTTAGAAGACATAATATTCATAATATTCAAGAAAAAATGTATGGAGTTAGATTTCTGTTGTTCAATAAAAAAAATAACCTCGAAATTCAAAAGTCTCGAAAGTCTTAAATTTCTAACCTATCACGTGACCTACAGGGGTAGGGTAGCTAGTATTTATGTTGTCTAATAAAAAACTTTGAGGCAGATTAGGCGGCATCACTATACCGCAAAACTTACGGTTCCCTAACCGATGGAGATACAGTGCCGCTTGTGGCACTGTATACACTTCCTAATTTTTATCCTTGTGCATCTCTTACTCTATCTAGTTTGGTAGTCTACATAATTTGGAAACGGTTCTCTGAACAACACCAGTAGCAGTACGAACTTCATGCATTCTTGTAAGGCCATTAGGAGTAGGCCGTCCGAGTTTTCAACAAGCTGGAGAAAGTCTTGGATCTTTAATTAAAACTAGGTCATCAATCTCATAGTCTTTTTAAGATCTCTCTCTGGTACTGTTATTGTAGGCTCTCCAATCAAAAAATGTGCAGGCGTAAGGTACTCGTAGTTGTCATCCAAAGGCGTTAAAGGGCGTGAATTGAGACAAGCTTCTACTTGCGTCAGAACCGTGTACAACTCTTCAAAGGTCAGCGTTGCATTACCGACTATACGCTTCAGATGGTATTTTACTGACTTCACGCCAGCCTCACATAGTCCTCCAAAGTTGGGAGCTCCAGGTGATATGTATTTCCAAGATGTGCCTTTGTTATCCAACATATCTCTTAAATCTTCCGGCAATTCATTTTTACCCTGTTTCCACGTCTCGAACAATGTTTTCTCGGCTGATTCAAATGTTGTACCATGATCACTCCATAATTCAAAACATCGTCCTCTCCGTGCAACAAATCGTTTAAAACAAGCAATAAAGGCTTTTGTAGTCATGTCGCTAACCAACTCCATATGTATTGCTTTGGTGGCCATGCAAACAAATAAACATATGTACGACTTGTACGTCTTGGCTCCTCGTCCTTTGCTCATTCTACATAAGATACGCCACTTATGGAAAATGGATGTGATGGTTTTACACGGATTTCAGGTAAGTCTCCCATCAATTGAATTTTCGAAGTAGCATTATGTCTCATACATTTCTCACATTGACGATAAAATCTTTTTATAGTTTGACCTCCTCCATTAATTATCCAATATTTATTTTGCAGGTAAGCAGTCATCAAGCTAGGACCACCATGCAGCGTAGCTCTATGTGCATCATCTAACAAAAGCGGGATAAGTGGACTTTCTTTGGTAAGTATAATTGGATATTTCCTATCATGTTCCAGGTTTGCGTACTTCAATCTACTACCCACTCTCAATACGTCATTTTCATCCAGGTAAGGACATAAAGGTAATAGTCGACTGCTTCTTTTTATATATTTTTCTTTTTCAGGCAATCTATTTCTTCAGGAAAATCTACAATTTGGGACCACTTAACACATACGGTAAATGCCTCTTCTCTATTAGTATTATTAATTTTAGGCGTGGTAGTCTCTTTTTTCAGTTTCTTCAACCATCTACCACATATAGCTATGACAGTCAACAATTTCTTCAACGAAGAATACTTCTTTAGTAAGGTAAGTTTATCGTTTTCTTCATTTATTGTAATGTTAGTTAATTTACATTTGCAATTTAATCTTCTTTCTAACTCTGTATCTGAAATTGATTCTTTGCTTACTGTGAATTCTTGCTTATGTAGAAATTCTGGACCTTGCCACCATAAATCACTTTCTATTAGCTTACTCGGCAAGACTCCCCTGGATGCTAGATCTGCAGGATTCTCTTTACTTTTTACGTAAAACCATTGTGACTCTAAATTGTTTCTTATTTCAATAACTCTATTTTTCACAAACGGTGTCCATTTATTGGGATCTCCCTTTATCCATGCAAGAACTACTTTGGCATCACTCCATGCAAATGTTTTACTAGAATTTATGGAAAGCACTTCACTAACATGTTTTAGTAATTTGCTCAACAGTGTAGCAACGCACAATTCTATGCGCGGTAAAGATATCTGTGACTTATTCAAAGTTATTTTTAATGTATTATTCTCTTTACACAATACTCTAGTATAGACTACAGCCGCGTATCCAACTTGCGATGCGTCTGCAAAGCCATGCAGCTCTACTTCAAGATCTGTAGTGCTTCCAATCCATCTCTGAATTTCAATATTTTCCAGTACGGGTAAGTCATCTTTAAATTTGTAGCATTCTTCTTTCAGATCATCGGGAGTCCTTTCGTCCTATTTATCTCGACCATAACTTTTGCATAAATATTTTAGCTATTATTATTGCAGGTGAAATCCATCCTAAGGGATCGAATAGTGAAGCTATTTGACGAAAAGAAGTAACTTATTATCATTAATATTATCTTTATCTAAATGTTTCTGTGCTATCTTTAATGTATCTTTATTTGTATCCCATAGAATGCCTAATGTTTTTATCATCTCTTTTTGGTTTATTTCTAACTCTTTATTGTTAGCTCTCTTTCCAGGTTCTACGGATATCATAAATTCTTGGCTATTGTAAGATATTTTTTGAAGCTCAAATCCTCCACTTGATAACATTTGAGATAACTGTTTTAAAGCATTTATTGCTGAGCTAACATCATCAAACCCACTGAGAACATCATCAACAAAAAACTGTAGACATACTATTTTTGATGCTACAGGATATTGGGCACCTTCATCTTTGGCTAGCTGTCTTAATGTTTTTATGGCTAAATAAGGCGCTGAAGCAGTACCAAACGTGACAGTTAGTAATTAGTATGTTTTAATTTCTTCATCAAGTGCAAATCTATATAATGTTCTTTGATAAATTGTGTCTTTTTCATTTATTAACACTTGGCGATACATTTTAATAAGGTCTCCAACAAAACATACTTCATTCGTTCTCCATCTCAGTATGATATCTCTTAGTTCTTCTTGTAAACTAGGACCTATTAATAGTTCATCATTAAGTGACACTCCATTACTACCTTGACAGGAAGCGTCAAACACTACACGTACTTTGGTAGTTTGTTTATCATCTCTCACGACAGCGTGATGAGGTAAGTAGACTGTATCTTTATCAATATCATCACATGTGACCAACTCCATATGGTTTAAAGTAAGATATTCCATTAGAACATTATCATATTCTCTCTTTAAACTTTCATTGCCACATAGTCTCTTTTCTAAACTTTTTAATCTCTTCAGTGCTATAGCTTTAGAATTCTCAGGTAACACTGGATCATCTTTCACAAAAGGCAGGCTGACGGTGTATCTCCCTTCTTTATTTCTAGTCACCGTTTTCTCATAAATCTCTTCAGCTCTACGTTCGGCAAAAGTAAGTGTTTTCTTATTCTCATTTCCCAAAGATTCACATTCCCAAAACTTTTATAGCATGTTGTCTAATGAAACACTCAAATGCATACTAATTATTTGACCATTACTTGGTATTCTCTCCACTGAATCACCACCAGATATTATCCAGCCAAAGCTAGTCTGTTGGGCAATGGGTTTACCGGGATGTCTTTTTAAAAGACCATCCATTTATATCTCTGCATACACATGTACACCAAGTAAAAGGTCTATCTCACCAGGGGTATGGAATATTGGATCTGCCAGGTTTTATATTTTGGAAATGAGTCCAACCCTTATTTTCAATTTTTGTTGCTGGTATTTTATCTGTCACATTATTTAATACATAATCAGTACATTTTATTTTAAACTCTGTATTAACTCTTGACTTCAACATAATCTCCGCCGCATGATTTAACGGGGTTGACATTTGTCCAACTGCTGATACTTGTCCCTTTTTTTCAATGCGTCTTAACGGTAACCTCTTCACTACTGCCTCACTTATAAATGACTCTTCAGAGCAGGGGTCTATTAGTGCTCGTACCATTTGTGGACCTCTGTTCGTCTCAATGTTTATTAACGCAGTAGCTAAACAATGACACTGTTCCTCGGGTGGACATAGATGCATGTGACAGTACATTTTGGTTCATTGGTTCTTCGGTATTTCTCACTTCTCTCATAGTATTATTATTCTCTTGGTTCGGTTTGTCTGAATGTAGTAGCGCACTATGTTTTCTTTTACAGATATTACATCTCAATCTAAGTTTGCAAAACTTTACACTATGGCCAGGTCGTAAACAATTAAAACATAGTTTTTCTCTCTAAACATACTCGGTTTTCTTCAATGGATCTAAGTTCGCATATTCATTACAATTAGAAAGATAATGGTTTCCTTTACAATATTTACACTCAATTATTTGTTTTGTTTGCTCAGTGTTATCATTTCTGTAATTATTTGAAGTTGTCGCAAATGATTTTTGTTTGACAGGGACTCTCTCCTTTTCGTGTGACGTCTGTAACATCTCTATCACTCTAAATCTTCCTTCTAAAAACTTAGTAAATAGTTCAAACTTAGGCAACTCTTCAACAGGTAAGTTCTGTAATTCTTCCTCCCACAACTTATGTGAATCTTGATCTAGTTTAATAACGACGATGTAGATTATTAATGGATCCCAGTTCTTAATGTCGTCATCATTATTCTTTAAATTATTCAAACACTCTTTAGTGGTATCTAAAAGGTCTTTCATTCCTTTCGCTGTTTCAGAATGCAACTTTCTTTGTAACATTAATCTATTTAGAATTGAGTTTATTATTATCCTTTTATTATTGTATCTTTGGTGAAGTGTAGTCAAAGCCATCTGATAATTCTTCTCTGTTATTTGAATGTGTTTTAGTAAGGTGCGCATTTTTTCACATGACTTTTTAAGTCCTATTATCGAAATTCCGAAAACATTTCTCATACCATTTAATATCATAATGATCACTCTTCATAAAAATATTTAATACTAACTATCGAAACCCATAATCATCAGAATTCATAATATCTTTAATCATACACCTTGTTTTTACTAATATTTTTTTTCATATATTTTCTTATACTAACGATCGGAACTCCTAATCATTCTAATACATAACGCTAATATTCATAAATTGGTTTCATACTAATATTTTGTTTTCATATATTTCTTGATCATAAATGTATTTATGAGCCACCCGCTGTAAAGACAAAGTTAAGTATGCAAAACCATAGTTCCGTTGTCTAGGTTAGGTTAGACTTGTGACAAATAACTTTGTAATTTGAATAAATACTATGTACTTGCATTCATGTTGAATGCATGTTGCATGTTTTTTTGAATACCGCATGCTTGTATGCATGCCTGGATGCATGCTGCATGCTTGCATGTTTGCACGCTGCATGCTTGCTTGCATGCTGCATGCCTGCATGCATGCTGCATGTTTGTTTGCATGCTACAAGCTCCATGCTTGCTTGCATCGCAGGGGGGTCGGGGGGCCTGAGGCCCCCCGCTATAAAGAAAAAATTAAGTATGCAAAGCTATAGGTCTGTCGGTTAGGTTAGGTTAGACTTTTGACAAATAAAGGAGGGGGGCCGCAGGCCCCCCGACCCCCCCTGTTTCCCTATCATAAGTGTATGTATTAAAAAGAATACTATGAGTTTAAATATTTTGTGACATGACAATGACATTATCAAAATGAAAATTATGATAATTGACTGTTATGAAGGAAACAATTATGAAAAAAGAAATTATGAGTTTAAGTTTGTTCTTAGTAATGACAGTATTAATAAAAGATATATGATAACTGTCTGTTATGAGTTGCGATAGTAGTAATAAAAATTTATGAACAAAAAAGTATGAGGATAAAAATCAGGAAGAGTCATTATTATGAACACAAATCGGTAGTAAAACGAAAAATAGGTATAATAGTTTTATGTGAGCCAATATGGACCCGTTTTAGTAACTGTTCAGGTTCACCACTAACGCTGCTCTTCAAATAGTGCAATTTCAGTACATCGCTTAATGTTTTATTATTATGGATCAATGACACATATAAATCTTTAAAGGTCACTCACTCATTGTAATCTTCCTTTAAATAATGGAATGTTTATTTTTGGCAACTTTACTTCCTGAGTATTGCTATTTATTTTGACTTGTGGCTCGGGGCTCACCTTCACAACTTCTAAACTATCTAACATCTCTATCATATCTGCCTTTACAAAAAAGATATTCTTCTTCACAAGTTGAAAATGTACCCTGTTTAAAATACTCATGTATCTTTTTCTATTCAGCCGTGGACGTCTTCACTATTTCCCTATGAGTCTCGCTAAAAATCTCCCAATGTTTATCTAAGTTTTCTAATCTCACTTTAATGTAGCTTTTAATCAATCTTGCTTTTGGAGTTTTTTTTAAAATTGGATATACTTTTACGTAAAGTTAACAGGTTGTCTTGCAATATTATTAAATTTTCCATTATCAAGTTTTATTTTACCACACACAGATAAAGTTCAAAGAATGTTTAAAATGTTTCACAATAAACACAAAGTGTTGGTGCGAGAGGCACTAACATGCGACGTAATCTAGGTTGTGGACCCAGAACGACAAGTTTGGTTAGGGATAAGGAAGAAGTAGGTACTCATGGTAAGGTGTCCGGAATCGCAGGAACCTGGAGGCGAGCTGGCGGCAGGCAGCGATGCGAGGCGGTTTCTGACGCACAGCACACAGCCACTTCACCTAATCACAGTTACTATCACCACAGGGTCACTATCAATAAGGGCAGTCCAAGGCGATACCAGCGCGCGTATATGCTGTACGTCTCGCGGTCGCTTGCAGGCAGAGTAGTGCGGGCGCGCGTCGGTTTCCCACACCTTACGCGCGCCAACTTCGCGACTCGCTAGGTGGCGCTAGGCGTATTTTAATACGCCTAGAATGAAACGTCGCGCCCATGGCGCGTACATCCTCCGGGGCCCAGGGTGGGCTCATCCAGAGGGAGCCTGGCAATCTTGAACACAGGCCTCCGGAGGTGTCCATTGGCGGTGTCCAGGTCCACCACCCGCACGACGCCATCCTTCTCAGGCAGGGTGCGAGTAATTAGCGAATATTTTGCGAGTTAGTGGGCGGCCTATAATGAAATGTGCGGCTGTAAGCGGCTCAAAGTCTGAAGGATCAGACGAAAGTGGGCAGAGAGGTCTAGAGTTACGAACAGCTTCGATTCGTGCTAAAAGTGTAGAGAATTCCTCGAATGTGAGGTGCTGTTCTCCAATTACGCGATATAAAAGTTGTTTAGTTGATTTTATGTTGATCTCTTGTAACGCGCCGAACCATGGTCTCTTAGGGACATTTAATAACCAAGTAATGTGCTGACCAGCGAGCTTGTGCGCAATCGTGTCATTATTCGAGGCAAGAAAGTTTTACACTTCAATGAGCTGATTTCTAGCGCCTACATAATTTGTACCGCAGTCCGAGTGGATGAGAACCGGGGCACCGCGGCGTGCTATAAAACGCTGTAATGCCGCGAGGAACGCTTCCGTGCTGAGGTCCGAGACCGGTTCCAAATGAACCGCCTTAGTGGAAAGGCACACGAATATACAAAAGTACGCTTTTAAGAGTTTAACGTTACGTAGGGTACTAGATTTAACGAGGAAAAACATACGGGCTGAGGCGTAACTCTATCGGCTGGCAGGTCGGCCATGAAGGGCGTTTGCGGCTGGGCCCGGCATCGAAAGCATCTAATGCATTTAAAGACTCGGTGTCTAATAATACGGCGCGCGGACAATATCCAAAATTGTTGGCGTAGGATAGCGTGTAAAGTGTCAGCGCCAGGGTGGCAGTGTATTTTGTGGTAGTGGTCAATGATGAGGTCTACAAGTGGGCTAGAGCTAGGAAGTATGAGCGGATGCTGCGCGTCATATCGGATAGACGCATGGGACAGTCGTCCGCCAACTCTAAGGAGCTCATCTTTAATAAGAGGTGACAGTCGCTGGAGTCTGACGTAGCAGATTTTGCCAGTTTGAAGGCGGTGGATGTCCTCTGCAAACTCATTGTGCTGAACACTGCGCACCCAGTAAAGTAGGGCCTCTCTTCGTTCGCTGACGTACAAGGGGCCTGAGCGTCGCGAATCTGGGTGGTGTCTGCAGTTGTGCAGAAAGCGTTTTAGACAAGCTGTCACTTCGACGAGCTTGTCTAGTGAACTGAACCGAGTGAGCAGGTGAAAGTCAAGACCGGGCACTGTGACCAGTGACGGGATGTGTTTGGGCTTAAGGCCGGGCAGGGCGTGATGGCCCAGAGCTAAGGGCATCGCAGGCCTAGACTCACAAGGCTGTCTAAGCCACGTGGGAGACCACCATAGGTTGTGAGCTGACAGGGATTGCGCAGACATCCCTCTGCTTGCGCAATCTGCTGGGTTGAGCTCGGAAGGTACGTGTCGCCAGGTACATTCTGGTGAGCCTGAGCTGATTTTGACTACCCTGTTGGCTTCAAAGGGTTGAAGACGGTGAGGCGGTGTATTGAGCCAGGCCAGGACTATCGTACTGTCTGACCAACATATGTGTTGTTGTACTGATATGGGCGGATAACTGAACTGACACACGGATCATGAGCTGGAAGAGTAGGGTGGCGGCCGACAACTCTAACTTGGGGATTGTGAGGCGATTCTTGATTGGTGCGACTCGCGACTTGGCGACAATCAAGTGTACGAAAGTATCTCCGGAGGCATCGAGCTCATGGAGATAAACAACGGCGGCAAACCCGGCTTCAGAGGCATCTGCAAACCCGTGAAGCGAGTATGCAGCTGAGCCTTTGTTTGCACAAATGTGCCGAGGGAAGCGATTGCTAGACAACAGCGGCAGATCCTCTGAGATGTGGTGCCACTCCGTTTGTACTTCAGAGGGAGTGGGCTCATCCGATTCCAGCTTCAGTAGCCATAATTGCTGAAGCAGCAGCTTTGCGCGGAAGATAACGGGAGAAACCCAGCCGTTTCGGTCATAAAGTGAAGCTACGGTGCTTAAAATAGACCGCTTTGTGACATGTGTGATGGGGAGCAGAGAGATGCGGTAGGTGAACTCGTCTGACTGAGGGCTCCACTGTATACCCAAGACCTTAATGGACGTGGAGTCTGGGTTCATGTCTGTAGTGTTTGTATCTAGACACTAGATATAATACGCTGTCTCACGCACACTAGTAATAAGCCGTCAACTGTCAGTGTCAACTGTCAGTGTCAACTAGCTGTCATCGGTTATAGGGCCATAGTAACGGTCATTCGTATGGCAGAGCTAGACATTGGTAGACGCGCTAAGAGGACAGGCTTGGTGTGACGGTGAGCCAGTGAATAGTGCATATCACCCTAAACTACATACAACGACTAGCTTACAAGTGGCGACGAGGTGAAAGGTTAGTAAAATTCAATTAAAAGGAAGAGAGAAGAGAAATAGAAGTTACAGGTGATTTGCGTATAAAATTAAATAGCATGGCTACACGTACCTACAGCCGATTGCTCGTCAATAATTTGCTTATTACACATTACAAAAATAAATAAAATAAAGTTCATTAATTTCAGACAATGTAACAAATTAAATTGAAGTCAATAAATTTGTTAGTGACACTTAAAATCTGTGGTAGTGATTGTGCTGTTGTTGGTGCTTCCTTAATGCTATGTTAGTAATTATGCTATTATTGGTGCCTTCTTGAAACTGTGTTGGTGTCCGGCACATGAAGTCTGATAAACATCCCCAGCACTACCAGCTCTGGACTGTCAGCAATGAGCCTATGTTAGAGTTTCCTTTTAGTAAGTATGTTATAGTTTCCTTTGAGACGGGTTACAAGTGAAGCTGACTTATTACGCATTATTTAAAAAGTCATCTACCCCTGCATCGGCAAATATGCCTGACGCACTATAAAATCTAGGCAACCCTATTATAATCTTTAGAGCAATGTACTGTACCTTAAGAGCATTGTAGGCCCTCTGCGGATGATTGGTCCATAGAGGGTGCAGGTATAAAAAAGGCTCTAAATAATGTAACCTCAACAGTGTACCCAGCAAATCATGGACCAACATATTGGCACGCACAGATAATGCCCTTCGCTCTCTTTTAATATCTTTATCATCAGACAAGGTTTCAGTGATAATGTGACCAAGGTATTTGAACTGGGATACTCTGACCAAAGGAACTTTGTTATATTATACATGAATATAATATACTTACCTCAATCCATTCAATAACTTTCAAGGAATGCTTGTCTACATTTAAGGTAATTAAGTCTATATAAAACTTACAAGTAATGTAATCAATCTCACACGAATAATACACATCATTTATGAAAGTTTAGGAGTTGAAATACAATTTATTTTGTGAGTAAATATTTCTAAGACAAGACTTATTTTGATATTGCTATAAGTATAATTCATGTTAGTTTTGTAAAGAAAAAATACTAAAAAGACTAAGTGAATGTTTGAGATTGTATGGTTTTTATGAAAGTACATTGACAAATAATATCTATATTAGCCCACTTCGTTTGTGTTTGGCCTATTTATTTGTTTTGTTTATTTTATGTAGGTAATAATTAAGTTTTAAGTGGGTACTACTGGTAACTTATTTACTTGGCGGTAAAAGAGTGCTGCCGCCCCTCTCTTCCCTTGGGTGTCGTGGCGGGCGACTGGCGGACTGGGACTGCGCAATTGCGCATGCATCTGGCAGCGTGTAGCGGCGCGGCGGGCTCGCCGCCTGTCGCGCTGGGCGCGTGTGCGGTCGCTGATTGGTGCGGGGTGAGCTGTGGTTGAGGACTGCTTTCGCTGTCCTCATTGCCTGGTCTCTGGCTGGCTGGCTCGGGGGTCGTGATTGTATGTATGTATGTTTATCAGTATTTGCTTTCTGTTCTAACGATTCTTATAGTAGTAGCTTTTGCGATGACCCCTACTTATTCCTTTAAAGGAACAGATTTACATCTAATATGCTATAAATTAATATAGAATTAGATTAAGACGACATTTATACATATGTGAAGAGTGGATTCCAATAAATAGGACATTTTGACGGCTGGGTGGTCGAGTGGTCATACGACCCTGACTGCGCAACCCACGGTCACGGGTACTAATCCCGGTAGGGGCAAATGTTTGTGTGGTGAGCACGAGCAGTTGTGACCGAGTCATGGATGTTTACGCCTCGGTGGCCGAGTGGTCGACCACTCGAGCGCTCGGCTTCATTTCCCAAGTCCCGGGTTCGATTCCCGGGTCGGGCGGAGTGTATTTTCGGATTTTCCGATGCAAAGCCGGATTTGTCATCACCAGCGTGCGTTTGGCAAACGTGGTGATGAATACCCATCAACTGTGGCGATGGCTTGATTTCAGTGATGGGGGCCTTAGCCCTGCATTGGGATGGTAATTGGTATACATACGGGCTGTACTTTACTTTGCATGGATGTTTAATAGTTTTTTTGTATGTTTATCCGTTATTCATATTATAGTTAGGGCTATTTTTGGTTTGGGGCTGAATGATTGGTGTGACAGTTGTGCTGTTTATTATTATTATTATTTACATTATATTCGACTTGATCTTTGGTTTCCATTAAATTGGACGCACTTCGGGCTTCCATTTAATTAAACGGGATCTTAGCTTCCATTAAATTGGACGTGAACTTTGATGTCCATTAAATTGGACGTGATTGTGGGTTCCATTAAATTGGACACAGTTCAGATCTCCATTAAATTGGACGTGAACTTTGATTTCCATTAAATTGGACGTGTGAACTGTGATATCCTTTAAATTGGACGTGATTGTGGGTTCCATTAAATTGGACGCAGTTCGGATTTCCATTGAATTGGACGTGAACTTTGATTTCCATTAAATTGGACGTGTGAACTGTGATATCCATTAAATTGGACGTGAACCTTGGTTTCCATTATATTGGACATGAACTTTGATTTCCATTAAATTGGACGTGAACTTTGATTTCCATTAAATGGGAAGCAATTTGTGATTTTCATTTAAAAATGGACGTGTTTTTTGGTAGCACAGCGTGGTTGATTTCGTTTATACGGGCGTTTAATTCGATAAATTGGCTCGGGTTCACTTAGGTTAGTAAGTAGTATAATTCTAGGTCACATAAAGTGGGAATTTGTGATCTGTGACCTTGCGAGTAGTGAACAGTTGTTTACATTTTGACAGATTCACTTCAATAGTCGGAAGCACTTGGTAATTTTCTAGTTGCGAGTTTTGTTTTAAACAAAAATATAAAATGGCTTTACGGTCATATCGGTTGCAATTTAAAGTTAAGTTGCAATGACTTATTGATAGTGCGGATTTAGTGATCGGTCAGACTATGCAAATACTTTAACTGTACGGATTATGACAGTTAATACGGAGTTTGATTCTTAAGGAACGCGCTTATTAAAGAATACTGGAACTCGCCAATACAAGCATTACGATGAGGCGGCTAGCAGGGCGTACATCCGAGCTTTAGAAGCTTTTGATAGGTTAATGATAATTAAATTAGATTGCGATAACAAATCAGTTTCCCCTTCGAAACATAAGTCGGATTCAAATAGGGTTCAGTCAGATGGTTGCTCTTCCGTTACCTTCGTTCACGTGAAAAATGGATCAATGGGTTGGTTTATACAACTTATGTTTAGTATGTTCTCGGCGTGACTTATCGCCGACACAAAAATGTGATGTCGTGCTTATCGGGGGAGGCTCGTGGTTTAGTCGTACGGCTTCTTATGAGATTCAGAGACCTTCTTATGAAGAGTTACCAAAATACTCGCCTATTAGAGGATGTTTATGTTGAACAAATAATGAAGTTACCTTTCATTCCACAACGGCTCAATGGTTTCCGGTCTCAACTTCTGAACCGTTTAATAATGGCGGTTATTTCATTAGAACAGCTCGAGTTTCCCGTTGCTGAATGGTAATTTTTACTCTTACATGTAGTGCTTGCTAAATTACCCACTACCCCTAGGACTTGTTTTGAACAGAAAAGTGTCGGAGAGTCGGATGTCATACCCACTTTTACTGATTAAGTAAAATTTTGAAAATAGAATTTCGGGTGTAAGATTGCACTAATACAAATTCATGGGTAGTTTACACACGCGGTAGTTAGTCAAACATGCTTATGCTTCGGGGATACTACTCACTCGGCGTTGGCGAAATATCCTCGTTTTTGTCACTCTCCTCATTTGGGCATAAGGAACATACGCAACGTAAACGATTGCTTCGGTGATCATTTATCAAAATTGCCGGAGTGTTTCAGTTGTGCTTCAATCGGTCGGGTACGGCTCAGCAACACACTGCTGACCATGTACATTGTGGTGTAGCACGTCGGTTGCCAACATCACCACTGCGCGCGGTTGAGGGCTATTCACTACAACGACGGGATAGACAGTCGGGTGGTTCGCCAAGGGCTACACCCCTGCGTTATCTATCAGCGAAGGTTACCTGGACCTGATAACAGTCATTTTAATTTGGACGGATGGCACTCTAACGGCGAGCGGCGGTCGTATAATCGGGACCAACTGAATGTTCGTGAAGATGTTCGGGCGGATAATCGTCATCGCGATGATGATCGCAATCGCGATTAGGATACGGTTTCTATCTCCCATAAAAACTCACTCACTCTATAACGGACTATTTTATTACCTACAGCTATTGGTAAAGTTTTTATCGGTTCTCATTTAAATTCTAAATATATTTCGGTTCGTGCGCTACTTGATGATTCCAAGGATCACTTATTTGTATCGGGTTGGCAAGGAAGCTAAAGGGTCGTCACCACAACCAGTAAAGGAGCGAGAGAGAGGGGTGGGAAAATTTGAAGTTATGGAAAACTTTCGGAAGTTCGGTTATTTCTTTTAGAAGTTTCCTATTATTGTCACCATATCTGTGTCATGTTTACGGGATGGTAACCAGCCAGCTTATGATTTATCGGATTATATGGCTGATCTCACTATCGGTTTGGAATCGGCGGATACGGAGTTTTACAATCCAAACCGGTGGAATTATTGCTCGGTTCTGATGTTTTCGGTTCACTAGAAGGTGGAGATAAAATTGAATTAAATACTAGTGGTTTTACGGCTTGTTGGCGCTTAAGGCACCAACATGCGACGAGGTTAAAGGCTGAAGGTAGGAAGGCTGAAGGAAGGATGTACTTACAGGGATGATGAGTCAGGAACCGTCGTGCGAGCTGACCACGGGCGGCGAGGCTTGAGGGCGGCGATGTAGGTTGGTTTCCTGGCGCACAGTCACTACACTAAACAGTTCACTAGGGGCACTGGTTAAGGGCGTTTAGGTCGAGCTTATTGCACTAGCTCTTAACTGCACACATGTGTTCACTTCGTGGGCTGAGTTCGAGGGTCGCCCTGAGATCTCGAAAGGCACTAACTCTTGCGCGGCGCCGGCCGGCGGCGACTAGTTAACATGGCCGCGCGACGGCTTAGTGCATTCTAATATGCACTCTATTACGGCGCAGCGACGGCTGTTTTCCGTTGCGCGGTGGCGCAAACACGGCTTATCAATCGATTTTTGTTTATTTGCTTTTAGTGCCTGTAGAAGGCAGTAAGCTATCTTATATGATTTCGGAGTTTTGACTATTTCGGAATGTCAATTTTGGAAGTGGCTATCGGATAGAATTAGGTTTTAGAAAAATTACCTGATGAACACCATTAGGTTTTAGAAAACTTACCTGATGAACATATACGAGATTGCCTCTATCGTTTACGGTTTTGCATATTTGTCATACGGTTTCGGTACTTTCTAATAAGGTTGGTGAACCCACTAACGGTCGGGTTGCTAAGAGGAGAGATGCTGCGAGATATTGAAAGTAGAGGAAAAGATTCAGAAGTAAGAGACAGAGATTAAATACAAAAAGAAAAAGGAAAGGAATATGTTGATTAAATAAATTAAAATCAGAAATAAAATATTATTTAAATAAGGAAGGGATGTAGTGTTTGTATCTAGACACTAGATATAATACGCTGTCTCACGCACACAAGTAATGAGCCGTCAACTGTCAGTGTCAACTGTCAGTGTCAACTAGCTGTCACCGGTTATAGGGCCATAGTAACGGTCATTCGTATGGCAGAGCTAGACATTGGTAGACGCGCTAAGAGGACAGGCTTGGTGTGACGGTGAGCCAGTGAATAGTGCATATCACCCTAAACTACACACAACGACTAGCTTACAATGTCGAAGTCCTTGGGCATGTCGCATTGGTTGTCGGGGAATCTCTCGAGCAGCTTAGACGAGTTAGATGTCCATTTACTGAGCTGAAAGCCGCCTAGGTCTAGTAGACTTATTAACTCGTCCTGGAGTGCTTGGGCGGATTCAACTGTGTCATGACCAAACAAGATGTCATCAACGAAGATAGACTTGCGAAGAACCTGAGCGGTTCCAGAGTAGCGATGACCTTCATCATCAGCCAGCTGAAGCAGAGTGCGGATTGGATGGTATGGGCTTGATCTTTAGCCGTAGGTGACTGTATTGAGGGCGTAGGTGAGCAGAGGGTGATCTGGTGAGGACCGCCACAGTATAAGCTGATACCGTCTCTGGTCTGGGGCAACCAGCACATTTCTGAACACCTCTGGATGTCAGTGCTGAAAACGACTGGATGCGTTCTGAAGGACATGATGATATCCACAATGTCCTGTTGAAGGGCGGGGCCTGTGTGTAGGCATTCATTTATGCTGACACCATTGGAGCTTTTACAGCTACCATCAAAAACAATGCGCAGCTTGTCCGACCCTGACTTAAATACGCCATGGTGAGGGATATAGAAGTGAGGTTTATGGGCGAATGTATTTGGGTGACAGGGAGCCATGTGCCCCAAGTCGATGTATTCGGCCATAAAGTCGACGTATTTAGAACGCAGAGACGGGTTCACCATTAGCTTCTTCTCAATATTGAGGAATCTGCGTAATGCGATAGGGTGAGTTTTACCTAGTTGAGGGGCGTCCTTTAGAAAGGGTAGAGCGACCGTATATCTGCCTGAGGGATCGCGTGTAGTGGTAAAGCGGAAGATTTCCTCGCATTGTTCCTCCAGGGGATCATTATGAGTGTGAGGTTGAGACAGGGGCTCCTCAGACTCCCAGAACCTTTCCTGACTCTGACGTATCTCTTGGGCTGATTCAGCTGAGTCTGGTTGTGAGCTAACGACCCGAGCTGAGTTAACCTGCTGCGTCAGCTGCGCATACAAGTCCTCAATGGGTCCTATCAACGCGAAGTTAAAAATCGTGCCGAAGGCTATGGGCTTGCCCGGGCCCAACGAGACCTTAGTCCCGTCCAACACCTGGCCAAGAACGTCCGACCCCAATAAAAGGTCGATCGTGGCTGGTTTGTGGTAAAGCTGGTCAGCCAATGGCACTGGTGGCTGGCCTAGTATGTGGGAAATGTTTGGTACCTTCTCTAAGGGAAGATAGCCAGTGACGTTTTTTAAAATATGAGCTGTGGCAGTGATTGTAGGAGTATCATTGTGAGTGGGTTGGCATAATATTGTTATTGCCGTTTTTGACTCATGTTTGTGCTGATTCCCAACTCCTGTCGTTTTCGTTCAGTCGAGGAAATGCAATACATGGTGGCTCCTTAATTATTGTTAGTAAGAAGTTTAAATTAAAGGAACGCAAAGACATAGTGAGCCTCTCGGTTGAGCGAACAATAGAAATAGCTTGTGTGGAGTTGGAGCAGTTTGTTGTATTAAGTGTGTACAGACCTCCTTCAGCATCATATGATTATTTCGAAAAAGTTATGGATGAGGCATTACATAAAGTCCGTAATGTAGGTAAAACAATAATTGTTTGCGGGGATTTTAATATTAATTTGTTAGAAAATTCCACGATGTCAACTAAAATTAAAAACCTATTTCTATCATACAACTTGAATAATTTATTTTTGGAGCCGACAAGAATAACTGCCACTTCGGCCACCTGTATTGATAACATATATACAAATGTAAAACCACTGGCTAAGCAAATTATTAATAACCTGGACTCTGATCATTGTGGCCAAATGGTCAGCTTTCCACACCAGCGTAAACAAGTGACGAAAAAGAATATCACTGTTGTACCAAAAACTGCAGGTCGGCTGGAACGCTTTAAAAGCAATCTAGATACAAAATTAAATTATTTAGAATACAATGACAACCCTAATGTCTTTTATAATAATTTTTTTAACATTTATTGTTCAGAATTTAATAAAACTTTTAATCCAAAAAAGATCTCAGTTAGTGGTACTGTAACTTTTAATGAATGGGCTACAATTGGTATTCACAGAAGTAGGAAACGCCTTTATGAACTTTATGGTGAACGCAACTATAACACCAGCGATGACTTCAAATTATATGTTAAAAATTATTCAAAGTTATTCAAAAGAGTATGTCGATTAGCCAAGGCAAACTATCTGAGTTCTAAGATTAAGAATAGTAATGACAAAATAAAAATGACATGGAATATTGTAAATAGTGAAACAGGAAAGGTCAAAAGTCGTAATAATGAGTACAATTTAAATTGTGATAATAAAACCTTGACTTCTGATGCTGATGTTGCTGCAGCATTTGAGAGGTTTTTTACTGACATTCCAGTTTCAACTACAAAAGCCTTGATTTCCTCCCCCACTGTAGCTGAATCTGTTTTGAAGGAGAATGTTAAAGATTGTGAAAATAATTTCAGTTTTCAAAAAATTTGTGTTATAGATATAATAAAAACATTTAACACTCTCAATAAAAAGAAAACTGCTGATCTGTGGGGTAATTCCGTGGACGTCGCTAAATCTGTAATTATGACAATAGCTCCAGTTTTAGCTTGCATATTTAATGAATGCATTGACTGTGGTGTTTTTCTTGACCTCATGAAATATAGTAAAATAATTCCATTATTTAAATCAGGTAGCACTTCTGACCCCTCTAACTTTAGACCTATTTCTGTGCTACCCACATTTAGTAAAAATTTTGAAAAGTTAATGCTAGATCAAATGCAAATTCATTTTTATAAAAATAAACTTTTACATTGTAAACAATATGGTTTTACTAGGGGTCGCTCTACAACTGACGCCGGTGTTGAGCTTTTAATCCAAATATTTGATACCTGGGAGGAATCACAGGATGCCCTAGGGGTATTTTGTGATTTATCCAAGGCTTTTGATTGTGTTTTACATGAAACTTTGGTCAGGAAGCTTAACCACTATGGAATTAGGGATGCTTCTTTGAGCCTTCTGATCTCATACTTGAGTAACAGGATTCAAAAGGTCGACATTAACGGTAAAAGATCTCCGGGATCAGTGGTTAAAATGGGAGTTCCGCAGGGTTCAATACTTGGTCCATTCTTGTTTTTGGTTTATATTAATGACTTACCTTATTTTGTAAAAGACAGTCATGAGATAGTATTGTTTGCTGATGATACTTCACTTTTATTCAAAGTGAAACGACGACACCCAAATTATGACGATGTGAATAATGCGGTCTCAAAGATTGTTCACTGGTTTAGTGTTAATAACTTGCTATTAAACGAGGGAAAAACCAAATGTGTAAGATTTGTAATGCCTAATGTTAAGCAGGTAATAACTAGTGTACAAATTAAAGATAAGAATGTGAATCCTGTGGACACCACTGTGTTTCTAGGCATCACGTTGGATGCCAAGCTTCAGTGGGGCCCACATATAGCTAAATTGTCGAATAGACTTAGCTCTGCGGCTTATGCAGTAATGAAGATCCGTCAGTTAACTGACGTTGATACAGCTAGATTAGTTTATTTCAGTTACTTTCATAGTGTAATGTCGTACGCCATTTTACTGTGGGGAAATGCTGCCGACATTCAAACTATCTTTGTGCTGCAGAAGAGGGCTATTCGAGCAATATATAACCTACAGGCTGGTGACTCTCTCAGAGAGAGATTTAAGGATATAAGTATAATGACAGTTGCATCACAATATATTTATGAAAATCTTGTGTATGTTCATAATAATATTGAAATGTTTTCAAAAAACAGTGATATTCACAAATTAAATACTAGAAGTAAGAACAAATTAGCAGTGCCTTATACTAGGCTCCATAAAATAAATAATTCTTTTAAGGGTCTGTGTGTACGATTATACAACAAAGTACCAAATGATATTCAGAAATTAGATCTTGATAAATTTAAAATCAAAATCAAAGAAAAGCTTTATAAAAAAGCTTATTATAAAGTGTCGGATTATACAGAAGACAAAACAGCTTGGGTCTGAAATGCTCCAAGTACCTACTCCAACAGCTATTTCTAATTGCCTATAATTAATTTATATAGAGCACCATATTTAATTAAACTATTTACATTCAAATTCATATTTTGTATTTTGTGACCTGGTAACGACATATAATATATATATATTTTGTAAATGTCGTTGCTTCTGTGCGCTGTGGTTTCTTGCGCCCGTTCTTTGCCACAGTTAAAAAATGATGTCCTGAATGGGTGGTAGGTTAAAAAATATGTGGACGTTTCAAAGTACTTATTAATTGAGTTTATTGAATAAATATATTTTGACTATTGACTATTGACTATTGACTGTAATTTTTAAAGAAGTGGGTTTTGATGGCAAGTTCAAAAGTCGTGCCATGCGTGACGTTATTAATGTCAGCATACTGCCACAGTCCAATAAAGCTCTTGCTGTGTGAAGATGGCCATGTACGTCCGCGACTCTTAATGAGACGGTTGGCAACAAAATGGGTGTGCCAGTGGGCACAGAAGGTGAGTGAGCTGATTCAGTAGCAGCCGAGATTGTATGAGCTGAGTATGTATCAGCTGTGTGGGCATGGGTTGACTGGGCATGGGCTAAAGGGACATGGGCTAAATGGGCATGGTCTGAATGGGCATGGTCTGAATTTACCTCTTCGCTAGGGTGCTCCGTGATAGTTGGGAGTCATAATTGCTGGCGGCGTTCGCGGGGCCTACCTGGCGAACCGGACCTGGGCGGGCTGGCTCTGTGAGCAGAGCTGGGTTGCGCCTGTTTGGCATGTGCGGGTTCGTGCCGCCTGCTGTTTCTGGGGCGCTCCCTCGAGTGCTCCTTCAGCTGTGGGAGTATATGAGCTGACGAATGAACTGGGTGCGTTGAGTCGTCTGGTCGATGAAGGGACGTGTGGTGGTTGGAGCTCCCACAGTCCTTGCATGCCCCCCTTGACCTGCACTTGCTCTCGTAGTGAGGGCCGAGTCAACGCTGGCAGCGCTCGCATGCTTGTACAAAGTCCCAACGGCCCTGTGTTGGCTGGGCATTGTACCATCTGCACGTCATTAGCCTATGTCCCCTAGTGGCACAATAGGGACAGTAGGGCGTCGAGCGTGAGGAAGAGGACGAGGATGATGATGAGGAGCAGCTTTGTTGGAAGGTCGAGTAGACGGGGAAGGGCTGACTGCGATCCGGAGAGGTGGATGGGCGGTGACGCATTTGCTGCGTTGGGTGGAACGGTTGGTGAGTGGGCTGATCATAGGCGCGGTGAGGCGATGGGGCTGAGGAGCGGCCACGGTAATGGTCGGGTTGTTGCTGAGCCATCTGAGCATAAGTGCGATGGGGCAACTGAGGAGGCGCGCGGCTACAAGAAGGGCCGGGCTGGGGCTGAATGGGTTGAACCATGGCTATGTTGGAGAACTCTGTCTCCACACAGCGCGCGTGCTCCTCGGGTAGGAGATGAGGTCCCTTAACGTGGGCAGGGTGTTACTAGACCCGTGTCTGCGTTCAAATAACGTGCGGAGCTCGCCCTTAAGCTTTCGCACCACTATCGACACAAACACGTATTCATCTCCTATGGGCAGATCCAAATTACTAAGGGCACACTGGGCGGACACAAGCGGAGTGAGGAAAAGTGTGCGTATGTTAGAGCGCGTGTGGATGCTTGGTAGCCCCAGGATTATGTCGACGAAACTATCGATGAGAACCCGGCGGTTCTCATAGCGCTTTGTGAGGATATATGATGATGACTGATTTTGGATGTTGTGTAGTCGTAATCCTCACACAATTGTTTTCCGACTACCGACGATATTTTTATTGTGGCTGGTAGTTTCGCCACAAGATATAACTCGTATTGCTACGGGAACAAATGAATTTAGAAATGATGGCACGATTACGGGCGGAAATAATTAATTTTAGCGGACTGTAATTAAAGTTAGGGGCTGATTCGTGGCTGATTATGGTCGAACGAAAGACCATAAAATTTAGATGTATGCCGAGCTCGATTGGACCATTTATGTTGGTGCGAGAGGCACTAACATGCGACGTAATCAAGGTTGTGGACCCAGAACGAGAGGTTTGGTTAGGGATAAGGAAGAAGTAGGTACTCATGGTAAGGTGTCCGGAATCGCAGGAACCTGGAGGCGAGCTGGCGGCGGGCAGCGATGCAGGCGGTTTCTGACGCACAGCACACAGCCACTTCACCTAATCACAGTTACTATCACCACAGGGTCACTATCAATAAGGGCAGTCCAAGGCGATACCAGCGCGCGTATATGGTGTACGTCCCGCGGTCGCTTGCAGGCAGAGTAGTGCGGGCGCGCGTCGGTTTCCCACACCTTACGCGCGCCAACTTCGCGACACCTCGCTAGGTGGCGCTAGGCGTATTTTAATACGCCTAGAATGAAACGTCGCGCCCATGGCGCGTACACAAAGTTTAATCAGTTAAAAGTTCATTGAGGTCAATAGAATGCTATTTTTTATTAGTCCAACACTGACATTGTTCAACAAAGTCTTATTTTATAATTGTTCACTTTTAATAATTTAAGTTGAAGGTAAGTGAGAAACAAAAAGTTAATGTGAACTGTTTGTTAATTTCTCTAAGTCCATTTTACTAGAAAGTCTTATAATCTAATCTTACTCCAGTCCAATCAGTATGTGTAAATAATCCACACAATGCAATCCAATAAGCAAACACAACACTTTACACAATTTCACAATTTTTTCACTATTACAATCTACTTTTAGTCCAAACAAATATGTTCAAACCTATTCCATAAGGGCTCGTACGGACCACTTTGTCTAACCTGGTCAAGATTTTATTTCACGACTACTACGTTTTTGACTATTATAATAATAAAGCTTATTACTATGAGTTATTTTACTTTCTATTTACAAAACTATTACCGCTAACGACATTACACGACAGACCGCGCCAGTTATACCAATGACAAGATGTTCTTTTTTTTTGACATTTTAATAGCAAATAAATTAAATCATGCATCCTACAAATTAACTCCAACACGTTCCTTTGCCGAAGTGCCCGTATGTGGAATGCGCTTCCGGCACACGTGTTTTCCTCCTTTTTCTCTCGGGCGTGAAAAAGCATTTATGCAGGCCGCCATAGTGTGAGCGTTCGGCATAGCGTGGTAGCGCTGTGATGAACGCTTTCACTTCTTGGGCTTCACTGGCTGCTTTTCAATAAAAAATAAATAAATATTGAAATGTTTTCAAAAAACAGTGAAATTCACAATTTAAATACTAGAAGTAAGAATAAACAAGCTTCTACTAAGCTAAACTAACCTTATACTAAGCTTCATAAAATAAATAATTCTTTTAAGGGTCTGCGTGTACGATTTTACAACAAAGTACCAATTGATATTCAGAAATTAGATCTTGATAAATTTAAAATCCATAGCAAAGAAAAGCTTTATAAAAAAGCTTATTATAATGTGTCAGATTACACAGACGACAAAACAACTTGGCTCTGAACTAAAATAATAATAATAATAATAACTGTCACAACGTGTCATTTCTTAAAGAAAATATTTTTGGTTTTATTGGTATTAATGTTGTTTTCGTCGTACAAAATTTCCGTAAGCAGTCAAATAAAAGCAGTAACATCAATAACAAAAATGCAAAACACTGATTTGGTTGTTTATAATTTACATTTACAATAGAAACACAATCCCGAACCCACTGACATGTTGACATACAACGTCAACATGCAAACAACAATATGAAAATCACAAAGAAATGATAACAAGAAACAGAGCTCAACGAAGCGCACGCCCTCCACCATCGCCTACTCCGCCGTCTTCAAGCTCCTCGTCCAATGATGACCTCAACAGGGTGTCAACCGACGAGTCGAGCAGCGCCAGTGGGCGATTGCCGTCTCCGCCGCCACAACGACCAGTGCGACGTGGACGACCACCGCTGCCGGCACGCTTGGGATCAGTGGGGCAATCTGCCCCGCGTACGACCCCCGCTACCGGTGGTGTAGTGCGCCGCATGCGATGGACTCAACAAATTAATGAGAACTGCATGCGCGCCTACTATGGGGCAACAGAGGGGGAACTAACCTTACTGCGTATCGTGTTCGGCTGCTGTCTTTGTTTCAGACCCTTGAACCGACCATCGACGTGTCTGCCCAACGATTGTCGGATCAAGTGCGGGTGATCCAGCGTAACAACTTGCTGGATCAGTCTGCACTTGATCGGCTACGCCTGGAATCACTACGTATTTGTGCGGCTTCTTCTTCGGTGCAGGATCGCCCTGCCCCACAATTACAGGCCGTGACGCCGGTTTTAGTGGCGCGAGTAGATCCGGTACACGACGATGAAGATTTCATAAATACGAATGTAAGTACACTGGCGAATGAGCAAATGAGGAGCGCTTTGAAAGATGCTATTCTACAGTATCGAGACACGCGTAACTTTAGGCCGCGTATACCTTGTTTGCTCACGAATAGGCATAATTTGGCGTTAATGAGTGCCTTGAACGATTTACTGGTTCCTTATCTTGGAACCAGTAAAAATTTAATTGATACCCACTCGATCCTATAATGTGGGGCCATCACGGTGTGTCGCGTTGCTCGTGTCAAATTCCAGCATTCTGACCGAGTACCGCGGCAAACCGGGACTACCCCTGCTTGGCAATTGAGGATCAAGGGGCGTATTAATAGATTCAGGACACTCATTGCAAAGCTAATTTGCTTCAGAAACGGCAATAACCGGCCTCGCGTCATGCGATTCGTCACACAAGCCTTTGTTGGGACTGATGTTCGTCCGGATAACTACATGGCTTGTGTGATAGAACGTGTTGACTTTCTGAAGCAAAAAGTCTATGCGTGGGCAAACCGTATACGTCGCTATAGAGTGCGTGTGGACCGATACCAACAAAATCGCCTCTTTCAAAGTGACCAAAGAAAGTATACAGACTGTTTGCGCCACAGCGCAACGAATAACAACCGTCTCTGCGCCGGCAGAATTAGAGTGCATATTGGACTGCACTACCGCGTCGCACGGACATTTTTTGCCTGCGCGGGCGCCGGCAGGGACGGTTGTTATTCGTTGCGCTGTGGCGCAAACATCTTCCCGGGGCCCAGGGTGGGCTCATCCAGAGGGAGCCTGGCAATCTTGAACACAGGCCTCCGGAGGTGTCCATTGGCGGTGTCCAGGTCCACCACCCGCACGACGCCATCCTTCCCAGGCAGGGTGCGAGTAATGCGCCCCAGTCTCCATTGAAGGGCAGGCAGGTTGTCCTCCTTGATGAGGACGAGCTCGCCAACTCGGGGAGGGGAGGATGGGGACAACCATTTGGAGCGGGTTTGAAGGGTATGCAGGTAGGACTGGGTCCACAGCGTCCAGAAGCGCTGGGAAAGGGCCTGTACCATCTGGAATCGCCTACGTGTGGAGATCGGCCTATCTTCCACGGATAGTTCGGGAAGGGCCGTTAGTGGGCGGCCTATAAGGAAATGTCCGGCTGTAAGCGGCTCAAAGTCTGAAGGATCAGACGAAAGAGGGCAGAGAGGTCTTGAGTTGAGGACCGCTTCAATTCGAGCTAAAAGTGTGGAGAATTCCTCGAATGTGAGGTGTTGTTCGCCAATTACGCGATATAAAAGTTTCTTTGTTGATTTTACGTTGATCTCATGTAACGCACCGAACCATGGTCCCTTAGGGACGTTCAACAACCAAGTAATGTGCTGACCAGCGAGCTTGTGCGCAATCGTGTCATTGTTTAAGGCAAGAAAGTTTTGTACTTCGATGAGCTGATTTTTAGCGCCTACATAATTTGTACCGCAGTCCGAGCGGATGAGAACCGGGGCACCGCGGCGTGCTATAAAACGCTGTAATGCCGCGAGGAACGCTTCCGTGCTGAGGTCCGAGACCGGTTCCAAATGAACCGCCTTAGTTGAGAGGCACACGAATATACAAAAGTACGCTTTTAAGAGTTTAACATTACGTAGGGTACTAGATTTAACGAGGAATGGTCCGGCAAAATCGGTCGTGACTTGACTAAATACTGGCTGAGGCGTAACTCTATCGGCTGGCAGGTCGGCCATGAAGGGCGCTTGCGGCTGGGCCCGGCATCGAAAGCATCTAATGCATTTAAAAACTCGGTGTCTAATAATGCGGCGCGCGGACAATATCCAAAATTGTTGGCGTAGGATGGCGTGTAAAGTGTCAGCGCCAGGATGGCAGTGTATTTTGTGGTAGTGGTCAATGATAAGGTCTACAAGTGGGCTAGAGCTGGGAAGTATGAGCGGGTGCTGCGCGTCATATCGGATAGACGCATGGGACAGTCGTCCACCAACTCTAAGGAGCTCATCTTTAATGAGAGGTGACAGCCGCTGGAGTCTGACGGAGCAGATTTTGCCAGTTTGAAGGCGGTGGATGTCCTCCGCAAACTCATTGTGCTGGACACTGCGCACCCAGTAAAGGAGGGCCTCTCTTTGTTCACTGACGTACAAGGGGCCTGAGCGTCGCGAAGCTGGGTGGTGTCTGCAGTTGTGCAGAAAGCGTTTTAGACAAGCTGTCACTCCGACGAACTTGTCTAGTGAACTGAACCGAGTGAGCAGGTCAAAGTCAGACCGGGCACTGTGACCAGTGACGGGACGTGTTTGGGCTTAAGGCCGGGCAGGGCGTGATGGCCCAGAGCTAAGGGCATCGCAGGCCAAGACTCAGAAGGCCGTCCAAGCCACGTGGGAGACCACCATAGGTCGTGGGCTGACAGGGATTGCGCAGACATCCCTCTGCTTGCGCAATCTGCCGGGTTGAGCTCGGAAGGTACGTGTCGCCAGGTACATTCTGGTGAGCCTGAGCTGATTTTGACTACCCTGTTGGCTTCAAAGGGTTGAAGACGGTGAGGCGGTGTATTGAGCCAGGCCAGGACTATCGTACTGTCTGACCAACATATGTGTTGTTGTATACTGATATGGGCCGATAACTGAACCGACACACGGATCATGAGCTGGGAGAGTAGGGAGGCGGCCGACAACTCTAACTTGGGGATTGTGAGGCGATTCTTGATTGGTGCGACTCGCGACTTGGCGACAATCAAGTGTACTAAAGTATCTCCGGAGGCATTGAGCTCATGGAGATAAACAACGGCGGCAAACCCGGCCTCAGAGGCATCTGCAAACCCGTGAAGCGAGTATGCAGCTGAGCCTTTGTTTGCACAAACGTGCCGAGGGAAGCGAATGCTAGACAACAGCGGCAGATCCTCTGAGATGTGGTGCCACTCCGTTTGCACTTCAGAGGGAGTGGGCTCATCCCATTCCAGCTTCAGTAGCCACAATTGCTGAAGCAGCAGCTTTGCGCGGAAGATAACGGGAGAAACGCAGCCGTTTGGGTCATAAAGTGAGGCTACGGTACTTAAAATAGACCGTTTTGTGATATGTGTGATGGGGGGCAGAGAGATGCGGTAGGTGAACTCGTCTGACTGAGGGCTCCACTGTATACCCAAGACCTTAATGGACGTGGACTCTGGGTTCATGTCGAAGTCCTTGGGCATGTCGCATTGGTTGTCGGGAAATCTCTCGAGCAGCTTAGGCGAGTTAGATGTCCACTTACTGAGCTGAAAGCCGCCTAGATCTAGCAGACTTATCAACTCGTCCTGAAGTGCTTGGGCGGATTCAACTGTGTCATGACCACACAAGATGTCATCAACGAAGATAGACTTGCGAAGAACCTGAGCGGCTCCAGGGTAGCGATGGCCTTCATCATCAGCCAGCTGAAGCAGAGTGCGGATTGCATGGTATGGGCTTGATCTTAAGCCGTAGGTGACTGTATTGAGGGCGTAGGTGAGCAGAGGGTGATCTGGTGAGGACCGCCATAGTATCAGCTGATACTGTCTCTGGTCTGGGGCAACCAGCACATTTCTGAACATCCTCTGGATGTCAGTGCTGAAAACAGTGTTGCCAACAGTGTCATTGCCATCGGTGGTGTGTCGCACGATCGGATTAGTGAACTACCGTCCTACTATTCAACTTATCAAGTCAGGTGTCGTCAATCATACGGGTCGCAACGAAACGTAACGTAACTACTTAGATTATTTGGTGGGCCGCCTCACTTACTTGTTTAACAATAATGGCGTTAATATGTGGTCGCTGCAAAGAGTCTGTGGATGATGGTGTGCGTTGTTCCACGTGTTTAAAGCACTTCCATTTTGCGTGTGGTGCTGTTACTGAACATGGATATCGTAAGCTGGGTGACCGCAAGTCTACCTGGAAGTGTAGCAATTGCAAATTGTCGAGTAAGACTTCTTCTAGTTCAGCGAGCACATCTGTACCATTGCCGGCCCCGCAGGGTTCTCTAACCTTGGAGAATATAATGGAGGAGTTTAATAAGATTCAGACAACATTTGCACCCCTTCTTAACATAGCTACTGACATTCAAGCTATAAAGGATGATATGAGCGAGCTTAAGTCAGTGACCAAAACCTTTAGTAACCGCATCAAGACCCTGGAAGAAAAGGTTAAACGGGTGGATCATCTTGAAGGGGAAATCACAGCACTCAATGTGAGATTGGGGTCATTGGAGGATGAATTAAATTCAAAGGATCAGTTCCTGCGTGCGAACAACGTTGAAATAAAAGGTGTTCCCCAAAAGGCTAATGAGAATTTGTTTGACATTGTGAATAGGGTTGGTACTGCAATCATGTACCCAGTTACGAAGACATGCATTAACTTTGTGACGAGAATTCCGGCACGGGACAAAGGTGTAAATGCGAAGTCTATTGTTGTATCCTTTGTTAATAAATACATAAAGGAGGATTTTGTGGCGGCAGCACGTCTGAAGAAGTTTCTTACACCTTCCGATGTTGGTCTGCAGGGATCTCATAAAATCTATGTCAATGATCATTTGACAGGCCGTATGAAACAACTATTATCCAAGGCCAAATCACTTGCAAGTGAAAATAATTTTCAATTTGTCTGGGTCAAGCACGCCAAAATATTTGTCCGGAAAGATGCAACGTCGCCCTTGTTTACTGTTACAAAAGAAAAAGACCTAGTGAGATTCAGTGGGTCATCAGCCAGCACCTGACTTTTCATCTTGGTTTATTTTATTGTTTAAATACGGGTTCTTTTTCTGCTCTTTATAAATTGCATAATATGTACTGCTCCTTTATGTGTAATGTTGTTTCTCTTAGTATTTTATCTGTAGTAAATGTCGTATATTTAAGGCTTTGCAGTAATATGTTTGTAATACTAGTTGAGTGTATCAGTATAATAGCGGTCCTTTGGTTGAACACCCCTGCTTGGCAACTGTTAGTTGAATTGTGTGGTGTGAGAAGGGTTATTTGTAACTACCTTATTCTAGTGAATATGGAATACTGCTTGTTGATTTTTAGTTATTTAATGAATTCCTGCTTTATTTTTAACCAATTGTGCTGATGAGTTGTCTGTTCCCATATCAATTATTTATAAAAGGTCTATTAATGAAGGTATTATGCCAAAGAGATGGAAAACCGCATTTATAACGCCGATTCATAAAAAAGGACCCAAGGACAGTGTTGAAAACTATAGACCGATTTCTAAGCTATGCCAACTTGCAAAAGTGTTTGAACGCATTGTATACAATCAAGTTTACAGTAGTTTGAAATTAGGTTTTGACTGTCATCAACACGGATTTTTGAAGAATCGCTCCACTGTAACGAATCTGGCTGTCTTCACGGATTATCTGACTGACCAGATGGATCGTGGTAACCAAGTTGATGCTGTTTATACGGATTACGCGAAAGCATTTGATCGTCTTGATCATCGGATGCTACTATTAAAACTCATGAGGGTGGGCATTAGGGGGGATCTTTTTAGATGGTTTTCTTCATATATTGAAAAACGGTCGCAGGCCGTAGTCCTCAATGGATATACGTCTTCTTGGTCGGATATCCCTTCTGGAGTCCCACAAGGATCTCTTCTGGGTCCTCTTTTATTTATAATCTTTATCAACGACATAGGGCAATGTTTTTCTTATTCAAACTATCTTCTATTTGCTGACGACATGAAAGTTTTTAAAGTTGTTAACAATACAGATGATGCAGCCAAGCTTCAGGAAGATTTGGTAAGGTTAGATGCTTATTGCCGCCGAAACAAACTCAATCTAAATGTTTCCAAGTGCTTTTCCATTAGTTTTACCCGTAAAAAACATCCTTTCTGTTATAGCTACATAATAAAAAATGAAAAGTTATCAATTCAGCGCGAGGCCAAAGATTTGGGAGTTATTCTGGACACTAAACTTTTATTCGACAAGCATATAACTTATTCTATTAATAAGGCATCCCGTGCCTTGGGGTTTGTTATGCGTTTGTCTAAGTCATTCAAACATATGAAAACTATTAAAATTCTTTACTGTGCATACGTCCGTAGCCACCTGGAGTACGCTAGCTCTATTTGGAACCCTCGTTATGATTCATATATAGTTAATATAGAAAAAAATCAGAAAAAATTTACTCGTTATTTAAATTATAAATTCAAAATTCCTAAAATGCCTTATGAACAACGCTGCGCTAAGTTTCATCTTTTGCCACTTTGTCTAAGACGAAACATTGCAGACATTGTACTTTTAGTTAAGATAATCAGAAGTACACTAGATTGTCCTGATCTGTTGAGCAAAATCGCTTTTAAAATACCTACGCGAGCACCCCGTAACAATTCATTTAAGCCATTTAGCATCCCCTCCACTCACACCAACTATAGACAGAGCAGTTTTCTCGTAAGAGCTTGTATGTACATAAATAATTCTAATGCTGATATAGACATATTTTGTGGTAGTATCAATTGCATAAAAAAGGCGCTTACCGCCGAAATTACTATTTAAGATTAAATGTTGAGTATTATGATAAGTTTAGTAAGATGTGGTAGCTTGTTAATAGCTTAGTGTTATTATTTTTGTAGTTATCTTTTGCATTGTAAGCTGTTAGCTATCCTAAAATAAGAATATAAAAAAATAAAAAAAACGACTGGATGCGTTCTGAAGGACATGATGATGTCCACATTGTCCTGTTGAAGGGCGGGGCCTGTGTGTAGGCATTCATTTATGCTGACACCATTGGAGCTTTTGCAGCTACCATCAAAAACAATGCGCAGCTTGTCCGACCCTGTCTTAAATACGCCATGGTGAGGGATGTAGAAGTGAGGTTTATGGGCGAATGTATTTGGGTGACAGGGAGCCATGTGCCCTAAGTCGATGTATTCGGCCATAAAGTCGACGTATTTAGAACGCAGAGACGGGTTCGCCATTAGCTTCTTCTCAATATTGAGGAATCTGCGTAATGCGATAGGGTGAGTTTTACCTAGTTGAGGGGCGTCCTTTAGAAAGGGCAGAGCGACCGTATATCTGCCTGAGGGATCGCGTGTAGTGGTAGAGCGGAAGATTTCCTCGCATTGTTCCTCCAGGGGATCATTATGAGTGTGAGATTGAGGGAGGGGCTCCTCAGAATCCCAGAACCTTTCCAGACTCTGACGTATGTCCTGGGCTGATTCAGCTGAGTCTGGTTGTGAGCTGACGACGTGAGCTGAGTTAACCTGCTGCGCCGGCTGCGCATACAAGTCCTCAATGGGTCCTATCAACGCGAAGTCGAAAATCGTGCCGAAGGCTATGGGCTTGCCCGGGCCCAACGAGACCTTAGTCCCGTCCAACACCTGGTCAAGAACGTCCGACCCCAATAAGAGGTCGATCGGGGCTGGTGTGTGGTAAAGCTGGTCAGCCAATGGCACGGGTGGCTGGCCTAGTACGTGGGAAATGTTTGGTACCTTCTCTAAGGGAAGGTAGCCAGTGACGTTTTTTAAAATGTGAGCTGTGGCAGTGATTGTAGGAGTATCATTGTGAGTGGGTCGGCATACTATTGTTATTGCCGCCTTTGACTCATGTTTGTGCTGATTCCCAACTCCTGTAATTTTTAAAGAAGTGGGTTTTGATGGCAGGTTCAAAAGTCGTGCCATGCGTGACGTTATTAATGTCAGCATACTGCCACAGTCCAATAAAGCTCTGGCTGTGTGAAGATGGCCATGTACGTCCGCGACTCTTAGTGAGACGGTTGGCAACAAAATGGGTGTGCCAGTGGGCACAGAAGGTGAGTGAGCTGATTGAGTATCAGCTGAAATTCTATGAGCTGAGTATGTATCAGCTGTGTGGGCATGGGCTAAATCTACCTCTTCGCTAGGGTGCTCTGTGATAGTTGGGAGTCATAATTGCTGGCGGCGTTCGCGGGGCCTACCTGGCGAACCGGACCTGGGCGGGCTGGCTCTGTGAGCAGAGCTGGGTTGCGCCTGTTTGGCATGTGCGGGTTCGTGCCACCTGCTGTTTCTGGGACGCTCCCTCGAGTGCTCTGTCAGCTGTGGTGGGGGCACATGTACAGACGACGAATGAGCTGAGTGCGTTGGGTCGTCTGGTCGATGGAGGGACGTGTGGTGGTTGGAGCTCCCACAGTCCTTGCATGCCCCCCTTGACCTGCACTCGCTCTCGTAGTGAGGGCCGAGACAACGCTGGCAGCGCTCGCGCGCCTGTACAAAGTCCCAACGGCCCTGCGTTGGCTGGGCATTGTACCATCTGCACGTCATGAGCCTATGTCCCCTAGTGGCACAATAGGGACAGTAGGACGTCGAGCGTGAGACAGAGGACGATGACGATGATGAGGAGCAGCTTTGCTGGAAGGCCGAGTAGACGGGGAAGGGCTGACTGCGAGCCGGGGAGGTGGATGGGCGCTGACGCATTTGCTGAGCTGGGTGGAGCGGTTGGTGAGTAGGCTGATCATAGGCGCGGTGAGGCAATGGAGCTGAGGAGCGGCCACGGTAATGGTCGGGTTGTTGCTGAGCCATCTAAGCATAAGTGCGATGGGGCAACTGTGGAGGCGCGCGGCTACGAGAAAGGCCGGGCAGGGCGTGAATGGGTTGAGCCATGGCTATGTTGGAGAACTCTGTCTCCACACAGCGCGCGTGCTCCTCAAGGTAGGAGATGAGGTCACTCAACGTGGGCAGGGTGCTGCTGGACCCGTGTCTGCGTTCAAATAACGTGCGGAGCTCACCCTTAAGCTTTCGCACCACTATCGACACAAACACGTAGTCGTCTCCTATGGGCAGATCCAAATTACTAAGGGCACACTGGGCGGACACCAGCGGAGTGAGGAAAAGTGTGCGTATGTTAGAGCGCGTGTGGATGCTCGGCAGCCCCAGGATTATGTCGACGAAACTATCGATGAGAACCCGGCGGTTCTCGTACCGCTTGGTGAGGATGTCCATGGCCACGGCAAAATTTTCATTGGTGACCTTTAAGTGGGACACCATACTTAATGCCTCACCGCTGAGACTTGAGAACAGGTAGTGGAGCTTGACTGCGTCCGACAGGGTCGCCATGTCGTCAGTCAAACTCCTAAACAGCGCAATGAAGGAAGGCCAGTCCTCCACTTTTGAGCTGAACCTGGGCAGCGCTATCTTGGGGAGGACGGCTGTGGGCGTATTGACGCCGAAACTGGGCTGAGCGCTATGGGTTGGGGACGACGTGGAAGAGGGTGAGATTTCCTCCCTCGCCACAAGTATCCCCAGGTATGCCCCGGAGGCTTTTGTGTGGTTCTCAGTGTATGTCCTCTCAACCCCCTCGTCTAAGTTCTCTTCGTCGAGAATGTTGTAGTACACTGAGTCCAGCTTCTCCTTTATGCCCTGTACCGGGTTTTCGTTACGTTTATCGGTTGCACATATAATTTTAGTTACGTATAACACACCCGCGTCTAGACGACGATATTGTTGTTTTTCCCGTTTTATTTTTTAATGAATTTTGTTGGCGCTTAAGGCACCAACATGCGGCGGAGGGAAACGATAAAACAGGATATCTGGGGCTTACTTGGTTCGGGCTGGAGCTGGTTGGAGCTGAAGGCAACTGGCGCTCTAGGCGCGGGGTCGCAGGCTTGTGGGCGGTAACACACAACACAGTTCACTGGTCGGTGGCGTTTTAGGGGTAGTTGAGCTGGTAAACAAAGCGCTCTCAATTCACATACACTTAACACATGGTTGTTCACGGGCTGAGTTCTTGCGCGCGCGCGCGTGGGTTCTCTATGAACGGTCGGAGCACACTGCCTTTGCGCCAGCGCCGGCGGCGCGGGCGAACACTTCGTCTAGTATAATTGTCACCTCGCTGTGATTGGCCGATCATTCGTTGCACCAATATGCACCTTAATTGACCGGCGCAGCGACGGTTATCCGTTGCGCTGTGGCGCAAACATCTTCCCGGGCCCCAGAGGGTAGGAGGGGGGGGGGAAGGAATGGAAGTAAAAGGGGGACTACAGCCCCGATTCGTGCTGTGTTGAGTTAATGTCGAGTGGGTGTGTATATGATGAGCTAAGAGGAATGCACGTGTGTGACTGCATGAGTAAGATCGTGCACTGAGCACAGCAACAAATAGGCACAAAAACAACAACAAAAAGGGCTGTACACTGGGCATACCATCATGTAGTCACGCGAGTCGTGCACTGAGCATAATGGCATATAGGCACAAAACAACAACAAAAAGGGCTGTACACTGGGCATACCATCATGTAGTCACGTGAGTCGTGCACTGAGCATAATGGCATATAGGCACAAAACAACAACAAAAAGGGCTGTACACTGGGCATGCCATCATGTAGTCACTTGAATCGTGAACTGAGCATAATGGCATATAGGCACAAAACAACAACAAAAAGGGTGTACACTGGGCATGCCATCATGTAGTCACTTGAATCGTGAACTGAGCATAATGGCATATAGGCACAAAACAACAACAAAAAAGGCTGTGCACTGAGCACGATAGCATACAGGCACAAAACAACAACAAAAAAGGCTGTGCACTGAGCACGATAGCATACAGGCACAAAAACAACAACAAAAAGGCTGTGCACTGAGCATGCCATCATGTAGTCACTTGAATCGTGAACTGAGCATAATGGCATATAGGCACAAAACAACAACAAAAAAGGCTGTGCACTGAGCACGATAGCATACAGGCACAAAACAACAACAAAAAAAGCTGTGCACTGAGCACGATAGCATATAGGCACAGAAAAGCGCAATGCGCGCTGTGGCGCAAAGAGCAAAGGCGCAATAAAAAGCGACCGCAATAGAAGCAAATAAAAAGCAGACTGCATGTGTGTATGTGCTGCAGGCTGATGTGAGGGTGCACGTGTGTAGAAGTACTATGCTCTTGTGGTGAGCACGCACGAGATTGAGGCGATTGCCAAGGCAAAGATTAAAAGCAGAAAAAATATAAAATTAACACGAGCGAAAACTAAAGGCACGCTAGTTGGCACGCGTGGTGAGCATGCACGAGATCTGAGCCGATTTAACACGGCACGACCATAAAAATTTCATTACAACATAAAACGGGAAAAACAACAATATCGTCGTCTAGACGCGGGTGTGTTATACGTAACTAAAGTTATATGTGCAAGCTAATTAGTAAGTAAAAATATAACACGAATCGAACACTGTTCTTGGAACACGTTCTTAATTTATTTTTGTAGGTAGGTTAATAATATTTCGCAATGCACCTTGCAACGTCTATCGTGCAGAAAGGGTCATGTAAGGTAATGAAATTAGGAATGTTACGCGATAAAATTTAAAAATCAGAAATTAAAATTAAGCTACGTGATAACTACGAAATATGAGTAAATATTATTTTAACGGGTCGAATGACCAACATGTAATGAAATAGTTAATGGGCTGAAATAGTTATCCTTTATATATATATAATAGCGGACTGTATTACCACTGTACGCTACGGTAACATGTACCTACTCCTGCGACCCCTGATGCGGCTGCTGTGCATGCGCGGACGCATGCAGCGTTCTGTCGGTGGGTCGCTTTACCGGAGTGTCCCGCAGCTGGGGCGGAAGCCACCGCGCCGCCGATTCCGGCTGGTAATGCTGCGTGGCGTCGTCCGGTCGGTGAAGGGACGTGTGGTGGTCGGCGATGCCACACACTCTGCATGCCTTCACCGACTTACATTCGTCCGGGTAATGTGGTCCGAGACAGCGAGGACAGCTCTCGCGCGACACCACAAAATCCCACCGGCCCTGCGTCGGCTGGGCATTGTAGGTAGCGCACGCTATTAATCTGTGCCCCCTAATCCTGCAGTAAGGGCAGTAAGGGGTGTTTGGGCTGGCGTGCATTGTGTGGGTGTTGTGTGCAGTTGTGTAGGCGTGTATGGGTGGCGGCACGAGTCGAGGCAAAAAAATGAAGTGTGTAAGGTAGGGTTTAAAAACTAGTGGACTGTATGTATCCGGCTCGTAGGATCATAAATGCTGGCGCTTAAGGCACCAACATGCGACGCAGGGAAATGGAAATATAGGATAGCTGGGGGCTTACTTGGTTCCGGGCTGTGGTCACAGGATCGTGCTGGAGCTGAAGGCGGCTGGCGCCGACCACGGGCGGCGAGGTAGTTGATTTCCTGGCGCACAGTCACTACACTACACAATAGGCATTTAGGCGGTCTCTTCACATTAGGTTCAGGAGTCACTATAAATAAGGGCAGATACCAGCGCGCGTATTTTGTGGGCGTCTCGCGGTAGTTAACAGACAGACTGGTCGGCGCGGTATATCTCACGAAGCCAGCGGCTGCGGGTCGCGCAGCGGTGGCGCCGCGGCAGATAGGCGGACGCGGTCGTCAACAACCGCCTTACCGATGGCGGTATAGTTTGAATGGCCGTCCCGTCCCGGCTTTGGCGGGAACAAATTTTTTATCCCTTAGCGTGCCAACCAACCCGCTATGGGTTCAAATTACAAGTACTAAGTGCCACGCGCCCGTGGCGGGTTTGCGCAATTTTGGGTTTGGTTTTTATAATGTGATAAATACGATAGAGCATATATTACCGTGTTACCTGCACTAACGTCAAATAAAGAAATAAGCCAGCGATATATACCCTTTTCACTCTAGGACGCGTTTATTGAACTTTACAGCGGGAATTTACAAAATTAGTGTTTTTGTTTTTTTCGCGCGGTTTCTCTTGGCACGATGACTTTTTAGACAAATATTATAGTCTTTTTACAATTAAACTATCTTATTGTTATTGTTTTCTGTAAATATAGTAAATGCACTATCGAATGATAGTAAAATACTTTGTTCACAGTGTATAAATATTTTTTATTTGAATATTTTGTGACAATTTTTTTTTTATATAGATGATGTGATTATCTCTCTTTAGTATTTATACGCATATGTTTTACGTACACCGTTAATTAGATATTGTAATAGATTATTTCATTAAAATACCATAAATATTCAGTTTTGTACATGTTTTCAAGCAAGAAATAGCTCAATCGTTGTTTTCAAGTATCAGGTGTCAAATTTCAAGTCGCCATTTTGAATATTTGGCAACTAACGGCATCGCGAAAAAAAGTTCGGCAGCAGAAGGGTATGTTCTTGTCGTGTTAAATCAGCTCAAATCTCGTGCGTGCTCACCACATGAGCTTAGTGTGTTTCATTTAGCTTCATCAGTTTTTTTTTATATCGCTTACGGCCATTTGCGTGCGTCGACTTCGCTTCTACACACGTTTGCCCACTTGTGGGACACAATTATCCCAATTTTTTTATAATTAAGTTTTAATTATTTGTTTATTTGTTTATTTTGTTTACTTATTTTTTCTGCGGCCGACTCATTCTTCGCGCTAGGATCCGCTACAGGTCTCCCCGACTGTGAGCGCCTTGCCCAATAGTGGGCTACGGATGACGTGATTTCCTTTGTTGTTTTGTTTGTTGTTTGTTTTGCGGTCGGCTAATATTGCGTACGCGCGTTCAATATACACAGACATACACATACACGCGTTTGCCCACCCGTAGGCCATATACAAGGCGCCCCAACTTAGTTTTGCTTTCTTTATTGTTGCGTTAATTTTAGCCCATTTGCCCTTACCTTAGTAAACAAATACCTCCAGCCCAACTATAGAATATATACAGGGTGTTGTTCTTTTTACTGCCTTTAAATTTGTTTAATTTTTTTTATTTTTTATTATTTTTTCTTTTGTCTCCTTTTATTCATCGCGATGCCGACCAAGTCACAAGCCGCGATATTTAGGGAGGCCGCCAAAGCTTTACACCAGCTCCTAGAGGTGGAATCACTGATCATTGCTGACGACACCAAACATTCCATAACGGAATTTAACGTGCGTTTCGCACAGATACAGGGCATAAAGGAGAAGCTGGACTCAGTGTACTACAACATTCTCGACGAAGAGAACTTAGACGAGGGGAGTAGTGTAATATTGGGCATTCTAGATCACTTTTCACTCCATTGATCTCACTGACGTTCGATCAATGTCGTTAAAAAGTGATCTAGAATGCCCAATATTACTTTTGGAAATCACTGCCATTCGCTCGTATATATGTTTAAGCGCTATGCTTCAAAGTCATTTTATTGAAACTCCCGAAACACTGTGGTCAATAAGAAAACAGCTGCTATGAGATTTGTTAAATAAAAACAGTCATTAAAATTAAAATGCATTTGCCCACCATCATCAAATGAGTTAAAACGTCATGGCAACTTATTGCCGAACAGTATCCGTTGTATTGTTTGCGGCCCTTCGAATTGTGGAAAGACAAACTTAGTAATTAGTTTATTACTACATACAGATGGTCCACGGTTCCGCAACCTTTATGTTTATTCAAAATCTTTGTATCAACCTAAATACATATTTTTAGAAAAAGTATTAAATATGGTTGCAGGTACATCGTATCATAAATATAATGACAACACCGAAGTTTTGAGTCCACATGATGCTTTGTCTGACTCGATTATTATATTTGATGATGTTGCTTGTGAAAACCAAAACCACATCCGAGATTATTTTGCTATGGGACGTCATAAAAATATCGATTGTTTTTATATTAATCAAACTTATACAAAAGTACCAAAACAACTTATTAGGGATAATTCTAACCTAATTATATTATTTAAGCAGGACGATGTAAATTTGAAACACGTATATGATGAACACGTAGGGTCGGACATGACTTGGTCACAATTTCGAGAAATGTGCTCAACTGTTTGGAAGACACCATTCAATTATCTTGTAATAAATAAGGATTGTGAACGAAACAAAGGATGTTATAGGAAGACATTTGATACGTTTATAGAATTAGATTAATGTACAAAAGCAGTTGTAATTATGCCATAAAATCACTTTCATTTGTGACTTAAAGCTGAAAGGAAACCTATTTGTTGAAATGGAAAGAGATTTAAAAGAACAATTTGTAAAATCAGCATCAGCTGTTAAAAGGAAGGTAGACTTAATAAAGGATGCTAAAAATTCTAACAATGTTACCCTGGAAACAATATTTAAACCTATTGTTGACCCTCTTAACATTTTAGCGAATAGAAATGATGAAAAGAACTTACAGGAAGTAAAGCTTTATGATGATAAAAAAAATGATAAAAAAATCAGGAAAAATGAAAGCGAGAAGTCGTATTCTTCTTGTGAAGAATATATTGATTCTAATAGTGTAGATGAAGAGGAATATCAAGACACACCACAAAAATCAAACAAAATCCTAACTACGTCACCTTTTAAGAACCATGATGTAAGTAAAGGTTCTTTTAAGTCCCTCCAATCATCACCAAACATTATAAATCAAGATGAGTCTTCCTCATGGTCTACGTCATCTGAAGTATTTAATGCCATACCTTTTGGAATTAGAAATGAGCGAGGGAAACTTGAGCTTGGAAACACTCGCGTTCATGATGACGGTAGAATTCTTAAAGTTGGAAACATTACTTTTGAAAAGACTCTTGGCTTAAAAGAACTATTATATAAAAAGGTACCAAATCTAGATGTTATTACAGATGACGACCTTGAAAACTACAAGCTACTACTTATCAATACTAATGCACACAGACGTAACTTTGATCCTGCCAAACCAATAAACAGCAATAAAGGGTTTAAATACATGAGTATTATAAAACCATTATTTAAATTCTCTAAACAACCTACTAGTACTGAGAGTCCTCCACAGGGAAAAGGTATCGATCTTTTAAAAAAAGTTAAAGCAAATACAGATTTAGTTTATTGGGATGATCCAAATGAATTAATAGAACGATTGAAATTACTGCTTGCGTCAAAAGCTGCTGGTAACACGGGTTTGGATAGTGAAATCGTTGCAATAATTGAAGAACTGCGCGAAGCGGGCATCATAAATATAGAATATAAACAAATAGCACGGGGAAAATTAAGCAGTATACTCGCAGTAAGCAAAGCTTCGAGATTATAATGAATATAGATAAATTCGGTCATCACATTCATAAACGTTTGAGGTTATCTGAATACATCGATACCATAAACGATACGTTAAAAAAGTGCGAAACGGGCGAATACGACTTAAAATCGTCAAAACTATATATATCATCTCCAGACAAGGACGATGAAGCTGTAAATAAGGCATATTTGGATAAAACTGTACAAGATCTAAGGAATGAAATAAATAAAGTTAATAGTCGTGTAAAAATTTACATCCAGAACTTAGAATCAGCTACTTCCAATCGCTTATCTACTATGTTTTACTCAAAAACAGAAATAGACCGTATGATTCAAGCAAAGTCAAACAAAAATGAGTAAAAGAGATATAGTAGAAGAAATTCACAGAGCGGTGAGAAGAAATTTTCCTCGCCGATGTACAATTATAAAAGGAGTAGATGATTCATGGCAAGCTGACCTTATGGATTTTCAAAAGTATTCACAATTTAATAAAGGATATAAATATGTTTTAGTAGTTATTGACACTTTATCGAAATACGTTTAGACAAATCCTTTGAAGAGTAAAGATAAAATTAATGTCACCAACGCAATGGAAAATATATTATTGAATTCGTCTCGGAAACCAAAAAATTTGCAAACAGATTTAGGTAAAGAGTTTTATAATGAAAACTTTAAAGAGTTGATGAAAAAATATGACATTAACCATTATTCCACTTATTCTGTGAAAAAAGCAGCAATCGTTGAAAGAGTAATTAGAACGCTAAAAGGTCACCTTTATAAGCTATTTAGCTTATGCGGTCAATACCAGTGGATAAATAAAAATTAGAAAAACGTGGTACAAAGCTATAATAACACTGTTCATCGTATAACAAAATTTAAACCTATTGATGTTGACAAAAGAAATCAGACAACTGTAACGTACAACATCATGAAATCACAAAATAATAACATAACGAAAAAAAATAAGTACCGTGTTGGTGATCATGTTCGGATTAGTAAATACAAAGGTGAATTCTACAAAGGTTATACTCCCAACTGGTCAACAGAAATCTTCAACGTTGTGAAAGTTAACCATACAAATCCTGTCACATACCACTTAGAAGACAAACATAAGCAAATCATTTTAGGATCTTTTTACGGATACGAACTGCAAAAAACCCAATTTCCCGATATACATATCTTATTGAAAAAGTTTTAAAGAAAAAAGGAAACAAACTCTTTGTCAAATGGTTGGGTCTCAGTGATGGTGAAAACAGTTGGGTTAAAAGAAAATTATTAATGACTTAATATAAATAACGCCTGATTATGTTGTACAGTCACTTTACGAACATCAATGAAGGAAGGAAGCGGCATTGTCAACAATTTAATAGATAACATTCCGTTCGAGTTACACTTACCTGGATATCAGTTTTGTGGTCCAGGAACAAAACTTAAAAAACGCTTACTAAGAGGTGAACGGGGAATAAATAAATTGGATGAAGCTTGCTTGTATCACGATATTGCTTACAATAATAAAGATTGGAACGTTAGACAAAACGCCGATTTAGAACTTTTAAATATGGCAAAGAAAAGATTGAAATCGAAAGATGCTGGGAAAGGAGAAAAGATTGCATCATGGATAGTAAAAAATGCAATGAAAGCAAAACTTAAAGCCGGAGCAGGAGTGCGGTCATTCATGAAAGGTGTTAAAAAAATTCAAAAGCAAATGAAAAAAATAAAATGTAATGATAACCGCACGGCTATAAAATATGCGCATGCAGCTGCAAAAAAAGTGTTTTCCAATATAAAAGGAATACGCTTCCCACGCTGCATTCCTGTTCCGAAAACTGGTGGGTTGTTACCCCTCATACCAATCTTTGCTGGTTTATCAGCTCTTGGTTCACTCGCTGGAGGTGCTGCAGGTATAACAAAGGCTGTTAACGATTACAAGGTTGCTCAAAAAAATCTTCAAGAATCAGAACGACATAACAAGATGATGGAAGCTGTTGCACTTGGAAAAGGGTTGTATTTGAAGTCTCACAAAAAAGGAGCGGGCTTGTACTTGCAACCTCCAAAAAACTAATTAAACGGTTACCCAAACGAGCACTTACTAATTTAGATATATTAAAGCACTCAGTTGATATTCCATATTTTCGTGGCGTTTTTATGAGAGATACGTTACCCTCAAAACCAAGAAAATTGAGTGTGCTATTCTTAATTTAGATAGTTCTGCAAATCCTGGAACTCATTGGGTAGCCTATGTAAAAGTAAATAATTACTGTGAATATTTTAACAGTTTTGGTAACTTGAAACCTCCATTAGAATTAATAAAATATTTGAAAGATAGACACATAAATTATAATTAAAAACAGTATCTATCTTTCGGTACTGTAAACTGTGGTCATCTTTGTTTATTATTTTTAAGAAAGTATTGGAAAAATCATTTATATAGGTTAAAATTAAAATAACTTGACAGTATAAAAATGTCTTTCACTGTATCCATAACTGGGCAAGGAGCCTCATTAATAACTAACTATTCACCAACTTTAGAATTACGTGGGCAATATGAGTGCGGTCTTATATACTTTTCTACTTTTAATTCTATTCCTAATATAGACGAAAGGAACAATAAGTTTTATTATGGTATCAATGAATTCATCGAAATTCCTGAAGGATCATATGAACTTCAAGATATTTGCGAATTTTTAAAAAGCAACATTAAGAACACTGCATTAAAATTGACTTGTAATAATAATACTCTCAAAACCAAAATATTTTGTTCAGAAGATGTTCATTTCGAGAAAAATAATTCCATTGGTAGAATTTTAGGTTTTGCTAACGACACAATTAATATAAGTTGTGAGTCTCAGTACCCAGTCAGTATTTTAGCAACACCCATCGTACGCATCGAATGTGACGTAGTTAGCGGATCATTCGTAAATGGGAAAGCAAGCCATATTATTTATGAATTTGTGCCTAATGTACCACCCGGTTATAGAATTATTGAAATTCCTAAAAACTTAATCTATTTTCCAGTCAATCAAAGTTCAATTAGTGCAATTAATATTAGGTTGTTAGACGCTGATAATAGACAGATTAATTTACGTGGAGAAGACGTACAACTTTATTTACATTTTAGAAAAAAATGATTAATTTTAATAAAAACCCTACCTCATCAGGTGTTCAAGTCAGTTCCAAAAGAGCAATAAGTAAAAGAACACCGTCTGACTTAAAAAAGAAGGTTACTAAAAATAATAAAGAATTTCTGAAGCTAGTAGGCTTGTTAAAATGAACATATTAAATATATCTCACCCAACGTCATACGATAGCAGTATCGAGAGTTTTGAATATCATTCGTATAAGCCGTATGTAACAAGTTTCAACAATAATGATGAAATAAGAATACCAATCAATCAGCAAGATTTGTATGTGTTGCCGTCACGCAGCACTTTGTATATTGAAGGTAAAGCTGATGTATATAACAGTACCACTAAAGAAAAGGTAACAAGTGTGCATTTTGTAAACAATCCTGCATTATTTCTATTCCAAGATATTCGATATGAGTTAAATGGAATAGAAATAGATAAAATAAAAAATGCAGGTATCACAACGACAATGAAGTCTTATTTGTCTTTGAATGAAAATGAATCCAAAAGTGCAAAAGTTTGGGGTTGGTCTCCTGCAGGAATAACCAATGTTACAAACGGAGTTTTCTCTGTCTCGATACCATTAAATAAAATATTAGGATTTGCAGAAGATTATGAAAAAGTTTTAATTAACTGTAAACATGAGTTAGTACTGTTGAGGAGCAACACAAATGTCAATGCAATAAAATTGAGTAAAGAGCAAATAGTGGAAAATATAACAATAAATAAAATCGTTTGGCGTGTTCCACATATTAAAGTGTCAGATCGAGAGAGAATTAATTTATTAAAACATTTAGAAAAAGATCGAGCCATTACACTAGCGTTTCGTAATTAGGACTTGTATGAATATCCGTTACTACCCAAGACACGTAAGCATACTTGGGCTATTAAAACTTCATCGCAAACAGAGAAACCTCGATTTGTTATTATTGCCTTACAAACAAACCGAAAACATAATGCTCAAATGTCAATGGCTGAGTTCGACCATTGCAATGTTCGTGATGTAAGAGTGTTTTTAAATTCATCATATTACCCCTACGAAGGACTTAACATAAATGTCTCTGACAACAAGTTTTTATTAATATACGAACAGTATGCAAGGTTTCAGCAGTATTATCACGGACGTCGATCAGAACCGTTGTCGAGTTTAAAAGAGTTTAAAGATATTGCTCCTTTATTCGTTATTGACTGTTCTCGCCAACAAGAAATGCTGAAGGGATCAATCGACGTAAGAGTAGAAATCGAAACAGATCAAGAGATACCTGATCAGACCGCTGCATACTGTCTTATACTGAACGATTGCATATTTGAATATAAACCACTGAGTAACATTGTGAAAAAGCTATCATGAATAACGATACTATTATAGTGGATGTGCAAGGATTTAAGGATTTGAAAAATAATTTTATTGTAAAAGAGTTATCAATAGCAACTAAAAACCATACGCAGACGTTCTTAATTAAACCACCATATGCTTTTAAAAATCTAACAGATGAAGAAAAGAAGCAAATCCGGTGGTTAGAAAGGAATCGCGGGCTCAAATGGAGTGAGGGATTCATTGATTACCGTGAATTTAGACGAATAAGAGTTCCGTATTTAAGCAGTAAGAAGGTATATTAGTAAAGGGATTGGAAAAAGGAATATGGGTTCGCGAGCTATGTCAAGATTGTGAAATAATGGAGTTGGAAGAAAAAGGTTGTCCTAACTTTTTAAAATTATATAGTGATTACCATGTAGATGTAAATAAATTTAATTGTGAGTACCATGCAAAAATGTGTGCTTTAAAAAATGTTCTGTGTCTAAAAAAGTGGTACACTTTAAATGTTAATTGAGTTATTAATGTAATAAAGTATTTTCCTCAATAAATCAAATGTGTATAAATATCTTTTTGTTTAATTACTAAAAGTAAAAAGGGTGAATGAAACGATCTTAGTATTCAATTCAATAATATTTATTTTAGAATTTCTTAAAAACTATAACTATATCCACAAACTTTTTTCGATATATTGCTAATGATAGCCTCTGTTTGATCCATTAAGGGGTCAATATGCTCTGTTACCACATACTGCGCAGATAATAATGGATCAGTATGATTTGTTTCCAAGTCCACCACTTCAATTTTAATTAATCGACGACCTTGAATCGGCGTACTTTTCATCACGTAAGAATGAGAATGCTTCAGATAACTTCTTCTTTTTCGAAGTCTCTTCTTGGTGATATTATTCATCACCTTGTTATACAGCGGGGAATCGCATCGCCGTTCATCTGCTCTCCAATTCGGATACTCCTCTGTAAATCCCTCGAGCATATCTTGAGCGTTCTGTTCAAAAGTGGGAGATGACGGTTGTACGACCTCCTTGTTGATGCTGAGCGAGACCAGGTTCTCTTGAGTATTCTAAAACATAAAATAAAATAATTCATTACATACATAAAACCACGACTATTATCTCCGAAGGGTTAGTCAGCGACTACGCAAGGAGGATAGCAAAAGCAGTCCTTTACCATAGCCCACTTTTCACCAAATAACGACACAATTACAACACAAACAAAATTAATTTATAATCATACAAAATTATTTAAACTTACCATGTTGATATTATCTAGCTGGACTACTGACACCTTCAATTTAATAATTGAAATTGAAACTAATTTGAAACCCGTTTATATTAATGTACATGATGACACAGCAACACAATATAGGTAGTAAAACATGTAAGTAATTGGCAATTCAGCAAAATAAAAAGAAAGAATTGATATTATTAAAGAATGATTAACTTGCCAATAACGTGACCTGATTTGTATTAATTAGGTTTCATATTACCTTATAATCAGAAGAGTACAACCTACTCTGAATTTGACTTGTTCAAACTTGTTTGCATTAGAATTTTCTTACTTTTTTACCGTCAATGTTTTATTATACAAAGATATATAATAAATTAAATAAAAATGCAAGTTAGTCGGTTACTTTTATATTTTATTAGGTATATTAATACAGCTGGGTACAGTTAATTTTACATTACATTTCATAATCTAAGTTACATTTCCTATTCAAACAATAAATGAATCTGAGCAAAAGCAACAACTTACATATTTTTTAACAATTTTTTAAAATCAAAATATTCATTATATGTACCTACTTAAGTATATTGAAAAACTGGTTACAATAGTTTATAAAAAGATAATATTATTTTAAATTCAACCAATGAATCTTAGTAATGGTAATAAATAATAATACATTTTTTTATTTCTCGAGCCTTAAGTATAATATAACTCTATAGTATAATATAATAATATAATTTAAAAACACAGTGAAAAAAATCATTGCTAAAATATATAATCCCAGTGGCCCCAAGACATAGTAGATATTTTATTTTTTAATATTACGCGTTTGTCATCATTACCTGACAAAGCTATCTTGTTCTGTTCTTGGGTAAATATTTCATGCTTTAAGGATTTAAAAATTATGTTTTTCTTTCTTAAAAAAGTATTTTTGTTTAATACGTTATTGTAATCTTCGAAATGTACGTTTTTCAAAACCTGTTTCTGTATACCTTTAGCCTTTTTTAACTCCTCTTGTACTGTTTTTATACAGTATAATTTTGATCGTAAACCAACAAATTCAGAAATTAAATTTCCACCTAGTTCATCTTTGAAGAGACCTGGTACTTTTTTGTTAAGATCAGGTATACCGTAACAGTTATTTAATGGATAATTACTAGTATCAAAATATCTAAGGAAATTCAACTTTAAATCTGTATAAAAATCTTTGCTTTCTATTGAATAAAGAAAACTGTCAGTATCCGTATAACAAAGCTTTAATTTTTCCCGATAAAAAGGTTTCATAATAGAGTAATGAAAATCAAACATATGACTTTTGGATATTTCTAATACAGAAAAGCCAATGTATATGGGTTTGTCTAAAGTAATTGTCTCGGGTTTCATTTGAACAGCTATAAAATTTTCTGTAAAAATAGTAGCACTATGGAAATTTGGTCGAGCTATTAGTTGCTCAGCACCGAAACTTTTCTTTGTTATATTCTTTTCATCATTCCACTTATTAACCAACTTCACGCTGACCCTTTTCTCGGTGTCTTCTAGTGTTTTACCAAATATACTATTATTTAAAAGTTTGAAGAAATCTTGTTCAAATATAGATTTGGCCTTTTTTCGTAACTCAGTGTTCATATCAATGTATTGTTTTAAGTATGGACTCTGATTGAATTGAATTACTCTATGTATTTTTTTTAGCAATAAACCATGTTTTAGACATGTTTTCAGATGGGAAAAATGAATGACATAAAAAAACTTATCGTATAAGTTTGGTATCAATTTCGAAGTTTTAGATCCTGGAGGAGCAAATTTTTGAGCACAGAATGGAAAATCGTTATGATAATTATGCAAATGGAAAGGGTATTCTAAGTCTACTTCGAGTATATAGCCAATGTCCCCGTCAATGGGTATATTATGAAAATCAATTTTTGAAATTTCTAGTTCACTTAATAACTTAAAATTTGAATGAGGTAAATAAGCGCACATAGCATAGCCATAAAGATTATTACAATCAATATAAACAAGGAAGTTATCACTTTTTGCGGGGTCATAAGTTTGTAAGTACTTGTTATTGGCTTTCGAATATCTTGTAGAACATAAACATATACCACCGCGTATGCCTTTTTGTATCATTCTTATTATTTCCAAATCATTTATTAATTCTAATTTAACATCTGTTTTTAATAGCATAGCGTCAAAACTTAGGCTAGGTGCTGTTAAGTAAAAAGAAATATCCAGTTTATAATTCGTCTTACACGTTTTTCGAAAACTTTCGAAGACGTCCGCTAGTAAAAGTACATCTGACTTAAGATATAAATCAGTGTATTCTCCAAGGCTCCGTAATTCAAAGGTTTGCCATACTCTTTTTGCGTGTTCATAATCTACTATTGATATGTTGCAATTGTGCAATTTACTAAAAAAGCATTTATAAGGAGGTATTTCTTCTTCATCATAAGAACTCCAAGTAGTGACGTATTCGTAAGGATAAACCCCTTTACGTCTAAGGGTGGATTCGACCAAACTGGAATAAGGACTTATACCTAGATTAAACGCCGAATTTGTATAGACTAATCTCGGAGTTAGTCTTATTCCAGTTTGGTCGAATCCAGCCTAAGTAAATTAAAATGTTCCTGAGAAGGAAAAAAAAATGATAGATGTTTAAAATCAATTGTATTTAAATTTGCAACTAGCTTCTCTAGGCTTGTGCCTAAAAATTTAAAAGAATCGACAAAACGAACAGGTATGATAGCTTCGTTATTGATTTGAAAAAATTTGGTAAACGATATGTAATTTTCTTTATTTTTTGCAATCACTTGTATCCTACCTGATAATTCTCCTAACTGTCGTATGAAAAGATGACTGTCGTAACCAGCTAAATTATGAAAAAATATGGGAACGAACTTAGGCAAACAATATTTTATATTACAATAAGAATGAGCTGCACCACGATATCGTCCAGTAAGATGACAGTGATCTTTTACTTTGTCGTCAAATAATATTTTGTTACAAAGATAACAGTTTTTAGCTTGAGCAAAATTGGTTCTATCTTTATCTGTTAAGAACATAGGGATCGATGAATGCAAAATATTATAAATTACAGTTATATCAGATAGAAGGTTATCAAAAAATTTATTCACACAGTCAGGTCCTCGATAAGACACATATTTATTAAGGGAGCTGTCGTAGGAGCATACAACGTAGTAAGCAAATGCAGCTGGTACATGCTTTTGCGTAATCGTTGTGCAACTTGTTTCAGAATTTGGTTCAACTGGCTCCAACAAAGATTCAAAGTCTGCGTATAAGACGAAGGGCATGTCTTGCATGCGTTCATAATGTTCAAATTGTATTCGAGTTCCTTGATTAGGTAAAATCGTTGCTACACTACTGCAAACGTGGGCTTCGAGCTTAAGTTTGTTATCAAAAAATATCATACAATCCTCACATAAAAATATTTTGGAATGATGTTTAGTTAACTGCTTGCGAAGTAATTTAGCTAAATCTTTAATTAGACAGTAATGCGTACGTTTTCCATTTTCGAGAAAAAGCATGTTGACGTGATGTCTTTTACGTAATTCGCATTTGTACAGAGGTCCAACAACCTTACTGCTATTTTTAAGGCCATAAACATTAATACTTATGTTGGGATTATTCTTTTCAAAAATTCTTATATCTGTGAACCCTACTGGAAATGTCATATTTTTAACTTTAAGTACACTTTCAAAATGCGGATATGCGGTTGTTCGATTTGCGTTATTTTTTGCAGGAAAAAGTGATGCCATGACACACCATAAAAAGCAGTAATCATCCGAATTTTTAAATCTAAGTAACCTGAGGCTCTCAACGGGTTATATTTGTTTATATTTACTTCTAGATACAAGCTTCGTAAGTAAGCCCAACCACTATCTCTTTCCTCAAATTCTTCAACTTTTTTACAAATTTTATGGCTAATGTTTGTATACATATCATCAAAATTATAACTTTTATGTAAGATAATGTTTTCAGTAGCAAAAGATTTCATTGAAATCGAGTCATCCTTATGTAGAAAAAATTCAGAAAACAATTCGAAATTTACTTTAAGGTTTGTATAAGCCTCAATTCGGGCTGAGAGTAAAAGTTTCACGCGGAGGCGCAATTGCGATAAAAAATCAGCAGGAGCAAACACATGCATACGTTCTTCAACGTCCTCGCATCGAACACGGTACGACGCTATGCGACCGCGAAGAGCGCTATGCACTTGTTCGATACCTTCGCTCTCAATTACAGAACTATTATTTTTGTGTAAAATACTTTTTAAATGAGCAGAGAAAGCATTATTTTTAACGGATAAGTTGCAAGTTGAACAGAATATAGTCTTAACCATTATGATTTTGTTTTCACTGTGTTAAAAATTACAAGAGGTTAAAGTAGTTTTTAAGTAAAATCTATAAAACCTAACACACATATAATATATAAGTAAAACTAGTTAAGTCAAAATTTACCGAAGAGAGTGTAACTAGTTAATATGTACCTAGCTGACTGTGACTATTTTTTCTTTTTATCACTAAAGAATACCCCCTCTTCAGTAAATTTTGATTTGGCTAATTTTATAAATTTTTTTATAGTCAACAATTCAGGAGACTCAGCTTCGCCTTGTAGTCGAACCCAAATTATTGCCTTTTCACACCTTTTAAGGCCGGTGAGGCTACACACCTCCTCAGCGTCGTAGAGACGCAGCTCCGCCACCAGTTCACCGTCGAGCTTCGCAGTCCGACGCGTTACCCCGCCTGGTACTCGTCGCGTTAGTACACTGTCGAAGGTCTGGTCTGTCTTGCGTGGAGGCGGCGAAACTTCGTTATCTGACTCTGAATCATTTAACCAGTCTAAAGCGGAGCTGGACCCTTCTTGTTTTTTCACAATCGTTGTTGAAGTCTTAGGCACCGACGATGAGTACAGGCATTTCTTCTTAGAGCTAGAAAGATAAGAAATGTAATTAAAAACTAATTATTAATATTGACGATATACGAAATAACATAAAATATATTTACAGGTTTTAAAAGTAATCAACGCAAATTACCTTATGCTTTCGTTGTCCGAGTCAAATGAATTGGCTAACACACAGCTTTTCTTGGCGGAGCGTTTAACTTGCTTGCTTTCAGACCTAAAATAACAATAAATATTAGTGACATTAACATTTAACATATGACAGTAAATACTAGTATGATTAAATAATAACATTTTCTGGTCTAGGTCACTGCTCCTCTACAGACCTTCTTTAATAACTTCTTTACACATAGAGAGAGATCCGTGCTTCGGAAGGCACGTTAAGCCGTTGGTCCCGGATGTTGTCGTAAGATGGCAGTCGTTAAAACCCACCAACCCGCATTGGACCAGCGTGATGGGTTATGGCTTAATATCCCCGTGCTATTATCCACGTGGGAGGTCTCTGCCCAGCAGTGGGACGTTTATAGGTTGATGATGATGATGATGATGACATAGAGATAACGGACCATAGCCCACCACGCACACCCAGTGCGGCTTGGTGGTGCTAACGGTTGCAGATGCAGAAGGGATCAACCGTTGACATACCTTACAAAGCATATACGAAGTCGAGCAAACACAACATGTTAATAGAAAAATAAAAATATTTAAAACTTACGAACATTGTTTTGGTGTATATCTTCTGGATGATTCTCGTAGCGATGTCAGAGTACCGAAGCACTAAATATTGGTCGAACTACTGAGCTTAGGCGTACTAGTGGTCGATCTGACTTAGGAAGCACTGATACGACAACTACCATTTTTCGGGTATTTATTGGAGAAAAGTGTTTAACAACAATTTTACTAAGCAGGAGTGATCAACTTTTTTTCTTTTTTTGCTTGTATACAATTAAACTATTAGTGCTAGTTTTTACTTTCAAGAATAACACCGTATGTAAAACTGTTAATTCCAAATATTTTATTATTATTATTACCTTTATTACAAACCAAATAGGTACATATTGGGCTTATTATAAACACATAAATTATCTAAGTAAAGCAAGCTTAATCGGTAGCGTAACCTTCTGTACTACAAACCGTTACCTATACGATGTACAGTCACGAGCACCAATATGTAGACACTTTGCCACTTATTCCGTTGTATTAAGAGTTAATATTGTTTACATATTTTTGCTCGTGACTGTACACATACATGCTTACATTCATCAAACCATTAACCTGAGCCTTTTTCGCGTTATCATATTAAAGTACCTACCTAACCACTACATTAGCTGTTATATTTTAACGAGTGTACGTTTAAGCAAAAGTAATTAAATAAGTATTACAATGTTATAAATAAATATGTGTTATTAGTAGCAAGAAAGGAAGTAATTACAAAATTGAAGCAATGTTTGTAACCTCTGTTTTTTTAAATTTTAAGCAAAATATTTAGTTTATCGATTAGTGCGAAAACTTGCAGCGAAAGTATTTTACATTTCCTGTGTAATTGCTAACCTTTCGATAAAGCGCTGACGACGATTGTCCGGATGTGCAACATTAGGACTGTTTTCAATAAGCATGAGTTTTCAATAAGTCTTTACGAGAGTTTCATAACCACCACAATCACAGATCGAGTTCACCACTACGTCATCGAGCTCCTCACACTCTAAAAGTTAAACATTTTGATGTACGTACTAAATTAAACAAATGTCTCGGTATGTTACTCTCTCGGTATGTTCGATTACCGTGAGGCAGTCTATTTTTATAACTTCGGTGTTTATGTACTCATATTATTCCCACAATAATTAAATCTAACCATATTTAGTGGGTACGTATTCAAATCGACATTTGCTTTATAAGTTAAACCATAATTTGAAAGGTACTGTTATGAAAATCCTATCTGATCACTTGTTGCTAAACGTGACTTCAGCATGACATAATTAATTGTTACTTGTTGCTCTGTCTATCCCACTTGTGGGAATACGGCGTGATGTTTGTGTTTGTATGTATTATGAAAATGTATGTTTAATGCGTTTGTCAATTAAAACAGTATAGACTTAGCTTTATCTTTCTAATTGTGTTTTTATTAAAGGTTATTCCCATTGTCCTTTGGCCAACAAAATGTCCCAAAGTCCTCCCCAGAAAAAATACAAATATATTAATTTTCATGCTCCTCCGTGATAAAAAATGGTCATCATCATCATCATCATCCAAAAGACGTTCACTGCTGGACAAAGGCCTCCCCCAAGGATCCCCACCACGTCCGGTCCTGCGCCTCACGCATCCAGCTGCTACCTGCAATCTTTACCAGATCGTCGGACCACCTTGTTGGAGGCCTGCCCACACTGCCCCAACGGCCGTCGGTTCTTCGAGCGATAGGCCCTGCCCACTGCCACTTATGTTTAGCAATTCTTCGGGCTATATCGGCTGCCTTAGTTAGTCTACGGATCTCCTCATTTCTTATTCGATAATATCTTTTATAATATTTGGTCTTTGGAGGAGTATAGGAATTGATGTATGGATTTCTTATATTTTCCAAACAAATTTTTGATGGCGCTTGGGAATAACCCGTATTAAAATTGTTTTCGTTAGCATTGAAACGGGAAGTTTCAAAGTCGAACTCGTAGTTAATGTATGTGTGTGTGTGTGTGTGTGTGTGTGTAGTGATTGCATACGTTGTTGTTGGTGGGATTGATATAAATAAGGTAACTAACAATTCCCTGCACAGTTGTCTGCATTGACTTAGATCAAAAAATACAAGTGTTTTTTTTATGAGAACCTTGAAAATGTGTTGAGTAGATCAGAGTTGACAATGACAATTGGCAACTGATTCTAATCAAAATACACAAGTGTTTTCCTTGGATCGAGGTTGAGGTGTTTAAGCATAAAACCTTTTCTTCCAATTGTTGAAAACCTTGAAAATGTGTAGAGTAGATCGGAGTCATCGTATACTGAAATGAAGTTTGATTTAAAAACACAAGTGTTTTCCTATGGGTCGAGGTTCAACTTTAGCAAATGTTATTCATAGTTCAACTTATTCGGGGATCCAGTCCTGGGAGACCAGGAAGCCCCATCCAGTTTAAGTTGTGCTGTAATTCCATATTGTCAAAAACCTTCGCATTCAGTAGACGAAATCCTTGAAAATGTGTTTAGTAGATCGAAGTCGTTGTATACAGAAATTAAACTATTACATACTGGATTCTGATCAAAATACACAAGTGTTTCCTATGGGTCGAGGTACTACTTTGATAAATGTTATTCATAGCACTAACCTTTTCGGGGATCCAGTCCTGGGAGACCAGGAAGCCCCATCCAGTTTAAGTTGTGCTGTAATTCCATATTGTCAAAAACCTTCGCATTCAGTAGACGAAATCCTTGAAAATGTGTTTAGTAGATCGAAGTCGTTGTATACAGAAATTGAAATATGAATTCGATTAAAATACACAAGTGTTTTCTTATGGGTCAGGAATAAAATTTGACAAATGTAACTATATGATACACCTTGGAGCGTGGTGGCAAATAAGTGTCAAAGTCAAAGTGTCAAAATATATTTATTCAATAAACTCAATTAATAAGTACTTTGAATCGTCCAAATCTTTTTTAACCTACCACCCATTCAGGACATAATTTTTTAACTGTGGCAAAGAACGGGCGCAAGAAACCACAGCGCACAAAAGCAACGACATTTACACACAAAAAAAAGAATATGTCGTTACCAGGTCAATACAAAATATGAATTTAAAAAATAATAAATGATGCAATACAACACTACAATACAATGTAGTATCAATTAAATAAAGACAGTTAGAAATAGCTGTTGGAGTGCTTGGAGCATTTCAGATCCAAGCTGTTTTGTCTTCTGTGTAATCTGACACTTTATAATAAGCTTTTTTAAAAAGCTTTTCTTTGATTTTAATTATAAATTTATTAAGATCTAATTTCTGAATATCATTTGGTACTTTGTTGTAAAATCTTACACACAGACCCTTAAAAGAATTATTTATTTTATGGAGCCTAGTATAAGGTACTGCTAATTTGTTCTTACTTCTAGTGTTTACATTGTGAATATCACTGTTTTTTGAAAACATTTCAGTATTTTTATGAACGTAAATCAAATTTTCATAAATGTATTGTGATGCAACTGTCATTATATTTATATTCTTAAATCTCTCTCTGAGAGAGTCACCAGCCTTTAAGTTATAGATTGCTCGAATAGCCCTCTTCTGAAGCACAAAGATAGTTTGAATGTCGGCAGCATTTCCCCACAGTAAAATGCCGTACGACATTACACTATGAAAGTAACTGAAATAAACTAATCTAGATGTATCAACGTCAGTTAACTGACGGATCTTCATTACTGCATAAGCCGCAGAGCTAAGTCTATTCGACAATTTAGCTATATGTGGTACTCAAGTATGAGATTAGAAGACTCAAAGCAGCATCCCTAATTCCATAGTGGTTAAGCTTCCTGACCAAAGTTTCATGTAAAACACAATCGAAAGCCTTGGATAAATCACAAAATACCCCTAGGGCATCCTGTGATTCCTCCCAGGTATCGAATATTTGGATTAAAAGCTCAACACCGGCGTCAGTTGTTGAGCAACCCCTAGTAAAACCGTACTGTTTACAATGTAAAAGTTTATTTCTATGAAAATGAATTTGAATTTGGTCTAGCATTAACATTTCAAAAATTTTACTAAATGTGGGTAGCACAGAAATAGGTCTAAAATTAGAGGGGTCAGAAGTGCTACCTGATTTAAACAATGGAATTATTTTACTATGTTTCATTAGGTCAGGAAAAACACCACAGTCAATGCATTCGTTAAATATGCAAGCTAAAACTGGAGCTATTGTCATAATTACTGATTTAGCGACATCCACGGAATTACCCCACAGATCAGCAGTTTTCTTTTTATTAAGAAGATTAAATGTTTTTAATATATCTATAACACAATTTTTTTGAAAACTGAAATTACTTTCACAATCTTTAACATTCTCCTTCAAAACAGATTCAGCTACAGCGGGGGAGGAAATCAAGGCTTTTGTAGTTGAAACTGGAATGTCAGTAAAAAACCTCTCAAATGCTGCAGCAACATCAGCATCAGAAGTCAAGGTTTTATTATCACAATTTAAATTGTACTCATTATTACGACTTTTGACCTTTCCTGTTTCACTATTTATAATATTCCATGTCATTTTTATTTTGTCATTACTATTCGTAATCTTAGAACTCAGATAGTTTGCCTTGGCTAATAATACTCTTTTAAATAATTTCGAATAATTTTTAACATATAATTTGAAGTCGTTGCTGGTGTTATAATTGCGTTCACCATAAAGTTCATAAAGGCGTTTCCTACTTTTGTGAATACCAATTGTAGCCCATTCATTAAAAGATACAGTACCACTAACCGAGATCTTTTTTGGAACAAAAGATTTATTAAATTCTGAACAATATATGTTAAAAAAATCATTATAAAAGACATCAGGGTTGTCATTATATTCTAAATAATTTAATTTTGTATCTAGATTGCTTTTAAAGCGTTCCAGCCGACCTGCAGTTTTTGGCACAACAGTGATATTCTGTTTCATCACTTGCTTACGCTGGTGTGGAAAACTGACTATTTGACCACAATGATCAGAGTCCAGGTTATTAATAATTTGCTTAGCCAGTGGGTTTACATTTGTATATACGTTATCAATACAGGTGGCCGAAGTGGCAGTTATTCTTGTCGGCTCCAAAAATAAATGATTCAAATTGTATGATAGAAATAAGTTTTTAATTTTAGTTGACAATGTGGAGTTTTCTAGCAAATTTATATTAAAGTCACCGTAAACAATTATTGTTTTACCTACATTGCAGACCTTACGCAATGTCTCATCCATAACTTTTTCAAAAAAATCATATAATGCTGAAGGAGGTCTGTATACACTTATCACAACAAACTGCTCCAACTCCACACAAGCTATTTCTATTGTTCGTTCAACCGAGAGGCTCACTATGTCTTTGCGTTCCTTTAATTTAAACTTTTTACTAACAATAATTAAGGAGCCACCATGTATTGCATTTCCTCGACTGAACGAACTTCCTACCAAATGATTCTTAAAATTGAACATGAACTGATGGTCTCTAAGCCAGTGCTCGGTAATGCAAAGAATATCAATATTATTACAGTTCATGAACAATTCAATCTCTAAATCTTTGCCCATCATTCCTTGGATGTTCTGGTGAACAATGTTCATAGATTCTACATTTTTTTAAATTTAATGATTGACCGGGGCTTTTTTTAAAGCTATTTTTACATTGATTTAATTTTATTTTGTTTACAAAGATTTTGCAAGAGAGTTCCTCTTTTGTCTTATAATTTAATTCCAATAATTTGCTAGAGGTGTCCTCTATTGTCTTATAAGCTAATTTAAATTATTTGGAACATATTCCAAAGTCTGAATTGGCATGTCAGTATGTTGCAGCTCAATAGAAGCCGCCGAGCTAGCCATGTTATTGGCTAAATACTTAAAATAAAATGATAGCGAATTTGCTATCTGTCGCTTAAAATAAGTCTTAAGATAATATTTATCTTTTGTCAATATAAAATTATTATCTAATAATTTATTTATGTCTATTATTTCTACTTTCTTTTCATAGAAAGCCATTGTATTCAATGTCAAATTAAGCTTAAATCTATAATTATTTTCTTCGTGTGGCAAGTTTTTACTGTAAGGAAGTGTGAACATTATAATTTTTGGAATATTTAAAGAAAGTAATTTTTGATAAAAGTTAACTAATACTTTTTTGTTCACATTTCACCTTTTCCCAATTAAAATAATAACAGTTCCTACATTATTAACGTCATGTGAAATCAATTTTTCCATTATATCATGGTATGTCAAACCAGGCATACAATAATTTAAGACAGTTTGCCCCTCAGTGTTTAATAATTGACCCATCCCTCTTCCAATTTCATCACTAAACATTAGAGTGCTACTTTTAGTACATTTATTGTCTTTTTGGTAAGAAATATTGGAATTCAAACTGGACAAACTGGACAAATCATGGCATTGCTGCTTAGGAGGTGAGGGATATGTTCCATGTCCATACACACTGGTATGGACATGGAACGCTCCGAGGCAGCCAGGCCTGCCGCCAGGGATTGCCTAGACTCATTATCAAAGTTCTCAGTCCGAGAACTATCGAAAAGGTTATTTAGGGCCAGTATGTATTCCCCAATCTCCTTCTTTGAGGACTCATATCTAGTAGTCATACTTGTTAATGACTCCTGCAAACTAGATAACTTATAATTTAATTTTTCAATTTCAATTTCATATTTTAATTTATTGTTTTCTAATAATGATGAACACTCATTTAATTTATTTACTAATTGTAATCTTTCTTTTATTAATGTTACATTTTTCTTCATATAGACTTTTTTTTTCATTAAAAGTTGAGTTTTCTAATATAAAAACCGTATATGACGGATACTTAAGTTTAATAATGTGATCTCAATGATGAATCGAAACTATATTACAAAATGGCATTATAAACAATATAGAATAAATTGACCAAGCGCCTTCGGAAAGACTGAGGAGCGTAGCTGTTAATGTTATATTGCTATTTTAATCGTGTAGGCGCTTACGTTTAAACAACACTTATACAGTACTGAGAGGTCACTAAGTCACATTCATTTATAAATGTGCTGTAATTCCATATTGTCAAAAGCTCCTGCATCCTATGAACGAAAGACCTTGAAAATGTGTAAAGTAGATCGCAGTCGTTGTATGGCATTCTAGATCACGAGAAGTCGATTAGACATTCTAAAACACGAGAAGTCGATTGGACATTCTAGATCACTTTTTGACGTTGACTGAGCGAGTGGCAGTGATTTTCAAAAGTAATATTGGGACATTCTAGATCACTTTTTAACGACATTGATCGAACGTCAGTGAGATCAATGGAGTGAAAAGTGATCTAGAATGCCCAATATTACACTACTGAGGGGGTTGAGAGGACATACACTGAGAACCACACAAGAGCCTCCGGGGCATACCTGGGGATACTTGTGGTGAGGGAGGAAATCTCACCCTCTTCCACGTCGTCCCCAACCCATAGCGCTCAGCCCAGTTTCGGCGTCAATACGCCCACAGCCGTCCTCCCCAAGATAGCGCTGCCCAGGTTCAGCTCAAAAGTGGAGGACTGGCCTTCCTTCATTGCGCTGTTTAGGAGTTTAACTGACGACATGGCGACCCTGTCGGACGCAGTCAAGCTCCACTACCTGTTCTCAAGTCTCAGCGGTGAGGCATTAAGTATGGTGTCCCACTTAAAGGTCACCAATGAAAATTTTGCCGTGGCCATGGACATCCTCACCAAGCGGTACGAGAACCGCCGGGTTCTCATCGATAGTTTCGTCGACATAATCCTGGGGCTGCCGAGCATCCACACGCGCTCAAACATACGCACGCTTTTCCTCACTCCGCTGGTGTCCGCCCAGTGTGCCCTTAGTAATTTGGATCTGCCCATAGGAGACGACTACGTGTTTGTGTCGATAGTGGTGCGAAAGCTTAAGGGTGAGCTCCGCACGTTATTTGAACGCAGACACGGGTCTAGCAGCTCCCTGCCCACGTTGAGTGACCTCATCTCCTACCTCGAGGAGCACGCGCGCTGTGTGGAGACAGAGTTCTCCAACATAGCCCAGCCGCAGCCCATTCACGCCCTGCCCGGCCCTTCTCGTAGCCGCGCGCCTCCTCAGTTGCCCCATCGCACTTATGCTCAGGTGGCTCAGCAACAGCCCGACCATTACCGTGGCCGCTCCTCAGCTCCAGCGCCTCACCGCGCCTATGATCAGCCTACTCACCAACCATCACGCCCAGCGCAGCAAATGCGTCACCGCCCATCCACCTCCCCGGCTCGCAGTCAGCCCTTCCCCGTCTACTCGGCCTTCCAGCAAAGCTGCTCCTCATCATCGTCCTCGTCCTCTTCCTCACGCTCGACGCCCTACTGTCCCTATTGTGCCACTAGGGGACATACGCTCATGACGTGCAGATGGTACAATGCCCAGCCAACACAGGGCCGTTGGGACTTTGTACAGGCACGCGAGCGCTGCCAGCGTTGTCTCGGCCGTCACTACGAGAGCGAGTGCAGGTCAAGGGGGGCATGCAAGGACTGTGGGAGCACGAACCACCACACGTCCCTTCATCGACCAGACGACTCAACGCACCCAGTTCATTCGTCAGCACATATACCACCACAGCTGACAGAGCACTCGAGGGAGCGTCCCAGACACAGCAGGCGGCACGAACCCGCACAGGCTAAACAGGTGCGACCCAGCTCTGCTCACAGAGCCAGCCCGCCCAGGTCCGGTTCGCCAGGTAGGCCCCGCGAACGCCGCCAGCAATTATGACTCCCAACTATCACAGAGCACCCTAGCGAAGAGGTAAATTTAGCCCATGCCCAGTCAACCCATGCCCACACAGCTGATACATACTCAGCTCATACAATTTCAGCTGATACTCAATCAGCTCACTCACCTTCTGTGCCCACTGGCACACCCATTTTGTTGCCAACCGTCTCACTAAGAGTCGCGGACGTACATGGCCATCTTCACACAGCCAGGGCTTTATTGGACTGTGGCAGTATGCTGACGTTAATAACGTCACGCATGGCACGACTTTTGAACCTGCCATCAAAACCCACTTCTTTAAAAATTACAGGAGTTGGGAATCAGCACAAACATGAGTCAAAGGCGGCAGTAACAATAGTATGCCGACCCACTCACAATGATACTCCTACAATCACTGCCACAGCTCACATTTTAAAAAACGTCACTGGCTACCTTCCCTTAGAGAAGGTACCAAACATTTCCCACGTACTAGGCCAGCCACCCGTGCCATTGGCTGACCAGCTTTACCACACACCAGCCCCGATCGACCTCTTATTGGGGTCGGACGTTCTTGGCCAGGTGTTGGACGGGACTAAGGTCTCGTTGGGCCCGGGCAAGCCCATAGCCTTCGGCACGATTTTCGACTTCGCGTTGATAGGACCCATTGAGGACTTGTATGCGCAGCCGGCGCAGCAGGTTAACTCAGCTCACGTCGTCAGCTCACAACCAGACTCAGCTGAATCAGCCCAGGACATACGTCAGAGTCTGGAAAGGTTCTGGGAGTCTGAGGAGCCCCTCCCTCAATCTCACACTCATAATGATCCCCTGGAGGAACAATGCGAGGAAATCTTCCGCTCTACCACTACACGCGATCCCTCAGGCAGATATACGGTCGCTCTGCCCTTTTGTAAAGGACGCCCCTCAACTAGGTAAAACTCACCCTATCGCATTACGCAGATTCCTCAATATTGAGAAGAAGCTAATGGCGAACCCGTCTCTGCGTTCTAAATACGTCGACTTTATGGCCGAATACATCGACTTAGGGCACATGGCTCCCTGTCACCCAAATACATTCGCCCATAAACCTCACTTCTACATCCCTCACCATGGCGTATTTAAGTCAGGGTCGGACAAGCTGCGCATTGTTTTTGATGGTAGCTGCAAAAGCTCCAATGGTGTCAGCATAAATGAATGCCTACACACAGGCCCCGCCCTTCAACAGGACATTGTGGACATCATCATGTCCTTCAGAACGCATCCAGTCGTTTTCAGCACTGACATCCAGAGGATGTTCAGAAATGTGCTGGTTGCCCCAGACCAGAGACGGTATCAGCTGATACTATGGCGGTCCTCACCAGATCACCCTCTGCTCACCTACACCCTCAATACAGTCACCTACGGCTTAAGATCAAGCCCATACCATGCAATCCGCACTCTGCTTCAGCTGGCTGATGATGAAGGCCATCGCTACCCTGGAGCCGCTCAGGTTCTTCGCAAGTCTATCTTCGTTGATGACATCTTGTGTGGTCATGACACAGTTGAATCCGCCCAAGCACTTCAGGACGAGTTGATAAGTCTGCTAGATCTAGGCGGCTTTCAGCTCAGTAAGTGGACATCTAACTCGCCTAAGCTGCTCGAGAGATTTCCCGACAACCAATGCGACATGCCCAAGGACTTCGACATGAACCCAGAGTCCACGTCCATTAAGGTCTTGGGTATACAGTGGAGCCCTCAGTCAGACGAGTTCACCTACCGCATCTCTCTGCCCCCCATCACACATGTCACAAAGCGGTCTATTTTAAGCACCGTAGCCTCACTTTATGACCCAAACGGCTGGGTTTCTCCCGTTATCTTCCGCGCAAAGCTGCTGCTTCAGCAATTGTGGCTACTGAAGCTGGAATGGGATGAGCCCACTCCCTCTGAAGTGCAAACGAAGTGGCACCACATCTCAGAGGATCTGCCGCTGTTGTCTAGCATTCGCTTCCCTCGGCACGTTTGTGCAAACAAAGGCTCAGCTGCATACTCGCTTCACGGGTTTGCAGATGCCTCTGAGGCCGGGTTTGCCGCCGTTGTTTATCTCCATGAGCTCAATGCCTCCGGAGATACTTTAGTACACTTGATTGTCGCCAAGTCGCGAGTCGCACCAATCAAGAATCGCCTCACAATCCCCAAGTTAGAGTTGTCGGCCGCCTCCCTACTCTCCCAGCTCATGATCCGTGTGTCGGTTCAGTTATCGGCCCATATCAGTATACAACAACACATATGTTGGTCAGACAGTACGATAGTCCTGGCCTGGCTCAATACTCCGCCTCACCGTCTTCAACCCTTTGAAGCCAACAGGGTAGTCAAAATCAGCTCAGGCTCACCAGAATGTACCTGGCGACACGTACCTTCCGAGCTCAACCCGGCAGATTGCGCAAGCAGAGGGATGTCTGCGCAATCCCTGTCAGCCCACGACCTATGGTGGTCTCCCACGTGGCTTGGACAGCCTTCTGAGTCTTGGCCTGCGATGCCCTTCGCTCTGGGCCATCACGCCCTGCCCGGCCTTAAGCCCAAACACGTCCCGTCACTGGTCACAGTGCCCGGTCTTGACTTTGACCGGCTCACTCGGTTCAGTTCACTAGACAAGCTCGTCGGAGTGACAGCTTGTCTAAAACGCTTTCTGCACAACTGCAGACACCACCCAGATTCGCGACGCTCAGGCCCCTTGTACGTCAGTGAACGAAGAGAGGCCCTACTTTACTGGGTGCACAGTGTCCAGCACAATGAGTTTGCGGAGGACATCCACCGCCTACAAACTGGCAAAATCTGCTCCGTCAGACTCCAGCGGCTGTCACCTCTCATTAAAGATGAGCTCCTTAGAGTTGGTGGACGACTGTCCCATGCGTCTATCCGATATGACGCGCAGCACCCGCTCATACTTCCCAGCTCTAGCCCACTTGTAGACCTTATCATTGACCACTACCACAAAATACACTGCCATCCTGGCGCTGACACTTTACACGCCATCCTACGCCAACAATTTTGGATATTGTCCGCGCGCCGCATTATTAGACACCGAGTTTTTAAATGCATTAGATGCTTTCGATGCCGGGCCCAGCCGCAAGCGCCCTTCATGGCCGACCTGCCAGCCGATAGAGTTACGCCTCAGCCAGTATTTAGTCAAGTCACGACCGATTTTGCCGGACCATTCCTCGTTAAATCTAGTACCCTACGTAATGTTAAACTCTTAAAAGCGTACTTTTGTATATTCGTGTGCCTCTCAACTAAGGCGGTTCATTTAGAACCGGTCTCGGACCTCAGCACGGAAGCGTTCCTCGCGGCATTACAGCGTTTTATAGCACGCCGCGGTGCCCCGGTTCTCATCCGCTCGGACTGCGGTACAAATTATGTAGGCGCTAAAAATCAGCTCATCGAAGTACAAAACATTCTTGCCTTAAACAATGACACGATTGCGCACAAGCTCGCTGGTCAGCACATTACTTGGTTGTTGAACGTCCCTAAGGGACCATGGTTCGGTGCGTTACATGAGATCAACGTAAAATCAACAAAGCAACTTTTATATCGCGTAATTGGCGAACAACACCTCACATTCGAGGAATTCTCCACACTTTTAGCTCGAATTGAAGCGGTCCTCAACTCAAGACCTCTCTGCCCACTTTTGTCTGATCCTTCAGACTTTGAGCCGCTTACAGCCGGACATTTCCTTATAGGCCGCCCACTAACGGCCCTTCCCGAACTATCCGTGGAAGATAGGCCGATCTCCACACGTAGGCGATACCAGATGGTACAGGCCCTTTCCCAGCGCTTCTGGACGCTGTGGACCCAGTCCTACCTGCATACCCTTCAAACCCGCTCCAAATGGTTGTCCCCATCCTCCCCTCCCCGAGTTTGCGAGCTCGTCCTCATCAAGGAGGACAACCTGCCTGCCCTTCAATGGAGACTGGGGCGCATTACTCGCACCCTGCCTGGGAAGGATGGCGTCGTGCGGGTGGTGGACCTGGACACCGCCAATGGACACCTCCGGAGGCCTGTGTTCAAGATTGCCAGGCTCCCTCTGGATGAGCCCACCCTGGGCCCCGGGAAGATGTTTGCGCCACAGCGCAACGAATAACAACCGTCTCTGCGCCGGCAGAATTAGAGTGCATATTGGACTGCACTACCGCGTCGCACGGACATTTTTTGCCTGCCGGCGCCCGCGCAGAGCTAGTGCCTTTTGAGATCTCAAGACGAAACCACGCGTCGCGCGCCCTTGAAATCAGCCTTCGAAATAAAGCAATAGCAATAATAGCATATGTGGAAAGTTACGCCTAACGCCTAACGAACTGCCCCTAGTGAATAGTTTAGTGTAGTGACTGTGCGCCAGGAAACCAATCTACCTCGCCGCCCGTGGTCAGCTCGTCCCCCGGTTCCTGTGACTCATCATCCCTGTAAGTACTTTATTCCCTTATACCTCCTGCCTAACCCTTATTTCGCCGCTTTTACTGCGAACGCCTTTCGCCGTAACATTCTGGTCATCTTCGAACCGGTAATATTAATGCCGGCGACCTTCCCGTAACAAGTATTCTTTTACCATTTCACTATAACTTGGTCTCACGTTCCATCAGCTCCTTTAATACAGTCCACTAAAAAATAATTGTTTCCGCCCATAATCTAATTTGTGCCATCCTTTCGGAATTCATTTGTTCACATAACTTTACCCTGCCCCAATAAAAATTTGGTGAGGTAGTTATAATTTGTTTGTGGTAAGATTGCGACCACACAACATCCGAATTATCTTGACGCAATTATTTCTGCATGTTGTTTTGATGTTGCTTTCGTGTATGCATCCGATTGTCTGATCCAGGATCACAGATCTATGGTGTCATACAATGTTTTTGTGATTTAAGCGAGCTAGTGTACTACTTGTGTAATACTTGTACCTACCTATACGATCGTTGTCTAATGATACATTAAGTTTAATTAGTAGTAAAATTATTGCGTTACGTTTGCGTTACGTTTATCGGTTGCACATATAATTTTAGTTACGTATAACACACCCGCGTCTAGACGACCATATTGTTGTTTTTCCCGTTTTATTTTTTAATGAATTTTTTATGTTCTTGTCGTGTTAAATCGGCTCAAATCTCGTGCGTGCTCACCACATGAGCTTAGTGTGTTTCATTTAGCTTTATCTATTTGCGTGCGTCGCCTTCGCTTCTACACACGTTTGCCCACTTGTAGGACACAATTGTCCCAATTTTTTTTAATTAAGTTTTTATAATTTGTTTATTTTGTTTACTTATTTTTTCTGCGACCGACTCATTCTTCGCGCTAGGTTCCGCTACAGGTCTCCCCGACTGTGAGCGCCTTGCCCAATAGTGGGCTACGGATGACGTTATTTCCTTTGTTGTTTTGTTTGTTGTTTGTTTTGCGGTCGGCTAATATTGCGTACGCGCGTTCAATATACACAGACATACACATACACGCGTTTGCCCACCCGTAGGCCATATACAAGGCGCCCCAACTTAGTTTTGCTGTCTTTATTGTTGCGTTAATTTTAGCCCATTTGCCCTTACCTTAGTAAACAAATACCTCCAGCCCAACTATAGAATATATACAGGGTGTTCCTTTTACTGCCTTTAAATTTGTTTAATTTTTTTATTTTTTATTATTTTTTTGTCTACTTTTATTCATCGCGATGCCGACCAAGTCACAAGCCGCGATATTTAGGGAGGCCGCCAAAGCTTTACACCAGCTCCTAGAGGTGGGATCACTGATCATTGCTGGCGACACCAAACATTCCATAACGGAATTTAACGTGCGTTTCGCACAGATACAGGGCATAAAAGAGAAGCTGGACTCAGTGTACTACAACATTCTCGACGAAGAGAACTTAGACGAGGGGGTTGAGAGGAAATACACTGAGAACCACACAAAAGCCTCCGGGGCATACCTGGGGATACTTGTGGCGAGGGAGGAAATCTCACCCTCTTCCACGTCGTCCCCAACCCATAGCGCTCAGCCCAGTTTCGGCGTCAATACGCCCACAGCCGTCCTCCCCAAGATAGCGCTGCCCAGGTTCAGCTCAAAAGTGGAGGACTGGCCTTCCTTCATTGCGCTGTTTAGGAGTTTGACTGACGACATGGCGACCCTGTCGGACGCAGTCAAGCTCCACTACCTGTTCTCAAGTCTCAGCGGTGAGGCATTAAGTATGGTGTCCCACTTAAAGGTCACCAATGAAAATTTTGCCGTGGCCATGGACATCCTCACCAAGCGGTACGAGAACCGCCGGGTTCTCATCGATAGTTTCGTCGACATAATCCTGGGGCTGCCGAGCATCCACACGCGCTCTAACATACGCACACTTTTCCTCACTCCGCTGGTGTCCGCCCAGTGTGCCCTTAGTAATTTGGATCTGCCCATAGGAGACGACTACGTGTTTGTGTCGATAGTGGTGCGAAAGCTTAAGGGTGAGCTCCGCACGTTATTTGAACGCAGACACGGGTCCAGCAGCACCCTGCCCACGTTGAGTGACCTCATCTCCTACCTTGAGGAGCACGCGCGCTGTGTGGAGACAGAGTTCTCCAACATAGCCATGGCTCAACCCATTCACGCCCTGCCCGGCCCTTCTCGTAGCCGCGCGCCTCCACAGTTGCCCCATCGCACTTATGCTCAGATGACTCAGCAACAGCCCGACCATTACCGTGGCCGCTCCTCAGCTCCATTGCCTCACCGCGCCTATGATCAGCCTACTCACCAACCGCTCCACCCAGCTCAGCAAATGAGTCAGCGCCCATCCACCTCCCCGGCTCGCAGTCAGCCCTTCCCCGTCTACTCGGCCTTCCAGCAAAGCTGCTCCTCATCATCGTCATCGTCCTCTTCCTCACGCTCGACGTCCTACTGTCCCTATTGTGCCACTAGGGGACATAGGCTCATGACGTGCAGATGGTACAATGCCCAGCCAACGCAGGGCCGTTGGGACTTTGTACAGGCACGCGAGCGCTGCCAGCGTTGTCTCGGCCCTCACTACGAGAGCGAGTGCAGGTCAAGGGGGGTGTTACGGCGAAAGGCGTTCGCAGTAACAGCGACGAAATAAGGGTTGTGGGCTGGGTAGGTATGGATAGTGAAGTACTTACAGGGATGATGAGTCACAGGAACCGGGGGACGAGCTGACCACGGGCGGCGATGTAGGTTGGTTTCCTGGCGCACAGTCACTACACTACACAATAGGCATTTAGGTGGTCTCTTCACATTAGGTTCAGGAGTCACTATAAATAAGGGCAGATACCAGCGCGCGTATTTTGTGGGCGTCTCGCGGTAGTTAACAGACAGACTAGTCCCGCGGTCGGCTCACGACGCGAGCGACCGCGGGTCGCGCAGCGGTGGCGCCGCGGCAGATAGGCGGACGCGGCCGTCAACAACCGCTGAGTCAACCACCTTACAGCTGGCGGTATGCTTTGAATGACCGTTGCGCTGTGGCGCAAACATCTTCCCGGGGCCCAGGGTGGGCTCATCCAATGGGAGCCTGGCGATCCGGAATACAGGCCTCCGAAGATGTCCATTCGCGGTGTCCAGGTCTACCACCCGCACGACGCCATCCTTCCCAGGCAGGGTGCGAGCAATACGCCCCAGTCTCCATTGGAGGGCAGGCAGGTTGTCCTCCTTGATGAGGACGAGCTCGCCAACTCGGGGAGGGGAGGATGGGGACAACCATTTGGAGCGGTTTTGAAGGGTATGCAGGTAGGACTGGGTCCACAGCGTCCAGAAGCGCTGGGAAAGGGCCTGTACCATCTGGAATCGCCTACGTGTGGAGATCGGCCTATCTTCCACGGATAGTTCGGGAAGGGCTAGTGGGCGGCCTATAAGGAAATGTCCGGCTGTAAGCGGCTCAAAGTCTGAAGGATCAGACGAAAGAGGGCAGAGAGGTCTTGAGTTGAGGACCGCTTCAATTTGAGCTAAAAGTGTGGAGAATTCCTCGAATGTGAGGTGTTGTTCGCCAATTACGCGATATAAAAATTGCTTTGTTGATTTTACGTTGATCTCATGTAACGCACCGAACCATGGTCCCTTAGGGACGTTCAACAACCAAGTAATGTGCTGACCAGCGAGCTTGTGCGCAATCGTGTCATTGTTTAAGGCAAGAAAGTTTTGTACTTCGATGAGCTGATTTTTAGCGCCTACATAATTTGTACCGCAGTCCGAGCGGATGAGAACCGGGGCACCGCGGCGTGCTATAAAACGCTGTAATGCCGCGAGGAACGCTTCCGTGCTGAGGTCCGAGACCGGTTCTAAATGAACCGCCTTAGTCGAGAGGCACACGAATATACAAAAGTACGCTTTTAAGAGTTTAACATTACGTAGGGTACTAGATTTAACGAGGAATGGTCCGGCAAAATCTGTCGTGACTTGACTAAATACTGGCTGAGGCGTAACTCTATCGGCTGGCAGGTCGGCCACGAAGGGCGCTTGCGGCTGGGCCCGGCATCGAAAGCATCTAATGCATTTAAAAACTCGGTGTCTAATAATACGGCGCGCGGACAATATCCAAAATTGTTGGCGTAGGATAGCGTGTAAAGTGTCAGCGCCAGTGTGGCAGTGTATTTTGTGGTAGTGGTCAATGATAAGGTCTACAAGTGGGCTAGAGCTGGGAAAAATGAGCGGGTGCTGCGCGTCATATCGGATAGACGCATGGGACAGTCGTCCACCAACTCTAAGGAGCTCATCTTTAATGAGAGGTGACAGCCGCTGGAGTCTGACGGAGCAGATTTTGCCAGTTTGAAGGCGGTGGATGTCCTCTGCAAACTCATTGTGCTGAACACTGCGCACCCAGTAAAGTAGGGCCTCTCTTCGTTCACTGACGTACAAGGGGCCTGAGCGTCGCGAATCTGGGTGGTGTCTGCAGTTGTGCAGAAAGCGTTTTAGACAAGCTGTCACTCCGACGAGCTTGTCTAGTGAACTGAACCGAGTGAGCAGGTCAAAGTCAAGACCGGGCACTGTGACCAGTGACGGGACGTGTTTGGGCTTAAGGCCGGGCAGGGCGTGATGGCCCAGAGCTAAAGGCATCGCAGGCCAAGACTCACAAGGCTGTCCAAGCCACGTGAGAGACAACCATAGGTCGTGGGCTGACAGGGATTGCGCAGACATCCCTCTGCTTGCGCAATCTGCCGGGTTGAGCTCGGAAGGTACGTGTCGCCAGGTACATTCTGGTGAGCCTGAGCTGATTTTGACTACCCTGTTGGCTTCAAAGGGTTGAAGACGGTGAGGCGGTGTATTGAGCCAGGCCAGGACTATCGTACTGTCTGACCAACATATGTGTTGTTGTATACTGATATGGGCCGATAACTGAACTGACACACGGATCATGAGCTGGGAGAGTAGAGTGGCGGCCGACAACTCTAACTTGGGGATTGTGAGGCGATTCTTGATTAGTGCGACTCGCGACTTGGCGACAATCAAGTGTACCAAAGCATCTCCGGAGGCATCGAGCTCATGGAGGTAAACAACGGCGGCAAATCCGGCTTCAGAGGCATCTGCAAACCCGTGAAGCGAGTATGCAGCTGAGCCTTTGTTTGCACAAATGTGCCGAGGGAAGCGAATGCTAGACAACAGCGGCAGATCCTCTGAGATGTGGTGCCACTCCGTTTGTACTTCAGAGGGAGTGGGCTCATCCCATTCCAGCTTCAGTAGCCACAATTGCTGAAGCAGCAGCTTTGCGCGGAAGATAACGGGAGAAACCCAGCCGTTTGGGTCATAAAGTGAGGCTACGGTGCTTAAAATAGACCGCTTTGTGACATGTGTGATGGGGGGCAGAGAGATGCGGTAGGTGAACTCGTCTGACTGAGGGCTCCACTGTATACCCAAGACCTTAATGGACGTGGATTCTGGGTTCATGTCGAAGTCCTTGGGCATGTCGCATTGGTTGCCGGGAAATCTCTCGAGCAGCTTAGGCGAGTTAGATGTCCACTTACTGAGCTGAAAGCCGCCTAGATCTAGCAGACTTATCAACTCGTCCTGAAGTGCTTGGGCGGATTCAACTGTGTCATGACCACACAAGATGTCATCAACGAAGATAGACTTGCGAAGAACCTGAGCGGCTCCAGGGTAGCGATGGCCTTCATCATCAGCCAGCTGAAGCAGAGTGCGGATTGCATGGTATGGGCTTGATCTTAAGCCGTAGGTGACTGTATTGAGGGCGTAGGTGAGCAGAGGGTGATCTGGTGAGGACCGCCATAGTATCAGCTGATACCGTCTCTGGTCTGGGGCAACCAGCACATTTCTGAACATCCTCTGGATGTCAGTGCTGAAAACGACTGGATGCGTTCTGAAGGACATGATGATGTCCACAATGTCCTGTTGAAGGGCGGGGCCTGTGTGTAGGCATTCATTTATGCTGACACCATTGGAGCTTTTGCAGCTACCATCAAAAACAATGCGTAGCTTGTCCGACCCTGACTTAAATACGCCAAGGTGAGGGATGTAGAAGTGAGGTTTATGGGCGAATGTATTTGGGTGACAGGGAGCCATGTGCCCTAAGTCGATGTATTCGGCCATAAAGTCGACGTATTTAGAACGCAGAGACGGGTTCGCCATTAGCTTCTTCTCAATATTGAAGAATCTGCGTAATGCGATAAGGTGAGTTTTACCTAGTTGAGGGGCGTCCTTTAGAAAGGGCAGAGCGACCGTATATCTGCCTGAGGGATCGCGTGTAGTGGTAGAGCGGATGATTTCCTCGCATTGTTCCTCCAGGGGATCATTATGAGTGTGAGATTGAGGGAGGGGCTCCTCAGACTCCCAGAACCTTTCCAGACTGTAACGTATGTCCTGGGCTGATTCAGCTGAGTCTGGTTGTGAGCTGACGACGTGAGCTGAGTTAACCTGCTGCGCCGGCTGCGCATACAAGTCATCAATGGGTCCTATCAACGCGAAGTCGAAAATCGTGCCGAAGGCTATGGGCTTGCCCGGGCCCAACGAGACCTTAGTCCCGTCCAACACCTGGCCAAGAACGTCCGACCCCAATAAGAGGTCGATCGGGGCTGGTGTGTGGTAAAGCTGGTCAGCCAATGGCACGGGTGGCTGGCCTAGTACGTGGGAAATGTTTGGTACCTTCTCTAAGGGAAGGTAGCCAGTGACGTTTTTTAAAATGTGAGCTGTGGCAGTGATTGTAGGAGTATCATTGTGAGTGGGTCGGCATACTATTGTTATTGCCGCCTTTGACTCATGTTTGTGCTGATTCCCAACTCCTGTAATTTTTAAAGAAGTGGGTTTTGATGGCAGGTTCAAAAGTCGTGCCATGCGTGACGTTATTAATGTCAGCATACTGCCACAGTCCAATAAAGCTCCGGCTGTGTGAAGATGGCCATGTACGTCCGCGACTCTTAGTGAGACGGTTGGCAACAAAATGGGTGTGCCAGTGGGCACAGAAGGTGAGTGAGCTGATTGAGTATCAGCTGAAATTGTATGAGCTGAGTATGTATCAGCTGTGTGGGCATGGGTTGACTGGGCATGGGCTAAATCTACCTCTTCGCTAGGGTGCTCCGTGATAGTTGGGAGTCATAATTGCTGGCGGCGTTCGCGGGGCCTACCTGGCGAATCGGACCTGGGCGGGCTGGCTCTGTGAGCAGAGCTGGGTTGCACCTGTTTAGCCTGTGCGGGTTCGTGCCGCCTGCTGTGTCTGGGACGCTCCCTCGAGTGCTCTGTCAGCTGTGGTGGGGGTACATGTACAGATGACGAATGAGCTGAGTGCGTTGGGCCGTCTGGTCGATGGAGGGACGTGTGGTGGTTCGTGCTCCCACAGTCCTTGCATGCCCCCCTTGACCTGCACTCGCTCTCGTAGTGACGGCCGAGACAACGCTGGCAGCACTCGCGTGCCTGTACAAAGTCCCAACGGCCCTGTGTTGGCTGGGCATTGTACCATCTGCACGTCATGAGCGTATGTCCCCTAGTGGCACAATAGGGACAGTAGGACGTCGAGCGTGAGGAAGAGGACGATGACGATGATGAGGAGCAGCTTTGCTGGAAGGCCGAGTAGACGGGGAAGGGCTGACTGCGAGCCGGGGAGGTGGATGGGCGGCGCATTTGCTGCGCTGGGCGTGATGGTTGGTGAGTAGGCTGATCATAGGCGCGGTGAGGCGATGGAGCTGAGGAGCGGTCACGGTAATGGTCAGGCTGTTGCTGAGCCATCTGAGCATAAGTGCGATGGGGCAACTGTGGAGGCGCGCGGCTACGAGAAGGGCCGGGCAGGGCGTGAATGGGCTGCGGCTGGGCTATGTTGGAGAACTCTGTCTCCACACAGCGCGCGTGCTCCTCGAGGTAGGAGATGAGGTCACTCAACGTGGGCAGGGTGCTGCTAGACCCGTGTCTGCGTTCAAATAACGTGCGGAGCTCACCCTTAAGCTTTCGCACCACTATCGACACAAACACGTAGTCGTCTCCTAGGGGCAGATCTAAATTACTAAGGGCACACTGGGCGGACACCAGCGGAGTGAGGAAAAGTGTGCGTATGTTAGAGCGCGTGTGGATGCTCGGCAGCCCCAGGATTATGTCGACGAAACTATCGATGAGAACCCGGCGGTTCTCGTACCGCTTGGTAAGGATGTCCATGGCCACGGCAAAATTTTCATTGGTGACCTTTAGGTGGGACACCATGCTTAATGCCTCACCGCTGAGACTTGAGAAGAGATAGTGGAGCTTGACTTCTTCCGACAAGGTCGCCATGTCGTCAGTCAAACTCCTAAACAGTGCAATAAAGGAGGGCCAGTCCTCCACCTTTGAGCTGAACCTGGGCAGCGCTATCTTGGGGAGGACGGCTGTAGGCGTATTGACGCCGAGACTGGGCTGAGCGTTATGGGTTGGGGACGACGTGGAAGAGGGTAAGATTTCCTCCCTAGCCACAAGTATCCCCAGGTATGCCCCGGAGGCTTTTGTGTGGTTCTCAGTGAATGTTCTCTCAACCCCCTCGTCTAAGTTCTCCTCGTCAAGAATGCTGTAATATACTGAATTTAGCTTCTCCTTAATACCCTGTACCTATGCGAAACGCACGTTAAATTCCGTTATGGAATGTTTGGTGTCGCCAGCAATGATCCGTGACCCCACCTCTAGGAGTTGGTGTATTGCTTTGGCGGCCTCCCTAAAAATCGCGGCTTGTGACTTGGTCGGCATCGCGATGAATAAAAGGAGACAAGAAAAATTAAAAAAAATAAAAAAAATTAACAAATTTAAAGGCATTAAAAAGAACAACACCCTGTATATATTCTATAGTTGGGCTGGACGTATTTGTTTACTATTGTAATGGCAAATGGGCCAAAATTAACGCAACAATAAAGAAAGCAAAACTAAGTGGGGACGCCTTGTATATGGCCCACGGGTAGGCAAACGCGTGTGTGTGTATGTGTATGTCTGTGTCTCTATTGAACGCGCGTACGTAACATTAGCCGACCGCAAAACAAAACAACAAACAAAACAACAAAAGAAATCACGTCATCCGTAGCCCACTATGGGGAAGGCGCTCACAGTCGGGCAGACCTGTAGCGGAAACTAGCGCGAAGAATGAGTCGGTCGCAAAAAAGTAAACAAATAATAAAAACTTAATTAAAAAAAATTGGGACACTCTGTCTGTGTCCCACAAGTGGGCAAACGTGTGTAGAACGAAGGCGACGCACGCAAATAGCCGTAAGCGATATAAAAAAAACTGATGAGGCTAAATAAAACACACTAAGCTCATGTGGTGAGCACGCACAAAAATGAGCCGATTGCAAAGGCAAAAATTAAAAACAAAAAAAACTATATAAAATTAACACGAGCGAAAAAATAAAACACGCCACTCGGCACGCGTAGTGAGCATGCACGAGATTTGAACCGATTTAACACGACAAGAACATAAAAAATTCATTAAAAAATAAAACGGGAAAAATAACAATATCGTCTCTCGTCATAATACCACACGCAACGTAATAAAACGGGAAACCTTCAAACTTCTCTCGTTATAATACCCTACGTAACGTAATAATTTAACTACTAAGTTACCGAACAATGTAATATTAGACAACGATCGTATAGGTTCCTACACATAGATCTGTGATCAGACAATCGGATGCATACACGAGATCAATATCAAAGCAACATGCAGAAATAATTGCGTTAAAATAATTCGGATGTTGTGTGGTCGCAATCCTAACACAAATGAATCATAACTACCTCACCAAATTTTTATTGGGACAGGGTAAAGTTATGTGAACAAATGAATTTAGAAATGATGGCACAAATTAGATTATGGGCGGAAATAATTATCTTTAGCGGACTGTATTAAAATTGAAAATTAAAGGAAAGTTAGGTTCTGGTTACGGGAAGGTCGCCGGTATCTAATATTACCGGTTCGAAGATGACCAAAATGTTACGGCGAAAGGCGTTCGCAGTAACAGCGACGAAATAAGGGTTGTGGGCTGGGTAGGTATGGATAGTGAAGTACTTACAGGGATGATGAGTCACAGGAACCGGGGGACGAGCTGACCACGGGCGGCGATGTAGGTTGGTTTCCTGGCGCACAGTCACTACACTACACAATAGGCATTTAGGTGGTCTCTTCACATTAGGTTCAGGAGTCACTATAAATAAGGGCAGATACCAGCGCGCGTATTTTGTGGGCGTCTCGCGGTAGTTAACAGACAGACTAGTCCCGCGGTCGGCTCACGACGCGAGCGACCGCGGGTCGCGCAGCGGTGGCGCCGCGGCAGATAGGCGGACGCGGCCGTCAACAACCGCTGAGTCAACCACCTTACAGCTGGCGGTATGCTTTGAATGGCCGTTGCGCTTTGGAGCAAACAGGGAGCATGCAAGGACTGTGGGAGCTCCAACCACCACACGTCCCTCCATCGACCAGACGGCCCAACGCACTCAGCTCATTCGTCGTCTGTACATGTGCCCCCACCACAGCTGACAGAGCACTCGAGGGAGCGTCCCAGAAACAGCAGGCGGCACGAACCCGCACATGCCAAACAGGCGCAACCCAGCTCTGCTCACAGAGCCAGCCCGCCCAGGTCCGGTTCGCCAGGTAGGCCCCGCGAACGCCGCCAGCAATTATGACTCCCAACTATCACAGAGCACCCTAGCGAAGAGGTAGATTTAGCCCATGCCCACACAGCTGATACATACTCAGCTCATAGAATTTCAGCTGATACTCAATCTGCTCACTCACCTTCTGTGCCCACTGGCACACCCATTTTGTTGCCAACCGTCTCACTAAGAGTCGCGGACGTACATGGCCATCTTCACACAGCCAGAGCTTTATTGGACTGTGGCAGTATGCTGACGTTAATAACGTCACGTATGGCACGACTTTTGAACCTGCCATCAAAACCCACTTCTTTAAAAATCACAGGAGTTGGGAATCAGCACAAACATGAGTCAAAGGCGGCAATAACAATAGTATGCCGACCCACTCACAATGATACTCCTACAATCACTGCCACAGCTCACATTTTAAAAAACGTCACTGGCTACCTTCCCTTAGAGAAGGTACCAAACATTTCCCACGTACTAGGCCAGCCACCCGTGCCATTGGCTGACCAGCTTTACCACACACCAGCCCCGATCGACCTCTTATTGGGGTCGGACGTTCTTGGCCAGGTGTTGGACGGGACTAAGGTCTCGTTGGGCCCGGGCAAGCCCATAGCCTTCGGCACGATTTTCGACTTCGCGTTGATAGGACCCATTGAGGACTTGTATGCGCAGCCGGCGCAGCAGGTTAACTCAGCTCACGTCGTCAGCTCACAACCAGACTCAGCTGAATCAGCCCAGGACATACGTCAGAGTCTGGAAAGGTTCTGGGAGTCTGAGTAGCCCCTCCCTCAATCTCACACTCATAATGATCCCCTGGAGGAACAATGCGAGGAAATCTTCCGCTCTACCACTACACGCGATCCCTCAGGCAGATATACGGTCGCTCTGCCCTTTCTAAAGGACGCCCCTCAACTAGGTAAAACTCACCCTATCGCATTACGCAGATTCCTCAATATTGAGAAGAAGCTAATGGCGAACCCGTCTCTGCGTTCTAAATACGTCGACTTTATGGCCGAATACATCGACTTAGGGCACATGGCTCCCTGTCACCCAAATACATTCGCCCATAAACCTCACTTCTACATCCCTCACCATGGCGTATTTAAGACAGGGTCGGACAAGCTGCGCATTGTTTTTGATGGTAGCTGCAAAAGCTCCAATGGTGTCAGCATAAATGAATGCCTACACACAGGCCCCGCCCTTCAACAGGACATTGTGGACATCATCATGTCCTTCAGAACGCATCCAGTCGTTTTCAGCACTGACATCCAGAGGATGTTCAGAAATGTGCTGGTTGCCCCAGACCAGAGACGGTATCAGCTGATACTATGGCGGTCCTCACCAGATCACCCTCTGCTCACCTACGCCCTCAATACAGTCACCTACGGCTTAAGATCAAGCCCATACCATGCAATCCGCACTCTGCTTCAGCTGGCTGATGATGAAGGCCATCGCTACCCTGGAGCCGCTCAGGTTCTTCGCAAGTCTATCTTCGTTGATGACATCTTGTGTGGTCATGACACAGTTGAATCCGCCCAAGCACTTCAGGACGAGTTGATAAGTCTGCTAGATCTAGGCGGCTTTCAGCTCAGTAAGTGGACATCTAACTCGCCTAAGCTGCTCGAGAGATTTCCCGACAACCAATGCGACATGCCCAAGGACTTCGACATGAACCCAGAGTCCACGTCCATTAAGGTCTTGGGTATACAGTGGAGCCCTCAGTCAGACGAGTTCACCTACCGCATCTCTCTGCCCCCCATCACACATGTCACAAAACGGTCTATTTTAAGTACCGTAGCCTCACTTTATGACCCAAACGGCTGGGTTTCTCCCGTTATCTTCCGCGCAAAGCTGCTGCTTCAGCAATTGTGGCTACTGAAGCTGGAATGGGATGAGCCCACTCCCTCTGAAGTGCAAACGGAGTGGCACCACATCTCAGAGGATCTGCCGCTGTTGTCTAGCATTCGCTTCCCTCGGCACGTTTGTGCAAACAAAGGCTCAGCTGCATACTCGCTTCACGGGTTTGCAGATGCCTCTGAGACCGGGTTTGCCGCCGTTGTTTATCTCCATGAGCTCAATGCCTCCGGAGATACTTTAGTACACTTGATTGTCGCCAAGTCGCGAGTCGCACCAATCAAGAATCGCCTCACAATCCCCAAGTTAGAGTTGTCGGCCGCCACCCTACTCTCCCAGCTCATGATCCGTGTGTCGGTTCAGTTATCGGCCCATATCAATATACAACAATATATATGTTGGTCAGACAGTACGATAGTCCTGGCCTGGCTCAATACACCGCCTCACCGTCTTCAACCCTTTGAAGCCAACAGGGTAGTCAAAATCAGCTCAGGCTCACCAGAATGTACCTGGCGACACGTACCTTCCGAGCTCAACCCGGCAGATTGCGCAAGCAGAGGGATGTCTGCGCAATCCCTGTCAGCCCACGACCTATGGTGGTCTCCCACGTGACTTGGACGGCCTTCTGAGTCTTGGCCTGCGATGCCCTTAGCTCTGGGCCATCACGCCCTGCCCGGCCTTAAGCCCAAACACGTCCCGTCACTGGTCACAGTGCCCGGTCTTGACTTTGACCTGCTCACTCGGTTCAGTTCACTAGACAAGCTCGTCGGAGTGACAGCTTGTCTAAAACGCTTTCTGCACAACTGCAGACACCACCCAGATTCGCGACGCTCAGGCCCCTTGTACGTCAGTGAACGAAGAGAGGCCCTACTTTACTGGGTGCGCAGTGTCCAGCACAATGAGTTTGCGGAGGACATCCACCGCCTTCAAACTGGCAAAATCTGCTCCGTCAGACTCCAGCGGCTGTCACCTCTCATTAAAGATGAGCTCCTTAGAGTTGGTGGACGACTGTCCCATGCGTCTATCCGATATGACGCGCAGCACCCGCTCATACTTCCCAGCTCTAGCCCACTTGTAGACCTTATCATTGACCACTACCACAAAATACACTGCCATCCTGGCGCTGACACTTTACACGCCATCCTACGCCAACAATTTTGGATATTGTCCGCGCGCCGCATTATTAGACACCGAGTTTTTAAATGCATTAGATGCTTTCGATGCCGGGCCCAGCCGCAAGCGCCCTTCATGGCCGACCTGCCAGCCGATAGAGTTACGCCTCAGCCAGTATTTAGTCAAGTCACGACCGATTTTGCCGGACCATTCCTCGTTAAATCTAGCACCCTACGTAATGTTAAACTCTTAAAAGCGTACTTTTGTATATTCGTGTGCCTCTCAACTAAGGCGGTTCATTTAGAACCGGTCTCGGACCTCAGCACGGAAGCGTTCCTCGCGGCATTACAGCGTTTTATAGCACGCCGCGGTGCCCCGGTTCTCATCCGCTCGGACTGCGGTACAAATTATGTAGGCGCTAAAAATCAGCTCATCGAAGTACAAAACATTCTTGCCTTAAACAATGACACGATTGCGCACAAGCTCGCTGGTCAGCACATTACTTGGTTTATGAACGTCCCTAAGGGACTGTACGGTGCGACCGTACAAAGTGCATATCAGCATAAATTCATTCATTAGCCTTTTTTACTTAGTTCACAATAACGCCCCGCGCGGTAATTACGTGTACTCATATATCAATCGCATCTATCATATCATATAGCAAATATTCAATTAAGTGTTTTGGACAATATAACTACTATCAACTTAATCAACTCTTTTATTACTATCATCCAATAACTATCAACTAAAGGGTGTACGGTGTGAACCATACATCTTTATGGTCCTTCGAGCTTACGCAATAGCGGGACCCTATTTCGCGTGTGATAACAATTGTGTTGTGAGTGGTGGCGTGGAATAGCACCGCGCGTAAAGTATCAGCAACTTTGGTGAGTCAGTTCCATTTTATCACCCATAATCAGGATGGAAGATCTTTTGGCTTGCCAAAATCAGCTTATGGGAGCTATAGAGCAGCTGTTTGTGAATTTTAAAAAGGATGGTGCAGAACGTGAATCTCCACCTCAGGTAAAGAAGCGACTTAGCACTTTAGAGTCGTATTGGCAGGAGTTTCAGTGCAATCATATTAAACTGTGTGAATTTGAGGATAAAGGTCACGAATATTTTACTAACAATTGTTATAATAAAACATCCGAATTCTACAACGACGCACGTAACTACATGAATAAGTATTTACCGTCCGATTCATCGGAAAAATTACTTATTAGACCAGCAACTCCATTATCATCACCTGGTTTAACACAGCCACCTGGTAACAAGCCCCCTCAGCAGGTAGCACAAACGGCGGGCTATTCAGGTTGGGAACCAGGGTCGTCGCGATCACAAAGTACGAGCAGCAAGTTAGAAGATATGTTAAGACGGCAAAAAAGCAATTTTAAAGCATTCGCTAGAACAATAAACGGCGTCAACCTGGAAATCCTTGTGGAAAAATGGGAATTTGAGGATATTTTGAAAACTATTCAATCGCGTTGGTCAGTGATAGATATGTTACATTGGGAAATCGACAGTGAGACTTATGATGAAAATTTAGAGTACGAAGAAGCATTCAGCAGGTATGAGAAAAGGTATAACGAAATAAAGAAGCAAATCAATTCAAAAATGTGGTCGGAGTGCCACCGAGAGAGGAGCACGCCTCACGTAGATGTACCAATTTTTAGTGGAAACTATCATAGCTGGGTATCTTTTAAAGATCTGTTCATGGAGACTATTCATAACAACCGGTCCTTATCTAGCGCTCAGAAAATGCAATATCTAAAAAGTAAGATTCGTAACGAGCCTGAAAAATTAATACAGCATCTGCATATAACATCTGACAACTATCAAGTGGCTTGGGATATACTTAACCAGCGCTATAATAACACTAAATTAATTTTCAACTCTCATATGAGTATTTTGTTAAATATACCAAACATGCAAGTGCAGTCGGCGGTTAGCATAAAGCGCATTCACGACACGACTAACGAGTGTTTAAATGCAGTAAAAAACCTAGGGGTTGACATTACTACCTGGGACCCACTGATTGTTTACCTAATTTCGCAAAAAAGTTAGATGCAGATACGCATAATGATTATATAGAAACCATGAAAAACCAAAGAGATTTGCCTTCACTACAAGAATTATTGGATTTTTTGGAAGCTAAATTTACGGCTTTGGAATCTTCAAAAAGAAAATCGGATACTATCAAATTTAATCCTCAGCATCAGCATCCTCAGCAAAACCGTCAGCCGCCATCGTTTGATTTTAAGAAAAATAATTTTTACAAACCATCATCATCAAGAAATCAATTTACAAAAAGTTATAATTCTACGTGTAAAGTTTATCGTCAACCGCCGCATAAGTGTCCAGTTTGCAATAAAGAACATGGAATTTTTGATTGCGAAACTTTCTTTAGGTATCAACCGGACGTAAAGCGGGAAACAATACATAAATTATCACTGTGCAAAAATTGTCTCTATGATCACAGAGGCAAAGCATGTTTTTCCTTGAAACGATGCCGCCTGTGTAAAGGCGAACATAACACTATTTTACACGACGTGTTTGCTGCTAAATCAGAGGTCGCAATACCGAGCACATCAAGCAAAGATAAAACTTTACCAAAAAATAGTATGAGTGTGTTACATCGCGACACACAAGAGGTACTATTAGCTACGGCACTAATCAAAGTTCGAGCTCAAGACGGAACTGATCACATCATGCGTGCTCTAATCGACCAAGGTTCTCAAACTTCGATTATTACTGAAAATGCAGCTCAACTTTTAGGCCTACAGAGGAAGCGCTGCAAAGGTATAATATTAGGAGTAGGGGCCACTGAAAACAACTGCAAGGGCGTTGTAAATATCACTATCCAATCATGTCACGATCAATTTTCAATGAATGCAGATGTTTTCATCATGAAACGTGCAGTTAACAACTTACCAAATCAGTCGTTTAATAAACCCAGTTGGCCTTATATTCAAAACATACTATTGGCTGATCCCGAATTTTATCGCAGCCGATCAGTGGACTTATTACTTGGGGCGGACGTATACGCATCTATTATTATGGACGGTGTCATCAACTCAGGACAGTCAGCAACACCCATAGCACAGCAGACCCGACTAGGGTGGATTTTGTGTGGAAATGTAAAATCCTACCAATGTAATGTCGTTTTATTAAATGTTGAAGACATACAGCGATTTTGGTCCATTGAAGATATCAACGAAAGCAGCGATATGTCAGAGGAAGACTATCAATGCCTACAGCTTTATAATACGACTACAAGTCGCCAAGCAGACGGGAGATATATAGTACGTTTACCCCTTCATCCGGAAATAGACACAAAACTTGGAGTATCAAAATCGAAGGCTATCGCTCAGTTCTATCAAACTGAAAAGAAGTTTCAAAAACAAGACCAATTTGCTATCGATTATAAATCATTTATATCTGAATATATCGAATTAGGTCATATGAACTTAGCCTTAGGTAAGCCGACACTTGGCTATTACATGCCGCATCACGGCGTGCGCCGCGCCGAATCAACGACTTCAGCATTACGTGTCGTATTTAATGCGTCACAGCCCACATCGAATGGTTTGAGCTTAAATGATTTAATGTTTAGAGGGCCAAATTTACAGCAGGATCTCATGCTACTATTGATAAAGTGGAGACAGTTCAAATACGCAATAACAGCCGACGTAGAAAAAATGTTTAGACAAATTATAGTAGCCCAAAAAGACCAAAAATATCAAAAAATCATCTGGCGGGAAAATCAAGATCAAACCTTACAGGAGTATCAATTGACGACAGTCACTTATGGGACTAAAGCTGCACCGTTTTTAGCCATGCAAACATTAAAACAGCTCGCAAAGGACGAAGGTCATCGGTTCCCGGAAGCGGCCAAGGCCATTGAAGGTCACTTCTATATGGATGACCTTTTGTACGGCCACTTTGATATTCAGTATACTAAACAACTACAGTGCGATCTTACAGCTCTTCTTAAATTAGGAGGCTTCAACTTGCGCAAATGGTCATCAAACGAGCCAGCAGTACTAGCACACATAAAGAATAATCAAAATAATAATCCCAACTTTGATTTTAAACATCAAGATTCAGCCAAGACCTTAGGTATAACCTGGAACTCTAAGGAAGACTGTTTCACATTTCAATGTAAAATCTCTCAAAGTACGCCCACCAATTATACTAAAAGAAAATTACTGGGTGAAATATCCAAAACATTTGATCCTTTGGGTTGGCTCTCTCCAGCTGTAGTCCAATTAAAATTACTGTTTCAAAACGTTTGGTTGATGGATTTAAAGTGGGATGACCAAATACCTGAGCACATTCAATCCGAATGGTTAAGATTAAGCACAGATATTGTAAAAATCAATAACATAAAAGTACCTAGGTGGCTACATTGTTATCAAAATGACGGTATTCAATTGCACGGATTCTGCGATGCCTCCACAAGGGCGTACGCATGTGTAATTTATGCCAGAGTACAGAACACTAATCAACCAAAAGCTTCAGCATCAGTCACCCTGTTAGCAGCTAAAACAAAGGTGGTACCTATTAAAAGATGTAATAAAGTAACTAGTAATGCAGATGTCTCGCTGCCTAGATTAGAATTGTGTGGGGCGCATTTATTATCTAAATTAATGGCGAAGGTTAGTGAGGGTTTAAATCAACATAAACTTCAAATCTTTGGTTGGTGCGACTCCACTGCTGTGCTGGGCTGGCTTCACGGCGAACCAAACCGTTGGAAACCGTTTGTTGCCAACAGAGTGAAAAAGATCACCCAAAACATGACGTAAAATTGCTGGAATCATATCAAGTCACAGGAGAACCCGGCTGACTGCGCTAGTCGCGGCATGACAGTTGATAAACTACAAAACCATGAATTATGGTGGAATGGACCCGCCTGGCTTAAATCATACGATGAAAGTAAATTTATAAAAAATAATAGCATTCCTACCACCAATTTAGAAATAAGAAAAATTCAGTCAAATGTAGTTCAACAAACAGACACATCAAACGACATTATAAGTATATTAATAAGCAAATATAGCAATTTTACGCGGCTAGTACGAGTGGTGGCGTGGTTAATAAGAGCGGTGACACGTGACCGCCGGAAACAAGCATTTTTGTCCGCAAAAGAAATAGAATCAGCTGAAATAAAAATAATTAAATATGTTCAACATTGTGAATACGCAGAAGAAATTCAGAGTTTAAGAAATCTTGGAAAAGTATCATCAAAAAGCAAATTAGTGTGCCTAAATCCATTTTTGGACTCAAACGGCCTTTTAAGAGTTGGTGGAAGGTTAAAATTAGCGAACATAGAATTTGAAATGAAACATCCTAGAATCATGCCGCACAATCATACAGTAACACTACTATTAATTGATAATGCGCATAGACAAACGTATCATGGAGGTGCACGGCTCACTCATTCATGGCTACGTCAAAAATATTGGATTCTGTCAGGCAACAGAACAGTTAAAGGTCGCCTGCGACAGTGTGTTCTATGCAGAAGGCATAGCCCAACAAAGCATACTCAGATTATGGGAGACCTGCCGCAATCAAGGACGACTCCATCAAGACCTTTTTACTATAGTGGAGTGGACTACAGTGGTCATATAGACGTCAAAGCAAGCAAAGGTCGCGGTATTAAAACTTCCAAGGGCTACGTGGCTGTTTTTGTCTGTATGGTGACTAAAGCAGTCCATCTGGAACTAGTATCGGACCTAACATCATCGGCGTTCTTGGCAGCATTGAGAAGAATGGCGGCAAGGAGAGGTACACCACGTCACATATACAGTGACAACGGGACGAATTTCACAAAAGCATCTAAGACACTAACAAGCGAGTATATTGACCTTCAAACATTGTTCACGGATCAGTTCCATTCAGAAGTCAGTGAGATGCAAATTACTTGGCATTTTAATGCTCCATCCTGGCCGAGCGCGGGAGGGCTATGGGAGGCAGCGGTGAAGAGCCTCAAACACCACCTTCGTAGAGTTGTAGGCGAACAAAAGCTTACTTACGAAGAGTTTCACACGTTGCTATCACAGCTCGAAGCCTGTCTCAACTCTAGGCCTTTATGTGCTCTAACAGAAGACCCAGATGACATCAACTATTTAACACCGTCTCATTTCCTAGCATCAGGTCCCAACTTAACACTCATCGAAACCGAAAGAGATGAACGAACTAGATGGCAACTCACCCAAAAAATATTCTGGGACATCTGGCGTCGATGGCGTACTGAATATTTAGTACAATTGTCAGCACGTAGTAAATGGCAGCATACTGTACCAAACGTAAACATAAATGACGTTGTTATCATTCACGACGTCAACTTACCGGCCGGCAAGTGGCCGCTAGGCAGGGTAGTAGAGACGCACCCCGGCACCGACGGACATGTACGAGTCGTCAGCGTGAAAACAAAGAATGGGATTTTAAAGAGACCCATAGTGAAATTATCACTCTTACCTGTTCATAACGAGCAAGTAAATCAAAAGCAAACTATCACTCAGCCGACTGCACCCACTGCACCTGTCATCAACAAGCCAATAACCCGGAAAACATCCAAAAGACAAGGGCTCAGTATGCATATAAATTTTATATCAATAATCATGACCCTTATGTTTCTAATGATATCCTCCGTAAATTGCACGTACAACATAACCAAAATTGAAAACAACAAAGGCATTTATTTTGACGAGATATCAAATATGAAATTGGTGCAAGATGAATGGAAGATAATAACTTATTACAATATGGATCCGTATTGGCAGGGAAAACAATTATTATCTCTGCATGTTAAACACTTGGAAGAAATATGTGCAGAAATAACAGAAAAGTCTCATTGCAACATAATACTTTTACAACTGCAGCATGGATTGTCGGAAATAGAGTTCTATGACCGCTTGCTGCTGAATCAGCAATTCACAGAACGCGGGCGCGTGCGCCGCGGCCTTGTTGACGGTGTCGGATATATCGCCAACTCCCTCTTCGGTGTACTCGACGCGCGCTTCGCTGAGCAATATGAAAGGGACATCGAAACGCTTCGAAAAAATCAAGGCCATTTGGTACATCTTTTAAAAAATCAAACCTCAATCATAGAAGCTGAAAATAATTTACTCAAAAGAATGGAGGATTCTATAGCAAAACAACACAAAATTTATAATCAACATTTAAATAACTTAGAGCGCACAGCTAATTTAATGAAAAAAGACGTACAACAAATACAAGTAAATGATGACTTTATCCTTTCTACCATAACAGCCAACAATATTTTACAAGGACTAAAAAACATACAAAACATGCTTCTTAATACTATTACGGATGCAAAACACCTGAACGTGCATTTATTGACGCCTACTCAATTACATAACGAATTAAACGTCATCTCCGCTCAATTGCCGAAGGAACTATCGCTACCTATTGATAACGCATTACTAGAGCTTCCTAAAATCTATAAAATTTTCAAAGTCAAGGCGAGAATGTCACAGTCGTATTTTATTTTTGAAATAAAGTTACCTCTCATTAATCGAGAGAACTACGCTATCTACAAACTTATACCTATTCGTCATCAAGTAGGCAGTACAATGATAAACATACAACCCATATCGCAGTACCTTGCAATAAACATCAGAAAGGATACATTCATAAGCATCGACACTACTGAGTTCTATCAAAGATGTTACGAGTTTGATACATCTATTTATTTTTGCAAGCTCCAAAAGCCTGTTTACCAAAGGCAATCTGATCAAAATTACTGCATACGAGATCTACACGAAGATAAATGTACAGTTATCACTGGCCAATGCATAACGCAATGGACTGAATTATTAAGACTTAATACGTTTTTAATAACTTGCTGTAATCAGTGTGCACTTAGGTTTATATGCGAGGATCAGGTTACCGACGAACAGTTGGCGGGAGTAAATATTATAACAATGGAATCGGAATGTATTATCAAAGGTGACTACTTTACGATAAATTCACACAAAGATAGAAAAAATATATTAAATATCGAGCCAAAGATATATGCACCAAACATAGCACCAATTAATCAAATCGTTAATTTATCAGTACCGATTAATAATTTGGAAGAAAACAGGAGTAACTTTAACCTTTCTCTACAAGACGCTACAATTCAAATACAAAGAATTAAAGGTGCTGAAGATGATTTAGAAGATCAGATAGAATCGATGTCAACACACGACATTCATCAATATGCAGCGATCTACGTAGTAGTCGCAGCGGGAGTGGTGTGCGCGCTGGCCGTTGTGCTGCGTGCGCGCCGCCGCCGACAAGCCCGCGCGGCGAGCGCGGCCCCGAGCGCTGCCGCGCCCGCCGCGGCCTCCGCCGCGGGCCCCGCTGGGCGAGAGGCCACCAGCGTGTGTGATAGTGTAGTGCCCAGTGAAAAACAAGTGCGTGTGGAAAATAATCGCGAGTGTAGCGTAGAGCAAAGTGTTAGTGGTATTGTGAAAAGACCAAGCCCAAATGTGGGAAAATTCGAAAAAGTTAACATTGCAACCTCTCCGATTTTAACTAAGTGTAGTTTTGACATAAGCGAAAATTAACGTTAAATAATTGTCGGTAACCCTTTGTACCTAATCTTAAGCAAATTGTTTATCACCTTGTAAAATCACGTCATTCATCTCATTTCTCATCTCCTCGGTCGGGAGCATGTACGGTGCGACCGTACAAAGTGCATATCAGCATAAATTCATTCATTAGCCTTTTTTACTTAGTTCACAATAACGCCCCGCGCGGTAATTACGTGTACTCATATATCAATCGCATCTATCATATCATATAGCAAATATTCAATTAAGTGTTTTGGACAATATAACTACTATCAACTTAATCAACTCTTTTATTACTATCATCCAATAACTATCAACTAAAGGGTGTACGGTGTGAACCATACAGGGACCATGGTTCGGTGCGTTACATGAGATCAACGTAAAATCAACAAAGCAACTTTTATATCGCGTAATTGGCGAACAACACCTCACATTCGAGGAATTCTCCACACTTTTAGCTCGAATTGAAGCGGTCCTCAACTCAAGACCTCTCTGCCCTCTTTCGTCTGATCCTTCAGACTTTGAGCCGCTTACAGCCGGACATTTCCTTATAGGCCGCCCACTAACGGCCCTTCCCGAACTATCCGTGGAAGATAGGCCGATCTCCACACGTAGGCGATTCCAGATGGTACAGACCCTTTCCCAGCGCTTCTGGACGCTGTGGACCCAGTCCTACCTGCATACCCTTCAAATCCGCTCCAAATGGTTGTCCCCATCCTCCCCTCCCCGAGTTGGCGAGCTCGTCCTCATCAAGGAGGACAACCTGCCTGCCCTTCAATGGAGACTGGGGCGCATTACTCGCACCCTGCCTGGGAAGGATGGCGTCGTGCGGGTGGTGGACCTGGACACCGCCAATGGACACCTCCGGAGGCCTGTGTTCAAGATTGCCAGGCTCCCTCTGGATGAGCCCACCCTGGGCCCCGGGAAGATGTTTGCACAGCGCAACGAATAACAACCGTCTCTTTGCCGGCAGAATTAGAGTGCATATTGGACTGCACTACCGCGTCGCACGGACATTTTTTGCCTGCCGGCGCCCGCGCAGAGCTAGTGCCTTTTGAGATCTCAAGACGAAACCACGCGTCGCGCGCCCTTGAAATCAGCCTTCGAAATAAAGCAATAGCAATAATAGCATATGTGTAAAGTTACGCCTAACGCCTAACGAACTGCCCCTAGTGAATAGTTTCGTGTAGTGACTGTGCGCCAGGAAACCAACCTACCTCGCCGCCCGTGATCAGCTCGTCCCCCGGTTCCTGTGACTCATCACCCCTGTAAGTACTTTATTCCCTTATACCTCCTGCCTAACCCTTATTTCGTCGCTGTTACTGCGAACGCCTTTCGCCGTAACACAGACGTTGGGAAGGAGCTGATCAACGTGTGAGCGACTGGCAGCTACCGGATGTTGATGCCATGACTAATTTCTGGCGCAGCATTTGGTCGGTGCCTGTCGAGCACACGGAAGGTGAATGGATGAGTGTTGTCAGGGAGGCGTGTGAACCTATCGAAACCATGCAGCCTATAACTATAAGTACAGCTGACGTAGGTTGTGCAATCCGTACGGCCCAAAATTGGAAATGCCCAGGACCGGACGGATTGCACAACTTCTGGATCAAATGGTTTCGATGTTCACACGAGTTACTGGCAGAGCAATTCCAAGAAGCCATAGAGCTCGGCTCACGCCCACGTTTGTTGACTACTGGTGTCACTTTTCTGCTCCATAAATCGGGCAGTACCACGGAACCGAAAAATCATAGACCCATCACGTGCTTACCTACTTTATACAAGCTCCTTACATCCATTCTGAGAACAAAAATTAACTCGCACATTGATGCAAACAATATTTTGGACATGACTCAGAATGGATGTAGGGTTGGGTCCAGTGGTACTAAGGAGCTTCTCCTCATTGACATGACCATATACCAGAAGGTTCGGCGTGGCAGAGGGACTCTCTCCACAGCCTGGATTGACTACAAGAAGGCCTATGATTCGGTGCCGCATTCATGGTTATTGAGGATTTTAGAGTTATATAAAATTGATATAACTTTAAAATCCTTTTTGATATCATGTATGCGGCAGTGGACCACGGTCTTGTGTCAGCCAGAATGTCGAGATAGTGTTTCTGCCGCGCAGGATCTTATAAGGATAGAGCGTGGCATATTCCAGGGCGACAGTCTGAGTCCTTTATGGTTTAGCTTTGAATTCTCTCAGTACTTTATTCAGAAATTCAAGGTTAGGCTGTCGACTGCGGAGAGGGGTTGAAGATATGTCGCATTTGTTGTACATGGATGACCTTAAGTTGTTCGCACCGAACCGCCAAGACTTGGTGAAACTGCTGAAAATTACTGAGACTTTCAGCAGTGCCATCAAAATGGAATTTGGTGTGGATAAGTGTGCGGTTATGCATGTACAGCGTGGGAGAGTAGTAAATTCAACCAATTTACAACTCTCCGAAACGATAAACTTCAGATCTCTCTCTGAAGTTGAAACTTATAAATATCTTGGTATGTCACAGTCTTTGGGTGTTGAGGACAGGGACATAAAACAGTCATTACGGGAGCGATTCTTTTGCCGCCTGAGAAAAGTACTTAACAGTCTTTTATCGGGTGGCAATAAGTTGCGTGCTTTTAATGGCTGGGTTATGCCTCTGCTCACATACTCCTTTGGCATACTGAGATGGACTCAGACCGAATTGGATGCCTTGGATAGAAGAGTCCGTCAAATGCTCACGACTTCTAGAATGCTACACCCGCGCTCATCTGTTATGAGGCTATACATCCCGCGGAGATGTGGGGGTCGCGGTTTTTTAAATGCCAAGGACCTACATAACCGTGAGGTGTGCAGTCTCAGGGATTATTTCCTGAACAGTGAGTGCGGGATGCATTTGGATGTCGTGGCAGTTGATAGACACTTTACGCCGCTCTCCTTGGCAACAGAAAACTGGCGCAAACCAGTGGTGCTAAGCACTCTCGATCGCAAGGACATATGGAAGAGCAAGGTGCTACACGGGCGCTACTATCGGGCTCTAACTGGCCCTGATGTAGATTTGCCTGCCTCGGTGAACTGGCTACGTTTCGGTGACCTCTTTGGGGAAACCGAAGGTTTTGTCTGTGCCATTGAAGATGAAGTTATCAAGACGAATAACTACCGGAAATATATTATGAAGGACGGTACGGTCGACATCTGTCGGGCATGCCGCCGTCCTGGAGAATCACTCCGACATATTATTTCCGGTTGTTCTCATCTTGCTAACGGAGAGTATTTGCACAGACACAACCAAGTAGCCAGAATAATTCACCAGCAACTTGCTCTTCAATATGGCCTTGTTGAATCAGAAGTGCCGTACTATAAGTACGCACCTGCGCCAGTTCTCGAAAATGGTCATGCAACGCTCTACTGGGATCGATCTATCATCACGGATAGGACTATTGTCGCCAATAAGCCTGATATCGTGGTGATCGACCGATCTCAGCGCCAAGCAATATTAGTTGATATCACCATACCTCATGACGAGAACCTCGTGAAAGCCGAGAAGAACAAGCTCAGTAAGTACCTTGACTTGGCTCACTAGGTTGCCGCCATGTGGGATGTGGATCCAACTATTATTGTACCGATAGTCGTTTCGGCACACGGTCTTATAGCTAAGAGCCTCGATCAACATCTAGAGAGGCTCTCGCTAAAAGGTTGGGTCAAGGGTCAGATACAGAAGGCAGTACTCTTTGACACGGCACGCATTGTGAGGAGGTTCCTCACTTTGCAGCCCTAACCACCGATAGCTTGGGTCTATCCCCGCTGCCGGTGGCAACCTAGGTTAAGTTTTTTATAATATTTTATATTGTAAATATGTTTTTATATAAAATATTGTAAAAATTTTTTCTTAAGATGTATATTTAATAAAGAGAATAATAAAAAAATTAAAAAAAAAGAAATTGACACCGCTCAAACAAGACGTCTTTTTGGAAAATTTTCTTTTTATATTGCAATTTTGCTTTTTCCACCCTTAACGACAGCCAAAACAGTCTAATATAACTAAGTAAACAATGCCACAAACAAATCAAAAAGAAATAGTGCTAAAACCAGCAACAATTTATAATATTTGGTCTACACCTATTTTTATGCATTTGACATTAATGTCATCTTTGTCAACAAACCACAAACAAATGTGATAAAAATGATAACAAGATTCCAAAAACGTTTAGCGGAATCTACTAGCGCGCACCCACCACCTCCGCCCGTCGCGTCATCTCCGAGCTCACTGACGGAGGACGACTTCGTCACTCCCCCGGAGGGCAGTTCGTCGAGTGATGACGACGGGCCTACGCCGCCGCCGCCGCCACCACCACCTGCGCGACGACGAGGACGGCCACCGCTGCCGGCACGCTTGGGGCCTGTGGGGCAACCTGCTCCGCGCCCGGCCCTCGCTACCGGTGGTGTAGCGCGTCGCATGCGATGGACACAGTCTATGAATGAGAACTGCATGCGCGCCTACTACGGGGCTACAGAGGGAGGAACTAACTTGACCGCGTACCGCGATAGGATACTGCCTCTGTTTCAGTCCCTTGAACCAGCCGCCGTCGTCTCTGCACAACGACTGTCGGATCAGGTGCGGGCCATCCAGCGGCTCAAGTTGTTGGATGACTCTACGCTTGATCGACTGCGTCTGGAGGCGTTACCTATTCATACTACCTTTACTTTAGCACGGGACTCGCATGTGGCGTTGTTAACGCAGGGGCCGACAGGCTCGGCTTCGACGACTGCCCTGACGGATCCCGCACTAGACGTAGATGATTGTATGAATACGAACGTAAGTACCCAGACTAATGAGCAATTGAGGAGGGCTTTGGAAGACGCAATTTTGCAATATCGTTCCACCGACTCTAGGCCGAGACTACCACGCTTGCCAATGAATAAACGCAATCTGACATTGATGGGAGCCCTAAACGTTTTGCTAGTCCCCTATATGCGGACTAGCAAAACATTAGTTGATACACACTCGATTTTGTACTGCGCTGCCATAGCGGCGTGTCGCATCGCTCGTGTTAAGTTTCCGGACACTGACCGAACACCGCGACACCCAGCTGTCCCCGCGTGGCAAAAAAGAATCGAGTGTCGTATCAACTCGTTTAGGACTCTCATTGCAAAATTAATATGCTTCAGAGGGGGCAATCATCGTCCACGAGTCATGCGTTTCGTGAACCAGGCCTTTGCTGGGACCGGGATTAGACCCCGGGACTACATAGCTTGTGTCACGGAACGCATTGACTTTCTGAAGCAGAAAGTTTATTCGCTGGCAAGCCGTTTTCGTCGCTATAGAGCGCGTGTTGATCGATTTTGTCAAAATCGCCTCTTTCAAAATGTCCAAAGGAAAGTGTACCGGAGCTGGGAAGGAACCGACCAATGTGTGAGCGACGGGCAGTGTCCAGATGCTACTACCATAAATAACTTTTGGCGTAGTATCTGGTCGGTACCAGTCGAACACACTGAGGGTGATTGGATTAGCGTCGTTGAGCGTGCGTGTGAATCTATCGAATCCATGGGGTCTGTGACCATTAGCCCCGAAGACGTTAGTTGTGCGATCCGTACGGCTCAGAACTGGAAAAGTCCTGGACCGGACGGATTGCATAACTTTTGGATAAAGTGGATTAGATGCTCACACGACTGCTTAGCGACGCAATTCCAAGAAGCCCTCGAGGTCGGTTCCTTGCCAACATTTATGACAACCGGTGTCACCTTCCTGCTCCACAAGTCCGGTAGTACCACGGAACTGAAGAACTATAGACCCATCACATGCTTGCCGACGCTTTACAAGCTCCTTACATCCATTCTGAGAATTAAAATTAATTCGCACATTGTTGCGCACAATATTTTGGCTCCCACTCAGAATAGATGTAAGGTTGGGTCTCGTGGTACTAAGGAGCTCCTCCTCATCGACACGACCATTTGCCAACAAGTCCGGCGGAACAAAGGGGCTCTCTCCACCGCCTGGATTGACTATAAGAAGGCCTATGATTCGGTGCCTCATACCTGGTTGGAGAGGATCTTAGAGCTATATGAAATTAATACAACTCTGAGATCTTTTCTAGGTTCTTGTATGAGACAGCGGACCACAGTCCTTCGTCAACCGGGTGGTGGAGACAGCCCCTCTGGTCCGCAGGATTTCGTAAGGATTGAGCGAGGCATCTTCCAGGGTGATAGTCTGAGTCCGTTGTGGTTCTGTCTAGCCCTGAATCCTCTTAGCACATTGCTAGAGGATTCAGGGCTGGGCTATCGGCTTAGGAGGCAGGGTGAAGTTATTTCGCACTTGCTGTACATGGATGACCTCAAACTATTTGCACCGAAACGTCATGAATTGGTGGCGTTACTGAAAGTCACTGAGACTTTTAGCAGCGCTATCAACATGGGGTTCGGTATAGACAAGTGCGCGGTCATGCACGTACAGCGAGGGAAAGTTGTAAATTCTACGAATTTGCAACTTTCTGAGACGATGACTTTCAGATCTCTCTCCGAAACCAGTCTGTATGTCACAGTCATTGGGTATAGAGAGTGAGGGTATAAAACAGTCGGTGAAAGAACGCTTCTTTGGTCGCGGTACTTAACAGTCTTTTGTCAGGAGGCAACAGGGTGCGCGCTTTCAACGGCTGGGTTATGCCCTTACTGGTATACACCTTTGGCATACTAAGGTGGACTCAGACCGAGTTAGACGCCCTGGACAGAAAGGTTCGACAGCAACTGACATCACATCGCATGCTCCACCCACGCTCGTCTGTTATGAGACTGTAAATCCCGCGAAAATGGGGTGGTCGAGGCTTTTTATGCCAAGACCCTCCACAACCGTGAGGTGTGCAGTCTCCGAGAATGTTTCCTCAACAACGAGTGTGGGATGCATCGCGATGTGGTGTCAGTTGACAGGACCTTTACGCCTCTCTCCTTAGACAAAGAGAACTGGCGCAAGCCTCAGGTGCTGAGCACCGAGGATCGCAAGGATGTATGGAAGAGCAAGGAGCTGCACGGCCGGTTCTATCGGGCCTTAACAGGGCCCGATGTGGACCTGCTCGCGTCGGTGAACTGGCTTCGATTCGGGGACCTCTTTGGGGAAGCCGAAGGTTTTGTCTGTGCAATTGCGGACGAAGTTATCAAGACGAACAACTACCGGAAGTATATCATGAAGGACGGTACGGTCGACATATGTCGAGCATGCCGCCGTCCCGGAGAGTCACTCAGGCATATTATTTCCGGCTGTTCTCATCTTGCTAACGGCGCGTACTTGCACAGACACAATCTTGAAGCCAGGATCATTCACCAGCAACTTGATCTTCAATACGGTCTTGTTGAGTCCGAGGTGCCGTACTATAAGTACGCACCTGAGCCAGTTCTCGAAAATGGTCGTGCTTTGCTCTATTGGGACCGATCGGTTATCACGGACAGGACTATTGTTGCCAATAAGCCTGACATCGTGATAGTCGATCGGTCCCAGCGGCGGGCAGTGCTAGTCGACATCACCGTCCCACATGATGAGAACCTCGTGAAGGCTGAGAAGGACAAGCTGTGCAAGTACCTTGACTTGGCTTACGAGGTTACTGCCATGTGGGATGTTGACTCGACTATCATTGTCCCGATAGTCGTATCTGCAAACGGCCTAATAGCGAAGAGTCTCGACCAACATCTCAAGAGACTCTCGCTAGACGGCTGGATCAAGAAGGCGGTACTTCTTGACACGGCACGCATCACCGGTAGCTTGGGCCCTGCCCCGCTGCTGGCGGCACCCTAGTTTTAGGTTTTTTATAATGTTAAATGTTTTATTTTTATAGTAGTTTTATCTATTATTTTTAAAGAAAATAAATAAACACGTGAATAATAATAATAATAATTATATTTGTTTGCCAAATAAACCATAGAATAAAAGGTCAATGGCTCAGTGTTTGCAGGAGAGCCACAAACCCTGTTATTCTGCCACAGCCATAAATATATACATGGATTAAAACAGATATTGTAGCTATATATCAAAACTTACAATATTTAAAGTCGATTTTTAAATTGTAAACAACCAATTTGAAAATGTACTGTCAAATCTTGTCTTTACTTTTTTTACAACTGACATTTCAGGTGGATCACCCAATACTTTATCAGACGGATAAGTTTTATCCGAGGATGGAAAAATCAGCCCTAAATGTAATAACAATATTCTATATATTATTTACCTATATTTTGTTATTACAAAACTTGTAATTAGCTAGTGCCAGCGACTGCTCCTGGAGCAGCCAGTTGCGACAACTTCCGCAAAACGTTGGTAGCGAGAGATTAATCCCTAAACGAACTGGCGGCGGAAGGTCATTCCAAATCTTGGCTGCACTGTGCTTGAAACAGCCTCTGGCACTAACCAATCTCAGCTTGGGTACCAATAACTGAAATCCCCTATCTCAAAAAGACTTAAACGATTTGTGTTTCGGGGAAAGCTTTTCATACAAGTAAGATGGCTTTTTTGTGTGGTGAAGCGTATGCAGAGAGCACGCATACTTTAAGGTGGATTGTCTGGACATACAAAGAATGTTCTTATTGATTAAATTTGGTGTAATCTGATGACGTCTGGGGATAAAATAACAGAACCGCATACACGCGTTCTGCACTCTCTGCACGGTCTTCGCAGTCTTTTTAAACAGACAAGGAGTGTAAACAATATTACAGTATGTAAGGTGTGATAATACCAAACTATTACATAACAAAAGTCGTATATCTTCTTTTAAGTATGCCCGAAACTGATACAGTTTTTTGAGTGCCCCGAAACTTTTACCTATCTTATTACGGACGTGGTTCTCAAACCTTAAATTTTTATCAATTAATAACCCGAAATTGCGCACACAACCCTCGCTTGGTACTATAGTGTCGTACACCCTAATAACCGGACTAGCACATTTTTTTTCAGTACCTGATTTTTTGTCCCAAGCGTTATAGTGACACTTTTCTTCGGGTTTATAATAAGACCGTGTCTCAAAGACCAATCCATAATGGCATCTAAGTCCTTATTAATGTTAGCGACAGCTGACTGAACTTCACTAACAGAAGGTAGAGTGTGAATATACAGCTGACTGTCATCCGCGTAAAGGTGGAGTTGCGAATACTCTACGACATTTACGATGCTCGCTGTATAAATTGAAAAAAGAGTTGGACCCAGAATTGACCCCTAGATTACGCCTCTCTCCAAGGGCAGCTGCGTTGACAACGTCACCTTGCCTTCATTATCTGGGCATTGTACTCTCTGACTACGGCCCTGAAAATAAGACCGAAACCATGCACAGGGCTCCATACCGACCCCGCATGATTCCAGCTTCGTCAATAATTGGTAAGTCCCACATAGTCGAATGCCCGGCTGAAGTCAAGCAACACCAACAACGTACCCTGGTCCGCATCCGATGCCGCTAGGATGTCATCAGTTATGTAACTGTTCATTAGGGCACATACCGTGCTATGGTTTTTTTCTAAACCCCGACTGAATTGGAGGCAAAATGTTATTTGTCTCTAAGAATGAATCAAGTTGCAATTTAACACATTTCTCAACTATTTTGGCAAAGCCGGTAGAACATTAATTGGTCGCAAATCCGAGTAACTATTAGGTGTGGAACATTTCGGTATTGGAGTTACAATCGCACACTTCCACGCATCTGGAAAAACTCCCTCTGTCAACGATTTGTTTACAATGGCAAGTATCGCAGCCATGGAGTAGAGAAGAGTTAAACGTAACATTAACATTGATATCCCGTTACTACCCCTAGACATAGAGGTTGCTGCTAAAGAAACTATCTTATTGACGATTATTTCATAAACAATTGCTAAATGCTCCAAGTACTCCACAAGCTATTTCTAATTGTATCTAATTAATATAAAGTAGAGTCTGGCCAACGAAAGCTGAACCTAGTAATTATTTGATTGGCAACACTTTGTCTATGTGTGTGTCTATCTGAGGTGTCATGTCGCATGTCAAATTGAAATTTTTCTGAGAAAATTGCAGCTGTGTGAGTGACCCTGTGTTATCCAGTCAAGATTTTTTTGAAATTGCTGCGTTTTTCCTGTTCAGCTTTCGTTGGCCAGATTATACCGTATATTTTACATTCAAATTATTATTTTGTATTTTATGACCTGGTAATGACATATCTTTTTTTTTGTATATGTCGTTGCTTCTGTGCGCTGTGGTTTCTTGCGCGCGTTCTTTGTCACAGTTAAAAAATGATTTCCTGAATGGGTGGTAGGTTAAAAATTTGGACGATCCAAAGTACTTGCTCATTGAGTTTATTGAATAAATATATTTTGAGTTTGAGTTTGAGTTTAATTTTATATAATCTATTTTAATGCGAATTCTCTTATATTCATTTAATTTATCTTTTGGTTCGTCAATGAATGTATACTGTTCAATAAATACATATTATTGTATTTTAATATTTCATGCCGTGACTACCAATGTAAATATATACATATAATAACCTATAGTTAAGATAGCACTTAGCATTAAGATACACTTGTTTTTTTTATTTTATTAGAATATAATACTATAACGGAACATCATAGATTTTTTTTATACTGAATCTAAGATAAACGTTGAAAAAAATGTCTACCTCAGGCGGCTAGAATTTTTTTTCAACGTTTCGTTGTATTATAGTTTGAGGGTTTTTTAACGCAAATATTTAAATATTACGAATTAAATCTAATTCAATCAGTATATTTTCCTACAATCAACGCTTTTCGCCGTGTTTAGGTAAAAATAAGGCAAAGATATGTAAAAAGTACGCAATTTTATTCAATGGGCGCAAACACTCTTAAATTAAGTAACAACTAAAACACATATACACACACAAATAAAAAAATAAAAAGTATTCTGCATTTTGTCTTATCTTATTGCTATTCATACTAATGTATACATATTGTGATGTCAATAAGTGTCTCAACATGATATGGTTGGAGCAACAATCGTAGACTTAAGAAAACTTAAAAATTCAATATGTTCTAAATCATTAATGACCAACACTAATTCTAATAAAACTGAGAAAACAGAGATATTGTAAGGTAATACATTTAATAGGTTACTTGTAGTGCATACTTACATAACATATGTTTTTTTTCGAGGTACACAACTTTAACAAGTATTTTATTTTAAAAAAAGTTAATGATTGTGGTATTGGCTTTGTTCAAATTATATTATTATGTCAATAGCGATAAACATGATTTAGGGCATATTATAGACGGACGGTTCTAATAAAGTATAATAGAGTATTATACAGCGCATGACACCATGCTCGTACATTTATTGTAGGAAACATTTAATAAGCGCATAATTTCTAGCCCCTATGATCGATTGTTCTAACCCCTATGGATTACTTTGTTTGGAGATATGTGAAGTCACAAGTTTTTTCTTTTTAAATGTTTTAACACATATTAAAGTTATAGCTAAAATAGGTTTCGGAAATCCCGCTCCTATACCATGAACCTCGTAGTAACACATGCGGATTATATTTATTATGAGTTAGTTGATGGTCGGCAAGTAGATGCAGCCTACTTTGATTTCAGAAATTCTTTCGATTTGGTGGATAATGACGTTCTGTTACGAAGATTGGCTATTTAAGGCTTTACACTAAAGTTGCTTCAGTTATTTTCTTGTTACCTAGGTAATCGGTGTCAGTATGTGAGATTAAATGGGCACGAATCTAATGTTAACTTCACAAAATCCGGAGTATGCCAGGGTAGTACCTTAGGACCTAAGCTTTTTCTGGTTTTTATCAACGACCTGCCCTACAAGATTTGTTCAGCGGAGTGCCTTCTGTTTGCAAACGACCTTAAACTGTGTCTGGAGAAAAGGAGAAGAAGGAGAGAAGTTCTGAATGAAGTCGCAATAATCATCTCCCTTTCAAAGACAACATGCAAAGTTAACACTTTCTCGCGCACACAATGCCCTTTAGACGAGTATTAGACTAATAATTTATATAAAAATCCATTGGCGCGAGTAAATGACATTAGGAATTTAGGTTTTATTTTAGATTCTAAGTTAGACTTTCACTAACACGTGACAATTGCATGTAAGCAAGCAAGTAGGTTTGTTTTAGAACAGCAAAACAATTTTGAATACTAGAGCGGCAATTGTTCTGCACATTGCGTCCAGCAGCAGGCTTGAGTACGATGCTGTCATCTGGAACGCCTTTAACTTCCACTTATTTCGATCCTGACACACATATTTTACTTCATTTACTAGTAGTAACCTATTAAAAAAAGATTTTGACTATTGAGTTAAAAATCCTGAATTTTACAATTTTTCTACAATGAAACACTTTAAGAGTAAATCCTCTTCAAATACCTTTTTACGTTGCTCATTTTGCAGCACTGGTGCTACAAAATGTAGCGTTTTGTAGCGCTTGTAGCGTTTCTGCCCCTGGCGGCACGAACGCTACAAGCACTTATTGCACAGCATGCAAAACTGTGACAAGAAAGACCATGCAGGTTTCCAAGTACGTAGTGACTGACTGGTCTGGAATGACATAACTTGCGCTGAAGGGGACGTAGACTCTCAACTTTACGCTAAGCTGGAATCTTATTAGTCGCTAGCCGCTCCCGCGCCCGCTCCCGCGCCTGCGCCCGCATTCGCGCTCGCATCCGCCTCGCCGCCGCCGCCGCCGGACATCTCGCGCAGCTTAGCGAAGGTAAGGCCGCGGACCTCCTGCGCGCCCAGCACCACGTCGCAGCTGCGTTCCAGTGTCTGCTTGATCTCGGCGCCCATCAGCGAGTCCATGCCGAGTTCGGCAAGGTTGGCCGTCGCGGATACCTTGCTGGGGTCCTTGATACCTGTAGACAGAGGAGTGACCGTGAAGGAAGGCTCCGAGGGCTAGCAAAGGCGCTCGCCGGGCTGTGGCTCACCTAGGACGTTGGCGACCTCGTGCACGAGATCCTGCGTGGGCGCGGCGGCGCGCCGCTGCTTGTCAGCCAGCACCATGCACGCAGTCACGGGGTGCGGCAGCGCCAGCAGCATGCCCAGCGCCTCCATACACGACGCGATGCGCTGCGGCACGGTGCCGGAAACCACTGTATCGTCGGTGCCCAACCGGTCCACGACCATGCCCACCTCGGCTGCAACACCACGTGCGGAGTTTCAATGTTATGCAAAATGCAATTATTATTATTATTATTCATTTCATTTCGGACAACATGATCCATGGGTTAGTATAAAATGGTTTGATAAAAAAGGTGTTAGTACAATTACAATTCAATAATAATAAATACTGTTACATAAATAAATATTATACATTAAAGAGTGATGAACCTCAGTGGCACTCCGTGTGAACGCAACCCGGAGGTGCCGTTTCCGACTTCGGTCATCATTTGCACGAAGTGCCTTAATAGAGGCGCATGCGGATCATCTACCACCATCCTCAGGATGTTGTTGTCACTCCCCCGCACCCGACCCATCAGTGACGCTACTTTCTTTTTCAAAAGAGCCTGAAAACCGTCAGTTCGTGCATGCGCAAATATTTCAGATGCATTGCTGAATCTGGGAAGTCCCAGCATCATCCTGAAGATGTTATTATATTGTATCCGAAGAGTGTTTAGCGACTTTTAGAACAACTCATGCACAGACCAATGTAAAATCGTTAATTTTTAAAACATGCTTTGAAGTGCTTTTAATTGCACTTATACCTTGTTCGCTCACCTATTATTTTGCTTAAAATCAATCCAAGCAACACTTGTCGAGCGAAACCCAATAATTGCATAGCGCTGCAAGAAAGTTTTCTAAGGAGAAGAGTTATAAGTTTGTATGAGTACACTTTGGACAAATTTACATGCGTAAAGACGAGCAAACTCCAGCTATATGCTATATACAGGGCCATCATAATCATCAGCCAGAGGACATCCACTGCTGGACAAAGGCCTCCCCCAAGGGTCTCCACCACGACCGGTCTTGTGCTGCTCGCATACAGCGGCGACCCGCGCCCTTAACCAGATCGTCGGACCACCTTGTTAGAGTCCTGCCTACACTGCGTCCTCTGGTGCGCGGTCGCCACTTGAGAATCGTTTTGCCCCAACGGCCATCGGCTCTACAAGCGATGTGCTCTGCCTATTGCCACTTGAGCTTGGCGACTTTTTGGACTATTTCGGTTACCTTAGTTCTTCTACGAATCTCCTAATTTCTGAATCGATCACACAGAAATCCCGCGCATAGCCCTCTCCCTTGCTCTTTGCGTGACTTTAAGCCTGCCTATTAGGCCCATAGTGAGCAACGACGCGCTTAATTTGATACAGTCGTATCTAAGTTCTAAAACACAAACTGTCGATGTTAATGGAACTGAGTCATCCGGTTCTCATGTAAAAATGGGCGTTCCACAAGGCTCAATTCTTGGCCCTTTCTTATTTTTGATATATATCAATGACTTGCCATTCTTTGTAGAAAACTTCTATGATATTGTATTGTTTGCCGATGATACTTCACTAATTTTTAATGTGACTAGGTGTAAGAATAATTATGACGATCAAGGGCGGATCCAGGATTTTTTTCTGGGGGGTGCACAAGGGGCCTACAGGCAAAAAAGTCAACAATAACTGTAAGAAACATACACGTTCAAGTATGAGGGCAGTTTGGCAACTCAATGACTTTAAGGTTGAATAAAAACTTTTTTAATATTCTTTTAGGTCTCTCATATTTGGAAACTCACTACAAAGCGCATGCCGTTCTTTTTTCACATTTGAAAACAAGCCGTTTAGAAACAAAAAAGTTAGGCGACTTCTAAGTATTCTTTGTAAATGGAGAAAAGCGAGTTTCGAGTGCTAATTAAACACTATTTTTTACGTGGTAAAACTATTAAGCGGACCGAAGACAAATTGAAAAAGTATTATGGTGATTCTGCGCCTTCTCATGGGCTGGTACACAAGTGGTTCACTGAATTTCGTTGTGGACGTACTACCACTAATGACGCGGAGCGCCCAGGAAGGCCGATTGAGGTCACTACGGAGGGCATGGTTACTAAAATACATGATATTGTTTTCGCAGACCGTCGAGTGAAGATACGCGAAATAAGTGATGCTGTGCACATCTCGACTGAACCATTTTTTTATATTTTGCATGATATTCTGGTCATGAAAAAGCTTTCTGCAAGATGGGTGCCGCGTTTACTAACAGTCGACCAGAAACGAAATCGTGTAACAGCTTCTGAGGAATGCCTAGCCATGTATAATCTGAATCGGAGTGAGTTTATGCGTCGGTACATAACAGTTGAGGAAACGTGGGTCTATCATTATACACCAGATACTAAGCAACAGTCGAAGCAATGGATTTCTACCAGGGAACGTGCCCCAAAGAAGGCAAAAACTCTTTTCCCGGCTGGTAAAGTGATTGCCACAGTGTTTTGGGGCAGCCAAGGGGTTATTTACATCGATTTTTTGGATAAAGGCAAGACAATAACCGGAGCTTACTATACTGCATGGTTAGATAGATTCAATAAAATGTTGATCAAGAAACGACCGCATCTAGCAAAGAAAAAAAATATATTTCATCAGGATAATGCACTGGCCCACTCGTCTGCAATCGCGACCTGAAAATTTGTCGAATTAGGATACGAATTATTGCAACACCCTCCGTATTCGCCAGATTTAGCCCCCTGTGACTTTTTCCTCTTCCCAAACATGAAGAAATGGCTTGGCGGGCAAAGATTTTCGTCAAACGAGAAGGTGGTAGCCGAAACTCAGGCCTATTTTTCAGGGTTTGACAAAAATATTTTTTTGATGGGTTGAAGAGGTTGGAACATCGCTGGACTAAGTTCGTAGAGTTGAAAGTAGATTATGTAGAAAAATATAAAATTATATATGTAAAAAGAGTGTCTCTTCTTTTCAAAGTCATGGACTTATCAAACCGCCCTCGTATGTGTATAGGTTGGAAAGTTTATGAAAGTGTCAAAACAATAGAAATATTCACAGATTTCGCAGTCCCCGCAAGAAATGGAGCATTGAAAATATATTGCAAATAAATCCAAAATATTACGAAAAAAAATATTTTTTTCGTTTTGAACATTACATGTTGAATAGTAAGAATTTTTTATTAAGATATACTTTCGTAAAATGGCTCATTCGCAAAATGTCTATTTCGCAAAATGTCTACTTACCGTTCACAAGACGTCTCTTTCTCATAATTCCTCTTTCGTAGAATGTTGCTTTCGCAGAATGTCTCTTTCGCGGAATGTCACTTTCGCAAAATGTCGCGAATATACTTTGAATAAAATTTCGATTTTTCATAAAAAACATATAAGTATTGAAGTTATACCTAATGTAAAGAAACTATAAATGTGTTCATCGCTGAAACGGAATTATTAAATTATTTTATAATAACTAATTATGGTTATTTACATTATAACTGTAATTAATCATTTTCCTTAAAAAATCGAAAGGAGACCCGGCATTTTATGCTTAAGTTGTATACTTTTTAATTTTTTAATCTGTTATTCATTATCTATCTGGCAATATCTGTCAACAAATGACAGTTGTTGACAAATGACAGCCACTAGCTTTCAAATCAAACATGACGTGACGCCATTGTTGACATTTCCCTTTTTTGAAGATAAGTGAGTACATACAACGACGATTCAAAGTCAACGTCAAATTATTTATTCAATGTAAACCTTTACAGGCACTTATTGACGTCAATACTAATAATAATAAAAAACAGGTAAGTTAACAACTAATCTAACGAGCTATTATAGTCTGTGCCAGATAAATGCGCATCACTACCCCCAGTACCACTGCACGCCGAAACAGAATCGCGTCGAACCGAAATATAAGCCGTGGTCATAGAATTGTGTAAACATACGTATTCTGGTACGAGAAAAAATAGCGGGCAAGTGTCTCTCCCCTAGCGACACAAACGGCTAAAATTTATAGGTAATTTATCGTTTTTTGGGATGAAAGGTGACAAATGATAAATCATAATGAATTGTTAACTTAAATTATTACTTAATGGAATAAAATTAAATATGATTTCCAATTATCGTATTGATATTGTGGTAAGTGATAGAAATTGGAGAGTTTTTGAAGTAAAATAAAGTAACGGCTGAAATGAGTTTTGGAAAACATCCTAAGACAATTATTGGGGAGAGTTTAAACAAAATGACTCTTTCCAGCAACAATACAAAAATGAACAGCTGGAATATTTAATAAAAAACGTTTTCAATGAGTTTAAAAAATATTTTGAAATTACAAGAAGCAAAATTACATCTTACATACCTCCATCAACCTCTTCTAAGATGGCATTCAGCATCCCTGTAATTTCTGAAGACGCAGATATTAAGCCAGATAATCTAGTTGAAGGTTTGCTGACAAAACAAAGAAAAATTTTTAGAGCATTACAACGGCTGATGGAAAATATTGATGTAAGCAAGATATCAGAAAAGTGGGAGATTGAGGATTTTGCAACATCGTTGGCAGGCCCTTGACGAACCTCATATGCAAATCGACAATATATTGCAAGGTGAAGATGGCTTTTACGATGGCGAATTTCAGCATAATATGGAGAAAGCATTCAAAGAAATTAAGATGACATTGAATCGTAAGAATCTTTCTACCAATCACGCGCAGAAGTCATCCGACAATAGAGATACCAGTGTTTACGGGAAAATACACCAAATGACCTACTTTCTGTGACTTATTCACAGAAAACATACACACCAACAACTGTTTGATCAATACGCACAAAATGCAACACCTTAAGAGTAAGGTGAAAGGTGAAGCTGAGATACTGATACAGCACCTAAATATTTCATCTGATAATTATGACACTGCTTGGAAGATTCTACAACATCGCTACAATAACCCGCAAGTGTTATTTACAAAGCAGATTGAAATATTTTTAAATCAACCAACCATACACAAGCAGTCATCATTTGATTTAAAAAGGATGTATGATACTACGATGGAGTGTACATTATGCCATCCATAACCTGGGTGTCGACACCAGTACATGGGATCCTCCCTTAGTTCATCTAGTAGTTAAGAAATTGGTTCTACAGACATATAAATTACATAGTAGAGGATCCGAATATACAACGATCTTCACCGAGCGGTTAATGGATGAAAAGTATTTTATATCAAATTTAATGTGTTAAAAAATATATTGCGAGTGGGTTGGCTGAAAAATATTAGTTCAGTATATGATTAAATAAATATTTAAAAATATTTTTTTTAAAACATTGCACTTGTTTCGATAATAGATAAATTACATAGGTACCAATCGAAAGTGTGAAGCACATAGAATATACAAACGTTAGGTTGACTATTTTTTTCCTGTCATAACATTGGGTAGGCAGGTGTAAACAGGCAAGTCAATATTAGTAATTTGCAACCGTCTGGTTAAATAAATAAAATTTATGTTTATATAAAGATAAGCTCATTACAAACACACACACACCAAACCAGTACAACGTAAAAAAAAAAATTAAATTAATCATTAATGGTATTGGACTGAAATTTTTAAGCCAACCCACTCGCGATATATTATTTAACATATTAAATTTGATATAAAATACTTTTCATCCATTTACCTTCCCGGTGAAGGTCGTTCTATACTCGGATCTTAGACTATAAGAAGTCACGTAAATCACCGAGAGATTTACCATAATTTGACGAATTAATGAATTTCATTGAATCAAAATTTATTGCATTGGAGCCGATCCATAAAATGGAAAGGGAGAATCTACCAGCAAGATCTATCCAAACAACGCCTTTCAAACCACCGTACTTCAAACAAATAACAATGGTAAACAGACATTTAGAAATTATCCAACCATGACGACATTTACACGGGAATGCCCATATTGTTCCCTGGAACACGATTTGTATACATGCAAAAAATTTACGAACATGACACCAGACATTAAACTACAGACACTTAATAAATTACAATTTTGTCTTAACTGTTTGTATCGACATTTTAATAATAAATGCAATTCGCTGAAAAGGTGTAAAGAATGTAACGCTGCACATAACACCTTATTGCATAATATCTTATGACAAGTGTGTCACCAACCCCGGTGACATCTTCATCAACAGTTATTAAGCCTACAAATAAACTGACGAAATCTATAAATCACGTAGCGACGCATGATGAAGAGATTTTAGTGACGACTATGAAGCTGCGTGTCACAGCATCAGATGATTCCTTTGTTACTCTGCGAGCACTTCAGGACCAAGGCTCTTAAGTGTCGCTCATTTCTGAAAATGCAGTTCAAATGCTGGGGCTCAAAAGACGACGGAGCAACGTGTGTGTAACCGGAATCGGGCTTGGGTGTAAGCAAGGGAAAGGCATTGTTTCATTAGAATGTCGATCCATATATGACAATTATAAATTCCAAACAGACGCCTTAGTAGTAAGAGACGAAGTAAATTATTTACCAAGCACTACATTTGAAAAGCAGACCTGGCATCACCTACAACATCTTAATATGGCAGACCCAGATTACAATCTCAAAATCGATTGACATTCTTTTAGACACCAGTGTTTATTTCGACATAATACAAGATGACCTGAGAAAGGGTCCGTTGACCGCCCCTATCGCTCAACAGACCCGTATGGGATGGATTTTGTCTGGAAACATCAAGACACTTCATTGCAATGTTGTTATAAAAACAATACCTGACTTATCTAAGTATTGGGCAATAGAAAACATTCGCGACCATACTGTATTTAAGCAATGAAGACATTTATTGCAAATAATTGTTTTTAATACGACAAAACTCCTGGAAGATTATACCTATGAGGTAGCAATACCGATGATTCCTAACTTTCAACAAAAACTGGGAATCTCAATACAAAAAGCGATTGGACAGTTTCTTCAATCAGAAAAAAGAATGAGCAAAGACAAACAATTATTATTTGGTTATAAACAGTTTATAAAAGAGTATTAAGATCTTAATCACATGCGCGAGGTTAATACACATTGACAGCCAGGAACTACCTGTTATCTACCGCACCATGGAGTATTGAAACCTGACTCCACTACGACGTCATTATGACTCGCTTTCAACGCTTCATCAAAGACATCATCGGGACACAGCCCTAACGACCTCATGTACAGTGGGCCTAATCTTCAACAAGACTTAATAACCCTTATTCATAAATGGAGATTACACCAATACGTCATAAGTGCTGACATCGAAAAAATGTTTCGTCAGATACACATTCGAGATAGCGATCAAAACCTACAAAGAGTCCTATGAAGAAACTCGCCGCACAAAATACTAAAGGAATATGTTACAACTGTGAACTACGGTATGATAGCGGAATTATTCCTTGCAATGAGAGTTCTAAAGCAAATTGGCCGAGATAATGCAAGGTTATAGCCACTAGCAGCCTCCACATTAGAAGAATCCTTTTACATGGATGACCCGATGATGAGTAATAACTGTGAAAGAACCCTAAAAGCGCTACAGAATGAATTAATAACCGTATTGAAAGGTGCTGGCATGAATATACTGAAAAGTGGTCATCAAATCAACCCGATCTACTTAAAACCTATAGTCCGAACAACGACACATATCACATTTCGACTTCAAGGACTCTGAAATTCGAAAGACGCTTGGGATCAGATGGAATCCTACGTCAGATTCATCCACATTTAAAAACAAACTTAATGACAAGACAGGAAACACAAAACGAGAAATGTTATCAGAGATATCTCAGACATTTGATCCACTCGGATGGCTCTCACCTATAACAATTCGAGCCAAACTACTTTTTCAAAAAACATGGAACTCAGACATTTCATGGGAAATACTGGTTGTCTGGCAGAAATCGCTTTTAAGCGATAAGACCGCCACATTGTAACTTTGTATTTTTGCTCTTTTATGTCTAATGTAAATGTTTGTGTTATGTTACAATAAAAGTATTGTCTATCTATCTATCTAATTCATCATTAATAAATGAATTATTATTTGCAAAGAGCAACATCAGCGACATAGTAAGGACAGTAGGTTGGAATTTGCACTTTATCGCATGGTTGCGTAGTAAGCAAGTGTTACATATCGGAGTTCATTAACACTGGGCGAGAAAGAAAAGGCTTATAATTTGACCATAATAACAGTACACATGAGAATCCAAGGCGGCCGATGCACGATGAACGATGAACGATGATTGCTAGGGAGTGCTCAGAGACCCCATATATTAGTTCTGAACCGTTTGTGGCATAACTAACGTAAATATGAAAACTTATAGTTACTACGTTAGTAAATTAATATTAGGACATTTTCTGTGTCGTATCGGTGGCACTTATAGGTATTTTTCCACGAAAACGTCTATAAACCACTCCCTTCGGCCAGAAGTCCTCCTTCATGAAGGCATCCAACTTTGCTGATGGGACTCGCACCACAAATGCTTTGAAGCTGGTGTTGTGGCGCGACTCCAACTGCTCCACCCGCAAAAGGAAGTTAGTCTTCGTTTGGATGTAGTCTGCAATCTCTTGCGCGGTAGTAGTGTAGTGCAGGCGAGACAGATACATGGCCGTGGTCGGCGTCGCAGCACACAGCAGGAAGTTGGGCCCTGTCGGTGCGGTGCCGTGACGGTTCTGGCTCACACGACGCGCCTTCTTGTGCCGGACCACAGTGAAATCATCTTCAATATGGTCCGGGACAACGGCTCGCGGAGCCACAGCTGTAGCGGCAACTACGGCAGCATAATCCCTGCGACAGCTGACAGGCGCACACGCCGGCGCCACAGGCACGTGCGGCGCCGCAGTAGGCGGCGCGGGCGGCGGCGGCGGCTTGACACCGGCAGCGGCGAGGGACGCGGGGGGCGCCGCCTGCGCTCGGCTCCGTTCGGGTCGTGGCGTAGACAGCAACGTCGAAACTGCAGACTTGCAACTCGATGTTGGTGTGCTCGTATCGAGGCAAGCCCCACGTCGAATGTTGACATTTGAGCCCGCGATCGATGACCTACTTACCGCGAGTGATTCGCGTAAATCATTGACTTCATTACGCAATTCAAACACGGTATTTTCTGATGTCTGGAATTTTCGCATTACCTCCGCCAAGCCCGCTTTCAGGATCACAATATCCTTAAGAAGGCTGGTAACGTCGACATGGTCGAAGGTCACGGGAGGCAACTTGTTAAGGTCCCTCGCCACGAACGTTGGCATGTCATCGGGGTCGGTCTATTTCAGCAGGTCGATGATCTCCTGCAAGCTCTTCGGAGTCCCGTCTCGTCTACGGGACACCATTTGGTCGCTCTTGTTGAGTGACTGGTACAGCAGTCTCTTAGCGTCAGCCACGTCATCCTCGCTGAAGCTGGACTTGCATATCTGCAGAGCGCTCACCTCATCCATGACGTCCAGCTTTTGTTGCAAGAACGCAAGGAGTTCGATCGCCACAAGTTTGGGTTCACTCATGGCGGAAATCAAGCAGCGGCTTGCGCCGCGCTGCGCGTGTTTTAATAAAAGTATTTATTAATCCGATACGTAGGTATGCACCGAACCGCACACTGCACACGACTGATGATTAGCATCGAGTTCCATCAACAAAGCCTTCAAGGATCACATCCAAAAAGGCATAAAACCGAATGGAAACAGCTACCCGATCTATGACACTCAAAATCCTTCAGAAGAATAAAAAGAAAGACGCCAACTGACACGTCAGAAGAAAAAAGATGCGCTCCAAATCCAGCCAGCTTTGGCAAGGAGGTTTTATGCCATGGTATAAATAATCATCAAGACAGATATTGAACAGCTATAGTATTTTTATCGGTGAGATGTTATAAGCTTTCTGATTTTATCTTGAAGTTTCTATGTTGTATTTAATTGTAATGGCGGCTCCACATTAGTGCCGTGAGTTCACGCTCGAATTCATGACATGAATTCACGGCACAAGTCGTGCCTTCCACATTCACGGGATGCTCACAATCGTTCGTGAAACCCGCCGCGAAATGGACGTAGAAGCTGCTGCTGCAATAACTTTGTTTGCAGTCGCAACATACTATTTAGACGTCCAAAACATTATTAGAAAGCGTTGGAAAAAAAGATGATGGTGGATGACTGAAATACATCGTAACCGATCAAAGTATAGTCTGGAAAAAAACTGATTAATTTCCTCTTTGATAAACTGGCACGGGGCCGTGAATGTGGATTTGTACGCGTGAACGCCGCGCGAAGCCTTTGTCGCGGGACAAAATACGCGCGCGATCACGCCTACGCGTGAACCCCGCGAAAACCGTCAACATTCACGTTCACGTCTGTTTACGGAGCTTTACGGCACCAATGTGGAGCCGCCATAACATAATAGTTCGTCTTCCTATCAATAAATAAATAATTTAATGGGATCGGCGAGCGACACTTACCGATGGCTCCCCACTGCACGGCGAGGCCGGGCAGGCCGTCGGCCTGACGGTGCTCCACGATGCGCTCCATGACGGAGTTGGCGTAGCCGTAGTTGCTCTGGCCGGTGATGCCGCGGCCGCTCGACACCGACGAAAACACCATGAAGTAGTCCAGCTCCGGCGCCAGCTCCCGCGTGGCCACATCCAGCGCGCGTGTGCCTGCAACGAGGGCGCTGCGTGAGTACGGGCGGTCACGCACGTTCAGCGGTAGACGTCTATAAGGCGCGGGGCGCAGGTAACTCACCATCAACCTTCGGTTTGGCGACCACCTGGAAATCGGCGGGCGTCTGCTTTTCGAGGTAGGAGTCGCGCAGCACGCCGGCCAGGTTGAAGACACCACCGATGGGTCCCAGCGCGGCAGCCTCGCGCAGCAAGTCGCGCGCGCCCGCCGGCGTTGTTACGTCCGCGGTAGACACAAGCACCTGCACACCTTGGCGCCTCCAGCGCCGCACGCACCTCGCCTGGTAGCCCGTGCGCACGCCGCTGCGGGACACCAGCACCAGCCGCCGCGCGCCGCGCTCTACCAGCCACGAGCCCAGCTCCAGCCCGAAGCCGCCGAGCCCGCCCACCAGGACGTAGCTCTTGCCGAAGCGCATGTAGGTGCGTGGCAGCGCTGACACCAGCTTGCAGCCAGTGCGCGCGCCCGCCGCCTCCTCTTCGCGTACGCGCACTACTACCTTGCCGATGTGCTTGCCCGTCGCCATGTATCTGAGGGTACACACAAAATCAAACACCTTGGAATCTCTGAACTGGTGGCCATAACTGTAATCTAGTGAACTTTCAAAACGTTCAGTGTAACGAATAATTGTCAATAGAAACCTAAAAGCCTGTTCCAGCTGCTGATCACTGAACACGGTGGCGGGCAGCGGACGCACGGCCCCACCCGCGAGCCCCTCGTTCATGCAGCGCACCACGGCTGCCTTCTCCACGTCGTCGCCGCGCGCCTCGAACAGCGCGTCCAGCAAAATGCCGTGAAAGGTTGTGTTTTTGAGGAATACTGCCATGCCCTGCCGACACACGAGCGTTATTAACGAGAGAAAATTGGGAGAGAGAGAGAGAGAGAGAGAGAAGCATTCATTGATAAAAAATATAAAAAAAACAAAATATTTTTTACATAACACAAGACTATTTATTGTCAGTCAAGGCCCCGCCTCAGCTTGTGTTGTTGCGAACTAGACGGCAACAACGCTGGTATTGTCGGCGCGCGAGCGGCGGCGCACGACAGCACACGGCGCGGCGCGCGAACGGCGCGGCGGCGGCGCGGCGATGGTCGGACAAGCCCGCCGCGCAACGCCACTTTGCTTCACGACCGCATAGGCACCGGGCGATCACATTTTGTACGGGCACACGAATTCATTGTAATCAAAATTAAACCTATAAAATACAGTTCACTCTTTATTTGAGCTATCGACCCAACAGGTATTCTGGCGGGGACTGTCGGTGTACGGTGCACGAACAACACAAAAATTATTCATATAACTTAATGCTTTATGACATATACTTACACATTACAGTCCTCCCAGTTTACACAAAGAAGAAACCATAACTTACTAGACAGTAAACATAAATAAAAACAAAACAGCTCTGGCAGTATGTCATCGACTCCATAGCCCTTTTCTGATAGATAAAAAATTATAAAAAACAAAACACCTCCCACTGTCAATGTCAAATGGTCAATTGCGTAATTGCGTAGGTATTTATTTCGAAAACATGGCGAAAAAAACACTTCGTGCGCAATTTACAATTAAGTAGGTACCTACCTATAATACTTTTAACTATCGCGTTGCATTGCATTAAAATTGTTTTAACGGGACTTAACACGATTTTGTAAGTAAGTATGTAAATAAATAAAATAAAATAAATAAATCTTTCCTACAATCACACCAATTATCTAGCCCAAGAGAAGCTTCGAAGAAACTCGTTAAATGGTTACTAGACAACGGATAAACATACTTAAAATATTTAAATACATACTTATTATACATAGAAAACACCCAGACCCGAGACAATTTAGACAAACAATAATTTCTAAATTGACCCGACCGGGGATCGAACCCGGGACCTCAGAGATGGCGACACCATGAAAACCGGTGTACAAACCACTCGGCCAAGGAGGTCGTATGTGGCGGTATATTGTAAAGTTTTATTGTGTTTATAAACTGTACATATATATAAATTGTTTTTATATTCTAATTTGTATAGTTATGTACCATTTCCATCCTCATCATTCGCCTTTTTTATTTCTTGGACATTAAAACTCATTACTGTATATTCATACTCTTTGCACATCATCTTCATATTACTTTTTATGAATATATTTCTGACGGATGAATATCATTGGAATGTTATTATTCTTCTTGTCTTTGTGAATATTAAATGGGTTGGAAGGAATCTAACAAATTGCTTTTATTTAATCAGTATTACTTATCAATACTAAGTTAGCAGGTACCAAACTTACTACAAGTACATATCTACTTACTGCTTGACGTTTCGGCCGCGATGCTGCGGCCGTAGTCACAAGCGAACTCGAACGGTCACAAACGTCAAGCAGTAAGTAGATATGTACTTACTTAAAAAATTAAACCGTTAAAACAGTTTTAACACCTAATAGTTAGAAGTGTACGGATGATCAAAGCAAATTAAACAAAAGTGAGATGATTTTAATTCTTCCTACTGGTTCTCTGGTTTTACTCCTGCGACAATGTATAAGAAATAGACTTACGTAGCGACGCGAATAGGAAGAACGTTTATAACGGCAGACATTTCCCACATCCGTTGATCGCTAACCTTACTGACCGTGAGTAAAAAACATAATCACGCATAAATAAAAAAATAAAAGTATAAGTACCTAAAAGTAATTATAATACAGAAACACGTAAGTGCCTATTGAATTTTTTTTTTATTATAGGTATTAGAATTAAGAGTTGATTTCTTCTCACCAATGGGGTGTTGTTGGAGAGGTCGAGCTTGCCGATCTCGAGGAAGCGGCCACCTTCGGCCAGGCAGCGGACGGAAGCGTGCAGCTTGTCGTCGGCCAGCGAGTTGAGCACTAGGTCCACTCCGCGGCCGCGCGTGCTGCGCAGCACGAGCTGCTCGAAGCTAGTGTCACGGGAGTTGCCGACGTTCTCCGCTGGCAAGTCGGGGAAACGCTCGCGCAGGAAAGCGCGCTTGTCAGGCGTGCCCACGGTGGTGTACACGGTGCAGCCGGCGTGCAGCGCGATGGCGATGGCCGCCTGCCCCACGCCGCCCGAGCCCGCGTGCACGAGCACGGCGTCGCCGCGCCGCATGCGCCCGCGTACGCACAGCGCGTAGTAGGCGGTCGCGTACGCTACCGGCACCGTGGCGGCCTCCTCCAGCGACCAAGCGGCGGGCACGTCCCATAGGAAGGAGGAGTCCGCCTCGACGCTGGTGGCGAGCCCGCGCGCCGCCAGCATGCCCATCACGCGGCGCCCGTTAGCCGCACGCCCGCTGAACTCCAGACCCAGGATGCAATCCTGCCGATATACCGATGAGATTAGTTCCCTGTCTACGCCGAGACGACGCGTCGGCTCGGGCGGTGGTGGGAGCGATGGCCTACCTGTCCGGCGAGGTTACCGGGCAGCGCGTCGGGCGGCAGCTTGCCGGTGGCCAGCATGATGTCGCGGAAGTTGAGTGGCGCGCAGTACACGCGGCACAGCTCGGTGCCCGGCGCGCGCGGCGTCTCGTCCGCAAACCGCAGCGGCGACTCGATCCAGCGCAGCGACGACAGGTCCCCGCGCATCAGCGTGTTCACGTACGCGTGTTCCACCTGCGTTAGTATGATTTTTATCGTATTATTGCTCACCAGTTTTCTCTTAAAACGTTAGCATCTATTTACATTACTTTTTTATTGACAAAAAAATGAGGTCTACGATTGGAAGTATCCATATTTATTTATTAAAGAAGCATGCTAACCTGAAGCAGCGCCTCAGAGCCGTCGGTGAGCGGCAGGTGTCGGTAGGAGCCCCACACGCCCGCGCGCAGCACGTTGCACACGAGGTCCTTCTGCACTTGCGGCGCGTAGGCGGGCGCGCTCGGGTCGAAGGGCTGGCGCGCGTCGGGCAAGAAGAACACGCGCACGGCCGAGCCGCCCGGCTCCTCGCGCAGGCACAGGGCCAACCCCAGCGCGCCGGCGTCTCGCGTGTACGCCACCACGTAAACTCGCAGCGGCTCTGTCTCCGCGCGCTCCAGTGCATCCCGCAGCGCATCCACCCACGCGTAGCTATCGTCAGCGCCCACCTCCACGATTACACGTCCTTGCGGCGGCGTGCTCGCGCGGCGCAGCAGCAAGTACTCGCAGCCGGTCGCCACTTGGCGCGCCACCAGCGACAGCCCGGCGCGCGCGAGCTCCTCCGCCGCTCCAGGCTCGTCGAGCGCGTGGCGCGGCTCCTCCAGCAGGAGCATGCCGCCCTCCACGAGCGCGGCGGCTAGGTGCTGAAGCGTGGCGGCGCCGTGTCGCGTCAGCACGTCCGCCGCCACTGCCAGCTGGCACTCGGCGTCGGGGGCGCCTTCGCGAGCGTCTTTCTGCGTCACCTTCACGCCGAGGCTCTGCAGTGCGGCGTCGTATGGCGCGGACGCGGCGCCAGCAGCTACGACCGCTTCTACGCGCACCTCGAGCTCGCCTTCGTACACTTGTAGCGCGAACGGCGTCAGCAGCGCCTCCGGCGGTCGCTGCAGCGCCGCCTCCACCATTTTTAGGCACAGCCCTACACAGTTCTCGAGCACGAGCTGTAAACACACAGCGAGCGCGTCGTGTTTGGAGAGTGTGGAGTTTTCGGTGGCGATGGCGGCGTCGTCGTAGGGCCGGAACGCGCTGCGCTCGAGCTTGGCCGGTGCTTGCGCCTTTAAGCGGCGCGGCGCCAGGCTGACCTTGAGGCCGCGCATCTCAACGCCGCCGCAGCTGATAACGCGGGTGTCGGAGTATAGGTGCAAAGGCAGCGAGTCGCCACCGCCCAGTGCAGCCACATGGTGCGTGGGGTCCACTAGCAAGCGGTCCAGCCGCGTCGGCAGGTACAGGTCGCGCGTCTTATTCACGAAGACCGAGTACTGCAGCATCGTGTCCATAAAGGACACCCAGTTGTCGGCCCATTCGAGGCGGCCGCTCACGCAGTGTGCTTCCATGGCGCGGATGCCGCGGAACACGCCGCTGTAGTGATAGCCACGCAGACGCAGCTCTTTGTACACGTCCTCCCCGGTCAGCGGCAGCTCGCCCGGCTCCGGCGCCTCGTCCTGATCCAGCTGCAGGCGCTCCGCCTCGGGCTGCTCCACGAGTCGCACCCGGCCTGTTACTGCCGCGGTGCCGCCCTCGCAAACGTTGAACTCTCCGGTGCCCTCCAGTATGTTAATCATAAAGCGGAGGGGAACACCACGGCTCACTATGGTCGCCCGTTGGAATTGTATATTCTCCATTAAGATCGGTGTTTCCTCTATTTTTTTGTTGTAAATTTTTGCCATCGTTTGCCACACCAACGTCTAGAAACAAAAAAGATAAGTAGGTATGTTTTGGTTTTGTTACAGTAACATATTGAACTTTTTTTACAGAACAGTGATATTAATAGTGAAAGAAAACTAGAGAAACAAGAAGGCCAAATTTGATATTTCGATCCATCTTAAGAGTGGCTATGCGAACGTGCGGACGAACATACTGACCGCTAAGCGAATCTTATCAATAGAAAGAATCCAGAAAAAGGATTATATTATTTAGGTATATCCTGACATTCCAAACATTACCAAAGAAAGTATAAACCGCAGTGTTATAAGAAAAGACCGTATTATTTCAGAATAACATAAATCTTCTCTGCAGAATTGTCTAAGGACTTAAAAATTTTAGAGGCCTCACCAATTTTCCTTAAACTACACACATCAAAAGTGTCTAGGGATCAAGCATTTTTATGCGGATTTCTTGAGATTGAGATGTGGTTTTGTAATAAATTTATGATTTTATAAATTTATATGGATCCTTTTTGGTGCATTTCATAATTTGAAACAGGAACTTTCAATCAATTTCTAGTAAAAGATGAAAATCAGCTGTCAATATTTTCCCTATAAAAACATACAACGCATTGAAGACATTATTAGTGCTACTGTTTCCCTACTACTGATTAAAACCAACGTTATTATGGAGCGGCGACGTCATTTAAGCAGGGAAGAAATGCTCAGAGCCGTGGGAATGATAGAAGCTGGTTCCCGGCAACGTACTGTGGCTTTAGCTCTGAATACAAGTCAGAGTGTTATCAGTCGACTTTGGACACGTTACCGAAGCACTGGTACCGTGGCTGAGCGCCATGGAGGACGGTATCGCTGCACCACACGGAGACAAGACCGATACATTCAAATCACAACTCGAAGAGCTCCAACAATAACCGCCATGATGTTAGCCGTGAGGCTTCATCACTCTTCATGGAACTTAATTAGCGACCAAACAGTCAGAAACCGCTTGCATGAAGTGAACCTTCATTCCCGAAGACCGCTAAGGGTACCACCTATAGCAATGCACAATCGTAGGATTCGATATCAATGGGCTCTTGAACACAGAAATTGGGCAGAAGAACAATGGCGTTTCGTGTGCTTTTCTGATGAGTCTCGTTTTGGTATGAGACCGGATACAAGACTGGAGAACCCCTGGACGCGAACAGCGATTAAAATCCTGCCAGGAAGTCCATCCTTATAGTGGTGGAACCATCATGGTATGGGCGGGTATTTGGATCGGCGGAAGAACTGAGTTGATTTGGATCAGAGGCAACCTCAACGCTCAAATTTATGCTGAGACGATTGTATCAGACGTCATCGTTCCTCTACAAGTGCAAATCGGTCCCTTATTTCAGTTAATGCATGATAATGCACGACCGCACACCGCAAGAGTTGTAAGACAGACTCTCGCCGCAGCTAACATCAATGTCATGCCCTGGCCTGCTCAGTCGCCAGACTTGAACCCGATTGAGCATGCATGGGATATGCTACAGAGAAGAGCTCTGCCGAATATGGAGGGTATCCAGTCGCAAGAAGACCTTTTTTTGTTGTTGCAACGAACATGGGCGGCCATTCCACAGCGTGATTTGGATGAACTCATTTTGAGTATGCCAAACCGATGTTCTTGTGTTGTTAGTGTTCGCGGTAGAAACACGGATTATTAATTGTTTAAGTTACTCAATAAAATTTTAAAGAAAACTGTTATTTCAGTCTTTTTTTCGAACTTTAATGTTAGTGGTTCAAATGTCAAAAATCCCTTTATTAGGAAAATGGCAAATTTCTTTATTAATGCAAAGGTGACTTGGTTTATCGTTACTGTAGACAAACGAAAACACTTTATTTGATGAATCCTTAAAGAAAATTTTAATTAATATCAATCAGGAGAAAAAATATTTTTTATTTAAGACAATAATTTAATAAAACAACAAAATAACTTAAATACTTAAACAAAATTAAAGTTATTGCAAAAATATATGTTGATCCCTAGACACTTTTGATGTGTGTACTTAAGTACTCACTTTCGCGCTCTATCATCATAACACATATTTTAACGGGATTTAACGCAAAACTAAGTTTTACTGAGTAAAGACATACGCATACCTTTTATACCTAACGTTTCAACAGAGTTTTCATGCAATGCGTGCAACTTGGTCGAAAGGAAGGAATCGGAAGCGTGTAAAGTGTGTGGCGGATCAGGTTCAGGAGGTAATATCTGGATAAAAAGTATCATCATCATCAGCCAGAAGACCTCCACTGCTGGGCAAAGGCCTTCCCTAAGGATCTCCACCACGACCGGTCATGTGCTGCTTGCATCCAGCGGCTACCCGCGACCTTCACCAGATCGTCGGACCACCTTGTTGGAGGCCTGCCCACACTGCGTCTTCCGGTGCGCGGTCGCCACTCGAGAACCGTTCTGCCCCAACGGCCATCGGTTCTACGGGCGATGTGCCCTGCCCATTGCCACTTGAGCTTGGTACTCCTTGGGCTACGTCGGTTACTTTAGTTCGTCTACGAATCTCCTCATTTCTGATTCGATCACGTAGAGAAACCCCGAGCATAGCCCTCTCCATTGCTCTTTGCGTGACTTTGAGCCTGCTAATTAGGCCCACAGTGAGCGACCACGTTTCGGTACCGTATGTCATCACTGGCAACACACACTGGTCGAAAACTTTCGTCTTGAGACACTGCGGTATTTTGGACGAGAAGATATTTCGTAGCATACCGAACGCTGCCCAGCCGAGTTGGATTCGACGATTGACCTCTTTCTTAAAGTTGGACCTACCTAACTGGGCTGTTTGTCCAAGGTATACATATTCGTCAACAACTTCAAGAGCAGAGTCTCCAACCTTCAGAGGAGTGAGTACGACACGTGAGTTAGACATGATTTGTTAGACATGACAAACGTTCAAGGTATACATATTCGTCAACAACTTCAAGAGCAGAGTCTCCAACCTTCAGAGGAGTGAGTACGACACGTGAGTTAGACATGATTTTCGTCTTCTCCATGTTCATTTTAAGGCTCACTTGTTGAGAGACTCTGTTGAGATCACCGAGCATTGTGCCGAGTTCCTCCAGGGTCTCAGCCATGACTACTATATCGTCGGCAAGTCGAAGGTGACTGATGTACACGCCGTTAATGAAGATGCCGAGTCCTCTCCAGTCCAGAAGCTTAAACACGTCCTCCAGTGCAGCAGTGAAGGTTTCGGAGAAATGACATCTCCTTGTCTGACTCCACGCTGCAGCTGGACTGGCTTCGAACTCTGGTCCTGAAGACGAACTGTCATAGTGGCGATTTCGTACAAACACTTCAACACTTTGATGTACCGGTAGTCAATTTGGCACCGCTGGAGAGACTGTAGCACGACCCATTTTTCGATCGAATCAAAGGCTTTCTCATAGTCCACAAACGCTAAGCAAAGTGGCCGGTTATACTCTTCGGTCTTCTGTATAACCTGCCGCAGCGTATGTATGTGGTCTATGGTACTAAAGCCTTCTCGGAATCCGGCTTGTTCAATTGGCTGGAAGTCATCAAACCTGCGTGCGAGACGATTAGTTATACTCGTAGCTCTCGAGAACAGCTTATAAACGTGACTTAGAAGTGATATGGGTCTGTAGTTCCTTAGTAGGGCTGTACGAGTAAGCGCGTACAGTTTTGTCTTACAAGCATTTTACGCCACATTCATAAATTTAGGTCATTACAGGTCATTGCACAGTTCAGTTCGTGTTCGAATATCATAATTATCGCGCGCGTACTCATTCACCGCATATCATTTTTATCATAAGTGAAATTATATCAATATATAAGTTTATTTTTCTATCAGACTTTCATTCATATCAACTATCACTAAAGATCGTACATTACCCGTACATCTTTATGGTCCTTCGAGCCGGATCTCGCGAGTTATTTCAATGAAAACGTGATTTTAAAAAACGTGACTCTGTGTTACCTGTGAGGTGGACTATCACTAAAGTTATCGAAAGAATTATCAAGACAGGAGGAAGCCAAAGACACTTCTTTGGGATCGTGAGTAATCAGCGACCGCGGTCAGAGCAGTATCAACCAATCAAGTAATGCGTATCATTTACTTTTTTAACACCATAATATCAAGATGTCCAGCATGGAAGAGTTTCTGCAAACTCAGGAACAGCTTGTATCCGCTATAGAACAAGTGTAGGTACTCCAACTTTAAAAAAGATGGTTCAGATCGTAAAACAAGTACCTATATCAGACAAAGAATTGAAACTATACATACTCATTGGAACGATTTTCAGTCTAATGATATGAAGCTGTGTGGGTTTGGGGATAAATCTCACCAATATTTTACTACCAATCGGTTTGATTTAACAAGGGATAGGTTCTCTAACATAAGAGCTACTATTCAGAACTATCAACCGAGGGACGACAGCAGCAGGCCGTCCACCCCTCTCATCAAACCAGCTACGCCTATGGGCTTGCCGAGCTCTCAACAATTGGCAGAGCCTGGCACTTCTCGCTCGCAAGGTATAAATAGCAAACCAGATGAGATGTTACGAAAACAAGGCAGCCATTTCAAGGCGTTTGAGCATACTATTTGCAATATCAATTTAGAAAGTATAACAGAGAAATGGGAGTTTGATCATTTGTTGCGCGTAGTTCAAGCTCGTTGGTCGGCAATAGACACACTTCATTGGGAGTTGGACAGCGAATTAGGTGGCAGGGATTCAGAATATGAGGCTGCGTATTTCAGGTTTGAGGGAAAATACAACGAAGTTATCAAATCTATTAATAGGAAATTGTGGAGCGTTTCTCATCGTGAGCAGTCAACACCTCATATTGAGTTGCCTTCGTTTAGCGGCAGTTATCATCAGTGGACCTCTTTTAAGGACCTTTTTGTAGAAAATATACACAACAACCCTACACTGTCAAGCGCTCAAAGAATGCAATTTTTGAAATCAAAAGTGAAAGCGAAGCTGAGCGTCTAATTCAACATCTATCTAAATCATCCGAAAATTATGCCATTTGCTGGAATATACTGACACATAGGTACGATAACAAAAAATTAATCCTCAATTCGCACTTTGATGTTTTATTCAGTATTCCTGTTATGCAACAGCTATCAATAAATTATTTAAAAAGGATACACGATACGACACGTGAGACTTTAAATGCAATAAAAAATTTAGGTATGACAGTCGACTCATGGGATCCACTTCTCGTTTATATCCTTTGCTAGAAATTGGACACAGAAACTCACGGTGAATATGTAGCTTCACTAAAACAGCCGAGAGAAGTGCCTAATATCACAGATTTTCTATCATTCATAGAGAACAAATTTACGACTATGGAAACATCTAGACGTAAGCATGAGCATTCGAACAAAACTATCACACGGAACCCTAATTATTATAATCCATCAACACCTAATGCTAAATTTTATAAATCAATAAATAATAATTCCAACGCTTATTTCAACGTGAAGCAATCGTTTCCGCCGCAAGGCCGGAGTATTTCGCAACCGTGCAACAATAATAAGAGTGTACACGACAAGATATTTTAAATGCCCTATTTGTAAAAACCGATGATCATGGAGTATTTTATTGCAAACAATTTCTTGAAATGAATGCTTTTCTAAAACGCAAAACTATCACCAAACATAATATTTGCCAAAATTGTCTTAACTGCCATTACGGTGGGGCATGCATATCAGAAAAAAGGTGTCGCGATTGCAATCAGGCTCACAACACTCTTCTACATGAAGCATTTAAGCAGGAGAACCCCTCTGGTGCGACGCCATCCAAAACATACACTCGCGCTTTACCAGAAGAGTCGGCGCAAACTGTTCGAAGCAACTCTCATGTTTCCTTGCAACACGAAATTCCAGAGATACTCTTAGCAACAGCTATAGTAAAAGTGCAATCATCAAACGGTTCGTACATTGATTTAAGGGCGCTGTTGGATCAGGGTTCGCAAGCGACTCTCATGACCGAAAACGCGGCGCAGTTGTTAGGGTTACCTCGTCGCAAATGTCATGGAGTTATTTCGGGAATAGGCGCTAACGAAAATAACTGCAAAGGAATGATGCATATCAAGTGTTCATCAAATGTCACCGACTTCGAATTTGAAACTGATGTTCTAATCATGAATAATCTCATCAAAAGTCTTCCAAGCCAATCTTTCCGAAAACCAACATCTTATTTATACAACATTCCCTTAGCAGATCCCGAATTTAATATCAGTCCCGCCGTCGACTTGTTACTAGGAGCAGATATTTATTCATTAATTTTATTAGATGGCATTTGCAAAGTAACCAAGGACTCACCTCTAGCACAAAATACGAGGTTGGGGTGGATTCTCGCGTGGTAATATAAAAACAATACAGTGCAACGTTATTATTACTCAATTAGATGAAATTAAAAAGTTCTGGGAAATTAAGGACATCTCTGACGACCCTCCCTTATCAATAGAAAATCAGCAATGTTTAGAATATTACAAAAACACAATCGTTCGGCGAGATGGCGGCCGATACGAGGTTAGATTACCCCTGAAACCCGACGTTGTACAAAAATTAGGCGAATCTAAAAATAAAGCAATCGCTCAATTTAGATCGTTAGAGCGTAAATTTATTCGCAATGAAAATATTTATAAAGAGTACAAATCATTCATAAACGAATATGAAACCTTAGGAAATATGAAACCCTCTACTGGTGCGATAATAAAATCGGATTGTTTTCTGACTCATCACAGTGTAGAGCGCGCCGAATCAACTACTACCAAATTTAGAGTGGTTTTTAATGGATCTGCGAAGACGACATCCGGGTACAGTCTGAATGACGTCATGGAAGCTGGACCCAACCTCCAAAAGGACCTTCAGTCTTTGATTATCAAATGGAGGCTGTATCAATATGGGTTTACCGCCGATTTGGAGAAAATGTTCAGACAAATCTGGATTAACGAAGAGGATCAAGGTTATCAAAAAATAATTTGGCGCAACAATATCAATGAACCGATCAAGGAGTATCAGTTGACCACAGTGACGTATGGGACAAAAGCAGCCCCATACTTAGCTATGATGACTCTAAAACAGCTGGCTTCTGACGAAAAATCAAATTACAGCGGTAGCCAGGCTCCAGCTGTTCTGGAACAATCCATGTATATGGATGACCTCGTAGAGATGAGAATATATCACCCGCTCAGCAAGTCCTTGACAAACGGACACAAGAAATGCTGAACGAGCAACGATCCAACATCAGAGCTTTTGAGAAGAGCAGTTCGAAACATGGACGTTGATAATTTAAAAGAAAAATGGCAACTCGAAAATAAACTGCGTACAAGAACTCAACGCAGGGAGAAGATAGATGACACCTATTGGAAACTGGATAATGTGTTAATGGATACAAAGGCGTATGAAGTCGATTATAACAGATTAGAAAGACTTTACGAATACAGCAAAGAGCTTTTAAATAAAAAGATTTGGAATAACAAACACCAAGAAAAATAGGCACCTAAAATTGAGCTTCCAATTTTTAATGGAAACTACGCGCAGTGGACTACTTTCAAAGATTTATTTATAGAAATCGTGCATTGCAACGCCTTTTTATGCAATGCGCAAAAGATGCAGCATTTGAAAGACGGAACGGTCTTCGTCAAAAGGCGCGAGGGAAGGGGAGAGGAAACCCTCACAATTAAATGACAAGATGACATCCAGCGGATTCTTTATGAAGGCACCATCGAATAGCAACCATCAACATTTTGACAGGTTATCCCATGTAAAAGCGATAAACAGTCTTTTCATGTTATTCTTTCTATTTACTATAGCAGCCATAATTTTTGTTTCTAGGGACGTACACACAATTACTACAAACACACAGTAGTGTTGTTTGTAGGGGGGGTCCATACAGCGTTCACGAGTAAATCCGGGTAACTTGCCGTCTGTTTTGAATGTTGATTTCCTAATTTGTGATAGGCGTTTCTCGTTTTCTTCGCTTGTCGCATTTAAACGGCGCTGTCTCATACAAGTAGCGCGTATTGTAGGTCTACCAATATTCGCTTTCGATAAATAGATCGGAACGATTCACTAAAAAGCGAGAAATAAACAAAAATTTAAACAAAAAAAAACCGACTCCAAAAAAGTTTACTGAAATAAATGCACTAAAACGTAAAAAAATAATTGCGTAGTTTAGTTTGTTCAATTTACTTGCAATATTAACCTTTATTTTACTCAATCTTATAAATATAAAAAAATATTTTTGGAGTCGGTGCCACCTTCATACGACAATGTAGCAATACCATATTCACTAATGAACACGACAACTGTTAGAGGCTTATTAAACATAAGTATTTACAAATAAAAAACGACAATGGGGTTAAACGGCAGCAAGGCCGACCCAGACGGAGGTGGAGAGATGAGCTTGATGCTTACGCGAAGGATTGGCCAACACGTAAAAGACCGCGAATACTGGAAGGGAGGGGGGGAGGCCTTTGCCTAGCAATGGGACAATATGGGCTAATATAATAATAATATAGTACCTATGTCTTTTAATGTTTATGTTTACCTTGGCTGGCACCGACTCCAAAAATATTTTTTAAGATTATAAGATTGAGTAAAATATAGGTTAATATTGCAAGTAAATTAAACAAACTAAACTATGCAATTATTTTTTACGTTTTAGTGCATTTATTTCAGTAAACTTTTTTGGAGTCGGTTTTTTTTTGATAATTTTTTTATTTTATTACCTATCTTTGGCGGCCAGGGACAGCTATTAATTTGCCTGATTTGAATAACTGCTGTGATTCTATTGGAACCCACCCCTCGCTACAAATCTCTGGTGGAAACGCAGCCTTGTACCAATAGATCTATCCAATCCCACTGCTTGGCATAGATCTACCCGAGATAGTGTTCCTATTATAAGAATATTGTGTATACTTAACATGTAAAAAAGACCTGAAAAATAAACATTGATTACTTTTAATACTTTATTGTTTCATTTTTTAGGAAGAGGACACTGCAGCAACAGAGATGTGATATAAATGTTGCGATTCATGCCAAAATCGCCTTTCAACCGTGTGGTTCTTGGTATGTATTTTGCTTTATTAGATACTTTCGAGTTGCGGTTCTGACAGAGTTGTGATATTAAAGTTGCGATTCACGCAGTCGCCTTACGTTGTGGTTCTTCCACAAGATTGTAAGGAGACTTTGCGTGAATCGGAACTTTAATATCAAACCTCTGTGAGAATCACAACTTGAAGGTCTCTAATAACGCAAAGTACACATAGCTAAAACCATAAGGTTGAAAGGCGACTTTGCGTGAATCGCAACTTTAATATCACACCTCTGTTAGAATCACAACTTGAAAGTCTTTTATATCGCAAAGTACACATAGCTAGAACCACAAGGTTAAAAGGCGACTTTGCGTGAATCGCAACTTTAATATCACATCTCTGTTAGAACCACAACTTGAAAGTCTCTAATAACGCAAAGTACACATAGCTAGAGCCACAAGGTTGAAAGGCGACTTTGCGTGAATCGCAACTTTAATACAGCTCTGTTAGAATCACAACTTGAAAGTCTCTAATAACGCAAAGTACACATAGCTAGAATCACAAGGTTGAAAGGCGACATTGCGTGAATCACAACTGTGAGTCTTTAGTTAAGAACTGTTATTTTCACAAGGTTCAGTTTGCGAAGCAGCAGTTAATATCAAGCAAAGTTAACATACTCGTAGCTAGAACCACAAAGTTTAACATTGTGTGAATCACAACCGCAAGATTGCTACTGCAGCAAACCGTACATTGCTAGATAACACAAGTATAACACTGCGATATTCACACGCTTAACTTTGTTAGCCAGGAGCCAACAGAGTAAAATTGTGAAAACATGCCTTTGTGAAATTAGATAAGTCCATATTGTGAAAATTAGTATTTCCACTTTGTTTGATTCGCAATATTTTTTCGCAAAATTGGAGTAGCTGCGCCAGCAACCCTACTCTGTTGGCTCCTGGCTAACAACCTTTTCCTGTTGATTTCACAACTTTTTTTTCTGAGTGTAGAACAAAAATAGTTATCAGTTAATGTCTGACTTACCCACCGAGCGAACGACACCATCTCCTGCCTTCTATCACACAGGGGTTACAGGCTCCGTAGACATTAAACTCAACAAAGGAGGAGGAGTTAAAACTAGTAAAGGCTATGTTGTAGTGTTTATTTGCATGTCAAGAAAGGCATTTAGAACTGGCTTCAGAACTTTCAACACCTACTTTTCTACTTGCCCTGAAACGCATGATAGCTAGAAGAGGGTGCCCAACACACATCTATTCCGACAATGGAACCAACTTAGTCGGGGCGGATAGGGAACTAAAGAGGCAGTTGTATAACGCAGAAACGTTTACCAACACAACGTTTAAGCAAAACGCTAATGAACTCGGGGTTCAGTGGCATTTCAACGCTCCTAGTTGGCCAACCGCCGGAGGTCTCTGGGAGGCAGCCGTAAAGTCGATAAAATACCACCTTAAACGCGTACTAGGGGAACAGAAGCTAACGTATGAGGAATTCCTAACACTTTTAACACAAATCGAGGCCTGTATGAACTCAAGGCCTCTATGCCCGTTAACAGAGGACATCGAGGATCTAGAGTATCTCACTCCTTCGCATTTTATCATCGACCGTCCCGCATGAAAACCTGGAAACACAGACAGTGGGGTTGAAACATAGGTGGCAACTCATTGAAAGGATGAAGCAAGGATTCTGGAAGAAATGGTCATTATAATACCTACAACAACTACAAAGACGGTGCAAATGGAATAACTAAACAAAAAATGTTAGTGTGGGGGAGATTGTTTTAATAAAAGAAGATAATCTTCCGAAAACAAAGTGGGCACTCGGTAGGGTAGTGGAAGTTCACCCTGGCGACGATCACCTTATTCGAGTGGCTTTAAAAACAAAGGCTGGCTCATTGAAACGTCCGATAACAAAAATAATTCAATTACCTATAGTTGATACAAACCCACAGAAACCTGACACCACTGACGAAACAATAGTATCAAACCAAACAATGAAACCGGAACCCAAAGTCAAAACCTAAAACTCTAGTAAAAACAAGTACGAATTTCCTTTGCACATTATTAACACTTCTGACGTTGTCAATCGAATGAGTTTTATGTAGAACGCATTTTTTTTGAATTTAATGTTACCAATAATTTAATAATATTTATTTAACTTTCTTTTTATTAGTTGATTTTTTAATTATTTTTTGAGGTTGCCAATATGGTGAGCGTCAAGTTGGCAGGCACACCACGGAATTAGATGGTTTTGACTATGTCAAAAAATTGAGTATAAATAGTGATAAATAGTGACGTATAGCATATAAATAGTGATACTATGGTTCAAAAGATATTTGAGTATATTGGTGGGCCTGCTAACTTGACGTCAAGATAGAAGGCACCTTAAGAAATACAGTTCGTATCAATGTGATTTATATGTCAAAAAACTGTGCATAAATAGTAAATCGTATACGCAAAATTTCAATAATTGTACTTCAATACAAACCGAGATATTACGGTCTCGGTAAGTAGGCTGCCAACTTGACGATTCTTGCGATGGCGATTCCAGAATCCAGAGAAACGGTTGAAGTTTTAAACAAATAAATACATGAAAAAATTGTATGTGAAATTGTGAATCTTTCAATATCAATAAAAAAAAATTCTTATTTGCTATTTTTCAAACATCTCATTTAAACTTCACCATACATTCGATTTTAAGTACAATCGTGCACAATTTTATTTATTGACTTATGATACTGACATAAAGTCTAATTATTTTTAATTCAAGTCATAAAATTACACTTAAATCTACCGTTGTAATGTCAGTTTCTCGTTATTTCTATGGAAACTTATGTCAAGCAATTTGTAATTTTAGTGACTCGAATTAAAAGTCTCGGATAGTGGTGGACGAGCGAGTGTCGCGAACGACCGAGAGATGGCGTGATTTTGTTCACGTGCTGTGAGTCGGTGGTACGAGCATGGTGCGCGAAAAGTTTTATTTGTTTGTGTTGAAATTGGTAAGCAGTGAGTACATTTGCATTAGAAGTGAAAGTGTTTAAATCGTTTAATAACAACCTACATTTTTATAGGTACGCAGCTTATTTTCTATTATGGTATTTACAAAAAAGATATACCTAGGTATCTAATGTGAGGTAGATATTTTCTCAGTCATCCAAAACCATTGACCTAGAAGTATAGACAAGAATGATATACACCCAATATGTACGGTTAGCAACCGTACATTGGAATTTGATTTTATTGTAATAATTAAGAAACCTAGATAATTTAATGCTTAATAAGTAACTTTGAGCGCGGCACGGAGTCACATAGATTAACGCAAACTGGTTGTCATCTAACGCGCAACACAAACACTACTTTACTGTAACTCTAACTCATTGTTAACTCTATTTATTTACATCTCTTTTTCCATATAATTCTTTTATTCTTGTCTTTAACATACATAACTCAAACTCAACTCGTACACAGAGCATTTACTTGAAAGAGGTGCAAATCATTTGATCGAATTTCATCGTACTGTTGTAAGGCTTGGGGAAGTAGGCTTTTTAAAAAAAGAAAATATTTAGTTTAGCGACACAACCGTCGGATATGGAAGCTGGATGGAGACTAAATGGAAATGAGTAGGCAGTTAGGGTTCACGGTAGCTTGTGGATACGTCAGCGGTTAAGGATTAGGGATCAGCACATTAGGGAACATGGAACAGGTATAACACCTCCCCGGGCTAGACTAAACTTAGGGGTTTAAAGTACTAAGTTTAGGGAAGCGTTATATCGGAAACTATACAGTGGTTCTTATACTTGGTGATGGGGCTTCTTTCATGTGAGGGTGCTTGATGATGACAGGGTTAGGATTCGGTGCAGACTCAAGAGTTGAGCTTACGGGTAATTTTACAGGGAAATCTTCAGGTAGGTTTACAGGCGAGGTTGTAGGTAAATTGACAGGTGAAGCTGCGGGAGTTTGGCGGGAAAATACAATAGGGAACTGGTAGGTAAAACGGTTGCGCGATTTAATACATAAAAATAATTTTAAAATAATAAAAATACTAATTACAATTATAATTAAAATTAAAGTTATTGAATAATGATTTTCGTATCTTAATATTGGGTGCTGATTAATTATTTCATTAGATTTATCTGATATAGATTGCAATTTTAATTTTGTCTCCGGGGTGAAAACATCTAAATCAAAAGTTTGTAATTTTATACGAGAATCGTTATTTATGACATCCTTGAACTTATCTAAAGAGCAGCATGAGTCATTTATAATATTAAAATTCGGGTGAGTTACTGTTACATTAATTTTTACATGATGATATCTTGGAACTAGCTTCGTACTTTTACAATAGGCTAAACAGTTTAGCGGGACAGACACAATACCCGTTCCAATAATATTAAATTCTAAACTGTTATGATTCGGACATTCAATATACAACTTATTACTATGGGATTGAACATAAATCCAGTCATTATTACTAAGTGGTTTCCATAAATCCAAATTCCCGTAAATGAAGTCAGTATGGCATTGTATCGGTAAAACACTTATCACTGTTGAAATTAGTTCACTTTCGCAACTGGGATTCGCGCTGGTAGGGAATACAGTGATGACGTCACACAAATACTCGCGGGGTCTTATCACTCTACATTGTCTTAGGGAGTCGAGATTACAGTACTCTGACTTATCCTTGGTTATTGCGATATATTTACTGCTAGGAATTATAAAACTATAAGTATTTGGTTTAACAACATTATGTGGTGTAGGTAGAGCTAAGTTATGGTATAGACTATAATCTTTGATGGACACAAGTGGGATCTTTAATATAAACACAATTTTCTTATTTGAGCTGTAACAGACCACATTAGATACATTTGTCAAAACATACATGTTACTTAAATCTAAAGTTATCGGAAGTTTTAAATCAGCAGGTAAGTATATGAAGTTATCGACAAGCTCTTGATACAATTGCGTAGGCGATAAGACGGCTGGGTGCAAGATGTTTTGGCTACTGAACAGTATGGCATTTGTTATATCGTCTAGTTGGAACGATAAGGCGAGTACAGCGGCTTCCAAACTGTTCAATATCGAGTTAATATCTGATTTTATTTTTAAGTTGTTAAAAGCTATGGAAACATTTTTTAATTCTAACGATAGATTGTCGATACCTTCATTGAGTCTAGCTTCATTTATTTTAATTTTATGCAAGGTTGTATTAAATTTAGAAAAAATTGAAGTTGTGACTAAAATGTTTTCCTTCATTAATGAACTCATCCTTTTCTCATTGTTATGTAAATCCTGTATGGCGTTGTCATATCTGATTGCGTCATCCTCATTAAGGGTACCAAATATTGTTTTGGATAGGGTACCTATACCACCAATCCAAGCACTGCGCTTATATCTATTGTTGCTAATAAGATGCGAGAGAGTTGAATATTCGGAAGTTATGTCATGATATCTAACGCTAAGTGGCTCTAATATATTATGACACTCTAGTTTACTAGAGCTTTCTAATTGGGCTTGCCCACATAAGTAACGAATCGTGCCTAAGATTGAGTTGATATTATCGATATGGGGACCAATATAAGATACATCATAAGGGGTAACTATATCTAGATATCCAGTGTTAATTTTGAGCTCGCCAATCGGGTCGAAATATATACCGGGACTCGGATAAATTTGTCGAACATACTCTTGACGAGTTTGAGCCAGTATCCTGTAAGAGAAGATACATATCTATATTTAATTACTAAAACTTACGGTAATTACACTATCCTTACATTCTAAAACTATGTCGTATGCAAAGTTTGAATAGACATATTGATATTTAAACGTCTAAACTAAACATAACAATTAGGTATACTCATTAAATTGATGTATATAAACATCTAAAAATAAGAAATAGTAAGAAAAATGAAAATGTATAACTAATTTTTTTTTTTATTTAGGGAGACACATCTGGCACATCGACGTGCTTGACCTCATCGTAGTGGTGTCTGACATGCCTTCTATTTATTAATAAAGATAACGTGTGGTTACCATGGATTTTTATTACTTTGTATGGGCCCTTCCATATAGGTGATAGAGCTTTCCGCAGGCGGACATGATTTTTTAGTAGAACATAGTCGCCTATTTTGTATTCGACTGCACGAGTACGTATGTCATAATATTGTTTTGAATTTTCTTTTGATTTTTGTATATATTCTAAAGCTTTATCACGCGCATGTTTCATGCGGTGTTGTAGGAGTCGCACATATTCGGGATACGTTGCATTGGACTTATCGTCGTACACTGAGTCGGGGATATTAGGCTTATGACCAAACAATAACTCGTACGGGGAGTAATGTGTGGTTGAGTGTACGGCCGTGTTATAAGATAGCATAGATGTGTACACGTATTGGGGCCAATTGTCCTGACTTTCGTTTACATAGGATTTAAGATACTCCTTAAGAGTAGAATGAGATCTTTCCAAGGCACCTTGAGTCTGCGGGTGATAAGGTGACGACCATAACTGTTTTATTTTTAGGAAATCGCATGTTTTCTTAAAGAGGTCGGCCGTGAAATTTGTGCCTTGATCAGTCAGAATATGTTTGGGAATTCCGAAGAGGGATACAAAATGGAGGAGGCAATCGCTAGCTTCAGCTGCGGTATTACTGCGAAGTGGATAGGCTAGCGAGAATTTAGTCAGATCATCCTGCATTGTCAGTATGTACTTGAGTTTGGCTGAACCAGCTTCGGGGAGAGGACCAACTATGTCCAGGGCCAGTCTTTCGAACGGGGAAGTAGAAGTAGAAGTAATGACCATCGGCGCCCGATTTGCTTTACGGAGGGCCTTATTGACTTGGCATGAAGAACAATTCTTAATGTAGTTTTCGACGTCGCTGCGCATATTTTTCCAGGAATACCTATCTTTGATTCGGTTCATCATTCTTGCAGATCCTAGGTGGCCTGCTATAGGTATATCGTGATTTTCTTTCAGGATTTTAGGAATGTCGCTGAGTGCGGGATAGATAATATTATTACGGTAAATGTGTATATTAATATTAGTGCCGTCAAATAGGTAAGTCAACATGTTATATATTTTTGTGTAGGAATGTCTATCGAACGCGTTTCTAAAGTCGGATATAGCAATATCATTGGCCGTTGGGTACGACATTATTATTTCATCGCGAACATACTTTAGGCATTTAAATATATCTGGATAAGAGTGATCATCGAAATGATGCACTTTTGTAAATAACAAAAGGTAAGTTTTATTTTCATATGAAAGAGGTAACGAGGTACATAATGTTCTTTCGTTTTTCAGGAATTCTTCGCGTTCGGGACTTGGACAATTATTCAAGATTTCGTGAATGTACGGCATGGAATCGTCCATGTCAATTGTGGTAGGTACTACTATTAGACTTTGCGCTGTTTTTAACAAGTATTCATTATGTTCTGTGATATTGGTACTAAAATCTATATTTTTGTCGATTATCTCTTTCAGGAACTTGGAGTATTCATCATTAGCAGATATATGTTCTGAACTGGATACAAGGGGACGTGACGGCGGTTGCTGATCAAAGGTAAGTTCAGGATTTCTACTAGTCTGCGTTTCTGATGTAGGAGGAAACGGATTCAGTGGAGTTGGTACAGGTAAGTCGTTTTGAGTTTCTGGAACTAGAACTGGAATGGAGGAGCTCTTTGAACCTGGTACGGTATGGTCTTCTTGACCTTCGTTAGGTTTATTTTCATCTGGCACCGAAGGTAGGTTAGGGCTATAATCAAATGGGAACTCATCGTCGTCTTCTAACAGGTCAATACAGGGAAAACTACTGCTGTCGTCATTTGAAGTAGTAGGTAAAGTCAGTCCTAGGTCATCTAAGGTTAGGGGACTGAACACAAGATCGGATTCAGAGTCATTTGTAGGGTTAGTCGGTGTAGGAGGATTAGTATTTACAACCGGATTTGGTATAATTGGATTTACGGGGTATCGGGATAGCGCATCAGCTGCTGAGTTCAATTTACCCTTTTGGTAGGTTATCTCGTATTCATATTCCTCTAACTTCAGTCTCCAGCGTTGGAGTTTACTGCTTGGGTCTTTATGGTTAAAGAGCCACTTTAACGGCCTATGATCAGTCACGATTTGGAATTTGTTACCATAAAGGTAAGGGCGAAATGTTTTGCAGCCGTAGAGGATAGCTAGTAATTCCTTCTCAGTCGTGCTATAATTGGATTCGCTCTTGTTCAGTGTTCGTGACGCAAAAGCTACAGGCTGGTCCTTGCCTATGATACCCTGGGAAAGTATTGCACCTACGGCGTAGTTTGAAGCGTCACAGGTAAGGATGAATTGTTTGGTGAAGTCAGGGTAAATTAATAATGGAGCTGTAGTCAATTTATGTTTTAATACATCGAAGGCAAGCTGTTGTGGATTTTCCCATTTAAAGGGGACGTCCTTTTTAAGCAGATTGGTAAGGGCTTTGGCGGTTTTTGAGAAGTCGGGAATAAAACGACGATAATATGAAACTAGTCCTAGGAACGACTTTACGTCTTTCGGATTTTTGGGAGTAGGAAATTCGGTGACGGATTTGATTTTGTCTGGATTCGGTTTGACACCTTGTTCAGTAATTACGTGTCCGAGATAACAAACCTCTCGCCGGAGGAACTCACACTTTTCGGGTTGTAGTTTGAGGTTGAATTCACGTAATCTTTCGAAAATGGAACTGAGATTGAGGATATGAGTACGGATATCATGGGAATAACAGACTATATCGTCTAAATACACGAAGCAACGGAGTCCTTGAAGTCCAGATAGGGCTGTGTTCATCAGCCTTTGAAAGGTAGAAGGTGCATTTTTGAGTCCGAACGGCATTCTGAGAAATTGGAAATGCCCTTCGGGAACATTAAAAGCTGTTTTAGGTTTATCGGTCTCATTTAATAAAATTTGATGGAAGCCTGAGGATAGGTCGAGTGTTGAGAAGTATTTACTGCTACCCAGTTGGTCAAGGATTTCTGCGATTTGAGGCAAAGGGTAAGTGTCACCGATTGTGACATCGTTAAGCTTTCGGTAGTCGATTACGACTCGCCATTTTCGAATATTAGAAGCGTCTAGCTTTTTAGGGACAACCCATATGGGCGAAGACCAAGGTGAGTTTGACGGTTCTATAATATTTTGTTCCAGCATTTTTTCAACTTGAGTTCGAACTTCGGTTTTGTGGACTTCGGGGAAACGGTACGTTTTAGTATGGATAGGTATATCAGTTGTAGTCTTTATTTGATGACTCAGGGCATTAGTATGGGATAGGCTTTCGCCAGGGAGATGAAATATATCGGAGTATTCGGAACACAACTGGATAAGGGCTTCGGTTTCTTCTCTATTGAGATGGGAAACACGCAACTGACTCAACACTTGATCGGTTCTTGTAGCACAGTTGTTTGAGGCATGTTTATGGTTAACTAGATTAATAGGATATTCCTTAGATTCAAGAGGAATTGGAACAATCTTTAAGTTAAGGTCGGATTTTAGTGTAACTGAGTTTTCAGATGTATTTACAATTGATATATTAATTCTGTTGTTTGGTTTTACGCGTACTACGCAGTTAGCGATTAGTAATGTTTCTGACAAGTTTTGGTCTAAAATCAATCCTTCTTTCTGTTTAGGGTTCTGAACGGAACATTCGATAATAGTTTCAGTTCTAGCTGGAATTAGATATGAAGGTTCATGGAAGTACAGTTTGAGTGAAGATTTTCCGATGTGGAGAGAGACGTTAGTGTAGTCTATGTTACACTTATGCGCATTAAGCATATCGGATCCTATTATTCCATCATATGGTAGCTCTATATTATCTACCACATGGAATTGATGTGATATTATAGACTTAGGTAATCGTAATTGAAGTTGGAGGTGACCTCGAGTGAGTATAGTTCCTTCAGCCGAGTCAATGCCTTTCAAATTAATTTGTTCTTTTACTAGTTTAGTTTGTTTACTAAAAGATGAATATTTTAACAGGCTAATGGATGATCCGGAATCTACGAGTAAAGACAATGGGATATTGGATACAGAGGATTCGACAATGACATGTGGTAAAAGCATCATCGCGGGATTATTGGTGATTTCAAACACCTTGGATACAGAGGATTTAAGATTCGGCGAGGATTTGGTAGGATTGGTGTTGTGAGATTGGAGCTGGTTACCGAGTTTGTCAACACCAGTGGATAAAGCGACATTTCGCAAAGCATTAGTTAATGATATTTGCCGTATTTTTTTTGAATTTTTGGTTTGACTTCCATGTAGCGGAGTCTCATTGGTTGTAGGAACAGATTTTTGTGTGCCGATTTTAGAAAGGTTGTGTCCCGCACGACACGGAATGGGATCACTTACTCGTTTTTTACATTATCGTCAACGGTATCATCAGTTTGGATGGGATATTCGTTATATTCGCCCTCAATTTGATTTTCGTTTTCATTAGAGACGAAGTTAACAGGTCTGGGTTTGTTTTGCTCGAAACGGAAACGGTTATTATTGTATTCACGTTTACGGCACTGTTCTAATACATGTCCGGGGGACTTACAATATCTGCACACGGGAATTGCGGAACTAGTTGTGAAGTTTGGACGATTTTGGTAGGACTGATTCGGATTGGATCTGAACTGATTTGGGTTGGATCTGAATTGATTTGGATTGGATCTGAATTGATTTGGATTGGGTTTAGTGAAGTTAGGCCTATTAAAAGTAGGCCTGTCTGAACGCGGAGTAGTAGAGTTTTGTCTAGATAAGAACTGTTGTATCTTTTCCTCAGATATTGCTATATTGACAGCTTCGTTTAACGTTTTCGGATTTTTACACCTAATAATGTTGGAAATTGTAGGGGTCAGCCCCATTTGAAAGTGATGGAGTGCTAATTCCTCCATGGCTGCGGTGCGTCCTATCATCTCTCTATTTTTGTGCCCGTGAGAGATACTGATTTCAGTTAGAAGCTGCGATAGACAAGTCTCTATTCTTAGAGCATACTGGCTAATGGGTTCATTGGCTTGTTGCTTACTTTCTTGTAAATCAGTTAGTAAGTGTGCGTAGTGTTTACGTTCACTAAATTGAGTTTTAAGAAACTCCTTGAGTTGTATCCAGTTAGCGAATTCTTTAACAGAACAGGCATTTTGTGCCTTGTCCTGTAACTGACACAGTATGTATTTAAATAAAACATCACGTTGGGACTCTGATGCTAACTCATAAGCATTATTACAGTTAACTAAAAAGGAATTTAAAGTTTCTCTGCAGCCGTCATACGGCTTAATGAACTTTAGCAATGTAGAAAGATCGAGTTCAATTTTTGCTGATACAGCGGTCACTTTTTTCTTTGTCTGTGACCGTGTAGTTGGCGCGGCAGGTTGATAGAAATCGTCTTCCACGTCGGTTACTGCTATTTCTGGCTTAGGACTTGGTACTCTGCTTTCCGACATGGTAATAGATTTTATGATATTTTATGTCACAAGTTACAAACAGTACAATGTTACAAATGGACAATTTACGAAACAATTAATTGAACGTGAATAGGTATACTTCTATCTATGTGTATTAAGATTCAAACATATAATAAAACAATATCGATAATAAAAATGTAACACGGATATGGAACACAAAAGTTTGAGAATCGCAATAACCAAGGGTCACTTACTTGGTAACGAATATAGCAATGACGAAAATGTACATGTTCTATTACGTGGGCGCTCTTGATAAGGCACGACACTTCGTGCGAGTTGCGTTTAGATCACCGGGTGAAGACACTTGTTGGATGATCCTCTTGAAGTCCGGGTATGGCACTAGCAGTGCACAGCAGTGGGCCTCTCACGAAGCGTAACGAACCGGGTCAGATTTGATCCACTTAACAGGATTTCACACGTAGTATAATAATCAAGGGCACAGCATAGGTTGATACACGTAGCTCACTTATTGATGCACACGCACAGACACAACGCAATACACACGCGTCGAATTTGGATTTTGTACTGGCTGAGACGGAGACGGTACCGGGGATTTCTAATTTTCAAAATCCCTTAACGCTGCCACCATTAATGTTGTAAGGCTTGGGGAAGTAGGCTTTTTAAAAAAAGAAAATATTTAGTTTAGCGACACAACCGTCGGATATGGAAGCTGGATGGAGACTAAATGGAAATGAGTAGGCAGTTAGGGTTCACGGTAGCTTGTGGATACGTCAGCGGTTAAGGATTAGGGATCAGCACATTAGGGAACATGGAACAGGTATAACAGTACGCATGTCCCCTCAACAAATCGCCACTTTTATTCAAGAGTACTCTTAGAGCATTCAACCAACAGAGTACTCCATGAAGCGATTGAAATCAAGAAACATTATAAGTCTTGGAAACTTTCCTGTGTCACACCGATGCCCAACAGTGAACCTGGACCTGACATAACAGCATAGACCAATTGCAGTTGTCTCTGTCTTTGCCAAGATTTTTAAATCTGTATCATAAATAAATAAACAAAAAACAGCCTTTTCATTCCTCATACTCGGAAAGTAGGTAGGAGTTGCCTAAGGAGCGGGTTGAAAGTAATACTTTCAGCCCTAGGGAGAATTGTTTTTTTCGACAGGTACTGTCAATTATTTTTTAAAAACTAGTTCTATTTTCACATTTCTGTTGAACCATGTCCCAACTTTCTATACTCTTGGACTAGTAGGTAGCTACTCAATTACAGCGCGATGTAAAATAGATAAGTATTAATAATAATTAAAGTATTTTTTTTAATTACTTTATTATAATTTACCATTTTTTTAATGATGAAATAGAAAACTAAAACGCGCGGGATCACGCGGGATCCCGCATCTCCGAAATTATGTCATAAAATCAAATTGAAACTACAGATTTTTGTGTTTATATCAACTTTTAGTAAACATTTCTTACACTAGGCAACAGATTTTTTTTTTCTTTTCATTATTAACAAGTAATTAGTAATCTGTTTTTTAGATTGATCTTTAAATGTTTTGCATAGTTTAATAGTTTTGTTTAATTTTACCCTTACTCCTAACAACAGTTTTATATTTTTTATTCAGTCTTATTTATATAATGACTAATAATCAAATCACAAATAGTACTTTCTCTTAGATGCTATTACCACGATATCAATGTATGGTCATAACATTTGAAATTACGCTCCTAAGAAGCAAATGGCATTTATTGTATCATATCCGAGCCTGCTTCTGAGTAAACTGCAAATATATATCCTGATGCTGAAAACGATCTCTCAGCCTTTTGTTATTATTATTATTAATTGTTTCTATAACATACATACAAATGCTTTCAGTGTTTTTCTGTTAATCGTGGTTTTAATTGCCAAATTATTGCGTTTTTAAATGTTTAAGTAATACTTATAATAATTGTTGATTTTACCGCATGTAATGTATTAAAAATGTTATGATGGAATTTAGCATCAACGTTTGCTAATGTGTACCTACCTATACTTAAATTATTTTGAAAGTTGATAAACTTCACATAAATGTGCTTTATCTGGCAAAATACTGCGGTACATTTTTTTTCTTTTGAGTACTATAAAGTACTCACCCGTACACCTTACTGACATGACTACTGCCTTTTTCGGCGCCGTGGCCAGGCCAGGACGTGACACGCCATAATCTTTATTTTTTTATTACGATAATTTTGTTCTTCACTCATTCTATTTTATATACGTCGCACAAAGACCACACGTACGTCATTCCACGAGTTAGCTTCAAGTTTCGTTGTGTCAGCATAATTGTATGCGCTGGCGCAAAACAACTGCAGGTAAGGAGCACATGTGACCAGATTGCTTTATAAGTATCAAATGTTTAATTAGGATTATG